>CM074697.1:2600560-3200560 GCA_037367355.1 Neoscytalidium dimidiatum | reverse complement strand
CACAGCAATCACGTTAGATCCGCCGCAGTTTGTTGAGCCCCGGGAAAATTTGGAGCTCGAGGCACAGCTAGTCCAAATCAAGGCGTCTCTGAAGGCGCAAAAGGTCGAAGTGGCCGAACTGCTGGCCGAGCTTGAGCGCCGTGGAAGAGAGTTGAGCAAGCGTAAGTCCCTAGCGCATTACAAGAAAGCAGGAGAAGGGCACTATGCTAATCGTAGGATACAGGCTATGAGTCAATCCAGCTTCGCACTGCTCGACTTGAGTCTTTGCCTGCCGAAATTGCCAATCTGGAGACCACGATCGCAGAACTGCGCGAGACACAGGCGCCACACCCTACCAATCCGTCGCTATCTCTACCCCTCCCCGAGACTCTTTCTGTTCTCGCTGCCAGAGAAGCCGAGCTTGCGGCGTTGGAGAAGCAGCTCTCCAGCCTTCAATCCACACTGCCGCGCAAGACACGAGAATTAGAGAGGCTAGAGACCGAGCTCGAACCGCTGGAGATGCAGAAACGCGGCACAGTAGCTGCTGCGAAGGAGGCACGGAGGAGAAGAGAGGCTGGCGAGGCGGGCATGGGCGACGACCTGGAGGAGCGTGGACGGTGGTTGACGGCGGTGGAGCAGGGACTAAAGGGTATGCTTGAAGTCGGAAGCTGAACCGGTCTTCTAGAATATCGGGCGTTCGGCGTATATCGGCTTTGGATGGTTTACTAGGAAAAGATACCACGGGTGGCTACAGGAAAATTGATATTGGATGTTTCCTGCTGATGTCATGCTGTTGTGTGGGAGGCGAGGCGGCAAATCCTCTGTAAATTCAAGAACAGGAGATGCGCATAGCCAAGGCAATGCATTCATGAGTATGACGAAGTAAGAGGCGCCGGACTCTGCGGCCAACATGCATGGTTGGGACGGGATCCGATGGTGTGTGCATTGCGATGCACCTTCTCGGAACAAATTCCGTTCCTTGCTGCCGCCGGTGTCGGCAGACGGATGCGATAACCGATCAACCTACCCTTTCCCCACCCTAACCGCAATGCGTTCCATCTCCATGTGAGCCTGGAGAAGGGCCCCAAAATAACAGAGACCCGCGAAAATCATTGCAAAAGCTTAGCCCGCTTATTATCCTCATCGCTCACTGGCCATCACGACGCGAGCCCAGCCGCTTATACTGAGCGCTGACTACAACCTCCGGCGCTCGGGCAGCCCCCCGCCACTCGGAACACGACGATTGCAATCGCAAGCTCAGTGGACGCCGCAAGTCGGTCCGACGCTCTTATCTATGAGCCAGGCACGATAACCGCCTAGCATCGAAATAATATTGCGTTGTCCGGAAGCAAGGAACAGTCACCGCACACAAAAAATCCAAACCTTGAGAGCCTCCTGTCGTTTGCCGCGGACAGCCGAAATCCAACGAGTCGCTGCAGAGAGAAGCTGAGGACAGCTTATGAACATCATGTCCACGCAGACAGAAGCGCCAGCAGCTACATTGCCCCCGCGCAAGAAGCCGAAGTCCCGGGATGGGTGCCAGCGTTGCAAGCTGAAGAGGGTAAATGAATCCCCTAAGCTCAGAGCCCTTGATCCTCCTCTATTCATCTGCCTAAAATGTCCATAATATCCCGCACCTACTGTCAGCTTCCAGTATATTTTCAGTCAATCTCCATATGCCATTCTTCCTCTGTTCAACAGTATCTGTCTAAATCGGTCTTCCGCTGACCCGAACATGATGTCCAGCTTAAATGCGATGAGACCAAACCCGACTGCCGCAATTGCGTCAATCGTGGTATCGTCTGTCCCGGATACAAGAAATTCATTAAGTGGAGCACCAAGTATGAGGCGTACATGCCGGGTGCCTCCCGCACGCTCATCCTCGGGCCCAACCAGCTGAAAGAGGATCAGCAACTGGGCAGGAGGATGACCAGTACCGGGAGTTCCAGTAGCCCTGAAGTAGAGGGCAGGATCCAGCAAGAGGAAGTGAGACCAAGGAAGCGGGCCAGAAGGGGAGAGAGAGTTGGACGGAAAGATGCCAGAGCACGTGACGAGGAAGGAGAAGTTAGATGGGCAAGAGATGGGGACGACACCGAGGTCCAGAGGCGCGCTGCCGCAATCGAGGAGCATATTGCTCGGGTGGCCGAGTGCGTCCGCCCAGTGCGGGAATCATCTGAGGAGGAAGTTGTTGAGAGCGTTGAAACTGAACCTACTCAAGAAGAGGGCTCTGCTTCCGAACAAACTCCCACTGAAGATTCGCCAGATATGGGTTTGGATCCACCACCTGAGGCCACTGCATCGCTACCGGATTTCAGCGAATTTGACCTCCCCGACATCGATTTCTTCGGCACAGACATTCCGCCTTTGGATCCCATTATCGAGCCGCCTGAAGAGGAAGAGGCCGACGAGAACATCGACTCCCTGGAGCTAGTATCTCAAAATAATGATGTAGCGGATTATTCCTGGCTCTCCCGCGAACTTCTTCGCAACTTCAACGGCATGAACGCCGCTCCTTCTCCCAAACCAGCTCTTATTGAACCCGGAATGGCTCTTGTAGAGCATTATTTTAAGAATGTCTGCGCTCTCTACTCCTCCTTCGACTCGGTCCTTAACCCTTTCCGCACGGCTGTGGGCCGCATCTGGGACTCCAGCCCCTCAGTATACTATGCCATTCAGTCTATGGCTGCTGCTCAGCTTGCCAATTTCTACCCACAAATGGTCGTTACTGGGCTCGAGCTCCAGCAAAAGGCCTACCAGCACTTGCAGGACGAAATGGCACTCGTAACAGCTGGATGCCAAAGTAGTGAGCGAGCGCTGCTTGCCATTCTGCTACTTGGCTTGACAGCATGTTGGCATGATGAGAGTGATTTGGGATTGACACACCTTGCCGCTGCTCGTGCACTTATTTACCCCCGCTTGATCGCTCCTGTTCCACCAGAAAACAAAATCATCCGCCGTCAAAACCAATTCTTCGAAGAGAGCCTGATCTACTGGGAGATGCTGATCGGCTTCGTCTCGCAAGAATCCGCCATCAACGACGCCGCAGGCAAACACAGCAAGCCCTGGCAATCCACTGGCGGCGGCCTGGGCCCGCTCGGTATCGCATCTTCCTTCATGAGCGGCAACCGGAGCCATGCTTTCGCGAGCGGCAACAAGCTGCTACCGCACCCCTGGACGGGCATCGCGCCCAACGTGCAAATGCTCTTCGCCGAAGTGGGCCGATTAATCCGGCACGAGCGGCTTTCCCGCCAACAATCCACCTCCCGCTCTACCAACCGGTCTGACCCGCTCGGCTACTCCACGCGCCCGCCGCCCACGACGCCCTCCGCCCAGCAAGACGACCGCGACAAGCACGCGTGGGCGACGCTCCTCGAAGAGCAGCTCCTCTCGACGGACCTGCCCACCGCCGCGGACCTGATCGACCCGGGCGACGAGCACACGTCGCGCCGCGACTTCGTGACGCTGGGCGAAGCCTACCGCTGCGGTGCCCTGCTCGAGATCTACCGCGTCTACCCGCGCATCCTCAAGCGCCGGCTCGGCGCCGACAGCGCCTCGCGCGGCTGGGAGAAGACGGGCATCTGCTCGCTGACCCCCTCCACGCCCGGCACCGCGCGCGAGGATACGGACTTGAGGATCTGGCTGAACAGCCTGGCACTTCATGTGCTGGGGTTGCTGGAGGAGCTGCCGCATTCGAGCGGCACGTGCAGCACGCAGCCGATTTTGCTAGTTGCCGCGGCGGGGGAGCTGAGGTTCGTGTCGAGTTTGGATTATTTCGATTTGCACGCGAATAACGCGAAGGTGAGGCATGCGAGAGCGTTCGTGAGGGAAAGGCTGCAGGAGTTTGCGAAGAGGCTGCCGAGTAAGCCGTTGATGCGGATGATGCAGTTGGTCGAGGAGGTGTGGAGGAGGCTGGATTCTGGAGAGAGTGATGTCTTTTGGCTAGATGTCATGTGGGAGAAGGGCTGGCAGACTATTATGGGTTGATGTGCGTTTTTGCGTTGGTGTTTACGGGATTGATGAACTGAATCTCTTGATGCTGGAAAAGCAACGGTGGCCGAGCGGGGCCTGCATACCCTTCGTTATTGTAGGTTTATGTCTGTCTTTATCATATATATATAGCAAATTCGGCCTAAATTTATTGCGTATGGATAGCAAGGACAACCTCATTTAACATTAAGTACAGGGAAGCATATTTTCTCATGTGCAAGTGCTAGGCTCCATAATGTTCAGACTTTCTCTTCGATTCTTTTATATTTAATTTTTCACTGCTTGTTACGAACAATATATCTGTCAGCTCATGCATCCACCGACCAAACATTGGCCTGACAGCAGACTTGCTGTCTTTTTCCAACCATAGTAAGAAAGCGTTTAAGGTATTGAATAATCTGCGGTGCATTCATTCACAATGCAGAGAAGGCCCCCCCCCCTTCCCCTCTTCGAGAAAACCCAGCGTAGTATAAATTAGCTATCCACTTTGCCAACAGATTCTCTTCTTCAAAAGTGCCTTAATTCATATACCAACAGGATCTATCGGTATTTAAACAAATTGAAATGACTGTTGGTGCTCTCTTGGCTCTTCGGATGATCGTACGGGATCTGAACCACTCCGAAGTCTGCTTCATGTTTTCATGGTTCATCATTATGGATATTGATGCCTCAGCCCGTCTTCAGAGTGAGATGAGTTCTTTCAGTGGTATGGGATATTGATGAACGTTCACATCATACATGTACGTTGAATGTGCGGTCTGAATCCGCTGTGCATTGATATTAGAATTTTTCTTGTCAAAAAATAGCGCGATACACATTAATATTGTTGCAATATATCAGCAGGAACGTAACGGCGTCAATTTCGCTCCTAGAACCCCGCTACTCAATAATGTAACCATGCCTCTGATTATCTTAATACATGACCACCATACATCGTACAGCAAATCACGTCATGCCTTACTGCCATTACCGACCCCGTCACTCATCGTACAAGCTCATGAGATAGCTGGTAAGGAAAGACTCCCTGCACCGAAACACCCCCCGCAGAATCCACCGAGCGAGAACGAATGTCAAAAAGAGCCGCCCGTCTGAAAATCCCTTTTCCGCAATGCTGTTCCGCGAATTACTGCTTCTTCCATCCGCCCACTTCTCCTTTACCGCCGTGCGTGACCGCCAGCTTCTACCACTTATCTATCAACTACTCTTAATACGTTCTAGCTTTTCAAGCTTACTACTGCCATCTCTTCAACATCATCCTCATCTGCTCAGTCACCTGTACCCGCTCATTTCTTCTTCTTGCTCTCCTTCGTCTTACTCTCCTTCTTCTTCTCCGCCACCTTCTCGTTCTCCGCGGTATACGGATGCTTGATGGTCAAGCACCAAATATCCAAGTAATCGCAAATCGTCCAAATCACATCGACCACGAAGCTGCCGTATACACCCACCGCCAAGCCCAAGCACAAGAACACGAACGCAACCTGATACACGCCATCGCCCAGCGCGCTCGGCCACCCGACGTTCCGCAACCCGCTCAAGTCGAGCCCGTCGATGTGCGCGTGCGCCAGGTGCTCGCGGAGCCACGGGCCCGACGAATCGATGACGGCGAAGAGCAGGGGGAGGACGAGGATGTTGGTGCGGGGGAAGGCGGACTTGCAGAGGTGGGCGGTGATCATGCGGCCGACGGAGAAGGCGTTGATGAGGCCGACGTAGAAGACGAAGGGGACGAGGTGCTGGTTGAGGATGACGGGCTGCAGGTACAGGTAGGTGGGGATGAGGGCCCAGGCGGTGAAGAAGGGAAGCAGACCGAGCAGCGCGATGCGGCTGCGCTGGCCGCGCGCGCGGCGCGCCGCGATGACGTTCTGCGCGCTGGTGACGGTGTTGAAGACCAGGATGATGCCGCCGTAGACCATGTACCACTCGTTCCAGGCCAGGTTGTACAGCGAGTCCGGCAGCCAGGTGGGCTGGCTGATGTGCAGAGAGGCGAGGAGCGACTGGTTCCAAAAGCTGCCGCCGCCGAGGTAGCCGGTCAGGGCGTAGATGACGCAGAGGGTGAGGATGCCTTCGACGGGGCCGGACACGAGGCCGAGGGTGAGCGTATGCGTGTGGTACTCTTCCCAGGTCTGGACGTAGAAAGTGAGCAGGCTGGCGAACAGCGTCATGACCGTCTTCCACCCCTGACCGAGGTTCATGGCAGCCGAGAAGATCAGGACTTCAAGCGATGTGTTGACGGCGTCGACGCCGTGATCGAAGAGCTCTCCGAGAGGGCCGCTTTGGCGTGTGCGTCGGGCCTGGGAGCCGTCGACGGCATCGAAGGTCTGGTAGAGGAACAGGCCGAGTGACCAGCTGTAGTAGACCCACGGCGGACAATCGACGTCGAGGGTAGGAGTGTACCACAGCATGGTGAGGAAGTTGGCCACAACGAACCCGAAGCCCGTGAGGGTGATCAGGTTCGGCGCCATCCACATGGGGAAACATTTGATGACGACGTTGGTGTAAAAGGGCTTCAGGATGTACCGCGAGACCAGACTGTGGTCTACGCCCGAGTACTGGTACTCCTTCAGCTTCGGCAACTTATCCTGCCGTATGTACACCATCTTGCCGTATGTCCTCTCGATGGAGTGATGGTAAGTTCAATTGTCCTTGCCCAAGCTCTTTATCGACCCCTCAACCGCTGGTGTAATCTTGTGCGCAATCAGGTCTTGTGGGATGAGACTAGAGGAGCGCGCGATGTTGGACGCGATGACGGTCGTCTAAAGTAGCGCGGAGGTTTGGTGCAGGAAGGTCTCGCTCGCGGCTTTGTTCGTGGCAATCGTGACAGTCGTAAAGGTCGTGGCAGCGATGGAGGGAGTTAATACAAAATGCGGTGCGTGGGTCGAAAAAGTTGTTTTGGATCGCGATTCCCTGGCAATTCCGACGCGTTGGTGTGCACACACTGCGTCACACCGGCACCCCGCCGAGCCTGACTCGACGTGCGCCATGTGTTCGCTCATCTCGATCGCCATAGGCTGACATGCGCTCTTTCACATGGCCCCGAAGGCCTGTCAGTCGTCTGGCTGTGACACCCTGGGTGAGATCTAAAACGTTCTTGCCTGACCAACTTCCTTGGAAAAAGCAAGTACTTTGTGTGCAGGATGATGTCGCCCTACAGATTCGGCAGAACATCTCACTTCCGATCCAATGGCTGCTAATTCATCGTCCGTGCGGCACGATATCGGCCCACGCTGCAAAAATGTATACGCTTTCTTGTGGTCCGACGAATTGAAACCATCTGTGATTGGATAATTTGTACTTGTTCCTCTGCCTGTCAAAGAAACCCCGCATGCTTGTTGTCGTACATAGCTCGCCGAAACTCGCAGAGCCTTGCAGAAAATGCTTTCCCTCCCCGTATCGCCATGAACTGCAACCCATAGCCGTGTCCGAGGACGGTCCTGCGCCGCTATTCCTTCCTTGGTGGTACAGTCGTGGCCGACTACTTACGCAATAGGGCTCCACGGCATTGGGATCAGAATGCGGCTCTTCATGGTCTGAATGAGTGGAACCGTCTTGTGAACAGTCTCACCCCAACCCTCAACGCTCCAGCTCTGTTCGCGGCGTAGCTTGCGCTCCTCGAGATTGGCGAATTGCCAAAGGTGGTGCACCGTGTTGAGGTCGCCGATCTGGACGAACCAAGCTCCTACACCCTCCATGACCTCGCGCCTCGCCTTGAGTCCGCGCCTCCAGTGAGTCTCCCACTCCAACAAGTTGCCCGGGTGTAGCGTGTACGAACGCAGCTCGAACACTCCACCGAGCTGGCGCGGCGGTGTAGTTGGCCAGAACGAGAACTCCTGCATCAACGAAGTGCGCTTCGAGTGGATGAGCTTCTTGAGCTTGGAATCGAACTCGGGGAAGCCGGGATGGGATTGAATGTTGTGCAGCGAGGCGTGGTAGCCCTGGTAGCGCTGGTACTCCCAGATGTGGACTGTTGCGGGCGCATAGTTAGCCAATGACGCAAGGTCCCCGAAAGTTGCCCAAAACTTATGACTGACCGAAAGTGTCGCAATCCCCAACCTCAGTCCTCCAGCTACCGACCAGGTGCACCTTGTTCTCCGGTATGGACGCCATCTTCGGGTACCAATCGCCTACGAGCTTGACGTAATCATCGACCTTGTCGGGCTTGACTTCGTGGAAGACGATCGAGTGAACGTACTTGCCGCGGGCCAGGACCTGCGAGAAGCTGCGCTCCATCTCGCGGTCGAGGTTGCGGCCCTCGGTGGTGCCGTAGATGAGCCTCGAAAGCTTGCCCTCGGACTTGCCGCCTTCCTGCGACTCCTCCCGGGCCTTTGCTTCTCCTGCAAGGTTGGACGCAAGTGAGCCAGTATTTTCCTCAATGGACGAAGAAGACGAAGAAAGAGAACCGGATTGCTTTTTGGGCACAGACGCAGGCACATCATCGCCGACAGGGGACCTACTCTCTTCGCGCTCCCGCTTCTTCGCCTGCTCCTTCAGATGCTGCCGGAACTGGGCCTGCTTCGCGTCGAAGCTGGCGGCGCCATCGGGCGGGACGTCGGCGAGCGTGGGAGTGCGCGTGGATGAGTTGTGCGCAGTGAGAGCGGTGAAGGGGCGGGATAAGGGCAATGCTGCCGCCGCCGGGCGGAGGCGAGTTGCGGGCGCGAGACGTGACAGCATCGTGGGGAGGCTGGTGTGGTGTCGTGTGCAGGAACGGATGCGTGCCAGGGCAATGGAAGGGGAGGGCGGTGATGGATGGGCGCGGCTGCCTCGATGACGTTGGGCGGTGGAGCTGCGAGTGAGCTCAAGACCGCGTCGTCGGCAGCGGAGGGTGAAGCAGTGCGAGGTGATGCAGGTGAGGGGGGTGTACGGGTGCCAAGGGGATGGGGGTGGGCTTCAGTCAATGAGTGCCTGCGTCTTGTACCTTCCCAGCTTCAGCGTGCGGAGAGTTACTTGCTGGGCCAGGGTTGGCCGTCAGAGACGTCGACGGGCGTCAAGAGCCGTCTTTCCCCGCACACCACCCAGCTCCGCCCCCCAGCCGCCCTCCGCCAATCATCTCGCGCGCCATTACCCGTCATGCACCCGCCCGCACGCCCATCCGGTGCTGTCCGTCACCACTGCGCCCGCCTGTGCACGCGTGGGAAAGACGGCTTCATTGACCGGCTCCTTTACCAACTGCTGCTGAGCCATTGGCGCTGCCCTGCGCATCTCCGCCCCCGCACCCGTGCCCGCGCCCGAGCACATCCCCCGTGTTCCCTGAATCGCGCTTACCAAGCTGCCTTCCAACACCACCGAAACCCTGAAGTGGATCGCTCGTCCCAGCATATGTAGGTGAGGTCCACCACAACAAAACACATGTATCAACTATCAATTGCTTGGCGCGCTACCGCCCTTGTGGCTTCTGTCAAACTCCTCCACTTTTTTCGTGCCATCTCTCCACCATCCGCCTGATCAATTCCCTCGTGTCCTCCCCAGACTGGACGACCTAGCGCCGCCACCCAGGGCAGCCAGCGCCGTGTAGTTCTGTCTTTCTAGCAACATGCATTCATCACCTACTCCCCTCTACCCCAACCTCCAGCCCTGAATATCCTCGCCTTCGTAGTCACTCAAATCCACCCAGATAAGCTATCTACAGCAATTCGACAGCCTGTCCATTTCTTCCTGTTCGCGCCTCGGAGCCTTCCACACTCCCCTGGACCAAGCCAGCATCATCTGGCATCAGCCGAGCCTAGTCCCCACCAAGCTTCCGCTACGCCCACCGAATGTATGCCTTCAAACGCTGCCGAAAACATGAACTTTTTGAGGAGTGCTTAATACTGTCGCGTCGAAAAAAGAGTGTTGTGAGAGGTGGAGGTAGCAGAGCCTATGACCTGACCCGTTCGTAGAAAAGAATGTAGGCCACCTTATTATCCTTGGCGCCTTTGTCGGCCAGTGGCGTCCTCTTTCCAGTAGAGGAGGCGGGCGTTGCGGTGCCGTTGACGACACCAGACCACTTCTTTGAGCCAGCGCCGGAGCCCGAGCCATTGACTTGGCTCCAGCCACCTTCAGCCCGCGACTCGTCTTCGTCGTCGAAGCCAGCTTGTTCGAAAATGTTCTTGCTGGCGCTTCCCTGTTCCTTCTTGTGCTGTTCTAGTGCCTTGGCGAGGACGCGTGGGTCTTCCTCGCTACCGCCCTCTGCAACATCCTCGCTGCGAATGCGTCGGAGAATCGTGTCGTCCATGCGGATCCATTCCCGTCCATCCTGCCGACGCACGTCGACCGTATAGTGACCACCACTCGCCGTTTTCCCGTGATGATAGACGACGCCAGTCAAGCGGTATTTGGGCTGACCGCCCTTCACAGCCAAGCCAGGGCGCATGTGTTGCGGGAACACCTCCTTCGGGATTTCAAGGTCGAGCGGGTAACCGACCCTCTTCCAGATCTTCTGTGTACCGCCGGTGTTGTCATATTGAAAGCGCTTCAGGTGCAGGATCAAGACCGGAGGGAGGGTTTCGATAAAAACTTGCTTCGTAGCAGACGTGTTAGGTCCACGAGGAGAGTTAAAATCGCCTTGGAGAGTCTCAGGTCTGGTCAGCCCCTTGAGCGCATCTACAATGTTGTTGACATTGGGAGCACCAATGTCAAGCTGAAGAGGCTGGTAAGGCTCGAGAGTGACGGAGTTCTTGAGACCCGGAACACGCAGCTCCGAGCGCAACTTCCCACCAAATATCTTGGTTATAGGAGTCTCAGACTCGATATTTCCAGAAGACCTGGTGACGGACGCTTTCTGCTTCGGGCCGACCTCGAGCCAGCCTTCGCCTTGGTTGGGCTCAGTATTAGTAGGAGAAGCGATTTCGTTAGCCGTAACCGTGGAAGCGTTTGCGGGAGCATTCTTCATGACGTGAACACATTCATCATGGAGACCAGCCAGAAGGAAACCCAGGAATTCCTCAGCATCCTGCTGATGCCCACGCTACAGAAATTAGCTACATCTCCGCAATCCTGGCATGCGGAACTTACCCTCATGTGCGAAAACCTCGGGAGACGCTTGATTACGTCATAAACGAATTCGGGGGTAAAGGCATCTCCATACTGCTCAAGCTCGGTATCCTTAAGTCGAAGCCTCAACTGTTCCTGAGAGACCGCAGAGTCAATTACGGGGAATTCGCGCATGAACATTATCCTACGTTGCATGTCAGAAGTAGTATAGCGCGGCACAGCAGGAAACTCACATCGCATCGAGCAAAGGTGTCTCGCTCTTGAAACTGTACGCCGCCCGCTTGCCCACCTGATCCAAGAAATCGTAAAATGGTATACAGAAAACAAGAGTTTGAAGAATCTAGGGAATCATAAGTACTAATTGTTTTTCTTGCTCTACACTTGTTGTAAAGGTTAGGGCGGGTTTACTCACAGAGTTCATATAACACATGTTACCGGTATTTACAAGGCCCCGTGGCTCGATAAAGGCAATCTTGTTGTCGGCGTTCACGTTGTAAGTCCTAAGAACGTCGACCATTGAATCGCTCTTGGCAGCTGCAAAGCCGTTGACCGTGGATGCGCCATTCGGACCTGAAACTGGCGCGGCAGCGGCAGCAGCATTCTTGGTCCTCACCAGATCTGCCCAGGACTTGGGAGCCATCTTCGGCGGAGGCGATGTGGCAGTGGCAGTCCTCTCTGACTCAGGCGATGCGACATTCTGATGCTCAACGCTCCCGCCACTTTCCTGGGTAGCATCCCCTGCCGTACTCGGTCTTTCAGCGGTCGAGGTAGCGGTGCTACCCTTGCGCTGAGATGTAGGCACAGCTGGCTTGATAGGGATGAGAGGCACAGCAGGGATGGTAGCCTTGCGGCCGTGACCAGACACAGCTTGCACCTGGGGTGTCGATGGAGGTAGTGCTGATGAGGGTGTGGTAGGATGAGTAGAATCGGCCTCAGATTGTGCCTGCGAAATTACGGGAGTCTCCTGTTCGGAGGCAGCGGCCACGGCAGGCTCCTGAGGCTCAGTGTGATCTTCCTGGGTCTCCGTCTCTTCAGCCTGGTCCCTCGCCGGAAGATACAAGCCCGGTTCGCTCGCCGCAGGTTGTTCGCGCCTTCGTCGCCTCTGCCGTTGTGCCTTTGGCGGGAACGGCTCGTCCGGATTCGAGAGCCAAGGCAGCTTTATTCTGTTCAGTTGGGGTCCGACGGGCGATCCACCAAATGGGCGACTTACGTTTGGGTAGAAAGGCATCTTTAATCCAGGGGACGGCGGTGCATTTTGTGAGGAGAAGGAGGGCCTAGACGATGTGGGGAGAGGGGATGGGGCCGCTGTGCTCTGCGCGATTGTCGGTGTCGAGGGCGAAACCAGAGGCTGCGAGTGAACCGAGGGCGTTGACGGAGCAGGCTGCGGCGTCGACGAGTGTGCGACAAGCGGAGCCGGAGGCGTGTGGGTGTGGGCAACCGGCGGCGTGCGGACGGCGTGGCGGTGAGCAGGGGCGACAGACTGGATGTGAGGGTGGGAGGATACGACGACGGGCGAATGTTGCTGGGGCGGCGGCGGCTGAGGGAAGGGGCGCGGCGGCAGCGGGTGCTGGTACTGCGGATGGTGATATTGCGGCGGATAGTACTGCTGCGGATAGTAGGGGTGGGCGCCGTGGTGTTGCGCGGCAGGATGGTAGTAGTTGCCGTACATGTTCATGGGCACCGGCGAATGGGCCTGCGGTGGCATGTAGTAGTGGTCGCCCGGCCGCCGAATGGCAGGTGGGATGTGCGGTCCTGGCATCATGGGTGCGGCGGAAGGTGGTGCCTCACAGTCAGCGCTGGCCGGTCAAGGACCCAGCGACCGACTTGTGAGGCGACGGAAGGACGACGACGAGGCGTCCAGCACGAGCCGGCAATGGAATGGCGGAGCGTCGGGGAGGGTGGCGACGCGTGGGCTGGCTGGCGGTTGAGGTGAGGTCCGGTGTTGATGGAGGAGCAGGTCGGAGTCGCGGATGATGATCGGCTCAGGTCGAGAGCAATTTGTTGCAAGGTTTTGGAGATCGCCGCTGGCTGGAGCGGGGGCGCGACGGGCAATGGAGCTGCGCCCCGGATGGTCGTGATGCAGGCGGCCTTTCAGCGCAGCCTGTTGTCGAGAGCTCGACGGTCTCGCGCGCGCCGGCTCCGGCGTTTGCGGCCTCTTTCAAGGTTTAGGAGCTTGCGGCTGAAGGGCTGCTCGCCAAGGACGGGGCGGAACGGAGGGCGGAAGGGGGGTCAGCGGGCGATGCGGCGATGCGGGCGTGCGGCAGGCCCTGCGCAGCCTGATGCTCCCGATTTGACGCCTTCGCTGTGCCGCGCGGACGCTGCGGATCGCGCGATGCCCGCGCTGCGCATGTGCCGCTGTGTGCTAGCAATCGATTGTTGATGCACTGCTGACTGCCTGCCTTTCTCTTATCCTGAGGCAAATCCCGCCCCGCTCCTCAGCACTCGCACGCTTCTTCACTTGCACCACGCGCCCCCGGCTGCACGCCTTAGCTCAGGGGAGCCCGAGTTGCGCTGGCTTAATAATAGCATTCTTTGCGCGACGGGAAGCTTCTTCGAGGCCGCCCCATGCTGCGCGGCTGTGGCTCGCCAACACTAAGGTCACGTGCTTTGCGTGCATCATTCAAGTGGTGGTAGGTAGTCGCCCCTCGTCGCGCCCGTTTGTATGACTCTCGTCTGCAAGTCCACCTTCGGGGGACCAGCACTCTCACCCCACCAATCTCACTGCAACCTGCCTCCGGGCACTCCGCTCGCATTCTTTCGCATCTCCGGCCATCTGCTGCCACCAGGACGGTCGCCGGTGGGCTCTCTTGTCGCATCCGCGCTTTCGTCATAGCTGCGCAGCGCCATGTCCAACCCGCCGGGAGCGATAGTCGCCTCCAAGTCAGCCAACACCGCGGCTCAGCTCTCACCTCAGGCACAAACCGGCCCGTCAGCTGCTGGCGACAGCTACGGTCAGCGTCGCGCCGGAGGCTCTGGCAGCTTTGGAGCGGGGGCGGTATCGCGAGCTTACCCTTCGCCACGGAACAGCCAGGCTTCAAAGAGGAAGCACAAAGGTGCTAAACGTCCCGGCCTGGCCGATGAGGATGCCATTGCGGAATCTGTAAGTACTCCGCAGCTCTCACTCGTCAAGGCCGTGAGGCTAACTCGGGCTGCGGCACAGGTCGCCATGCGTTCCACCAACAGCCGCAAGGGCCAGACTTCCATCACCCACCTGATAAACTTCAGTCTGCCTCCGCGTCCTCAGAGTCATCATCACGGCCATGGTCATGGCCGTTCTTCTCGGAGAAATCCACACTGGGGTCCGGGCTCAGGTTATCATGCTGCGGATAAGGCGAGGTAAGTTGAGGGTAGCTATTTCCAAACATTCGACGCAATTGACAACGTCCCAGATATGTCCATGCGAATTATCGTTTCATTGTCGATCCTCGTGAGGACTATCGCAAGCAAAGTCTTGATGCGGACATTCACCTGGACTGGAATAATGTCCTGCAGGTGTTAGCCTCGGCCCAGTCGCAGTCCGCTTCCTGCCCGATTTGCCTGGAAACTCCAGTCGCTCCTCGAATGGCAAGATGTGGCCATATCTTTTGCCTGCCATGCCTGATTCGGTTCATGCATGCCGAACTGGAGGCCAAGCTTCCGGAGAAGAAGGCAAGGTCAAAGAAGTGCCCTATCTGTGAGGATAACATCTATATGTCTGACACCAGGCCGGTACGGTTCTACATCGGCCAAGAAGGGGAACCTCCTCGAGAGGGTGCAGATGTCGTTCTACGGTTGGTCATGCGGCCTTCTGGCAGCATGCTTGCTCTGCCCAGAGACGGTGCAGACGCTCTACCAAGTGGCGAGGAAATCCCTTGGTATATAGCTGCTGAGGTCATGGATTACGCACGGATCATGAAAGGCAGCGAAGACTACATGCTGGAACAGCTGGAAAGCGACATTCAAGAAATTGAGCGCCAAGCCAAAGAAGACGAGGTGATGTTCGGCGAGGACAACCTACAATGGACAAGGAAAGCCGTCAAAATGATTAATGAGTCGAAAGAGAAGTTTAAGGGGATCGGAAATCCACCCACGACTGCAGTGAAGCCCCCGGAGAGCAAGTCAAAGAAATCAGCCACCCCATCAGACTCAGAATCGCCCTCCATCGCCGAGAGCGATCCGGCAGTAACAGAGACGCCTGCTCAGCCAGAGGATTTAGACGCGGACAAAATCTCTCCTAGCTATACCAATGATCAACAGCCCCCTGGGACGAGCAATCTCTCCAAATCGCTAGCGGAGTTTCGCAATCGCCAGCAAAACGACAATCAAACACCGTCAGAGTACTATTTCTACCAAGCTTTGCTTCATTACTATCTCTCGCCTTTAGACATTCGCATACTGAAAGCGGCGTTCGGAAGCTTTGCTTCATTTCCCTCCACTATCCTGCCGAGAGTAGAGCGTGTTTCAACCGGCCACGTAGTAGACGATGAGTTACGAAAACGCACTAAGTACTTGTCTCATTTACCATATGGATGCGAAGTTGGGTTTTTAGAGTGCGATTGGACAGACACGGTGGCGCCAGAGATACTTGAGAAGTTCAAATCAGAGATTGACCGGAGAAGGAAGCGGAATCACGACAAGGAGATGAGGGAGGAGAAGGCGCGGCAAAGGGCGGAGAAAGAGGAGGATCAGAAGGCATACGCACAAGCACGAAGGAAGAGAAACAGCATCTCGAACACCCGATTCTCCGCCGAAGATTTTCAGCCCTTGGTGTCTACAGAAGTCTCGGGTTCCGTCGAGGCTGATAATCCTTCCTCATCACCTCCATACCCCCGACGCCAGGGATCTGCTTTTGCTTCCCTTGCCTCTCCATCCACTAGCCCAAGCGCGCCTCGGACAGTTTGGGGCACTACAGCCATCCCGGCTTCCAGCCCGCCACTGCACGCATCTGCGAATGATTACGATGTGCCTGCGGATGACGGTTGGCTTCAGGGATGGGAGAAAGATCTATTGCAGGAGGATGAGATGCTTGCGCAGGTACAGGCCATGTCACTTGGAAACGGAGAGAGCTCGGCCGGAGGAGGGGCCGGCGGAGGGGCCGGCGGAGGAGGGAAGAAGAAGAAAAAGAAGATTACTCTGATGAGTACCAATGTGCGGAGGGGGGCGTGATCATGGAGGATCATCATCAGGGGCGTGATTGGCCAGGCCGGTCCGGGACCTTGCAGGGACGGCTTCGCGAAGGAAGGTCAGCACCTTGGTATTTTAGTGTAAACAACATTTCGTCCACAGCCTGCTAGTACGGTTAGGCAGCTTATACAACGCGATTGATGATGGCGTCTGATGCAATCTATCGAAGATGTTCGATTGGGAGCGATTAGGCGCAATGGTGATGTAATTGGGCGCGTTAGCTCGAGCACGGCGGCGGCCCTGCACACAAAATTGACGCTTGAGCGGCGTCAACACGGCCGAAGAAGGGGAGGCACGATTTGCAACAACAAACCTCCGCGAAGCCACTGAGTCGCGTTGAGCACGGAGGCCGCCAGATTCGTCCACCCGCCTGCGCACCCAGGGAATTTGTGCTCCTCAGCCCGCCCATTGCACTCCCGCGCCGCTGTCGCTGCCACCGAACCGACCGCCTCGAAGGCCTCCTGAAGCCATGTCTCAAAGAGTGACGCGTTCGCAGACGGGTGCCACGCCCAGGTATTTATACCGCCTCGCAAGCGACAAGACGGCACCGCGCATCCGATGCGCTGCGCCAATTGGCCTGCGCCGCGCTGTCTTGCGCGTCCCTTAGTAACAAGAGTCGACCCAGATTCTGACCGCTGGCAACAGGAAACCTTCGAACCCAGGATTTGTCGAGACTCCTGGTCGGCGCCGCACCACACGCAAATCTGTCCAGCCTTTCCTCGATGGCGAATCGTCCGAGAATTCGACGCCCGCTCCCGTCGCCGCTCCCATCCAAGTTCATGAACCCCTTTTGAACGGCAACGGGCACAGCAAGCTCGCCAATGGCCACAGCAATGGCCATGCTACCAACGGCCATGTCAAGGAGGAGAAGACAACACAGAAGGTCGTCGACCCGACGATGGCAGAGGCTACACCGCACTTTGAATTCGGTGGCTCCTGGGGGACGGGCTCGATGATGATCGGCTTCCCGCTGCTCATGTACTACATGTGGGTGGGCGCGACCTTCTACGGCGGCCGCGCCCCCACGCCGGCTGAGGGTGAGAGTCTGGGGGAGTTTTTCCGCCACTTGTTCCAGCTGTGCTACGAGCACGCGTTCCCTCACGCGCGCGCGTGGACCATCTACTGGACCTTCATGGCCGTCCAAATCGTCTTCTACCTATTCATGCCTGGCGTTTATTCCAAGGGTCAGCCTCTGCCTCACCTCGGTGGCGCGCAGCTTGAGTACTACTGCTCGGCGGTGTGGAGTTTCTATACCAGCATTGTTTTGGGCTTGGCTCTTCACTATACTGGCATCTTCAAGCTTTACACGCTGATTGACGAGTTTGGCCCCATCATGACCGTTGCGATCCTCTCGGGTTACCTGATGAGCTTCTATTTCTACATCAGCGCCCACATCCGCGGAGCTACTGTCCGTATGACCGGATATCCTGTCTATGACTTCTTCATGGGCGCCGAGCTTAACCCACGTCTATTTGGATGGTTGGACTGGAAGATGTTCTTTGAGGTCAGAATGCCTTGGTTTATTTTGTTCTTCCTTACGCTTGGTACGGCGGCGAGGCAATATGAGAACTATGGCTACGTGAGCGGTGAGGTTTGCTTCCTGCTGATGGCGCACTGGCTGTACGCGAACGCGTGCTCAAAGGGCGAGGAGATGATCGTTACGACCTGGTAAAGCAGAAACGCCTGTGTACGGCACTCTACACAATGCGGCTGACCATCGCTTCTAGGGATATGTACTTCGAGAAGCTTGGCTTCATGCTTACTTTCTGGAACTTGGCTGGTGTGCCTCTCAGCTACTGCCACTGCACCCTCTACCTCGCCAACCACGACCCGGCCGAGTACGCGCACCCGAAGTGGCTGCTCGCGATCCTCTTCCCTGCGTACCTGTTCGTCTACTGGGTGTGGGACACGGCCAACAGCCAGAAGAACCACTTCCGCCGCAAGGAGCGCGGAGCCGACTACGACCGCAAGACGTTCCCGGTCCTGCCCTGGCGCGAGGTGCACAACCCGAAGACCATCCGCACCAACACCGGCAAGGATCTCCTGGCGGACGGATGGTACGGTCTCGCGCGCAAGATCCACTACACCTGTGACCTGTACTTCGCGCTCAACTGGGGCTTCATCACCGGGTTCAAGAGCCCGTTCCCGTGGTTCTACCCGGTCTTCTTCAGCTGCATGATCGTCCACCGGGCTGCTAGGGACATTCAGCGTTGCAGGCAGCAGTACGGCGAGGCGTGGAAGGAGTACGAGCGCCAGGTGCCGTACCTCTTCATTCCGGTAAGTTTGGGCACGCCCTTGAGTCGGCTGAAGAGATTTCGGTGGGGTTTCAGAGAATCATGTGGGCTAACTGTTTTTTTTTTTTTTCTCGTGCGGCAGTACGTCATCTAGGCAACGGACCGAGTCCGGAGCATGGGTATCTTTCCAAACGCCGTGCGTGATCGCGGTGCGCTCCGAGAGTGGTAGGATCCCGCCTCGAGTGCACGAAGACCGCATTGATTCATTCGCATTCTGCATATTCTTCACACCAGTATCGTTCGAGCCGGCGGCGCAATCAAGTTTTAATCAGCAGTCTTGTAGACGGCGTAATACCCATTTTATTCTTGGAGATTGGATTTGAGGGCGCGAGCGAAGAGCAAAGAGCGAGGAGCATTTGCGAAGAGGAGGGAAGGTTGCGTTGTTTCGCATGAGATATACCAATACGACGTACGAGTTTAGCTTTAAGGCGAAAACGAGTGGATGTTATTCATTGGGAGCGTGTTTGGTGTATTGCATTTGCTTATTCGTATCACCGTCATTGCTTCGGGCGCACGTGTACGCGGTTGACGTTGCACGAGGACAAGAGTTGGAACTGTAAATCTTCTAATTAATTCTTAGTGTAGCATACAAATAGGGAAGGCGGGTGCGGAAGTAACAGTGCACACGCTGTCCATGAGGCGGGATTTCAGCCTGAGTGCTTGTCATGGCTGATGAAAGGAAAAAAAAAAAAAGCGATATAAGCTCGTCGATGTTGATGGAGTAGCTGAATGTAGTGCTGCCAGCGAGTCAAGCCTGGAGATCTCATGATGGATTGACGGCGGGTGGCATTAATGCATGCATGTCTCGGGGAATCATCACCGTCATGAGCAGTCTCGTCGACGTCGTGCGCAGCTATAGTGCCCACGCGCTCGGTGCTGCCTGAGTGCCACGCCGACCAGGATCACCGAGCGAGCCAACCAGATAAGCTCTCAGCAACACCGGGATCCATCCTTCTTCTCCCACGCGTTCGTTTCGCTAGCGCGCGTGAGAGGCGCGACCAGGGACTGCCGCCAAAAGAAAGGCGGGCATGCACAGCGGCCAAAAAAGAAACGAGCGCAATGCCCTCGCCGGGCCGAGGCACGTTCGCGTCCATGCCTTCTTGTCGTTGGCAGCGCGCGCGCCCCGCCCCTAATTTCAACGTCCTGCCAATGCATATCGAAATACTGCGCGGCTGTGAGGGATGATCGGCAGGGCGGTGCCGAGCAAAGTGGAGCAGCGCAGCAGCAGTGCACATCTTCCGCGTAGGGCAGGTACGTATCGGCGACGCCGTTAGCACAGCGGGGACCGTTTTGATGCAGTTCCAGCTCATGGCGAACTGTATGTTTTGCGTGTGGTTTGACACGCTTGCCAAGCAGCATGCGGCGCACGGGATCTGTTCTATGCGTCCGTTCTTTGCCTGGGGAGATGCGGCACCCCGGTCCCGTGTTAGAGTAGACTGTGCATGAGCCCCCTCCGGCCGATCCTGTTTTTTGTGTGGCTAGTTGGGAAGCCGTGGTTGGCTGGCGATTTGGAGGGATGGAGGGTCGCTGTTGGCTCTCTCCGCACGAGGAGCGGGTGGCTCCAGGCACGCCGCTGCTGCTTGCAGTCATATGCCCAGCTTCCGCCCGTCGATGTGGCTAGCATCTCATCGAGAGTGTTCGGTCTTGCGGTCGGCGGGAAGGCTGCTGGGGTGGTGCTTGTTTTCCGGTCCTCGCTCCTATCCATCGAACTACTATCGTTTCTCGTTTTGTCATGTCTTTTTGCCATCGCCGCTGCTCGAGGCCCGTCGTTTCGTCCAGTTCTCGGCCAGCACGCAGCTCGAGCCAGTCAGAAGGCCGAGCCGGGCAGCAGAAACCGGATGAGACTAAACCACAGGGCCCCTCACAGCCCTGCGCCCTCAGCCCGGCGGGGTACGGGAACGCACGCGGTTTGCCCCGTGTCGTGCCATGTGAGGAGGCAGGAGTTCAGCGAACCGAAAAGCCCATGATGCGCACGGCCTACCACCACCGCCGCACATGCATCCAAGAAGTCCATCGACCACACTGCCTGCGCGGCTTCGGGCATTTTGGCAGTACGCCACGCCTGCCATACGCGCCCTGCCATTCGCCTGTCGACCAACCAAACTAACCCGGCCTCATCTTCGCTCAGTCCCTTTTTAACTCATCCCCTACCTGTGGCTTGCATGCTGGGCTGGCGGCTTACCCGAACCCGTGGAGGGACCCCCGCTCGCGGCTGCTGCACCCTGCTTGTGCTTGTGCTCGTAACCTACAAGGGTAGCTCGCCGCCGCTGATCAACCCGTCAGGGTTGTCCGCTGCCCTTCGCCCATGACCATTGGTAGCATGGGCCCCTAAATTCTTGTCCGCAAGCTTGCATATATACTTACCTTTGGACGACTCGTCCGCGAAGATGTTACTTTCCGGTTTACACTTCCTTCAGCGCTTCTTTTCTTCCCATCGACCTTGTCTCTGACTCTCTTCCGGTTAGGGGGTGAAGTCTATACGCGAACCCGACGGGTCTTTCACTGTCGCTCGGATTAGACCTCACTTCCACACCATCTTCGCATTCGCGAGTCTGGGCTGCTTGCAGTTCTCACTGCGTTCGCTGCGGTGCTTTTTGGTCTCCTGCCGATCGTTATGCGGTTCTCGAAGAGGATAGGCGGTGGAGTGCTGCTTACCGCGCAGCTGACCGCTGCGCAGTGCGCTGGAGAGGCGCGTGCACGGGACGTGCTGGAGAAGCGTGCTCCAGGGAGCGTGCCTCAATTTGTGGTGGACTATGGTGGGTAGCCTTTTTTATTCTTTGATCGGGTTTCTGTCGAGAGGACTGGAAGTAGTTCTCACATCACTCCGAACCGGCGGTCTTCGCTTAGTTCTGAAGTATGTACATATGTCTACATCCAACGTATTACTGGAGCAATTTTCCCTCTTTTTTTTTTTTTTACCTTGATTACTTCCCAAGTGACAACCCTCCACTGACATTTTGCTTTAAGCCCCTCTCAGCTACATTCACCATGAGGACGCCTACTTTCCCTCCGACCTGCAGGCCCAAATCGATAACACTCAGCCTGAAGTCGACTTCAAAGTTGTCTCTGGTGCTGCTTCTCCACTCGACCTGAATAATCTCGACTCTCTCAATTCCTACGGTGACAACGTGTACCTAACCTCGAAAGAAGATATCACTAAGAACCCCCCATGGCTGTTCGGTGTGAAGCCTGATTGCAGCGGAAAGACGAATGATGCAATCACCGCTGCCGTAATCATAAGTGATAAGGGGAATGGAACAGTCGATGCCTTCTACATGTACTTCTACGCGTACAACTGGGGCGGGTTAGTGTTGGATACGCTACAAGTCGGAAACCATGTGGGAGACTGGGAGCACAACATGATACGCTTTGAGAACGGGGAGCCGAAATGGGTCTGGTACTCGCAGCACAGCAACGGCCAAAACTTTGCGTATTCCATTCTGCACAAGTCCGGCGACCGCGTAAGTATTCCAGTTTTCACCCTCGGGGAGTTTTTTCTTTTTTTTTTTCTGTATCCGACTAATCTATGATTCCTTGGACAGCCGATAAACTATGTCGCCAACGGCACGCATGCCAACTATGCCATCCCCGGCACGCATGACCACACGATCCCGAACCTCAACTTGCCGACCGGCCTCCTGCTAGACTACACTGACGGACCTGACGACGGCGGCCTTTTGTGGGATCCCCTTCTCTCTGCGTATTACTACAACTATACCAATGCCACTGGCACCCCGACCTTCACCCCGCTCGACGACGCGTATCCAACATCCTGGCTCAACTTCGTGGGTAAATGGGGTGACGAAGAGTATCCCGAAGATGATGACCGGCAGCAGCTGTTGTTCGGTGGCGCAGTGGCCAAGTATGCGAGTGGCCCAACAGGCCCCGTGGCCAAGCAGTTAGACCGCAAGGAAGTATGTCCGGATAATGGTATTCTGTGCATTTATCGGTGGATTTTATCGCCGTGAAGGAGCAATCTTCTTTTTTCCTTTTCTACTATATATTTTGTTATGTGGACTGCAGTATAGATGGGACAAGACTGGTATATATTCCGAATGGCTGAATGTCATTTTTATGAGAAACTTTGCGGTTGCATGCACGGCAATGCATAAAAGTGATACGACCTTCCCCTGAGAGCTCCCCCTTTACACCGTAGTGTTTTACGCGCAGTTGAAGCAATCACTCAGGTTATAGCATCACCAGCATAGCTTGATAATGACGCCCGGCCGAGGGTTTCAGCATGGCACGCGACGGTGTTGTCTGCAGCCATCTTGGAAGCGCGGAGAATTGCCGAATTAGGCAGTCGGTGACATGAGACCGGGCAAAGCAGTGACGTAGAATGACTCGGGTATACTGACTGACTGGAGCTTGGGCCCGCACCTGGTTGCCCCCCCCACCGCCAGAGCGCCGCTCCAGCTGCTGATCGTCCTCGCATCTACACCTCCACAGCGCTGCCGAGTCACGGTGCAACGTGCTGTTGCTCGCCGTCGCAGCCATGCAGCTCCTCGACCCTGGTCCTGCGGTAAGCCGGCCCTGACATTTGCCAGCGCGCCAAGGCTCCAAAAACACCCGCTAATGCGCCTGCAGTACCTCACCTCGCTCCCCGATGAGCTGGTGCTCGATATTCTCCAGTACCTCGAGCTGGACCACCTGTTCCAGCTTGCGCAAAGCTGCCGCTGGGGTTATCGTCTCTCTATCCCACTTCTCTGGAAAGATGTCGAGCTCAAGGACTGCTGGTCGCTGCACCCACGCGGCTCACGCCCGCAGCTCAAGGCATTACGCGTGGTGGACGAATATGCCGATGAGCACGATGATACACCTATAATCAAGAAGCTGCTGGTCCTGGCAACGTGAGTCTTGTTTAACGGTTGCCTGCGTGTGCGCGAGAGCTAAAACTGACACGTCGCAGCAAGCCGGTCATCGCGTCTCACGTTCAGACCGTCCTACACCGCTGTCATCTACCCACTCCGAGCATATACCACGAATTGCCACTGTTCTGCTTCCGCTCGCTTACCTTATCTCATGATCGTCGCACCCATAAACTCCTGCTGCTGGCCATCCGGAACATGACAAACGTGCATACCTTAAGGATCATATACGGCCATTATCTCCTTGCCTACGGCTTAATATGGGGGTTCCTGCACCCACATCGGCCAAGAAATGTATCATTGAAACGCCTTTGGCTTGAAAGTTGCTCGCTTGCTATGCCGGAGCCCGGTCCCATCGGCTCGTCCTACTGGCCCGATCTTTCCGGGCTCACTACCTTGAGAATTCGGCGGCTGAGCTACCTTAATGATACTACCCAGAGAAATGTCAGACTGGAGGGCATGGCCTTGAGTAGGGGAAACGTGCGAAGGAAGCTACTGCAGAACGGCATCGGTGGTGATTATACGACAACTATAGACAAGGTTCTCCCAGACGGCGCCATGTCTCAGATGTCATTATCCGAGGCCGCGAGGCTAGACAACATGATCTACGATGGTCTACCTGAGGTCAAGGAGTTTCTGGACTCTACTCACGTACCTGAAGGCCAGCAAATCGAGAGCTCTCGGCCTGCAGTACCCGCAGACTTCTTAATGACCCTCCTCCGCGACTCTGCTCCAACGCTAACCTCCTTAAATCTCGATATGCTATTATCCCATGATGCCTATAGGAGTCGTGATGAAGCACTAGTCAGAAACATGTTATCCCACCTGAGTCGCCTACGCTTCCCAAATCTTCGTGCATTCCAAATGCGAAACATCATGACTCCTTGGTTCAGGTAGGTCTCGATGCTAAAACTCTCAAGACCTCTGCTCACGTTGTTGCTGCAGCTTACCACGTGGTACTTATCTGCTTGATCGCGTTGATGTGTCTCATGATGCATCTTCGCCACCTACCGACTTTTTGGACTTTGTAGAAGCTCACCAAAACCTGAAATGTTTAGCTTGGCCAATGGAAAGCTTCTTCAGTCACCAGCGTGCAGATGGGGAGACTGCAGCCCAACAAGAGCGCGTAATATCCAACCTTTCTCGGACACTGACTGAGCTGAGAGTTGATACTACTTTCAATGTTGATACTGAAAGTCTCAACTCTGGAGATCTGCACAGTGCAGCGGGTGCTGTGGCACGACGGTGGAGATTCATCACAAACTTCGCTTCTCGCATGATGAAAGTTGAACATCTGAAGATGGAAGGCGGAATACCGCGTGAGGAGAAGCATGAGACTATCCGTGCATTGTGGAGGTGTCCTCTAAGCAAGATTGTCATGATTGCAAATGCAAACCCAATCGGAAACTCTTGGGGGAGCAGCGACCTCTCCCAAGCTGTCACTGAGGATGACTGGGATTTGAATGAAGAAGACCTCAACGCGTTAAAGGAGACGGCATCCAAGCCGCCAACTCCACCAGGGCAAGATTTCGAGTTTATCCCCCAGTACGACTGGCTCGGCCCGTCACTGATGCTGCACACCGTAGCATCATTCCACGCTGACACAGTCGTCGAGCTCAAGCTATGTGGCTACGTTGGTGCACCAATCCTTTTCGCCCCTACAGAGCTCTCGCACCCCTTACTTTTGCCGCTCCGCCATTTCCACAACCTCAAAAATCTAACCATGAGCATGTGGTTGGATACGAACTTCGAAGGTAGTCACCGCGACGAAGAAATAATTCAGTTCTGGATAAACACGCGGGATCCCGATACCACTGCTCTCGTCGCTATCGTTCCGGACGACTCCTCCGATTCCGACTTCAATATCGAGGATAGCGACGACGAAGATGCCCAACGACCGCAACAGCCACGACCCATCACTCCGCCAGACGCCGCAGACCCAGAGCTCCAATTCTTCGACCACAACCACCTTCAGCATCACGAGGACTTCAACATCCCGAACCTCTCTTTCGGCCAACAACCGCCCCTGATACACCCTTCATCCTCCCCCTCCGCCCAACCGACTTCGCCGCCCGCCCAACAGGAAGGATATCAAGTCATCCACAACCTAAACCCCCACTCCCATCAACACCAGTCAGCCCAACCCCAACAACAACAGCACCAGCAACAGCACCAGCAGCCCGTCACCCACCAACTCGTCGCCGTCACCGGCGACCCCGTCACGGGCCCGGAGCCCATCCTCGCCTCCTCACGCCCGCTGTCCTGGCCTCGCCGCCTGCACTCGCTGTACGCCCCGCAAGCCATCGCCAACCAGGTCGCCTCGCAGATCGGCCCTTACCTGTCCGAGCGGGCAAAAGGAGGGAAAGGGGGCGTGGTCGTGCGGGTGAGTTTCTGTCTCGGCCATGCGGCGGGCTGGGGCACGGTTTTCGATATCGATGTCGGTGTTGGGGAGGGGAATCGCGCGCTGTGGTGGGAGGGGCCGAGGGAGGAGGGCGAGCGGAGGAGGTGGTGGGGGAAGGTGAGGGGGAGGCGGTGGTTTTAGTTGAGGATGGGTAGGAAAGGTTCCTTTCTTTGCCCCCTCCTCCCCTCTTCTTCTCTTTCTTGTTCCCTCGAGAGGCGTTTGAGATTTTTTTTTTTTTTCGATGACTGGATCTTCATCCCTTCATTTTTCCTTGGCTTTAATAATACATGTGTTCGGCGTTCTGGGGGTCTTCTCGAATTTTTGTATTTCTAGTAAGAAGCGTTCCGAGACGCGGCTCAAGAGAGCAAATGCTACTGGCGTCGTCTATTTCAAAGATTGCATCCAGGTGTGGCATAGAGACATTGTTGTCAATACTCGTCTCATTTCATGATATGCTTTCTCAGTTATCAAGCCGTAAGTATATGTTGCTCACTCTATAAATCATTTAATTCATACTTAGCCTCAAGAACGACATGAAATCTATTTTGCATACATGCATTCGAAATGATTCTCTATTCATCACTCTTTTAAAGATGCTGTAGGAACCCATATTTCCGTGCAATCCAGTCCAGATCCCATCTTTTGTTATCCCCGGTCCCATCCCAACCCTTTCTTCTCCTTGCAACGCGCACCCGTCTCTCTTCTCCCCCCGCGCGCAACGCTTACGGCATGATCCTCTGCGGGTCCCTGGGGAACAAGCTCGCGAGCCTGACGTTGCCGACGCCGGCCCAGAAGGCGACGATGCGCTCGAGGCCGAAGCCGCCGCCGGCGTGGGGGGGACAGCCGTAGCGGAAGCCGTCGACGTAGTCCTTGAGGCCGGGCCCGTCCGGGTTGACGGGGGGGTCCATGCCCTTGCAGCGCTGGATGAGCAAGGTCGGGTCATGCACACGCTGGGCGCCCGACATGATCTCCTGGCCGCGCATGAACATGTCGTACGAGTTGGACAGGTTGGGGTCGTGCGGCGAGGGCATGGTGTAGAAGGGGCGGATCGCGAGCGGGAACTGGTCGAGGACGTAGAAGTCGGAGCCGTACTTGTCAAGGACGAGCTTGCCGAGGAGCTTTTCTTGGGGCGTGCTGTGGGGGGTGGGAGTGCCGTTAGCTTTGTGTTCGGAAAGGTGGTTATGGAAGGGGGGGAATTGTCTTTTTTTTTTTTACCTTAGGTCTTCGTAGTCGCCGAGCTCCTCGCCAGCTTCGCGCAGCATCTTGACGCCCTCCTTGAAGGAGATGATGGGCACCTTGCCGTCCTTGGGCAGCTTGAAGTCCTCGATGGTGTTCTTGCCGCCGCTGGCCCACTCGCGGATGATGTCGGTCTCCTTGCTGTAGCGCTCACGTAGGCCCTTGAAGATGAAGAGCAGCATCTCGACGATGAGGTCGACAACCTCGTGATAGTCTTCCTCGAAGGCCATCTCCATATCGAGACCAGTGAACTCGGTCAAGTGGCGGGCTGTGTTGCTGTTCTCGGCGCGGAAGACGGGGCCGACTTCGAAGACGCGTTCGAAGCCGCCAGCGATGAGCATCTGCTTGTACAGCTGGGGAGACTGCGCAAGGTAAGCCTTGCGATCGAAGTAGGTGCACTCGAAGACGTTGCTCCCGCCCTCGGACGCAGCGCCCAGCAGCTTGGGTGTCTGGATCTGCGTGAACCCCTTGGCGTGCATGAATTCGGCATACAGAGCGCAGATGCCGCTCTTGATGCGGAAGATGGCTCTGTTGTGCGTCGCGCGCAGGTCCAGCACACGGTTGTCGAGACGGGTCGCCAGCGCAACACGAGGCCGCTCGCCCTCCTCAGCCTTCTGCTCCTCAGCCGTCGCGCCCTCCTCGGGGAGCGGACGCTCGGCGTCCTCGACCTGCAGCGGCAGCTGGGGCTCGGCCTTGGAGATGATGTACAGCTTCTGGATGTGGACCTCGAGGTTCTTGAGGGTGGCGCTCTTGATGGGCTCCTTGACGCCGCGCACGAGGCCATGCACCAGGACGATGGACTGGGCGCTGACGCTGCCGGCGAACTTGACCATCTGCCGCGACAGCTTCTCGCTGGCGGCCACCACCGCCTGGATGGTCTCGTCGCCCTGCCGCAGGTTCAGGAAGGCCAGCTTCGCCGACTGCGACCGCGCGTTGATGACGGTGCTGCGGAACACCACCGGCTCCTCCTGCTCCTTGAGCTCCGTGAACTTGACCCGCTTCTGGCCCGTCGGCGTGTACGGTACCGATCCGACCATCGGCAGCTCGCCGTAGTCGTCCTTCGACACGTCCGTCGCCGCGTCGGCCGATTGCTGCTTCTGGCGCTCGGCCAGCTCGCGCTCCTTCGCCGCCGCCTTCTTCGCTGCCTGCAATCTCAGACGTCAGTTTACGCACTCGATACTTGCGGAGACATGTTCCGTCCCACCTTCTCGGCCTCCTTCTGAGCCTTCTTCAGAGCGTTCTTGGAGGGCGCGGCGGCGCCCTCAGCGGGAGGCGCGTTGTCAGCCATTGTGGATAGATCTGGGGTGCAGGATGCGAATCGGCAGCTCAGAGCGCGGGTGGGAGTATATGTATCACGGTGCTACGGGTGCGGTGACCGTGGCGGGCGTGGAGTGACGGCGGTGGTCGTTGGTATGAGTCGAAATTTCCGCTCGGCGACGAGGCGGGGTGACGTGGTGGGGTGCTCGCCCGGCCCATCTCCCGCCTCCACAGGGGCCTGAGCCTCCGTATACGCTGCGAGATGCTAGGACCTGAGGACGCACATTCGGAGGAATCTCGCTCTCGCTCGATCTGTAGTAAGCTAATTGGTCAGTATTTGCCATTATTTCTCGAAAAAAAAAAGGTCCCTTGCTGTCCACAGTTCTGATCTCAAAGTTATAAGCAAAGCGGCCAACACTTTTTTTTTATCGGGCGTACGCAAGTTGCTCCTCATTAGATTCGGCCTTGGCAAATGCGAATTATTCACGGACTGAGATTAAAGGTCTGTATATTCGATTTAGAGATAGACTGACAACATTCGTAATGGTAGGGTTACTTCTACTCTATATTAGATGGCACAGGCGCGGTGAACCACGCGAGGATCCCGCGCTTCGTGAGCTCACCCGACCAGTGTGTGACTCAAATGAACCCTACCCTTACCGTTCACCAAGGTCACTCTATTCAGACACCGGCGGCCATAGCCGGCGATGTTGACTTCAAAACCACCAAATAGTCCTCAATTCTTCTGTCCTAGCAAAATCTCAAAATGCTCGTTCGAAGAAGAGCGCCGGCCGTAAGGCGAAAGAAACCCCTCTCTATGACCATGCCACCGCCATCCCATCATTACTATTAAACCCGTAGACGCCATCGCTATGGTATAGACCACCGAATGCAGCATGCAGACCGTGATGAATGAACCGCTCTCAGGAAAAGGAAAAGAGAATCGCTATAGAGCACCTCCAGCTAGGAAATAAGAAAGTATTGGTGGCCCAAAGCCCACCATCACCTCCAATGTAAGTAGAAAGAAAGCATTACTAGCGAGCTGAAATAACCACACTCACTCGCGGTCACCTTCGCCGTATGTACCCAGACCGCTACATTCGTAGATATTGATATGCGAATCTTGCAGCGCTGAGCCAGCAATCATCATTCGATGAGGATGGAAAGCGGTTGTCGAAATGGGTGTGAACCGCTTGTTTTGTAGGAAGCCGGTGTAAGGCTCAAAACTTGACAGGTGCTTGCCACTGTTCAGGTTGAAAAGCTTGACAACATGTCGTTCAGAACCACTGCTACCGGATCAGCAAAGCTCTGCTAGAGTGTGAATCATGGGACTTACACCGCAAACACTGGAGCATGCTCGTGGACGCTCAAGCTTCGGAGGGTGTCCTTAGTTGCTTGGATGGTCTTGACACTGCGGTCCATGCGAATGTCCCACAGCTTGACCTCACCATCGCGGCATGCGCTGACTAGCTCACGTTGACCACCACGCTGAAGATGGATGTTTGTAATCCATTGCTTGTGCTCCTTCCAGACCTTTACCATTTCACGCTTCTTTTCCATGCGTTGGTCATAGATGCGCACAGCACCGTCACCGAAGCCAGCGGCAAACACCTGGCCTTCAACCTGGTCCGAGGTGAGTGAAGTAATGCACGATCCAGAGCGAGCATTGATATCCTAATCACTTTGCTCAGCATCACCCCAGTTCCATCATCCATACAGTGTAGTACAACTTACCTGTGTGCACGTCTCACTCCCAGCATTCCACACCCGAATAACACGGACATCACCAGCCACAAGAATGTGGCCTCGCCCCTGCTGCCAGTCGAAAACGAGTCCAGCGTATCTGTTGCTTGGGACGAGGTCCGTCAAAGCACGGAAGGCCGTCACCAGCTCCACCTTGTTCGGATCTTCGTAATCGCGGTAGAGTTTTATCACGCCATCAGAAGAGCCTGTCATTAGGAGTGCTTGGTCATCCTCGTTGATGAACTTGACTTCGGTCATCTTGGACCCGACCGGGTTCCCGTTCGAAAACCGGTTGAGGCGCGTATGCCGTTCCCAATCCCAAACACTACGTTGTAGGTCAGTAATGTGGTTTTTGTATCATATCTTCCGATGTGTTGGACTTACCAAACAGTGTCGCTGTCGTCAGTGACGATCAGATGCTCCTCAAATTGGTGGAAACACATCTTCACTGGCTGACTGCCGTTATTAAAAAAGCCCCTTGGTTTGTCCCAACGATTGCTTCCCGCAACTTCCTTCAATGGCTGCGTCTCTGCGATGATTTTATCATTACGGTTTCGCCGCCACAGTCGCATATTATAGTCCATGCTGCCGGGCTCATCCGCTTCAGTCGGCTTCATCTGCGGCTCACGGAAGTATTCGGCTGACCATTCGAAGAACTTGCTCCTGAGGGGTATGCTTGGCTTTTGGTCGAAATTTCGCCGCCTGTATAATCGCGGTGCTGGCACCTTGTCTGGCGGGTTGGAGGATGTCGCTGTGCGGATTGAATCCTTCTCATCTGGCGGCCGGTTCCACTCGCTTGGAATACGGCCTCGCGAGCCAGCGGTATTGGACCTAGTTGGGCTCTTCATAGTGTTCGATGGGCTACTGTCAGAACTGGAGTGATTTGATCCAAACGCCAGGTTCTTGAGGGAAGCAGCAACGCTCGCAGTCCTACGCAGGCCTGTGGACAAGAATCCATCTTGCTTTGATGGAGTTGGAGGTGTGGACGGTTGAGATGGTTGCGGGACAGAATGAGACTGGTCAGCGTATGAGCTACGAGGAGCTTTCTTTTTCGCCTCGGCACTGAGTTGGGCGATCTCGTCCATCAAAGCTTGAGCATACGATGCGAGGGGCGACTCCAGCACGGCATTCAATACATAGTCAACAATGACACAAGCATTGTCTGCGACTTCGGGGTGGGGATCAACGGAAAGAATCAGGATATCCTTCCACATCGCTGAAAACACCGTGTTCTGAGGGAGGCCACCGGGCGATTCAGTGCCATCTTGTGGGCTTGAGCGAAGCCCCAAAAGCTGCGCGTCACCGTTAATCTCGTCGGCACCATTATGCGCCCTTCGGAGAGCGTTTCTCTCTTCCTGCAGCTGCTTGAAGGCAGCCACAACGAATTTATTGTCGTAGCGAGCGACAAAGGTAGAGAAGAAAATGAGAAGCTCTTTCCGAACCATGCTGTTGCCATCGTGGGCCATAAACAGAAGGTTGCCAGCGATAGACTCCTCGATTTGCGCAACCTGAGGCGTGACATCCGGAATACCCAGGAATGTGGTAAGAGCATGAAGCATAGCGGCTCTGACCTCAGCGACGGGATCGGTTCGAAGGAAGAGCAGGCGCTGATGTGCCTGGACTTGAATACCAGTCCACTTGGCCTCTGGGTAATCAACCCATAGCATGCTCAGGCAGAGGCATGACCATTGCCGCAGAAGAGGGTTGTGTAGGTCACCAAGATGGCCGAGACAGCTCTCGAAGACTTCAGGGCTGAGGGACACAACCTGGCCTTGGTGGAAGTCTTTGCAGAACATGGCTACGATGAATGCGCACATCGCGCGATGCTCGCTCTGGTTGCCAATCGGAATCCCGGAGTTGGGATTGAGGATGCTGATGAAGTAGGTATAACCGTTGTCCTTCAACAGATCCGTCTGGCAAGATTGGTCTACTGCAAGAATGCGTGCCCAGATGAAGACCATGACAGGCTTGAGTTCCATGGCTTGCGATTGCAGAAGTTTCAAGACGTAAGGGAAGATACCGATGCTCAATGCCAGGTTCACGGCCCATGGGCCGAGGTCAAGAAATTTGCTGAGCAATATCAAGGCACGTAGACGATGCACTTGACTCAAAAGCACCTGCAGAACGATAGGAAGCTGCTCCGGTACCCTTTGTTCCATCGCACCACCTTGGTCGAGATAGACTTCAAAAGCAGTCAGCTGCTCGGCAAAGAAGTTCGAGTGTTGGTATTCGTATTGCTTCTCTCCCCGTTCTGCAGCAATCAAATTTGGGAGTTGAGCGAGTATCATTTCCACAGCAAGATCCCAGCTCTTCCACAATGGGTGGTCGTGAGTTTCGGGAATTTCAGGGTAACACTGAGGGTGGCAGTGGTAGACTCTCATGATGCGTTGTGCGAGAAGAAAGTTCCGGAACAGAGCCGCAACCATAAGGTCTTGCCGGAAGAGCTTTTTAAAGAGAGGCTTCGATAAGGAATTCCATGCAATCGTATCAGTGATAGCTGTGAAAATCCAGTTGAGCTCGCCAATCGGAGTGCGCCTCTCTGAAACGCGTCCAGGGATGTTAGCCGCATCCTGAAGAGTGATGCCTGTCGGAAGGGGATTTTGTAGGATGAAAAATCGAACGGCCATCTCAATGGGTGTCGTCAAACAGGACGTGAATACGTCGGCAGGAAGGTCGGGATTAGTGGGTAAGGTCTCTTTTTCTCTGCAAGCCGCGAGATGAATGCAATCGCTGAAATCCATTATTTCCGCATTTGGCTCTCTCCTTAGCAACTCGGCATTTTCTTGCTCGTGCTTCTCAGCGAATTTATTGAAGTTCTGGATGATCAAGCCTGCATCGGAGCAGTCGTATACGAAGAGACTAGGAGCGCCGAGCCAGGATTGCAGGTCATAGAGAGAGATGGGGATGTACTGGGTGTAGTTGCGATTGAAAACCCAGATCTCACCCGACGAAGTAGGCCTAGGCACACCGTGGCCATTATAGTGGAATAGCACGCGCTCATTACGGGCATTTTTGCGCAAGGTGGAGCAGTACCTGCGCGTCTCGTCGACAGTCGGGTCAAGGCACAATTTATATCGGGTGCGCATGCTAAGCTGCTCGTACTGCGTCTGCAAAGCCTTCCCAATGTTGTTCATCGGAGTATGGCCCGAGGTGCCAGTAGAGACCGTGGGGTCGATCCAGCACTCCAGCTTGGCGCAAGGGTTCGTCTTAATGACATCCGGAGGGTCAACACCGATGTTCAAGCATAGGGCGAGCACAGCCGAGACGGTCTTCAGCCTATCCTTCATGCGCCATTCCTGGAGAGGATATGTTTCGCTGTCATCCTTGGGATTGCCATTTGTCTCGTGCTTCTTGTCGGTGAAGTACATGAAGAAGGTGGAGCTGAGCAGGTTCTGGTATTCTTCGGAGGTGAGCTGGGTCTCCCAGCCATGCCGGATGGTCCACTCTCCATCTGCACTCTCGTGTTCGTCATCATCGCGCATGTGCTGGTCGTTGTGACGAGGGCCAAAGTCGCTCTTCGCGCGCAGCATCTGCGGTCGTGCAGGCGCGGATCCGTTGGCGCCGTTTACGCGGGGCTCGGCCATGGTTTCGCTGCGGCGCTCTCGCGTGCCGGTGGCGGATGATGAGCGCGGGCTTGGTGCGTCGTCCCTGCGGCTGCGCAGGTCTGGGCGCGGGTCGGCGGACAGGGTGGATTCGGCGGCAGAGATGCGAGAGGAGGGTTGTGGATGAGGATTGTTCGCCCCGGAGGTTGACGTGAGAACCCTCATAGCAATGGGCTGTTGGGTGCCGGGCCCATCTGCTCTGGCGCGGCAAAGGCAAGGCGCTCGCAATCTTTTTGAGAGCGGGAGGCGTGAGCTTGACAGAGGCCCACCGAGGAAGGCAGCGACGCGATATTCGTGCTCATTGCCTGCGCGAGCCTCGAGCCTCGAGCCAACCTAAGCTCACCGGCCGACCACTATACTGCCACGCGCTCTCACCGCCCGGTCAGCCCGGCCAATGGCACTCACTCCAAGCAGCCGCACCTGCCGCTCGCCAGACAGCCCTTGCAAAAGTATAGAGTCTCGTACAGAATGCCGAAGATCCAGCTGCATGTTTCTACCAAGTCATTGAACAGAACAAAACTTTTTTTCCCTCAGCGGCAACCGGGAGGAGAGCCGGGCGGTCGCGCTGTGTATGCCGTGTCTCTGAAAGTGATGCGCCTCGGGAAGATAGAGTCGATAGCGCACCAAGCCTGCCTGCACGCCTGCTCGCCTGCGCACCTGCGGTCGGCTGCGGCTGCGGCTGCGGGGAGCACGCCCCAGGCGCGGTCGAGGGATTGCGTGACGAGACGAGATGCTCGCCTGGAATGGGTTATTTACACACAGCAGCGCACACACATTCCTGCCCCTTCCGATGGCGGCTGCGACGCGTCTGCGCTGTGAATTTCGCCGGCCAGCAGCACGGCGGCATGACGCACCTCCGCAGGGCTCGCCGGCCATGCGCTGTCCGATCGCGGGTGGCCAATGGCAGCGCGGCGGAGGCGTCGATCCTCAGGGGAAGTCGGCGGCGGCTGGATGAGGCATGGCCGGCCAGAGGCGTGCTGCCCGGCTCAGTCGAACAGCAATTTTGGGCGTGCAGCATGACTCTCTGGAGATCACCACGGCCGCCTCAGGGACCAGGCGGGTATATCGAGGCCCTTAAGCCCTGCCTTCCTGCGCGCTTCCGCCTCTCGACTTCTCTGGTGCCCTAAAAGGGCGGCGCGAGTGCTCGTCGTTGCATCCCACGCCCACCAAGAACTCCCGCCCAGCGCGACGCCTTTTGCAGCCCAGCGCCGAACCCCTTCATGCCCTTCCCGTCTCCTCTGGCTCAAGATTTCCACCCATCCCCGAGCACCAATCTCTGCGTGGCTCCTCCATCCACCCAGCGACCTTGCGCCCTCCACTGCTGCGGAAACGTGCGCACAGACACGATTCATGTGCGCGGTCGCCATCCGCTTAGACATCTGGTCCAAACCCCCAGCGACTTCCATCACCACCACCACCACTGCCCGGGGAATCCTCCTTTCGCTCCGCCCGCCCTGCGTCTGGATGCCCAGATAGCCGGTCCATCGCTGGCCTCACCACCCTGCGACCGGCCCCCAGGCCCCGCTGCCGCCCATGTCGTTCCTTTTCAAGTCCAAGAAGCAGCAGCAGCCCGCGTCGGCGCTCCCTGCCGCATCGCGCAACATCACCTCGTCCGATGGCCCGCCAGCGTCGTCCATACCCACCGCCAATGGCATGAGGGGCGCCCCTGCGCCGCGTGAGCCCGAGCAAGCCAGAGCTTCTCCGCAGGCCCAGACGCCCACGCCCACTGCCTCCGTGAACAACTCCCTGAGCTCCCTGCAGGGTGCTGATAACACTGCGAGCCCGGAGCCCACAAAGATGCGGGAGCGATCCGACTCCCAGCTTCAGGTAACTTAAACTTTTTTTTTAGCCTTTGACACCTGCGCTGAGTACCTTCGCCGCCACCCAATCGCTGTGGACTCGGCCTCCAACGTAGTCGTGCTGATGCTGACATCTCCGCCAGAATGGCCGTGCCTCGCAAGCTCCCGCGCCGCGCGGCCTCTCTGAATCCCCCTACCCGTGGTCTCAACGTCGTCTAAACTTCACAACCGCCGCCAGCCCGTTCCCGCGATACGGCGCAGCCGTCAATTCCACCGCGTCCAAAGATGGCACAATATTCCTTATGGGAGGCTTGGTCAACGGGACCACCGTCAAGGGCGATCTGTGGATGACGGAAGCAGGCTCTGGTAACATGGCATGCCATCCAGTCGCCACAACCTCAGAAGGCCCGGGCCCAAGAGTCGGACATGCCAGTCTGTTGGTTGGAAACGCTTTTATTGTGTTTGGGGGAGACACGAAATTGGACGAAGGCGATTTGCTCGACGACACTCTTTATCTTTTGAATACGTGTATGTGATCCCCCATACCGCATGTCCGTTCGACATGGCTGACGCAAGACAGCAACTAAACAATGGTCGCGCGCCCTGCCGGCAGGACCCCGGCCAGCCGGTCGCTACGGCCACACTCTGAACATTCTGGGGTCGAGGATTTACGTCTTCGGTGGCCAAGTTGAGGGTTTCTTCTTTAACGACCTTGTCGCGTTCGACCTAAATGCGTTGCAAGTTCCGAACAATCGATGGGAGGTACTCATTCCAAACAGCGCGGATGGCGGTCCACCTCCTGGCCAGATCCCGCCTGCGAGAACCAACCACTCTATCGTCACGTGGAACGATAAGCTTTTTCTGTAAGTCTTGCTTTGAAATGTCTTTTGTTTCAAGGGCTGAACGAACTGTGCTAGGTTCGGTGGTACGGACGGCATAAACTGGTTTAGCGACGTCTGGTGCTACGATCCCAAAACAAATTCCTGGTCTGAACTTGACTGCATTGGCTACATCCCACTGGCACGAGAAGGACACGCAGCTGCTATCGTCAACGATACTATGTACGTCTTTGGAGGTCGGACAAGGGAAGGCACTGATTTAGGTGATTTGGCTGCATTCAAAATCACGTCTCGCCGCTGGTACATGTTTCAGAACATGGGCCCTTCACCATCGCCGCGTTCTGGCCACAGCATGACCGCCTATGGCAAGCATATCATAGTCCTGGCCGGCGAGCCGAGTTCTTCCGCCCCGGACCGCAACGAACTGAGCCTGGCGTACGTTCTGGACACTTCGAAAATCAGATATCCCTCAAGCGAGCAGTCTCCTGCTCCTTCTGCAGAGAGACAACCTGGGCGAAAGATGAGCGCAGGGGAACGGACCGGTATCCCCCAAAGCAGGGTAGGTCGGGAAAGCATGATGGCCGGTCCAGTGGGTGCTCCGCCAGCCCGGCCCGCCGACGGGCCTCCGGTGTCTGCTGGTCAGCAGAACGGTGCCGCTGGTGCAGGGTCTCGATTACCCCGGGCCACTGGCGGACCTCCACCATCTTCTGGACCACCCCCTCAACAGCAGCCTCCGCAACCTAGGGCAAACGGCGCTAGACCGGGAAGCAAGACACCAACTAAGGCGTCCGGATATGGCCCTACCGTGGATACGTCGAGAGCCGCAGCCTTTGACAGAGATACGATGTCCCCGGTCACCAGAGACAGCCCGTCTTCTCGGGATGCTGAGCCACAAACTGTTGCAGCTCGCGCAATGCGGGAACAAGGCAGCCGCGAGCAAAGCCCCAGAGGTGTTCGTAGTCCCGTATCTGCGAAATCGCCACATCACCACAAGGAATCTGTTGATTCCACAAAGAGCGGCCCTTCGCGTGCTGACTCCCGAACTCGTCACCAGCAATCTTTGGACAATATTGTACAGGAATCTCCCCGCGGATCCATGGAAGGTCACAAGCACAAACGTTCGACCAGTCGAGAGGTTGAGAGACCGATTGATAGCGGAATTGGCTCGTCACCAGCCGTAAAGCAACAAAATGAGGAAATCATCCGGGAGTTAGAAGCAGCACGAAGCCGGAACGCTTGGCTCGCATCCGAATTGGCTTTGGCACGTAAAGCTGGATACCAGGCCAACGCCTCAAATAGTCCTGTGTTGGACGAGAGAGCGGCGGAAGCCTTTGGTGATGATGACAAACCTTTGGTGGAGGCTCTTATCAAGATGAGGGCAGAGTTGGCCAAAGTCCAGAGCTCAATTGATGCGCAAGCAGTCGAAGCTGCCAACAAGATTGCCCAAATCGAAAAGCAAAGAGATGCGGCCATCAGCGAAGCGGTGTATGCCAAGACAAAGCTTGCCGCTCACGGTGGTAGTCAAGCAGGAACTCCGCAGCCCGATAGTAACCGCAACATGACTCCAGACATGGATCGTATGAACGATCTGAACAGGCGTCTTGCGGCTTCTTTGGCGGCGCAAACTGAGCTTTCTTCACGGGTTGACGGTCTTCTAGTTGAAGTGGAGGCGGAGAAGAGAGCGCGTAAACTTGCTGAGGAAACAGCTGAGGCCGCGCAGAAGCGTGCGAGCGAGCTCGATTCTTACCGCCAACGAACTATGATGGAACTGGAATCTTTGAGGGCGGAGCTGCACGAGGCTGAGAAAACTGCGCGGGAGGAATCAGCTTCTTGCGCCGAAGCCAAGGCATCAGCTCAGATGCTTGAAGTGGACAAGCTCGAGCTCTCTGGGAAGCTTGCCAGAGCTCTCGAAGATGTCAAAAGCCATTCCGGTATTTTGGAGTCCCTCCGCGCTGCTGTCAGTGCATCGACAGACAAGGCGAGTTTGCTGGAATCGAAGCTTGAGGATGAACGCAGTCAACGTGCAGAACTGGAGCAAGCTCTTGCCAAACTCCGGGCGGAATGCGAAGACAGCAAGACGGAGCTTGAAAGCACTGCCCGTCGCCTCAAAGATTCCGAGGAAATCGCGGCAAAACATGCGGAGGAAGCTGCCATGCATCGTGAGGCTGTGCTCAATGGACTGGCCCGGGCTACCGACAGGGACGATGTAGAAGACGTGTCCAACCAAAGGGTCCAGATTCTCCAGCAGCAGCTTGACGCTGCCAGTGCAATGGTCCGAAAGAACCAAGAGGCTGCCGATCATGCTTCTGAAAAACTTCGCCGTGCGGAGGAGAGGATTGCTGGCTTGGAGACTTTCCAAGAACAGGCAAGCAGAGAAGGTCTTTCGATTCGCAAACAACTTCAGAACGCCATGCGGGAGATGCAGCAGCTCCAGTCAGAAAAGGCCGAGCTACAACAGCAATTCGAGAGACAGGTCCTTGAAGCCAATGCTCATGAAGTACAACTCAAGACCCTCAAGAATTTGTTGGAGGAACGCGGCATCAGTACGAGTGCCGCGGAGCACAGGCGCTCCAGGGCACTTGACAGCCCTGGTTCGCGCTTCAGCACGCCAGAACTCAACCGTGTGCGTGAGCTCGAGCAGCAACTTGACGCCAGCCTCAAGGCCCATGACGAGATGCGCGCCAGCTTCGAGAGCCGTGAAGCAGAAATCAGCAAGGAGTGGGAGGAAAAGATCACTGCCCTTCACAACGACCATCAAGCAGCAGTAAAGTACTTGCGTGGAACTGAAAAGATGCTTACGAAGATGAAGTCCGAGCTTGAGCGCTACAAAGCGAACAATGCAGAGCTAGAGAAGGAGCTCGACAAAGCGAGACAGCGAGGTCTTAGCCCCAATCAGGATACAAATCCAGACTGGGAGGCTGAGCGCGAGTCTCTACGGTCGGAGTTGACCAGCGTACAGCTGACGCTCAAGAACTCGGTTTCTCATCTCGAAGGCCAAATCTCGCAGCTCCAGGCTGACTTGGAGACCGCTCGCCGCGACCAGGAGTCTGCTGCTCAGCAAGCTCAGCAACTGGAACATTCTGCTGCTCAGCAACGAATTGACCTTGAAAATCTGCGGCATGAAAAGGCGGCATTGGAAGAACGTGCAAAGGATGCAGAGCAACGCGTTCAGATGTTCCTCGATCAATTCGAGAACAGCGTCGATAACTACCGCCGTCAATCTCAGATGGTACTTCAATCGCATGGGGCTGGCGATCGTGCCCCAGGCCACGCGCATCACCGATCCCACGACAGTATTGCTGGCGAGAGTATTTACAGCCAAGCCACGGACGTCACAGAACGCACTGCGACACCTCCGAATGCGCAGGCTGCCGCTGCGGCGACTCGCAATTCGATGGCCCTCGACAGCTTGGCGACTGAACTTGAGACCCTTCGCTCGCACTGGGAGAGCACCAATAAGGCTTACCGCCTCAGCCAGAATTCGTACTTCGACCGGACCCCAACGACGGAGCACGCGGATCTAAGCGAAAGTCTTGGCTCATGGCGCAAGCGCCTGGATCTGGATGACGATGACGATGACCAGTCTGCGCTGCAGTACGCCAACGCGCCATCAACGCAAGTTCAAAAGCAGCCATCACCTGGCAAGCAGGCCATGCATGAACGCAAACCCAGCGAAGAAGGTGACCAGAGGACGCCTACGGTCGCGACGATGAATGGTGTGCAACCTGGATCTCCTACCGGTCCCGGCCCAGGCGGTGCGGCCATGATCTAACGGGGTGGTGAAAGTCTGGGACACATTGATATGGCTGATGGTAGGGTCTTAAGAGCACAGTTGAGCAGTGCATGTTTCTTCGGCCATGAACACGCATAAAGAACAAGTGCGACGCTGCGATGAAGGATCGACGAAGGGAATCCGTTAATTATTTCTTTTTACTTCGGTTGTTCGGTAAACCCCCTTGACCGACCGGGCTGCGCTTCAAGTTACCGACTGATGCAACGCGCATGGTTGTGGTTGCCCTCTTTTCCGACACATTGCTTTTTGTTCATTATTTCATGATTATCTTCTTCCATGTTTGTCGTGCATTTTTTTAGTGCCCCTAGTACCCCTGCTGTTTATTCCAGGCTCTGCCTAAGGATTTGTCCCGTGTTTTCTTTTCTTCACGTCGTTGTTTGCGCACAGATACCTTTTTTTTTCTCTTTTCCAATACCTCGGGTTATATTCCCGCTCCCAGCAAGAAAAAGAGCTGGTGAGGCGTACTCTTTCTGCCAGAGATGGTACTGTTCCTCCGACCAGTGGCTTTGGTTTTCTAGTATTTCAGAACCCAGCTCCTTTCTTCGGGTTCCTTTGTTTTTTCTCTCTCTGCCTTTGCGTCTCATTTTTTCGATTCCCGAATTCCCCGCCCGTCTTCGATCTCACCAAGGCGTTTGTGTGTGGAGAAAATACCACGGATGCTTTGCCTGTCAATCTGGCGCGCTTCCTTATTAGTCTTTGTTATCGTGCATGCGTGTGCAGGGCGCAGACCTGTTGAAACCGGTGCACGAATACAGTTGTTAGAGGGGGAATATACCTGCGCAGGTCATTCTCTTCTCTGACAGTGCTGTTGCCTGTCCGAAGAGGATGATCTGTCGCCCTGTGTCGCCTTTTGCCGTTTTCGTCTTTTCTCGGATCTTTTGGTGATGATTGGGTTTGGGGTCAGCTGACGAGAAAGGGAAAGGCCTCTATAGTGTGTACTACTAAACGCTGAGTGAGTTGGAGGCGTATAGGAAGATGGAAGATTTTCATGTATGATCTACAGAAAGGAGGTGATTTTGTGATGTGCGTGAGTAATTTCAATTGTTCTATGGAAACGTCTGCTCTGCTGCTCAGCGTGATTTCAAATCGGTCCCCAATCCTTTGGGATTGTTCTAAAAGTATGCAAAGCCGCGATGGCTCCGGCAGACTATCGAAGAGCTTGGTTAAATAGAGCATTCTCCTTGTCTTTCTTTTTTTTCCTTTTTTTTTTACAGCCTCAACCGTCCGAATCACCATATGGCCTTTTTCAGTTTACCGATTCAAGGGAAGCAGACTGTTTAGCATTCTCTGGGACTTTTAGGCGAAATCAGCCACGCTTCAATTGCGGCAGGTCCTGTCCAATATTATTCTCCAACGAGGAGTTGGGGAGCCAATTCCTTCTCTGAGGGGGCGGACGTGCCCCGTCGTCGATATCACCGGCGCCGTGAGGCAGGATGAGCGTCCGAATAGCAGCGGCGCAGCGCGAGAAAAGTCGTCATCGACGTTTCGTCCGTCGCGGCGCACGTCCTCATGGCCGCGCAGCCTGTCTACGGCGCCAGCAGGCTTGTCCTCTCACGCCTCATGTGCCAGCTTCAGTATGAGCTAGTCAATCGTCCGGGGAGTCGCGACCGCATGTGTTGTTTCCATCCGGGGGCCACCTTTTCCGAGGCGGCAGCGTCGGTGGGCTGGACGCACGATGTGTCACCGTTCGATGGTATCATTTTGCCTGGGAGCTTTGCTGTTTGGCCGACTAGTCCAACGACAGCGGTTTTAAAGGGGATGTTTTCATACTTGGTCTCGGATGTTGAGGAGTTGGTTTCCTTGAAGGAGAGAGTTGAGAAGGATGAAAATTTGGGAACATCGTTATGAAGATGAACGCGTAAGGGGGATGACGGGAATAAGTATACAGCTTAGCTATTGCAAAAAGGTAACCTAGGAGTTGTGGGATAGTCGATAGAGGTACGTAGAGAATGGTTCGATTTCAGAGGATAGGTACTGTACGTCTTAGTGAGGAAAGGGAGTTGAGTCATTTGCACTCGGTGGACGAGTTCACTTATATAGAGAAAGACAATAAAAAACATGCAACTGTAGCAAGCCTGAATAAATTAGATACTACCCTATGTAAATGCATATGTCGCCGAGTTGAGCAAACTCAGTCCAATGAAAGACTTCTGATAAGGTTCGGAGAAGGAAAATACCGGATTAGCATTTATACTAAGGACCAGGCATTATGCTTGCTTGGCTGATATGCTCCACAAAGTACTAATCATGATCATTTAAGACAGAATTTGGCTGCAGGTAGTGTCTGCAAATTCATTGTATTTGCCGTGAGTAGGTAGAGAGGTAAAGCCACCGAATATGTGGGCTTGCTGGTGTTCAACAGCAGTGGACACGCGATGGTCCACGTTCAGAATAGGGAAGGCGGCCATGGCTTCAGAGATGTTGATACCAGTACTTTGCTGGTGGTTACTTTTATGTATATATATAGAAAATAAAAACAGCGAGCTGTATCCGAGTTGAAGTAACGACTGACCTAGGGTGGAGGATTGCGTTGGTGAGAAAAGGAGCGGAGAACTTGAGGACTCTTATATATCTGATATGCAAACAACTTTGCCGTGCCTGGTTGGAATCTTCCTCTCTCAACGATAGATTTAGGCAGGAGACCTTTTTACAAACAGGATAAAGCAATTCGAACTCATTGCAGTATACATGGCCTTGCTGCATGCGCAAATAAGCAAGGGAAGGGCTATCCGAACAGGAGAGTAACCGACTGCGGCATACTGTCAAAAGCAAATGTGTATCGACGGTTTCAGCGAGCTCTCAAAGTGTGTCAAGCAAATGATACTTCATTTACTAACATGCATAATGTGTACTACAAAAGTATACTAGAATTGGCGTTAAGACTTTGGGACCAAATGCGATGGCATAATGGTAAAATTGTAGGCATAACTGGTATGCTGAGTCCATGTAGGGCTCCGCAAAAGTGGTGTCGGCCTTTTCCTGTTAGCCACCGAGTTGCTTGTGTTGTGGCACAACAACCGTGAGGCGGAAAAGCCCTGTAGAGACTAATTCGAACACGCGAGATCGAGAGAAGAGCCGACAAGACAAGCGGATGCTACCTTTGACGATCTGGGCTCAGATAAGGTAGGTCGAAGTTACCTTCTTTAGACCTAATTTCTGCCGACATTGTACGTTCAAGCAAACTGAAGGAAGGTATCCACAACAGCCATGGGGGATTCTGGATCTCTCCAAACAGCCTGCAAACCTCTAGGTCAATTTATCGAGAATGTTTTCTGCTGATATTCACTGCGGCACGGAGCGCGGGAGAATGAATGAAAGTAGTAAACGGTACCACGGCCGCTTCACAGCGGCGAAGGGAAAAGGAAGCATTTGCAGGCGGCATGCATGGACATTGGTCTCGCCACACGACCGGTGAAAGGGACGATAATTGCGGCAAAGAGACAGATGCGGAGAAAAGTAACGAGTCACATGCATGTTTCCCGTGCAGTTAAAGCCACCCGCGCGGCCCGGTAACCTTCTCAAGCCACCCCTGGTATCTACTGGGTACAATTGGCCGGAGAGGGGATCTGCATGCCTTTTCTTACGCAAGGGCATGAAAGCACGGATGCACCCATCGAACCACATTTATGAGCATCACAATCCGTGTCCGATGGCGGGTCAATTAGAACGACAGCTGCACATCATGCAAGTACGGAACACCAGAAGCTAAGGCCGAGCACATGCGAGTGTATGAGAGCCGAGGAGTTAATTTATGAAGTAAAACGGACGAGAAAGAGAAGAAGAGGTTGAGGGAACTACGGTTGAAATTGACTTCGGCGGGGCAACTTCGCTTGGCGTAGGTGGGGACGAGACTGCCTCACTTTCTTCCGCCCAACGCCGTCAACTCTCCACTCCACATCACCTTTGCACTACCTTCAAGATGTTGATTGAGGAAACTCACAAGGACGTTGCCACCCAGGCTGGTGGTGATATGCGTGAGCATTGGCCCTTCCCGTTGCTCGATGACTCGGCTGATCAGTGCCAGGCCTCTTCTTCTTCCATCCCAAGATCGATGGATATCCGAAGGCCAAATTCCCTGGTGTCGTCGTTTTCAGTGAGATTTATCAGGGTATGATTGACTGTGCTTCACTTACATTACATGTGTGCATCCAGATATCCCTTATCATCATTCCATAAATCTCACTTTCTCCCTTAATGATTTGAGGCAATAATTTGATGGCTCAGCAGCCACAATCCTGTATTTCTTGATCTTGGTTTCCTTTTGATCTCCAACTCAATCGAAACTTAGTCGACTACCTCCTTATTTCGTCATCCATGTCCACAAGAACACCATCTAAAAAACATACCTTTCCACAGTGACCGGCCCAGTTGCGCGTTTCGCCCGACAGATCTGCGGCCAAGGCTACATAGTCGCGGCGCCCTCCTCGTACCACGAGTTCACCGGTCCGGAGCCGCTCGCCCACGACGGGCCCGGCACGGACAAGGGCAACGAGTTGAAGATCACCAAGGAAGTCTCCGCTTACGACGAAGACGCGCGGCTGGCGGTCGACGCGCTGCTCGCGCTGCCGACCTGCAACGGGCGCGTCGGCACCACGGGCATGTGCCTGGGCGGGCACCTAGCCTACCGCTGCGCGCTGGACGACCGCGTGCGCGCTGCCGTCTGCTACTTCGCGACCGACATCCACAGCGCGACGCTGGGCAAGGGCAAGAGCGACGACAGCCTCAAGCGGGCGCGCGACATCAAGGGCGAGCTGGTCATGGTGAGTGTTGACCGCGAACCGTTTGAAGCCTTGAACCAGATGCTGATATAGGAGGGGACGAAAAGATCTTCGGCAAGCGTGACACGCATGTCCCGCCCGCGGGCCGCGACCTGATCCGCAAGACGCTGCACGACGCGGGCGTGACGTTCAGCTTCTACGAGGTCGCCTGGGCGCAGCACGCCTTCATCCGCGACGAGCTGTCCAAGGGCCGCTATGACCCGGCCATTGCCGGCATCTGCTTCCAGATGCTTCTCGAGCTGTTCAATCGCACGCTGCGGTCCGACTTGGGTCCCCGCGAGGGCGAGCCGGCAGAGCCGGAGGACGTGTGCTGAGGGCGTGCTGGTCTTGATATGGGTTCCGTGGGTGAATGTTCGGGAAGGCGACGATTTCACTGATCCAATTTGCCTGTACATGACAAACTCCATCAAGCGTACTTTTTCAAATTGACAAAATGCGTAAGCCATCTCCGTCTATTCTCTCAAGTGAAAAAAAGGGAGTTCAAAAGGATATGAGAAAACAAGAAGCAAGAAGTGAAACAAGCTCCAAAGTCAAGGTAATGACGATGATGATTATTTCCTTCCCAATCTAAACCGCTAAAACGCCCCAGGTGTGTCACAGTTGTGCATTTTTCCTTCCGTCATTAGCACGTGCATGCTCCTTTTCTTCTCTCCTCGTCTGCCAATGAGAATCGCCCATGATCTTTATCCTCCCAGAACGCATCGATGGCCCGAAAGTAATATTTCCTTGTTTGGAATTGGCTTCCCCCATCAAAATCTTTTATCAACCTCTCGACTATGCGCTGCCATTCTCAACAGCGGCAGGCTTCTCGACGTTACCCCTGATACCACCCTTTCCGCCAACCTCGCGGATGACGACTTGAACGCTCAGGTCCGCACCAACGTTGACCTGGACCTCAACCTTGGCGCCCTTCTTCACACCCTTGAGGGCAGCCTCTGCGATGGGAGTGCCGGCCTTCCAGACCTTGGAACGAATCTCCTCGGGCTCGTCGTCCGAATCAACATCCGACTCATCCTCCTCCTCGCTACCCTCCTTGTTGCCGTTCTCCTTGGGCCTCGGGGCGGGCTTCTCGACCTTGATATTGCGGATTCCCTCGCAGATCTTGACAAGAACATCACCACCTTCACGGGGAGTGGCGATCTGCGCAGTCCGCCTGACGGGGACCGGGGTCTCGGCATCGATGATAGGGCGGAAGACGCCGTGCTCGGCGGTATCGGAGATGCAGAGAACACCAATGGCCTTGGACAAATGAGGAGCAAGAGTAACCATGGCGTGGGTGCTCTGTTCGATGTCCTCGGTCTCAAACTCCTGGATCAAGGAAGCCTGGATGGCGGCACCACGAGCGGCGAGCTCAGAGGGATTGATGGCGGTGGGCGAGGTGGCGGGAGCGAGCACAGTGGTAGTCTCGGGGAAGGCATTCTGGACGCTGCGTGCAATCTTGGGAGTGTGGCTGGATCCGCCGGAAAGGACGATCTCATCGATATCAAGGACATCAAGCTCCGCCTTCTCGACGGCGTGGGTGACCAGGCGAGTCAGGCTGGCAATGTGCTTGTTGGCCAACAGCTCGTAACGGGTGCGGTTGATGGTAGCAGTGAAGTCGATGCCATCGGCCAAGCTCTCGACGCTGAAGTTAGCCGACTGACCAATGCTGAGGGCCTTCTTGACGGCTTCAGACTCGAGCTTCAGCTTGGCAAGGCTGCGGTCGTTCTGGCGGGGATCTGTTTTGTGCTTTTTGATGAACTCCTTGGCGAAGTAGTCCATGAGGACCTGATCGAGCTGAGCGCCAGCGACCTCGTAGTCGTGGGCAGTAGCAAGAATGCTGTACATGCCGCCCCTCGAAGCAATGACAGCGACATCAGAGCGGGTGCCACCAATGTCCGCAACCACCACAATCTTGTCCGACACCTTCGCATCGGGACGAGCGTCGTAGGCAAGCACGGCAGAGACGGGCTCGTGGATGTACTGCAGGACCTCAATCTCCGCATCCTTGGCAGCCTTGGTGAGGGCTTCCTTCTGGCTATCAGAGAAGTTGGTGGGTACAGTGATAACAGCAGCGTTGACAGTCTTGCCAAGGTAGTCGGAAGCAGAGTTCTTCAGCCTGCGAAGGTGCCTCGTGGTGAGCTCAGAGATGGTGCGGGTGTTCTCAACATCCTCCTCAGTGTCCTTGATTGAGAAAGCAATGCTCGACTCGTGCTCCTTGGGATGTGCGGACTGGTGGCAAGGGGTGGGATCTATCGACTTGAAGCTGCATTCTCTGTCAGCACTGCGCATTGCAAGCTGGCGCGGTGAGAACGTACTCCTTGCCCAGGAAATCTCTGAAGTAGGCAACGGTATTCTTAGGGTTACGGACGAGTTGCGCCTTAGCCTGGGTACCGTGAAACTCCTCGCCGGCAACATAGGAGAGAATGCTAGGGATTTGGCGGTCTGGCAAAGCCTGTTAGAATTGCAGTGGGTTGCCGCGGGGCACTTGGAACGGTTCCTACTGACCTCCCTCTTCATTGGCGATCACCTCGGCCTTGCCCTCCTGCAAGCAGTCAGTCTCTCGTGTATGTCATAAGCACGATATGTTGGTTGTCTTACGCCAGTAGTGTAGGCGATGGAGCTATAGGAATTGCCAAAGGAAATTCCAATGGCAACCCGCTGCGGGGCAGTCTCTTCGCTCATGTTGAGGCGCGCGGGGTAGTAGCGACTGTGACGGATGCTGTGGTGGAAGTTGACTGAAATTTCCAAAGAGGCTGCGGGTGTCTGCACGAGGTATTGAGCGCTGGGCCGTGGAGGTCGAGTGCAGAAACAATGGATACTGAGGCCGAAGTTTTTTGGACCGGTGCAACCCCGGCTCAATTTTCCCGCAACCATCTGCCTTTGCCTCCGCGACCAACCTCCGCCGCGGACCGCAAACACGTTCCAGAATAATCGGCCGCTGTTATGGCCACCGATATTGTCCTGCCTGGTGATGTGGTTCCTGCATCCATCCTAGAGGCCGCTCAGAACCACAAAAGGCCGCTTACACTTGGCCCCGGCCTACGTCACATCCCACCGTCGACCATAACCACCACTGTTGCCGGCTCCCTCAGCGTGGACAGCCGAAAAAATGCCATATGGATAGAGCGGAATGGTGGTCGCGTAAGTTTGCTCTCACTGAGGCGCAACTTTGACTTCCACAGTACTAATTTCTGGCCCTAGTATGTGCCAGTACAAAATGATGTCGTTCTGGCAACCGTCCATCACTCGGCCACTGAGATGTTCATTTGCTCGATAACACCATACACCTCCATGGCCAATCTTCCACATCTCGCATTCGAAGGCGCCACCAAGAAGACTCGTCCACAACTGGCGCCTGGCGCTCTCGTCTACGCTCGCATAAGTGCTGCCAGCAAGCATATGGAGCCAGAACTGGAGTGTGTCTCAGCGACTACTGGAAAGTCGGACGGCCTCGGCCCACTGAAAGGTGGCATGGTCTTTGAGATTAGTCTGGGTATGGCACGGAGACTATTGATGCCCGCCGGAAAGAAGGATACTGGCGAGGGCGGTCCTGGTAAGGTGGTTGTGCTGGAGGAGTTAGCAGAAAGGGTTCGTTTCGAGGTAGCAGTGGGTAGGAATGGGCGTGTCTGGGTGAACAGTGAGGAGGGTGGTATCAAGGTCGTCTTGGCGGTGGGCAAGGCGCTAACTGAGACGGACGAGAAGGGGTTGGGCATTGAAGGCCAAAGAGAATTGGTTACAAAGCTCTTGAAGGGCTTGTAATAAGGAATAATTGGCGGGAACTTTGCATCGATACCTAAAGTCACATGTTCAGGAGTGGCGTTGGACAGGACTATTGCATTTGCCTCGGGAGGTGTTCAGGAATGAAAAGTAACGGTAGTTTGCGAAGGCTCGGGATGAGAATGACAAGCGCATCTTTGTATCTCCCTATGGACTTGTGTACGTAGGTGCCTCCACTATTCACGCCCCGGATAAGGTCCTGATACGTGTCTTTCAAAAAAGGGAGCTACTTAACTTTGGTTTCTATGACGCCGATTAGCGACGGGAGCCTCGATCTCACCATGTCCTGAAGCCATTACTATACTCACTTGGCTTGATAAGTCTCCCCAGTACGACGGCCCCAAAGGAAGTTCCCGGCTTAGTGAAAGCTTGGAGAAATATCGCCGCTTATTGCTCTTCTATATCCCGAGAAACTCCAAATACTCCGAGAGCCAAAATCACCTGGGTATCATTGTCGGCCAAATCCTCATATACGAAACACCGGACATCCTGATCCTTTCCCGTTACCGTGACCTCAATAGTTGAACTGGTGCGGAGCGGCCATGCTCATCCTCAGCTGACGTTCCCGCTGTTGCGCCTGAAGGGTCAACCGGTCCACCGCGTAGCTCAGCCTCTCCTTCTTCTGCCGCAGTTGCTTCACTTTGAGTTCTTCCAGCGGGGCCAACGCTCCTGATCCCGGCGTTCTATTGCCAGCCCTGCTTGTGCTCCGTGACGGCGGTGCCGGCGGGTCGTTGTTATACTGCGATAGGCGGCCCTCGTTGAGCTCGTACTTGGCAATCAATGACTGTTCGCGGCGCTCTAGCTTATCGAGATAGTTTGATACGCGGGAAAGAAGATTTTCGACTTCGGGACGGATTTCGGAGAGCAGCGAGCGCTGCGCATTGTGCAGATCGGGCTCGGAAATGAGTTCGAAGTGCTTAGAGCACGATCAGTCCGTATATCCCACTCATGCAGTTCAAATTGTGCGGAAACCGGACTGTTCAAGGGAGCTCACTCGAGTAGTTTGTAGGACCTTGGACATGCGGGGAAAGTCGTTGACGCCGCTATCGAGGATGGAAATGGATGAGTCCAGCAGCTGCATGCTGGAGCGAAGTGAGGATACACAGCCTTCAAGTGAATTCGCCATATTTCGGCGTACGGAAAGCGGAAATCCGAGAGGTAGTCGGTGCTGAATGAACCACGGCGCAAATGCGGTTGTCGGCGTGTTTTGTGAAGTTGTAGATGTTTACATGCTGCGGGCGGTGAGCATACCCCCGCCGCAAAAGCAGCGAGGAAAGCGCCAAGGGCGGCACGGCCATTTTCCCTCCGTGCGAGCGCTCTTGGCGCAAGAGAGCCGACTTCAACCTCGTCGCCCGCCGAACCAGCAAAAGTCAAGCTCATCCATCCGCCAACTCTCATAACCACCTGTGTAACCACCGCGATACGTCAAAATGTCCCTCCTCGGCAAGAAGTGGCCCACGCCCATCGGTACGTCGCTCCTACTCCGCTGCTGTGCCGGCATCGAGCTGTCAATTGTTGCGAAGGAGCCATTGCTAACGGGTATCTGTCTACAGCTAAGCCTATGGCTCCGTTCTACGCTGCCGGTAAGCATTGCAGCCCTCATCGACCCGTCAACCCGACCTCGACCGAGGCCCGTTCGACGAGCTTGGGTGAACCCGATATTCGAGTACACGAGATGAAGAAAAGGACGGTGGCTGATTTGGACATTGCAGGCTTGGTCATCCTCTACGGCGTCAACTCCTTCGCTACCACCATGCGTAACAGTGCGTTCTTCCTTCGCTTCCCCTCTTGAAACTCGCGCACGCTTCCACACGTTCCGACTTCGTCTCAGAACTCCCCACAGCCTCCTCGGCTTCTCCATGCCCACGTGCCCTCGTAAACGCTTTCATGCGAGAATTGAAATGCTGATGTGATGAAAATTCCAGCCGACGAGTTTAAGAACGACCCTCGCAACGGCGTTCAGGCCGCCCACTAGATCCATTGAGCGACGACAGGGGGATTGAGAGGGTGGTTAATACCCATACTAGATGGAAGGAGCGGCTCTCATTTAGCGCGCATCGTCGAACGGCAGCTGTAAATATTACCTCAGCGCAATTCACACCCTTCTGAGAGCACTTGGATATACTTGATTCGGTAATGATGGATGTTGTCACGAGCCAAATAACGGCACTCAGCAAATGCACGGCCCGATATCGCAACAGGCGATTGACACCAAAGTCGACATGCTCTCGAACATGCCAAATTACGCCATGACCGAGGACCAGATTGGAAGTTGAAGCATTCGCCGGGCCTCTGGAATTAAGCACATTTGCGCCTGGAATAGTGCAGCGATTCCTAGCTTACTCATGCTTGTAGGCGCTCATAGCTGGCCACGATAACCAGCTGCACTCGTGCATTGTTCGGCAGATGCTGCGATACGTCTCTCGCTCCCTGTAATCACACATGTTTCCTTGCCACTATCACCCCATCCTCACTTGTACATCTTCACCGCCGGTTTGATCTTTATTTCTGCTTCCCGGTATGTCCGCAGCAGTCTAGACAGCATTGTGAAACTTGACGTGCACTCTGGCGGTTGGCGGGAAGGCTCATATACGCGTCTAGGCTGCTGTTCGAAGGCAGTGAACCTTTAAAAACCAAGGGACTGGAGACTCCTATTGGCGGAATGCTGAGATAGACCATCCAATGGTCTCGCATATTAAATCTGCAACCCCTGCAAGCCTTCCGATTTCATCATTTGTTCCGATCTGTGGGCACCCATCGTTTCCAGTCGCGCAGAACATTTAGAACCAACGGCCTCTAAGAACACGCGGCGTGGCTGATAGTCAGTGGTCCGCGCTTCCCAGCCCTCGAACGGTGCGAGGGCCGTTCTGTGACATGCGCGGAGGAGGTTTGCAGCGGCGCGATGGCTGGAGGATGACTAGTGAGGCTGTTCGGCGGTCTTGGCGCGAGTAATTCGGGGCCAGATTGTGGAGGCGAGCGGGAATTGGGCAATGTGTGGTGATGAATGTTCTGGGGAAATAAGCACGTGTGACGTGTCCGCAGCGGCTCGAGCGGATACCATCTAGAGCAACCGAGCGACGGTGGCTTGGTCAGATCAGAGGCTGGATAGGCTGATGGACAGTGCGATAAATATACGACTGGAGTAGCGAAAGTGGGGAATGATGTGCAGCCGTGGCTGGCAGACGACAGAAGCGGAAAGTCACGATAGGAGTTGACGACATCGGCGATGGTGAGCGAGCGTCACTGCCTCTAAAGCAGGCTGCTAGCTTGGCGGAAGAGCGCGCCAGCGCTATTGGAAGTCTGAGAACAGTGGGTGCCTTTTGTTTTGGGTTCGATGCCTGAGAGGCAGGCCGGCGTATCAATATGCAAATCGAACCGACACGGCGGAGAGGTTGCTTTAAGACATGGCCGGTGGCTGAGACACGCTCCGCTGCAGACTATGCCGTGAAGGGGCCTCGACTGCGAGCGGAGCAGTGACGCACGTTTGACCCAGTCCACCTCGCCAGCTCCGCGAGCTGCGGCCTTCATGCCGGCGGCGAGAGGCAATGTCGCAGCGCATGATATCTGTGCAGTAATCTACATTTACGCTCCCGGTTCTGGACATGGAGTCGGCAGTTGTCAGGCGCTCGTTATTTGTGCAACCCCGGTCCGGAAATCACTCAAAGGCCGTGCGGAACCCTTACTGTAACGTACGGGCGGCCTGGCCGGACTTCTCGAAGGCCGCAGCGACGTTGCAGCGAGTGGATGGCGAATGGAGGATTCGCGCAGGCCGACGCCGGGAAAGACGGCTTTGTGGTGCGGCCGGAAACGGGAAGACGGTAGTTTCGAATCGCCTCTGGTGGTTAAGCTTCTGTGTTTAAAGGGGCAGCGGGCAGCGTGCTGCTATAAAAAGGGCGTCCTAAACGGGGCATGGGAGCAATGCAATGGCGTGCATGACGGGCTGGCGTCAATCCAACCTGAGCTGAGCTGAGCGGAGCAGGTGCAGGTGCAGGTGCAGGTGCAGGTGCTGGTGCTGGTGCTGGTGCAGCTTGGGGGCCGCGGCCAGGGACGACAGCATCGAACTCCGATGGGCGCAGCCAGGAAGGCCCGCTGCGGCAATCGCTGCGGCGCGGACGGCGGATGACGATTGCTGCTCGTCTGCGCCCTTTTCCAGCTTGCGACCTGTTTTCCGGCATTGCTGAACAAGGCACACCGCGGCACCATCGCAGGCCCGGCCGGTCGGGCTGCTTGCAGGGCGCGCGGGCAGGACAGCCAGCGCAGCCTGACGACACCGCCAGACGACTCCTCCTATGCGCAGGGCGAGGGCGAAGGGCGCGGCGGCTCGGGCGTGAGATTAGTCTAGTATTACTCGCACGCAGGGCCCAAGAGCTCCAACAGGGGCACGCCGGCCGCGGTGGGCATCAAAGGCTGTCCCAACGCGCACGACGCAGGGCGCAGGGCGCAGGGCGCGAGTAGGCATCTGGCGCGGTGGTTATTATTTACATTTGCCGGCGCGCACAGGCTTGGCTTGGCCGTTGTCACTGTTGCGCGCTTTGCTTTGCTGCCCAGCCGCGCTTATTCACCTTGGGCCCTTCTGGCTTCCCACTCCGGCTTTAGTGCTGCACCACCTGACGCCGCCGCCTCGCTCGCCTGCCTGTGTGAGAGCGATCCTCCTCCTCGCGCTTCCTCTCTCTACAACTCCCCATCCGGGTCCCTACCCACGTCCGCCCCAGAGCTGCTAAGCGGCTCTCTTTTCTTGCTTCTGCCTCGCCTGCCCACCCCGCTCCAGCCGCGCCGCTTGCTGCCAAAATCGCTCGGTCGGGCTGCTATCCGGATCGCACGTCTCCACCCGCAAACACGCCGCAAACCCGCCGTATCAGTGAGTGACTCCCCCCCGCTGAGGCTCCTCCCTCAGCCGCGCGCCCGCCCACGTCCAACTCTGCACCGCCGCAACAAAAGCTCGTTGCTCGCGAACACGGCCGACCCGCGTGCTACCTTCCCGCCCCCCTCACGTCGCTCCACTGTCACCTGCTCGGCCCTACACACACCGCCTGGCCGCAAAGCCTTGCTGACCGGCTTTCTCGTCCGCAACAGGCTGGTCTTAACCCCACGACCACCGCCAACCGCCACACTCCCTCCTCCACCACACCACACACCATCCCGCCCGACTGCTCTGTCTGACAAGTAGTCGCTACGAAAATGACGACCATGGTACGTTCTCTCCCTGTTCCTGTCGCCTGCAAACCTCGCTTCGCACGCCGCAGCACCCTCCGCTGCGGCGTCAGCCCGGAGCCTCACCCATGCAGCTTGCCACCCGTGCAAAACTTTGCCTGTTAACGTCTGCTTGCAGGACCTTCGCGTCGGTAACAAGTACCGCATTGGCCGGAAGATCGGTAGCGGTTCTTTCGGTGATATCTATCTCGGTGCGTTTCCACGACTCCGCCCTCCCGGCCGCTGCGCTCCTTTCTGACTCCCTCTTAGGTACCAACATCATCTCGGGCGAGGAGATCGCCATCAAGCTCGAAAGCGTCAAGGCCAAGCACCCCCAGCTTGAATATGAGGCCCGCGTCTACAAGTCCCTTGCCGGCGGTGTTGGTATTCCCTTCGTCCGCTGGTTCGGCACCGAGTGCGACTACAACGCCATGGTCTTGGATCTTCTCGGACCCAGTTTGGAGGACCTGTTCAACTTTTGCAACCGCAAGTTCTCACTGAAGACCGTCCTGCTTCTCGCCGATCAGCTTATCTCCCGCATCGAGTACATCCACGCCAAGTCGTTCATCCACCGTGATATCAAGCCCGATAACTTCCTCATGGGTATTGGTAAGCGCGGTAACCAGGTGAACGTGATCGATTTCGGTCTGGCCAAGAAGTACCGCGACCCCAAGACCCACTTCCATATCCCCTACAGGGAGAACAAGAACCTGACCGGAACTGCTCGTTATGCTTCTATCAACACTCACCTGGGTGTTGAGCAGTCCCGCCGTGACGATATGGAATCCCTCGGATACGTTATGCTGTACTTCTGCCGTGGCTCCCTCCCGTGGCAGGGTCTGAAGGCTGCCACCAAGAAGCAGAAGTATGACCGCATTATGGAGAAGAAGATGACCACCCCTACCGAGGTTCTTTGCCGTGGCTTCCCTAATGAGTTCGCCATCTACCTTAACTACACCAGGTCCCTCCGCTTCGACGACAAGCCGGACTACTCCTATCTCCGCAAGATCTTCCGTGACCTGTTCGTCCGTGAGGGCTTCCAGTATGACTATGTCTTTGATTGGACCGTCTACAAATACCAGAAGAACGCCCAGGCCATTGCCCAGGCTGCCGGGAACCAGGCCACTCCGGAGGAGGACGACAAGGCCCGTGGCCGCCACGTTACCAACACTGCCGCTGCCACCGCCGGACAGACCGCCGGTGCCGTTACCGACAAACGCCGTGGCCCCGTCAACCCTCGCGAAGGTGGCACCGGAATGTGAGTTTAACGACATTATCCATCCTTGTAAGGGCTCTTTCCTCTGCGGCTTTAGTGCGACGACGCTTGGCGCGGGGGGTGTACAGTTTTCGTTGCTAACACGGACACGATAGGCAACTGCGTTCTTCCAAGCGCGGCGGTGCTGACCAGTACCAGACGGGCTACTGATGAATGACTGAGACAGCCCGGGCTAGGCATCATCAATCATCATCTCTTTTCGTGACATCAGTCGGAAGGCGCGGTTACTCTGATGGCACTCCAGTCAACATCGGGAAACGCGGCCTCGCCGTCCTTAAGTGTCTGCACGATCGGACGGCGGAGACTATTGTTCACTCTCAGCTCATCTCTTGTTTGTTCGGTTTGCTCTTATTAGACCGATCTCGACCTCCGCTCAATTTCGGCCCGTCAGCATCCTATCTGGCAAAGAACTACGGTCGGTTTCGGTGCTCCACGCTCCGTGTGTGCCGGCCGGGTTTTTGTAATAATCATGCACGCTCGCGTTAGCGGCAGTGGACAGATTTTGCTCGGGGATCCGTACAGACGGTTCATCTGATCGTAGGCGGGTTGTCTTCTACAAGTTCGGAATGACAGCCCCGTCCCGTCGGACGGACATTCGACTTGGCGCCAGGTCACATCCTGCATGGGATTCTCAGATTGCACTCTCTTTTCTCTGCTTTGGTCGCGGCTCAACTAATCTTCCCTCTACCCTCTTTCCTTTTTCCTTTTTCCTATGCTGGTCTGCTTTTCCTGCTTCCATGGTCTGCAAGTTTCCGGCACAGTGTCTGCTTCTGGGGAGGTTTTGCGTTTATCAAGGGGACGTCACAACATCAACACCAGATTGACAACAACACACAAAGGCAAGATAATTCTGCCTTCAGATGGGGAAGGGGACGATGGACAAGCGGGATTGGTCGAGTACTAAACGCCAGCATGACTGACATCAGCCGGCACAAGCTGGTGCTTGGACGGCGGGATAGTTACGTGACGTTGAAGTGAAGACTGGCCTGTCGGAGAAGTGTCCTAAGACGGTAGTGGTTCACGGTGCTTTCTTTAGTTATTGAATACAGTGGGTTCTTTCCTTCGAGGTGTATACTTGGAAATAACTAGTGATGCCACGTGACTGTAAATTCCGAGTACCTGGGGCCGATTTACCTAGTTGCCTCTTGGCCATTGAGCTGTCAATGTGCCTAGCGCTCCTGGTTGACGGGTATGGGAATAAGAAATGGCGCGAATCATGCATTTTCCGCTACCAAAGTTGTCGATCTACCGGCTGACTCAAAAAGCTTGATAAAACCCGGCCGTTGATTTGCCGCTGCAGCTCCGGGCCCAAAAAGATTCCAACATCATTCCGCCTCCACCAATTTGAGCTTCACGCCCTACCGTGCCAGAGGGAATTGCTACCCTCAGATACCAGCAGATTTGCTCACGTCAGCCGGGCGCTCTGCTTGCCACGGGTGCAAATAGCCGCAATGCTTTCCTCGCGTCTCCCGCAGTCCATCTGCACCGCATGCCGCTCCAAGCTCCTTGCCGCCACAGCCCTCGATGCGGGCAACAGGACACTCTCTGCCAGGAGTCGGACGAGCCTGCACAAACGCATACGGTTGAGCCCGCCGCAGCAGCCTTCGGCGTCGACGCACCGCCACTTCTCCGCAACGAGCAGAACACGCGAAGACCGGTCTTTGACGAAGGACGACGATGACGCCGCCGCCGCAGATGCTGACAACCATGCTTCCGCGAAATACGAGACACAGGAGGAACAAGGGCGAAGGGAGGCACATGACGAAGACGTAGAGCACGGTCGGGAAGGAGGGGCGGAGGAAGCGGAGCAAGAAGAAGGCGGCGTCAAGAAGACGTACGCGCAGCTCGAGGCGGCGGCGCGCGAGGCGCGGCGGGCGTACGGCGACGTGCTGCCCGAGGCGCTGCTGTCGCGCGACGAGTTCGTCGTGTACGAGCGGCTGTACGGCGCACCGCTGCGGGTCGCGCCGGAGGAGCAGCTGCGCGCGGAGGCGGAGGCGGAGGCGAGCGCATACGCGGAGCAGGATACTGACGAGCTGGTGAGGGATACGCTGTGGGTGGAGGGGAAGAGCGGGAAGCTTGAGGAGGTGGAGTTTTACCACGGTGTGCCGGATGCGGAGAGGGTGGTGCAGGAGGGAGAGGTGCTGGAGGATGAGGAGGCATTAGCGGAGAGGTTGGAGGCATTGGAGATGGAGGAAGAGGAGGGCGAAGGAGAATGGGAGGATGGACCTACTGCAGATCAGATCAGGACGCATCCATTGACGTTGGCGGGGAGATTCACAACTAAGCCGAGCACATTGCAGCTTCCGAAGAAGGAGTTTGTGGGCCCGGTGTCGGAGATCCTGGCGGCAGCAAATAAGAAGCATTTGGCGGATGTTTCACAGCGGGTGTTTGGTGGGCATAGGTTACCGCACTCGACGGCAACACCCCGACCGATGGGCGGAGAGTTGGTGCAGAAGCCTATCCCGTTGGAGCCTGCACAGTCTCAGATGACGTCTATGGAGGGAGACTCGTACCTGGTGGCCGTTATGCCTGGCACATATGCCGCCATTACCAGTATTCTTGTTGAGGTTCGAAAGCGCCTCGGCAGCGAGTGGATTGAAGGGCTGCTGAAGAAAGAAGGTGGTCCTCTCATCCTCGATGTCAGCTCTGGTGGCGCGGCCGTCGTGGCCTGGCGTGAGATTCTCAGAGCAGAGTGGGAGCGCATGCAGGAAGCCTCTGGCACCTCACAGCCCACACCTGCTCCGGTAGGGAAAGCCTCAGTCATTACTGGATCCGACACCCTCCGCCGACGCGCCGCTCAATTCCTGGAGAACACGACCTTTCTACCTCGGCTACCTGATCCTGTCCTCCCTGGCGAAAAGGTTGGCCCAAAGGCTCGCAAGGTATACGACATAATAGTAGCCCCTCACGCCTTGTGGTCCATGAAGGAAGACTATCTCCGCAAAGCCGCCGTCCAGAAGTTATGGTCCCTCCTCGATCCCCGTGGCGGCCTACTCGTCCTTATGGAGAAAGGCCTCCCACGTGGCTTCGAAGTTATTGCCGGTGCCCGCGCCCTCCTGCTCGACAACCACATCGCCAGCCCCGGCGCCACCCATGTCGAGCCGCAGCCTCTGAACCACCTTGACTCGAGCAACAAGACGCGTGTCGCTAAGAAGGAGGAAGGTATGATTGTGGCGCCGTGCACGAATCATGCAGGCTGCCCGATGTACACAATTCCTGGCATCAGCAGGAATCGGAAGGATTTCTGCTACTTCAAGCAGAGGTTCATCCGGCCGCCGTATCTGCAGAAGTTATTGGGTGCTCGCGATCGCAATCACGAGGACGTGCAATTTAGCTATTTAGCTGTGAGGAGAGGGGGGGATCTAAGGAGAGGCGAGGAGGGCGTGGTGCAGGGTGAGGAGGCGGTGTTGAGGGCCTTTGAGGGGCTGGGCGATAGGCATCGGAATCCGTTGGAGGAGTTTGATGAAGTTCAGGAGGAGGAGATCGAGGCTCAAGGCGTCAGGGCTGAGGATGCAAGCGTTGAGAGCGAGGGACCGGTGGCGCAAGAGGAGATGGAGGAGCAGGCGGAGGAAGACACGTACGGGCAGGTGAATAACCTGACGCTCTCTCTTCCTCGTCTGATCCTTCCTCCGCTCAAGCGCCGCGGCCACGTCATCCTCGATGTCTGCACGCCCGCTGGTCGCCTCGAGCGCTGGACTGTTCCACGTAGTTTCGGCCGACAGGCTTACCGAGATGCGCGGAAGTCGCGGTGGGGTGATCTGTGGGCACTGGGTGCGGCGACGAGGGTGCCGCGGACAGTGAGGCTGGGCAGGAAGGACGATAGGGAGAAGAATGGCACAGGCAGGATCATGGCGAGCGTGGTGAGGGATGAGGAGAAGAGGAAGCTGAGTAAGGCGGACAAGGCGAAGTTGAAGAGGGAGAGAGGACGGAATTGGAAGAAAGGCAAAGAGACGAGGAGGATGGAGAGGGAGAGGCGGGATGAAGAGAAGAAGATTAGAGAGGAGGATGGAGGTGATGATGACGATTTCTGAGATGGATGGGGCTATGGGAGTGTATAATTATGGTGAGGCCAATGGAACGCCACTCTTTGGAGCAAGCACATGCTGTTTTGGAACCGTCTAAAGCGATGTTGACGTCTGCGATGATTGTACACGATTAGAGAGTTCTACTCAAATGTAGAACACTTGCGCACACGCGGCTTGCGTGCAATGATTACATTCTCAGCGCCGCTTCGTTGACCTATCCTTCATGTCTCCTACCACGATATCTGTTACGTAGTATGTCTTGCCGTGGTGCATTTCGTAAGTGACGTGAACCATTACAGTCTCTTTTTCTAGGTTCATGCCAGTTTCAGAAACCTGCGGTTTGAAGTTCTTCTGAAACTCACCGAAATCTGTGCTATTAGCCCACTGCGTCCGCGAATCCACCCCAACACCATTTTCCCCTGACCCGAGAAGCACGGCGAGCCGTTTTTGATAGGAATTCCTCTCGAGGACTACAACGGCGACAAGCGTGCCCACCCATCGCCCGGAAAAATGGAAGGCGGTTCTCGCGTTCTCGTTCATCCATGGCTCCCCCGTGATGATCGGCTTCGGCGGCTGATATTCCTGGGACTTTGGGTCCGCCAGGGTGTTCACTACGAAGGTTCCGCGCCGCGAAAGAGAGAATTGTCTCAGACGCGGGCACCGTCGTAGTTGGAGGACTTCGTTGAAAAGGATCCCCTCTGGGCGTGCTGCCTTATTTAACAGACAGCGGACACAGCGGGCCTAGCTTCGTGCAGCTGTACAGCCTATTGCGGGCGTATCGTTGGGTAGTAGGCATGCCGCTCCCACTTTCACCTGCTACGGGCTTAAGCAGGATGCCACAAGGGTGCCATGGGTTTGACAAATCCGAACAGTTGATAGCAACGATAGAGCACGCATCGTCCCAGCGTGAGAGGTGCAGCAACACTTGAAGCCCATGATTGGCTTTAAGCCAGGGCTCGCCTGCCCTGGAGGGGTCGTATGCTATAATTTTGCCCGAGTCGGCAAAGTTCGCGGGGCTCCTCGCAAGCAAGCCGTAAAGGGGATTCGGTTTGGCGCCTTTCTGAATCCAGGCAAACATCGATTCGTCGTCGCTTTCTTTCGTAATTTCTTCTTGGAGGCGGATGAACTGTAGACCATAGGCATATTGACGTTGACGGGGCCCTCTTCCGTCCTTAATGTTTCCCTCTCGGCGGCACAGGACACTCTCCTTGCTACACTAATTGAATTGAGCGGTCTGACACCTTCCAACACCTCGAGATCGATACCGGTGATTATCGACAGTGGCTGCTTCAAGTCTTGTTTGTCGCCCAGCTCGACCAAGCCTTGCGAGTAGAAGATCATATTTCGTGGAGCAGCCAGCTCTTACAGGGTCCAGCCTAGTTTGAGAATCATTCGCTCTGGCCGAAGGGGCCAATGAGTCGGGCACCTGTACCGTCCGGGACGTCAAAGAGGTAGGCATAACAGACGGCAGTACTGCGGTACCAGGCGAACATAGAATTGGTCGACTCGGAAATTTCAGTGCTGCTGTCTTTTTCAATGCAGCAGGTGTCGTTCAAGATGTAGTCGAAGCCATCGTTGAGGGCTTGCCTGCATGCCGCTTATACCTTTTTGTGACCTGCTTTTTGCTTCGCCAAACCCTCGGCCTGTATATCCCCATACAATAGCTATTTGGTCTGCCATCGGTGAGAGAGGATGGCGTATCGTGGAATGTCATTACCATCGAAATTTGAGAGTCGGAGCGTATGTGTTTCTAAGAGACGCGTAGTAGCAAGGATGCGCCGTGGAAGCACTAGTTAGTGAGAGAGTCAAAATGTGGCTTGCGGCTGCAATTTAAACAGTGAGCGTCAGCTGGGTCAATCGAACCCCGTCCGTACCCTTGGGGGCAAGAATAAAATTATCCTGCATCACCCTTGTTGCACATGGGGCCACTTGGCGTTGCACAAATATCATTGTGGTTTACTGCAAGAATCGTCCATTCGGACGTGGGGCAGTATGTAGTCCAAGACCTCTAGGGTACAGCGGTATAATCAATTGGCGTTGAAATAGTTAGTACAGGTCTGCGCACTTGGTAGAGACATGCCCTACTTCTCTCATTCTCACTTTTTTCCCTTTTTTTTAAAAAAAAGAAAAGAAAAGATTCACTTTACTTCAGAGAAAACTGTAGTAAATTTATCGGTCAGTACTTTCTACGGAGTGGAAGTTAGGCTGTTTTCTCCTTTATATATACCATTTAATAGCCTATTGATATCGAATGAGCAACTACTAACTATCCGCACCGCCCACCCCCTCTAGGCCATCCAGCACCACCCCATCCTCCACCCAAACGCTCTCCAGACCAACTCCTTCAACCCTTCCCACCGGCGCCACAAACGCCATCTGACTCCAGCTAAATTGCGTATTCCTGCCCCCAAACACGAACACCTCGAACCTCCCCGCGAACACGCCATCCACCCACACTCTGCTCCCGCCAAGCACATCCGTCGCGACAACGACGTCCGCCGGGACCTTCACGGCCACCGGCTCGTGCGTCGACGCCGTGTCGTTCGCCCAGATGCGGCCCGGCTGCCCGGGATCGAGCTCGAGCGCCGCCGCGACGGACACGGCGCGCAGCGGGTACGGCCAGCCGTCGGCGGTGGTGTAGGTCAGGGTGCCGTTGGGGGCGAGCTCGAGCGCCGTGTCCGGGCCGGAGAGGGCGAAGGGGCCGGTGGCGCGCAGGTGGAGGGTGTGGTTCATGCCGACGCTGCCGCGGTCGAGGGCCACAGCTGCAGTAGAGTTTGTTTGTGGGCGAGACCAGGTGAAGAGGGTGGTGCCGTTGGACGGTGTGGTTGTGGGAGATGTGATGCGACGGTCGAGGTTCTGGCCGGGGATGCGCGGCGAGAGGAAGTCGACCGTGGCGGAGAAGGTGGACGCGATGATGGCGGGCTCGCGGGCGCCGGACCAGGCGCGGGCGCCGACGAGGGGGATGCCGCGCCGCATGGCGTAGTAGGCTTCAAGCTGGGTTGTTGCATCGGGCCCGTTGTCGTTCCAGGCAGCGAGGATGGCGCCTTTGTTGCCGGGGGCACCTGGGGCGAGTTGGAGGGTCGTGTTGACGGGGTTGAAGTCGGCGGGCGTCCATTGCCAGTCGGGTTGGTTGGCAAAGTTGAGGACGCGGGTTTCGTTGAAGAATTGGGGGTAGGGGGCCGGGCTGATGGGCATGTGGTCGTTCTTCAGGGACATATAGGCCCACCAGTCTTCCGAGTTGATAATGCTGTAGCCGGTGTTATGGAGCTCGATAGGGTCGGATTGACCGTATTGCCAGTGCTGGATGATCACATCTTGGGAGATGGTGAGGTTCTCTGATGGTTCATATGTGCCCCAGATGCGGATGGCTTTGTTGGAAGTGGAGCTGATGAAGTCGGACATCTCGTTGACGAAGGTAATGTAATCGTCTGCGAGCGTCGAGTCGTACTCATCCGCACCGATGTGCACCTCCTTCGTCTCAAACCATGGCAGAAACTCAGCCCATATGCTCTTGACTGTGGGAATGGCCTCCGGATGGGATAAATTCAAAAGATCTTTCTTGTCCAGTGCCAGCTCTGGTTTCCACTTTGTCAAGTACAAGCAGTGACCCGGCGCTTCGATTTCCGGGATGACCGTGACCCCCCGCGCTGCGCAGTGCTGCTGGAAATCCGCAAAATCCGCACGAGATAGAGTCTCGTTGGGCCGCTCAATGATTCCACGTAAAGATCCATCTTCCGGCAGGAGAGAGAAGTGCGAGTACACCGTTGACCAAGTCTCATTGTGGCCACGATTCAATGGATAGTTGTCGCTCAGGTGATAGTGAAATTCTGAGAGCTTGAAGAATGATGCGTACGTGCATAACTCCTTCAAAAAGTCCGGCGCATAGTACTTCCTGCCAGCATCCAGCATAAAACCGCGAGTAGGGTAAGCAGGGGCGTCCAGGAGGTCAGTGGAGGGCAGGGTGCCGTTGGAGAGAAGGAGCTGTTGGAGAAGCGTGCGTGTGCCCCACCACATACCTCGGGCCCCAGCACCACCAATGAAGACGCGACTGCCGGAGATAATTAGTTCATAGCCTTCCTCTGTTGGATTTCCGTCCTCATATGTCAAGTCGGAGCCGTTGCCGCTGAATGTTCCGAGGAAAATGCCGCTGCCATTGCTAGACAGACCATCAATGGCCTGAAGGGTCCAACTGGCGCCTGTGAGCTGGGAAAGGTCTTGCTGGAAAGTTTCTGCAAAGTCATAGGCCGTCGGTGGGATAAGTGTCAGGCCCTCAGAGTCTGCGACGGATGCGAAGGCGCTGTCAATGTATATGGTCTGTGGGATCAAGCGTATGTCCAACGATCTACTGCTGGAAGAGTTGCTTGGGGCCGGGGGAAGCAATTGGAGACCGGATGCCAGCAACGATCCAGACAGGAGCATTGCGAAAGGTCTCATGGCGCTGATCTGGCGGTGACGTCGAGCGTTTCCATGCTTCGATTGTTTTGTATTTGGTTCAGGGATGCCGATCGTTTCCCCCACTCCCCGCAAACCCGGAATACCACCCTGTCAGGCACTGGCTTATCACCGCTGTTACCTCCCCGTGCAACCCCACGACTGACCCCCACGCCAACTATCATGTAACGAAGCCCAAGAGCCGCAGCAAAAGAGGCCTTAGTAAGCGCGCCGAGAGCTAGGCAAGTGGCAACGAGAAAAGATCCGGTGACCGCATGATCGGGAATATCGGTAAACACTCGAGACTATCAAACGTAGTGTTCTCAAGGTTGCTCCTCTTATTTATACTAGATTCTGCGGAGCGAGGTAAAGCGAATATCGGGGTTTTGTAGATTGTCCGGCTCTGATGAAGCAGCAATGACTCCGAATGTTTTGAGGTTTGTACATACAGAAAGGCGTTGGACCAACTTAAGCAAGTCCGTTCCACATAACCTACTTTCGCGTTGCAGTGCTCGCCAAGTTTTTGACGGGTAGATGGGGGCCCCTCCATAACATGTTTCATCAGGAAATCAAAGGCACTCAGGCTGCTCAATTCAAAGAACATTTGAAACATGCCGAAATCATGGCAAGGCAGAGCGGTGTTTGACTAATGTAGCGGGTGTCAGATAGTAGGTTATATAGGTTTTTTTTTTTTTTTTTTAGCGTCGCTCGGAGCCCCAATAGGCGTGACATGGCAAACAGAGAAACTTTACGGCAGTAGTTCCACAGTAAGAAGTTGGAAAGGGCAAGTAGAATCTAGTCTATGAATGTGCCTCGAAAGGGATCGATCGTAGGTGTTGCCGCAGTCCGTCTAGTGTAAGCACTTTGCGAGGTCAGTAGACGAGTTGGCACTAAGAGCAGATAAAGTTGCGTGTTGCCGCGAGGAGGCGAAGACGGAGAAGAAATCTTAGAGCGGAGGCGAGAACATACTGTATAGGCTGAGCCGCACGGACCACTTCAAGGCTGAGCGTCACTTTCGTCATTCGCAGTCGCCGCCACCGCCGCGCCCGCCGCCATCGCTCGCCGCGTCTTCTATCTGACCGGACTCACCCTCGCCGCGTCTCGCCCATGTCAACCACGCACGTCAGGATCCACACCTAGCACGGTTCTCAGAAGTTGTCGGCTACGATGAGCCTGGCAGTGCGTCCAGCTCGTCCCCTCCCCCCGGATGGAGGCCCGCCCAATTCTCGCAAGCAGGCTGAGCACCTGCCCGACGAGATCCTTCTCGAGATCTTATCTCACATTCCGCGTGGAAAGGACTCTCAGCCCGTCCTCTGGACCTTTTGCCTAGTCAAACGCCAGTGGTACAACGTCGCCATTTCTCGATTGTACGAAGCTCCTTATCTTGAAGGCTCCAACTTCACCCGCTTCGTCAACACCATCTGCCCTTCGGTCAATCTTCATGTCAGGAAGAGTGAGCTGGCTGGGCTCGTCCGTATTCTGGACTTAAACCGCATCGTCCACCAGAGCTCCAAATCTGTCACTGCGAGGCTTCTCGGTCGTACCAAGCAGAATCTCGAGGTCTTTGTTGCTCCTCAAGCAGCATTCGCTATCAATTGTTTCGCTGCACTTTCCAAGTGCGCAAAGCTCCGTGTGCTTGATCTTTCCCTGATCTGCGAGGCTGTCAGCATCTCTGCTCTGGCTCACACCCTCAGGCAGCTTGTGAACCTGAAAAGCCTCTTCTTCCCTCGCTCTTCCAGCGACAGTGCATTCTTTGACGCGTCAACCATTGCATGGCCGCCGCTGGAGGAGCTGTATCTGAGTGGTAGTCTTGAAAGCTACTTCATGCAGCGTCTTCTGAAGGAAGATCTCCAAACGGCTCGCCTTCCGAGCACGCTGACAACCCTATCAGTCGCCCATTGCCCGCGTCTGGCAACCGCCGACCTCACCTCGCTTGTACGTGCTGTGGGCCCGCAGCTGAAGTCTTTGACGGTTGAGAACATCCGAAGTCTCCGTCACAACGCCATGGATCATGTTCTGGAATACTGCCCGAATCTCAAGTCCCTAAGGGTTTCCCTGGACTATGTCACGTTCATGTTCGTCTACCGTGAACAGGATGAGCAACGTATCTCGAATCACCCGCTTGAAAAGTTGGAGCTCAGCGATTCTGGAAATATGGGTTGGTCACTGGATCCTGATGAGGTCCTCAAGGCTGGTGACTTAGCCGACGCAGTGGCTGACGGCACAATCCCGAACCTACGCGTTGTTAGGATATCGAAGTCTGCTTGTTGGCACGTTGACGACCCGGATGAGTTGAGGCGTCTCATTGATACCATGGAAGACCTTCACAACAAGAAGAAGGCAGAGAATCCCTTTCTGGAACGCAAAGTACTTGGTGTGTGGACTATGGATGATTGAGCCCTTCCGTTCCCGTCCGAAACACCGGGACTCCCAACAATTTCCTCTTCATTTAACGATTAAAGATATATGCTCCCTCGCACCGACTGGTTCCTGGAGCGTTTACCTAGCATGACTTGCCCTACCTGGTGTGGTGGGATGATCGCTTTGTTTTTAATTTCCCCCTTTGCGAAGTTCGAATTTGGTCTTTGGCGTCTGGTGTCCGCTTCCACTTCGGAGTCTTCAAACCAGATTTCGATGACTGGTGAGAGTTGGTTCAGGATATAGTTGGATGAAGCGCTATCTCAAGATAACGCAAGCACAGCGAGGATTTCCTGACTAGCAGCGAGTTTTGGTTTGTCACACAAGGTCTCTGCAACTATGGATGGAGTTCTTCTTTCAGAGCATAGCGACGGCGTATTGGTGGACATGATGGACAAGGACAGGTGCTTTTGGATTTTCAAAATGTCGAGAACGACACGGGCCGGCCATGGCATATAATGGGGATCTGGCAGGGCTAGATATAGAATCCCTTATTTTCAGCATCATTAATATCAAGTCAATTCTGCCAGCTGCGCCGCTTTCTCCTTTGTTTGAAAGACATAAATCTTGAGTCTCAAGCGCGGCTGTCGTAACTGCGTTTTTCCTGACATCATACCAAAGGCATCCTCCAGCACGCGAGTCATGGTTTATCGATAAGCTGCTCCCACCCAACTTTCCTCGCGACGCGCCGCCGACTCCCTCGTCACCGTCGCCATCCTCACTCGCAGGCAACGTCCGCGCAACGACAATCACGAGGACACTCGACCTGCGGCCTGTATGCCCAATAGCGACCATGTCGGCGCCAGCAAGGCATAAGAACTTGGCTGTCACGGTCGACGGCGCAAGGTACAACAAGAACAAACGCCCTGACAACTTCTCTGCCCTGCGCGCGATGCCGCCGCCGCCGCGCCCTTCTTCAAGCCCATCGCCCCAGTCCGATCTTACGCCAGCGCCCGGAAATGCCTCCCAGCAGAATATATCTCCATCTCCAGCTCGCAAGGACAGATGGGGAAAGTGGTCGCAGAGTATCTCGGAGGAGCTGGAAGACGGAGGTCCGGCCAACAGAGAGAAACTGGACGCGGCTGCTCAACTTACGGAAGAATTGATGTATGATGAAGGCTCGGTTCAGCCGGCAAAAGCTATTAGCAATGAGAGCGCCATACCTGACGCTCGCGCTGAGGATGCCGCCGCTGGAACATCGGCCAAAGATGCGACTGACGGCGACGACATTAAGATTGAAGCCGCAAACGTCGTCGTGAACAATGAAGGAGATGAGCACAACGGTGCTTCCGAGGCGTTGATCAAGCGCAGTGAGGATGATGATAGCTGGGAAACGTCAGACTACGAGCCAGGCTCGCCCATTGACGAGCCTACCACGCATTTCTCCACCTTTACCCCCATGCGCCAAAAGGAGACGATATACAAAAGGAAGCCTGACGAGGACTTCGATGATATGAAAAGCAAGAAGAAGACGAAGCACCAGCCACGCAGAAACCCCCTTTATGGACAGACAGCCGCTTTCCCTGACTTCAGTGAAGAGAACAGCGAGGGTGGAGGTTACGACCTCGAAGCATTGCGCTATCTCAAGCAAGTTATGTAAGTAGACTCCGATTCACAAATTCACGGCCGCTCGTATTAACCTGTCGGGAGACTCGCACTCTTCTCTTCCCAGGTCGAATGGGGATTCTCTTTGCTTTGCCACTTGCCTGCACTTCAGTCGGATGAAGGACAAAGACTGATGGTGAGTACACAGGAATGAGGCAAACGGTCTTCCTTTAACCTTCAGCGGCCCCGCAGCTAGTGCCAGCAATCTTGACGACCCTGATGATATGCTTGGCTACTATGAGGACGGAGTCTATGTTGCCTGTCCTCCTCCCATGATCGGGCCCATAATGCCACCTGACTATTCGGCTGCAGCAGCTTCCGAAACTACTGCAGAAGATGAGCAATTTGAAGACGACGAAGTTCGTGAGGATGAGATGTAAGTAGTCTGATTGATGCTCTCTTGGGATATAGCTGAAGTTTTCCAAAGCGTCGACCCTCAACAGGAATATCACAACCGCCTGCTCCTTCGCTTTGAGGCCTTCCGCAAGCTTCTTGCTCAGAACCCCTCTAATGCTCGCAAAGCATCCCTCCAAAAAACCTATTGGTTTACGTTCCCAACACTGCGGAAGTCGATGCCAAATGCTGTGCGTCGCTGGCTTAGGAACTTTGCTGAAGAACACCCGCATCCGGTCCAGGTCGCCCAAATGGACTCATTCTGCGTGCTACAGCTCTTGGACATCCTTAAGCGCAAGCTTGAATGCTTCAAGAACATCGAAGAGAATACCAGCATTTGGATCTTCGCCCTGCTTGCTAGACTAGCGGAGGTTATTCCCATCTACTGTGACGCCGCAAGCATCGTACGTGAGCTGGCTCTGAGGGCTCTCATGGTGCGTGTCACCTTCACCGGAGAGCACATCGCGGAGCTCGAGGATAAGGTGCCGCACTACTACGCTGAGGATCAGGACTTCTTCGAGCATGTGGGCTTGAATCCGAAGCCGAACAAGAAACAGCGAGCCAAGCAGGAGGCGGCCAACGGGGAGGTTGCTTCCGTATCAGATGGCGTAGAGACCGAAGGAGATGCTGATATAGCTGAACTGAGGGAGGCGCTGGACCAGCAGAAGGAGTTGATCCTCAGGAAGGAGGCCCTTCAGAAGCGTGTCGATGAGATGCCTTGCTATACAAGCAAGCGCGTGGCATTCGGCCTGGAACCGAGAGATGCCAGCGATACTGAGAGTGACGGTGAGGATGAACTGAAGCTGCAGTCGCCTCTGGAACGGAAGTCAGCCGAAGGAGAGAAGTCCGTTCAGATGGAAGAGCCGGCTCAGGAACAGGAGGATAGCAACTTGCCGAACCCCGACGCTAACACCCGCACAACGCTAGACATGATTCTCACCGTGGCCTGCGACGTCTTTGGACAGAAGGACTTATCGAAGTATAAGGAAGTATGGGGCGAGATTGACTACCTCAGGCCGTCGGTCGAGGAGAAGGAGGAGCTGAAGAGGTTGGACGAGGAGGCTACCTGCCCTTCGCTGCCGCCGATGCTGTCTCCGATTGGCTCCCCGAAGACGATTTGATAGGTAGGCTTAAGGCTTTACGTATAGTACTAAGCAATAGGTATCTCAACTCTGCTGGTGCTTGCACCTTTGAGATTAGCATAGCAAGCGATACATTCCTCGTGCTTCCTTAGCCCAACTGCTTCGCGATGTGGACTTTCTGGGTCACTCCAAATTGTTAGGTTTTCGCGAGAACCTGATATCAGTCGTAGGTCAATGCGCCAATTTTAATTCTATGAAAGAGGCTGAGTCTGCATTGAGCACAGCAATCTTCTTTGACACGGTGCAAGCCAATAGAGAACGCTTGGCATATGACGAGGCTGCATGAGCTGCCAACCCGAGGCTGACTGCGCCTGCAAAGCCCCGCTCTGCGAATTCGTGGCTCCCGGCCTCGCTATGAGTTCTGTACCCGATTCCTCCATCCGTCTTTCTTTCAAGTTGTTCCTACCGGGCAGTTCACTCGTCCTCAGTTTCAAGCATGTCTCGTGGCTCCCTCGGAAGCATTCTCTACCGTTTCAAACGCCTTCTCCATCGTCGGACTAGCTGACGTCGTCTTCAAGTACGGTCGCGAAGTCGTCGAGACGCTGGTGAAGATCCGCAATGCCCCAAATGAAGTCAAGTAGCTGCTCAAGGAGATCAAAGACGTCGAAGCCCGAATCGCGAGAGTACGGTTCTTCGTTGCCGACATTTCGCAGTCCAGCCTACCCCAGAAGAACAAAGACGTCGTTCTAGCCATCGAAGAACCTCTCCTTCGCTGCCATAGCGAGTACGTTCTCATACAGAAATCGGTGAAGGAGGCATCAATATCAACTGCAGATGGGCTGTTTGCTAAGTTCAGGAAGAGCGCTCAGGTTTAAAATTTTGATTTTTCAGTGCCAGAATCATGTCATGGGAGACATTTCTGTACTTTCATGTCTTTTCCTATCCCCCCTTTTTCAGTTATATCAGCTGCGCTTGGCTCGAAAATGCTCGTTCATGTGCCCATTTCTCAATTCTATAATATGTTTGGGATGAATATGAACTTGGAAAGAATCATTAAGAGAGGTTGCTACGTATTCCCCTGAAGGATGGAGCGCTTGACAGTATGAAGGCCGCAACGCTCCATTTATATCTGGCAGAGCTGTCAGATCTGGGCAAGCACTTCAATATGGTTAATCGGGATGGCTTAGCACCAATGTATCATGCACGCAGCAGACCAATATACCTAATTATTTGGACGGTGGCTGTTCTGAGAACAGGGTATCGACCGACAGAAATTAAATGCAAAGATGGAACAACATTGGTAGAACTGTGCCAAGAAATCTTCCGCAACCCACGGAAGATCCCACGCGAAAGAAATCTTCTTAGAGCTTGCGGAAGTCTACATTGAAGATTCTTTGCTTCTCAGAGAGGGATGGCTGAACGCTCTGGAGCTTGATAATTTTGTTCTCTCGGATGCGATGGACACAAGGTCTGGCTGGCATGATTTACGAGTAACCTACTTTTTTGAGCATCGTATACTTAGAAAGAGATGGTCTCTCACGATATAAAATAGAAAACCCCTGTTAGGGCACGTCTGCGGAACGAATATGCGCATAGAACTTTCTTAACCGCCAATGCATCACATGCTGGGCCAACCTTGTCCGACTTCACGTAGTGATGAATGCACATACCTCGAAAGAGGTTGTTTTTTGAATGCTATTATTATCTGACGAGAGTGAATATGATAGGAGACATGCATCGAGATTCTCACGTCAATTGACCATGACCGTATGACTTCTTAAGAACTTTCAGACCCCTCTTACCGTGGCTCCCTACTGGGATACTACGAAGTGGCGTGTACCCAGATATACAACTCAAGATTGATACTTTCTGCATAGTATCACTCAGTCACCAAGAGCGCGCGGGAAGGAAGCTTTACGAGGGGATATGCGGGGAAATCTTCTACCACTGGTTGCTGAATGTCCGCCAATCAGGATAACATAAAACTGCAAGGTTTACTGCTATACTAAGTATAGCGTTGCGCAAGGCACCACGCAAGGCTGAAGTGAAGCGCATCTGAGCCCCTCCTCAGCCGCGTATCTACGGAGTCGGTTGCCTCGACTCCTGCACTTTCCCGCCCCACACAATGGCCTCCACGGAGCTTCTATCGACAGCAGCAAACGCCTTCTCAGTTATTGGACTAGCAGATTTAGTCTTCAAGTATGGCCGACAAGCCTACGATGCCCTCGGAAAGGTCCACCAGGCGCAGAACGAGGTGAAGGAGCTATTGGAGAAGATCAATGATGTTGGACAGCTCGTCGTCCAAACGACTTCGTTTCTCGAGGATTTCAAGAGTTCCGGCTATCCTCCTAAGGTCAAACGGGAGATCCCACGGATTGCAGCACTGCTGAGCCGCTGTCAGAAAGAGTTCTTGTGGATACGGAACGAGGCCAGGAAAGCTGCCAGCCTTGCAGGAGAAAGCTGGTTTAGCAAGCTCCGGAAAAACACGAAGTGGGCCCTGGGCCGTCAGGACATTGTTCAGTCATGCAACAGACTTGAGCGTGTGAGGAAAGAGATTGACTCTGCCTTACACCTTGTGGGAAGGTTGTTTGAAATATTAAATTTTCCTTTTAATACGGGCTATAGGCTGACCTGTGTTTAGACAGTTCGATCTAAGCCTTCAAATCAGATTCGAGCATCAGCAACAGGAGCTTGCCTCTGTGCAGTCCCAATTTTTATGTCTCCAGAAGGAAGTCCATGTTCTTGGGAGTGGTCTCAGCTCCTTTGTTCAACAGAACAAAACTTGCTTGGAGGACATCAGAACCAGCGTAGCGGCTTCGCAGAACGCACTCATGGCAGCTTCGGAAACAGCCATGGGAGAAATACCGGCCACCATAACATCAGAAGCAACGCAACAACGCCTTTTCAGCAATGACAATTTTCCATCTGACAGGCTTCAAAAGCTATATAGCTTTTCGAAGATGATTGAAGAAGCGGAGTGTATAGAGGAAACAACACCGCAAAGCGTTATAAAGTCCGGTTTTCTGTGTACTGAATATGGTAGCTTCGATTTCGATGATTATCACTTGCAACCATTAACGATGCCGCTCATCCATTTAAACAATCATCTTCTCCAAGTTCTGCCTTCCCTAATCTCTGAAGGAAGCTTGGACATCACTTGGGCAGAAGCTCGCTGGATGGAATCAGAACTCAGCTCGATTCTTGGCGATTGCCATACAGTCTCAGCTCTTGACGCATACGACAGGGCCATGTCCTCCAGTTCTGGTAAAAAGTTACCAGAAAGGTCGAAATCCAACAAAAGTCGGATTTTTGACTCCCGGAAGTCCATTCAAGCAATGGGGAATGTGCAGTTATCCGGGTCATTAGTGCCCTCGTCTCAACGCCGCCCATATCCGCAAAATGTTCTCCTGTTCCAAGAGTATTCTCGGAGCACCCCAGCTGGTTCAACAGTTGTGCACGTCATGAAAATGGAAAAGGGGGAAGATGTCAAAACCGTCGTGATGACGATTCGTACCGCATGGATTCCCCACGCTTGGGCGCCAGAATCCCGGGGTTTCTTTGCTTCTTTCTCTCATGCTCAACCTGCCGGAATACCACACCAACCCTCGTTTCCAGGGTCGGAGCCGGACCCAAAATCAGAACCAAGACTGAAACTTTCAATTGCGGAACGAAAAGAACTCCGGATATTAATGTATAAGTCCTTGGGACGCATTACCAGCTCTTCCGAAGACTATTCCAAGAAAGATCGGGGGCATACACCTCCGTGACTTCCAAAACGGTCTAGAAAAAGTAGTTTATCAACAGATGAACCAAATTCGAATTTTCCATTCTAATCACTGTTTCTCACAAGCACAAATTTATCATGCTCTGCTTGCACACTGCTGTTCGAAAAGATACTCGAGTCTGTGATAGAGGAATGCAGTAGTAAATACGGGTTCACCCGATTCAGGGTGGTGGACGATCCCTACGTTGCCCTCGGCATTCATCTAGGAGGCAAGATGGTGTAGAGTGGCGTTGTAGCGGTATGAGAAGGTTCGACTAGTCATTATGATTCCTAATTAAGCCGTGTTGTCGGGCATCAAGACAAAGTGATCTTATACATTCCTCCTGTTGCCGCTACCTTCATCCATACACCACCATTTTCCGTCTTCTGCACTCCAACCTCAACCTTTCTTCCATCGACCTCCACGCTCACCTCGCCAGCCCCTCCCACACCATCCACCACGACCTCCCCCTTGGTCCCCGCCGGCACACTCCACTCCACCACCGTCCCATTCGCAGCCCTCACCCAACTCGCCTCAAACAGCCCCAACGCCGTCCTGAACCCGGCCCGCGCCTGCGTCAGATCCCCCCACTGCGGCGCCAACCGCCACGTCCGTCCCGCCAGACCCGTCACGCTCAGCCCGACGATACCCTCCGTCAGCGCGCTGGTGGGGCCGGCAGACCAGCCGTGCGCGTGGCTCACGTAGCTCGCGTCGTAGCCGTAGCCGCGAGACGAGCGGTACGAGAAGGAGCCGTTGGTGAGGTACCCCTCGATGACGGTGGAGCCGGTGCCGTTGGGGTGGTTGGCGTACCAGCCCCAGGAGCGGCGGATCAGGTCGAGGGCCAAGGTGGGCTGTCGTGCGGCGAGGTGGCCGTGCAGCTCGAGCGAGGAGATGAAGGGCGAGATGTTGCCGGGAAGCTCGGGGGTTTCGGCGCCGATAGGCGTCCAGCTGTTTGGTAGGGGTGTTAGAGGCGAGGTCTATGATAAGAGGAGAGGGATGAGGTATGGCTTACTTGCGGGTTATACCGGTGGAGATGATGCTGGTGAGGTTCGTGGGTGCGACGCCAAAGTAGAGGGAGAGTGCGTTGGCGTCTTGTGGGTGGAGGGTAGTGAGGGTGGCGTTATCGCGGTAAAGCTGGGCCGAAGCGTCCCAGGTGTACGTGTTGATGGCGTCGCGGAGAGCAGAGGCGCGGGAGAGGTAGGTGGTGCTGAGTGATGAATTGGTGGTGTTGCTTTGCCAGTCGGCGAGTGTGGCACCGGTAATCAGAGTGTGGTAGAGGCTTTCGAATATCATACGTCAGTGGATAATGCACACAAAGAAAAAAGTGTCATACAAACATCATATTCGCCTCGGTATTGTTCCATCCTTGTTGCCAGCGGGCCCAGTCTCGGATGCCAGTTACATTCAAGAGGCCGGAGTCGTCGACCTTGCCGTACACGTAATCCATGGCTTTAAGATATCTCTCCCATAACAGTTGAAGGAAGTCCAGGTCCCCGCTGTACAGGACGTAGTTGTAAGTACCGACCATTGTCCACATATGATATGTATCACTTCCCTTCTGCAGGAGAGGTGGTCCTGCTTCCGGGATCGCACCATCGGCCTCCTATTCTTCGGTCAGTAAGTGTTCTTGAGCTAATTGACTTGAAACTCTCCGCATAGCCTTACCTGATAATCAAACATCACTTCTAGAGCGTTCCTCACGCTTTCCAGATCACCAGTACTCACAAACACTGCCGGCACCGCAACTCCCATATCCCCAGGCCACACCGCTCGATCCCTCTTAGCGCCATCCACAATGACCGTACTTCCATTTGCCAACGTTCCGTTATTTGCCCACCCTGCAGACAATGCCGGCCATGCGCGCCCCGCGTTTACCGGCACGGCGTTCGTCTGCAGTGTATAAGCGCCGGCATACCAGATCCTGTTCAGCAACTCATCACTGCTGTGGAAATACCCATTGTACGCGCGCAGATTCGACCACGTAGGCTGGAACGAGATCTCCAAATCCACATCCCCGACATCCACGCTCGGGTCCGCATCCGCCGAGGTTGCGTTTGTCAACAAGAAGACTGTGAGATATCGGAAGCCGCCGCGCAGCTTCTCGTCGGGCACGACGTAGCTGTGATTCCCCGAGCCGGTAAACGGGGCGTCGTAGATAGCGCCGTCGCCGGCTTTGAACAGGCCGTTGGATGAATCCGAGTGTAGGCCGATCCAGTTTTTGGCTTCGCTGAAGGCGAGGCCGAGGGTGCCGCTGCCGGAGCCGGAGGCGGTATAGGTTAGGTGGACGATGCCGCCAACTTCGAGGCCGAAGTCGAATACAACGGCGGATCCGTTGCCTGTGATTGTTGCGGGTCCTGGGTACGAGGAAAGTTCGGAGGCATTGGCGAGAGACAGGATGGATTTGGGTTGAACGATGCGTGAAGATGGGGCATAGATGTTGTCATCCCAAGGACCCGGGAAGGCAGCTTCGGTAGGACCATCACAGGTGGTGTCCCTCCAACAAGATTGTCCTAGTACGGTGCATGACGTCAAGAAACAAAGAAACATGCATGATGCTTTTATTATACTTAGCGACATGTTAAGACCATTCGCTAAACAGATTGAGAAAATTGACCCCACTGTAGACGACGGTGCATGAGCTCACAGAAGGAAGATAGTGAAGAGACTGGGAAATGAAAAAGAAAAAGCCTCCAAAAAATAATGAACCTGGCCATATTCTTAAAGTTTCTCGGTGTGCAAACATCAAGCTTTCCCACCAATGATGCCTTGCAGATTTAGCCAGGGGCGATAACCAGGAAGAGTATAGGCACGGGGGACGATGTACCGAAGACCAGGCGGGGGAAATCGGTGCAATGTCGATCCCCCGCATCAAGGGCGTGGGACGCGGAGATGGGAACCACCACCACTCCCTAGAACCTCTCAGCGACTCGCTCGACATCAGGCTGTTTCTTACCAAAGCAAATATTCTCGCGAGAGCGCTTGCGCCTCGCATCGAGTTTGCGAGCTTTTCCCAAGTCGGTCTGTGATGCGACAGGCTGGGTGATTGCATCAAAGGCCCAGACGCAGAAGAAGAAATGGAAAATGATGCAGAGGGTGGAGAATAGCGTCATCCAGCGAGCCGCTGAGGCCAGTTGGCAGTATCGATGGTACATCACGACCATATCCTCTGCGGCGCTAGCGAACTCGTACTCCAGGATCTCACAGATGTAGGTCTCGACACTGAAGGTGCCCAGGGGTTGTCCATGGACGAGCTTCTTCTTGTCGAAGTGGTCCGACGTCGCGTAGGAAATATGAACGGTCACGCATGCGGCGACTCCAAAGAACTGGGATCAAAATCAATGAAGTCTTATTCCTAGGAAGCCAAGAGAACCGCTTACCAGGGCTATCAGGAGACAGGTGCAAATGATGACCCGCGGGTGGAAGAAGATCATCTTCCGGGTTGTCTGAAGTCCAGTCAAGGTCTACTCCACACTGCATATTCTGGGCGACGCTTACAAGGATTACGTCATTTTGATTCGACAGTGGATTATCGTTCCTGGCATTCTGCATCTGCGTCAGCACAAGCTGCTCAACCTTCTTAGGCGCAGGCCACTCACCACAGCCTCTGGAATGCGAATCTTGCGGATCAGGCGGCTCAATCCGAGGCAGCAGATGACGGAGGCAAGGGTGATGAAGAATATGATTCCGCACATGCCGGATGCGCAGGCCATCTCAATTGGCCAGAGGTGGAGGATGAAGTTTGAGCGGTCTAGCCTGCGATGCTGGGTGGCATGGCCATCAATAAGCACGTCAGGACCACCATGATCGCGAACAAATATCCTAGTTGGGCCGTTTGTGACGACAACTAGAGAAGAGAGAACGAATTGGAGGCCCGAAAGCCAGAGCACCAGCTTGAGCCTGGTCTCCTCCTTCATGGTTGCTAAATGAATCGACAGTATCTCGAGCTGAGTGGTCTTGGATTTGCAGGGACGGATCCAGTCGAGGTTCCAGGCGTTGATGTTACGGAGGAGGCAGAGGGTAGCTTGGGGCCGTAAGAGCAGAAGAGGGTGCGCCGATGTGGCGTGGCTTGAGGAAAGAGCGGCGCAAACAGATGCCGCAGCGACAACGGCACCTCGCCTACGCGACCTAGGCATAGCTCGCGTGCGTCACTTATTGTGTCTGCCTGGTCTGGTTGTTGTGGCTGCCGCTCGCTCGCCCAATCTCGCTCATTCACCGCATCTTCTCCAAGATCTTTCGCGATTTCCAAACCCTCCACGACCAACCCTTTGCCGCTTCGTCTATCAATCCACCTCGTGCAAAGATACTTTGATCGCTCGTGTTTCGAGAACCAACGCGTCTCCAGGATGACTCCCAATCCGCGAAAGCGGGCCGCGAGCCCAACACCCTCAGAAGCTTCCCGGAAGAAAATGAAGGACACCAATGCTATCTCCAGATCAGGCATGGCCACGCCCGCCTGGTCCAAGGAGCCTTCCGGCAGTGCGGAATCACCCAGACGCTCTGGAGAGATGCTCAAGGAAGTATCCACCGCGCCATTCAACTTCAAGAAGCGTCCCGCAAGCTTGGATATATCCGAAAGCACTCGTAAGAGGGCCAAGAACAATGCCACCATTTCCGATCCTGACAGAACTATCCTACCAAACTCCAAGAAGCGCCCGAGCAGCGCAGAATCATCCGAGAGACCTCGCAAGAAGGTGAAGGCAAGCCCTTCTGAAAAGCCTCCCGTCAACCTTCCCGAAAACCCTACAAGCTCCGCCGACACTTCAACCAATGATTCGGCCAAGAAATCTGTCCAGAGCTCTATCAGGAGCCCCACCACCAATTATCTTGGCAACTCTACCAATAACCAAATCAGGCCAAGTGCCTCTATCAATGATCTCCCGGCCGAGCTCCTCCAAAACGTCATGAAGAATCTGGTTCAGGAGGACAGCATGTCCCTGACACTTGATCTCCGTCTAGTCTCCCGTGAGTCATCCTTCAGCTCTTTCATACGCTGTTTCTACAGTGCGAACAAATCTCCCTTTCCACCAGACCAGAACTTATTTCGCTTAGGAAAATTTGACGTAGAGATCGTCGCCGAGCTCTTCTGGGTTGGGGCTCTCGATAATCACGTCTCCCACATTCCTTCCGATTGGCTCATCCGCCTTCTGTCCAGCAATGCGATGAGCAAGCACCACGCACGTACAAACACATTCATCCAGACAATTCGCGAGGTGATCCGTGCAGTCTCGCGTTACTACAAGAACCAATCGCAGAAAGACGGCGAGTCAATCTCCACTGCTGTATGCCATCTCGCAGTGGAATACATGAACAAGCGCGATCTCGTCAAGGCATTCAACGATGAAGACTCCAATTGGTTGCTTTCTCATGAGGACGTAAACAAAGCCGCCCTCTGCGTCGCTGGATGGCTCAATGATTTCAATCTGTATGCTCACTTTGAGTCCCTGATACCTCCATCACTGGCACCTCCGACAGCTCTCAGCTACTTTGGAACCCCGGCCTGGGCCGCAGCTCGACAGGGACATGTTGACTTCCTTGCCCGCTTACGAAGTCAGGGCTATTATTTCAACGCCTTCGAGGCGGATGAGAAGAAAGCTGCCCTGGTGGCAGCTTGTCAGATAGGAGGAGAGACAGGCGAGCGAGCAGCCATCCTCATCATGGAGGCCTTGTTAGGCTCACCATTCCCGTGTTACCATGCGCACATGGAAACCGTTGTCCAATTTGCGACGAAACGCCGGAGCTTTAAGCTCTTCAATCTCTTGACTGAGAAGGAAGTGAAGGGCCACAACATCATATTCCTCGAGAAAGCCCTAGTCGAGGAATGCGATAGTCTTGAGAGGAACGGTATATACGAAGGAACCACCAAAATCCTCGAATACCTTCTTGAACGTGGTGTGGACCCTGACATTAGTACTGTATACAATCGGACAAGATCCGGGAGCTGGAACACGAACCCCAACACCACTCCTCTGCAAGATGCTGTCATGACTCGCAACCATCCACTGGTTGAATTATTCCTCAAGCACGGCGCCAATCCCGACCGGGCCTATGCATGGAAGATAGGCAGACCCATCGACATTGCCTTATGGCAGAAGAATCCACAGATGGTGGACATCCTCCTCAGCGGCGGTGCCGCCAAGTACGGCAAAGATCCCATCGCCAATAAAAGCTTCAATATCCTTCTTAATAAGGACGCTTGGGACGATCTCCCTACCTTCCGCGCCGCTCTCTCCCACTTCCATCCCCAATTGAACCAGGGGGATGATGAACACGCCTACGAGGCGCTCCTAGAAGCGACCCGTTTGAACCGCATCGATATAATTCGTGCAGTTGCTGCAGCGGGCTGCAGCATCCATGGCCGCTGGGACCCTCCCCTCCCAGCTTATGTCGAGCAAAATGACTCACAATATCCGACGCACCTTCCGGTGGACGCGAGCCTGCTACGTCCCCGTGCTGTAGTCAAGGAGCCAGCAATCTGGTGTGCGCAGGGCGAAGGAAATCGCGAAGCAGAAGGCCTGCTCCTCCAGCTCGGGGCCGTCCACAACTATCCGTACGACCTATTGGTCCGCCGGCGGCGCCAGGAAAAGAGATCATTTTAGTTTTGACATCAATCCAACCCATGTAATTGTCAGCCGATGGCACTGGTTTGTCTGAACTCGGTCGTCACCACATTTCTTCCCTTAACAACTTCGATTTCGCGATAGAAGTCCGCGAGCCGACGCTTGTATATGGCGCTCACTTCGCCAAAGCGTACCGCAAACTTCTCCTTGTCCTCAATTGAGGCGAACTGCAATTTCACCCACCGCAGGTCTTTTAGAGCGGCGGGGTCTGGCCTCGGCGGCGGTTGTGAAGCTCCCAACAAAGCCAGATTCCAAGACTTGAGACCGTGTTTCGAAATGACGCGACGAGCTGGTAATGGGCCCTTCGAATGCTCAATGACCACAATTTTACAACTGGATTTCGGGAGACGGCAATCGCAAGATTGCTTGTTGATGGATGTGTGTTCATCCATGTCCACGGATAGGAAGGAGAGGGCGCCTGTTCTCCGGGCTTCGAGGAACAGTACAAATTTGGGCATATCAGGCCGGTCGATCCGGACACCATATGTTCCAGAGCCGGTCTCCAGTTGCGACATGTTCGTGCCGGTGAAGACTGTGCTCGAGACGCTACCTTCCATAGTGGAGACTGTTGCTGCAGATAATGTCGAATCACGGCGCCATTTCTCAATGGAGTCTTTGGTTGGCGGAGATGTGGAAATCTTGGATAAACTCCGTTCTCGAGTTTCGTAAGACCTGGGGTTTGGCGCGGTGGAGGCCTTGGGGCTGATCGTACTGTTTTGACTGCCTTCCTCTTGGAGTCGGGGCCGGACGGGGCGCTTCCTCTGCCAGATCTGCACCTTTCCCTTCTCCTTAGTAGTCGATCCAGTCAAAGAGAATCTAGCTGAGCTATGACACTCAACATAAAGATCTCCGCGGTAGAAAACAGGCTTGTACCCGGTGATGATCTCTTGGAATTTTAGGAGATCGTCAAGCTTCCCGAAAGATGGTGAAATGCCATTCGCTGACTCTTTGTCACTCTTGAACTTGACATTGAGAGCGTCAGATGTTGAGCTCGGACTAGCGTAAATAGGAATCAAATGGGCTCTGTCAAGATATGCATCGAAGCGATGGACGTCGTTGATTTCTCTATTTCCTGTGGTAGTGCTGGCGGTATCCTGGACCTGAATTGTGCCGTCGGCATTCTGCAATACTCTTAATTTGTGAGTGCTGTTGCCTCCCTCTGAAGGCAAGGTGATATTCAGCAGCTCAGTCAAGAATATGCTGTCATCACCCATATCACTGCTCTCATCCTCGTCTTCATCGGTCTTCCAAATGCGGAACTCATCATCCGGCAGACGAAGGAGGGCGTCCATATCCGGCTCGGGAGCAAGCGAGGCCTCCCAACGATCGCACCGCTTTGCGAGTTTGTAGTCCATCCTCTTTACGTAACGTTGCCACAACGAGTCCTCGGCAAGCTGTCGGTACTCAGAACTCTTTTTGATCTTTGTCATGATCCAGAGGCACTTCATAAGGCTCAGATACGAATCAGCTTCCGAGGTCGAATTCCCTTCTTGGAAGTAGTGCTGGAAGGCATCCATGCCGAGCTGCAAGGGAAAGGTCTCGTTGACTTGACATTCCGGGCGGTCTTGGAAAAGCGCATCATTCAGCCTCACAGCCAATGCATCCGGAACGCTTTTGAGAAGCCTGGGTTCTTCGGTTTGGGCGTCCGCCGTGGGGTTGATGAGGATCCCTTTGATTTGCTTCAGCTCAACCATGACTTCATCGTGGAGGTCAAGGATGAGCCTGCGGATGTCGGCCAGCATTTTCATCTCCAGCGGCTGGAGGACCATGAGGATCTTCACATTATGAAAAGCCAGGCGCTCGCGCAACCGAGTCACCTCAGGCTCAATTTCAATGTTCCAGACGATATTCAGGACGAAGTTGCGGCTATCGTGACGGAACTTTGATTTGTTTCTCAAGAGCTTCTCGCAGTCGGCAAGCGTCTTGTTGTAGTTGCCGAGGATCTGGTCGAGAGACTTTGTATCGAGCAGCTCGTCATCGTCGAAGGACTGAAGACGGTCGCGCTGGAGTTGATTGCAGGCATTTTCGGTGACCTTCTTGACTTTTTCGAGGTTCTTGCCGAGATTCTGGATGGCGACGCCAAATTCGATGTATTGCTTATCTGGAGGGCGAAAGCGAGATGGAGGTTAGAGTAAAAGGGCTCGATAGTCGCCGGCCGGGCGGCGGGAAAGCGCGGCCCGCCGGCGGCGCTGGGGAAGCATCATGGGCCGTCCAACACCATCATATCACTTACGTGCGTTTCTGGCCTTGCTGAAGCCAGCGTCCCACAGCCAATACGCCTTCTCGATTGTCTGCGCGAGCGCGCCAACGGCCTGCAGAGTTTCGAACATGGAGAAACAGGTGAGCAAGGGCGGCCCTTCTCAGCCGTCGAGCCAGCGGTTGATAACTAGACGCGCAGCTGTCCCGCCGCCAGCCGGATTGTGAGGCGCGCAAGACGTGGGCGAGGGAAGGGCGAGCGAGGGCGCGGCCAGGCGGCTTCTGGCCGCGCGATCACATCTGCAGGCAGCTGCGCCCTCGTCCCCTCTCGCGCCTCAGCCGCATCCTCCCTCCGTTTTATCCCAGCGCACGCGCTGCACTGCCCGCCGGCGGCCGCGGTACTGATAACCTCGCGCCAATTCCCTCTCGCTTGGCTGTCGCGCGCCGGTCGACCTCTTCGGGCATGGCCGCAACGCCCTGGCGCCTTTCCTCGGCCCTCCGCCCGTTTTTGAGTGTTGCTTCTTGCTCTCCAAGCCAATGCTCAGCCGTGTGGCTGCACGACAGCAGCTCAAATTGCGTCTCGTGTGACTTGTTCGAGCGATCCGGACCCGCTGCGCCATGACCGTGCGACCACTCCCCACGTTCCTCCACTGGCCCCTCGCGTGCATCCGCTCCAGAATGGCCTTCTGGCTGTGCGGTTGCGACTCATACCTGCATTGATGAGCGCAGGTGCTGCCTACCGCAGGGGCCGGGCAGACTTGCCTGTCAGCCTCATCGGGAGACAGGAATGGTTAAGATATTGCTCGTACCAGCCTCGTGCAAGCTTTCGCATTGATGATGGCTGCTGCCCATCTCGCCGCTTGTGCCCGTTGTTCGACTTCCATCATCCATCATGGCCATTGACGAAGAGACCCGTGCCGACACCCAGTCCATTGGAGGAAGCATCGACCTGGACCTCGAGGATCGCTTGTACTTGGAGGCTCAAAGGGATCCAGAACGCATTGCAAACAAATTCCAAAGAGGTCCGCAGCGTTTGGGCTTCTGGTCAATAATATGTATCATCATAAACCGGATGATGGGTACAGAAGACTCTGTGACACAGAAATTGCCAGCATCAGCGTCTAACGCTTATTAGGAAGTGGCATTTTCAAGACTCCGACGACCTTGATGAGAGGTACCCAGAGCGTCGGCGTGTCGCTGATGTTCTGGTTCTGCGGGGCCCTTGCGACGCTCGCCGGTGCCATGGTTTTTATAGAGTTCGGCCTCACCACCCCGCGATATATCATCGATGGTCGCAAGGAAGCCGTTCCCCGCAACGGCGGAGAGCTCAACTACCTCCAATACTTGTTCAAGAAGCCTAAGTATTTCATCACGTGTGTTTATGGCTTGCTTTTCATTATCATCGGCAATATGGCCGGCAATGCCATAGCCTTCGGCGACTATATTCTCATGGCAGCTGGCCAAGAGCATCCTAGCAGAGGCGCAGTGCGTGGCATCGCTCTCGGAGTTGTCACTTTCACCTGCCTGCTGCACGGTCTGTGGAGGAAAGGTGGTATTTGGCTCAATAACATTTTCGCAGTGCTGAAAGTGGCCACCCTTGTCTTCATCATCATTGTCGGTTTCTGTGCCCTTGGGAGCACCTTCGGGCCCGAAGCGAACAACGCCAGCAGCAACTATGCGACTGACCGGTCCTTCAACAAATCCTCGAATTCATCTTACGGCTATGCCGAGGGATTTCTCGCCGTCATATTCGCATACACAGGGTTCAGCCAGTCGAACTACGTATGCCGCAAGGTTCGGTAACATGGCTCCTGACGCTAACAGACACCAGGTCCTCGGTGAAGTCGACCAACCACGCAAGAAGTTCCGGAAGGGAGTCCTCACTGCCGTCAGCATTATGTGTACCCTCTACATGCTGGTCAACGTCGCTTACGTCAGTTACATCAACCTTAATTCGCCCTCCCGATTGTGCAAAGCTAACCTCTTGCAGTTGATCGTGGTGGACAAGAATGACCAAGAGCTAAAGAATGGAGCCGACGTTTCAGAACTCTTCTTCAAGAACGCTTTCGGCGAGAGCGTAGCTCCGCAGGTTCTCAACGCCTTCATGGCAATATCCGGCCTGGGAAACATCATCGTCATGACCTTCACCGCAGCTCGCGTTAAGCAGGAGATCGCAAAGGTAACCTTCTCCTTCCGCTTCTACAAATTCCTCTAACATCCCTCCCAGGAGGGCATCCTTCCATGGCCTAAGTTCTTCGGCCAAAACAAAAACATCTTCGGGAGGATCTCGAGCGCGATGCCAGGACGACCCATCCGTGATGCCGATTCGATCGAAGCCACGCCCGTCGGAGCGCTCACTCTTCACTGGTCTTTCTCCGTGATCCTGATCTTCGCGACGTGGGGGCAGTCGACCGAGGACGCGTACAACGTGCTCGTGCTGCTCTACTCGTACTGCATCGGCTCGCTGCTCAACACAGTACTCGGCTTCGGGATGCTCTACCTGCGGCTCTTCACTCCCCGCCACCACCGCAGCCACGACACCACGCAGTCCGACGACAAAGAAGACACGGACGCAACGTCCCACAACCACGGCACCGGCCGCGGCTGGCGCGCCAAGTCCCCCTTCAACCACTTCGTCTCGACAGCCAGCGCGCTCGTCTTCTTCATCGCGAACCTCTACCCGCTCGTCGGCAACTGGATCCCGCCATCCGGCAAGGGCGGCGGCAGCTCCCGCAACGACGACGTCTCCCTCGCCCCGCCAAACTACCCCTGGTACCTCGTCCCGACCGTCGGCTGGGCCCTCGTCGGCGGCGGCGCCCTCTACTGGCTCGCCTTCGCCTTCGTCGTGCCGCAGGTGGGCCACCGCAAGGGCAAGGAGCTCGTCGTCGAGCGCAGGCCCTTCTTCCACGTCGAGCACGGCTACCACGTGCAGTGGCACGAGATCGTCAGCTTCAGCTGGGTCGTCAAAGGCGCGCGGGGAGGAGTTGGCGGCGGTGGTGGGACGGCCGGCAGCGAGAATGGGTGGGATTTGGGATGAAGCTGCAACGACAGTGACTCTCGGAGGGGGGCAAAGGTGCGGTGCGGCATAGGCTGGAAAACCCGGGAGGCGGGAGGGCAGACGGGGGGTTGTGGGAATTTATGGGAGGTGGCGACGCGGAAATACCAGCCGCGGAGAACGGGCTGGGTTCGAAGCAGGGGTGGCGAGAATTGGTGAGATACCCGATTCGGTGGGCTAGCTGAAACTTCGGAGGTAGGATGACTGTCCGCTTTGGTCTTTTTGTTTTTTTTTGCCCGTTGTCGGTTAAGGATAAGGAGGTGTGTGGGGCGGCGTGTATGCTCCCTTTCGATAGCGATTCGGGCCGGAAGGCAGCGTCACGTCAGTGGCGATGGCTCACTGGCACTCAGTATGGATCTTTAGTTCCTTTTTACGGGAGTCCGGAATGCGTAGCGCGGCATTCGGCATCGCACGGCACCCGGCCACCAACCATTAGGACTCACCTCCCTAAATGCGTTTACCTCTGCCGACTTGGAAGATAAGTGGGCTTCAGATGGAGGCTGAAGAATGCAGGCACCTCAAGCAGGGTCTCGATCGATTGTGATCGAGATGCGTGATGAAGTTAGTTGAACCGGTCCTGATCTGCGTCTGCACATGCTCACTGAGCCGAGGGCCGGATGGGGAGGCTGCGTAATAGGGTGTTCAGCATGTAAATTTCGGATTTTGTGGAGAGGTTATATTGCTCTAGAAACCGCACGGTTGACCCTGTTTAGCAGCGGGTAGCACCTGCAGCAGTCCGAACGGCTAGGAGGAAATTCTGGTAATTCTCGACGTAACGTTCACTTTGGGTCGAAGTGAAACTCGAATCTTCTTAAGTCGACTGGCGCGGCCGGCACGGCTGGTGTATTTGCGGTTCTCAGGCTAAGAGAACAAGTATGCATCGTAGAATGTAGAAAATTTCTACTGAACGTTCGGCGAAGCTTTGTAACACTGGACCCCTGACCTATATTTGCTAAAGGGCGCCGATTGGTAGGGCCCCTTAGATATGCATAATTGTGGAGAACCAGTGGACAGATTATTTCGAAGTCTTAGTGCAGTAGCTCGTATTTTGTGCGACGATAGCGGCACGGTTATTACAGCCGACCCAGCCAGAGAAGTCCAATTGCACAGTGGTAGCTATTGGGCTCCCGTCTTTGGGCTGCCTGATATCCGCTTGCTTTCCAATGAGAGGCTGCAAGTCTTTTTAAGGAATGCTACTTCGAGGGACCTAGCTGTGTTGAGACCCGCAGCAATTGCTTCCATACAAGGTACATCGGTTCGATAACAAAGTAACAGTTGGATTTAGTATCACGCTCAATTCTCCCAAGTTCCGTATGCCGCGCTTAGAGAGTTGCAGGGCGCAGCGCTTGCGCCCGAGATAGATTACATCAATATAAGCGCAGCGAGGTTCACACAACGAGTAGTTCAGCGGTAGCTCATATCGCCCCCCGAAGGGTTAGCCATGCCGTCTGCATACCGTGAACTCGAAATACGCGTAATGCAGCTTCGATGAGCTCCCGGACGCCCTGCTTTGTGTCCTACCTGGTGTATGCAGGTATGTATATCGTTAGCGTTTTCGGTCATCGAGGAGCGATCGTAGTTGTGATGACCCTGTTGCTAGACGATATTCGAAAACTGTTGTGTTGCCAGCACGCAGCCAATGGGACCTCAGTGTGGTTGAAGGCGACGGGACAGAGGCTAGTCCACGTGGTGGGTGATGATTCGGAGTCGATTCCGACGCGCGCCCCAGGGTGCAAGTGATACCCCGTCACCAGTTGAGCCTTGACCCCAACAAGAACGGTCCGCCCATCCCCGCGACGGCTCCACCTCCCGCGCCGTACCTTGACACCCTCCCAAGTAGGTTGCCGGCCAGGCTGACGTTCTCCGAAAACATTCGCTGTGAATTTTGACAATTCCTTGATCTGCTCTGCTATCCTAGCACCTGCTAATTGTGCAGAGCCCTGCGTTGCAATTGAATCTGCGCTGCCCCGGCATGGATGCAGGCCCCTGTGATCAGTCTCGCAGCAATCAGCGTCAGTATTATCCAGTCAGAACCTTCGCAGGTGTTTCCCGGGATGACTGCCGTCTGGCGTCATGCCCATTTGCAACCGGAAGTGTGAAGACTCCACACAATCTTTTCGCCACTGCTTCATTCCAGTTCCCTAGCCTGATCCTCCTTTTCTTCTAGCCAAGTCCCAGCTTCCTCCCGTCTTTATCAAACGGCCCACAAAGTTACGGTTCGCACTGCAAAAGTTCCTGCCCAAGTGCGCACTGAGCGACTCTGGCCTATAGATCCTTAATCGAAATCTCCGCGCCACCTTCGGTGCAAGTGTCCGCTCGGCATAGGTCTCGTCTCGTCGAACTTCCGTTATAAGCATCATGGCGGCTACGATAGAAAATGCGTTCCTTTTCGACCCTCGGCCCGAACCTGGCGTCAACATGGTCGATTTTGCTGATACAATGGCCATGTCGAATTCCTCCAGCGGTTTATTCGACGATGCATTCATGGCGAGGGTGCCCTTCTCCTCGCGGCCCCAGTCTAAATTCGATGTCCCACCTAAGGCAGTCATCTCCGAGGAAATAGATACAGTCCATTCCCAACATCCGTTGGGTCAAAGCAAGCACAGGATATCTCGAGAAAACACGCTTCCAAATGCCCCGAAATGGGGGACCGATGAGTCCGATGCTCCGACTGAAAGGGTAACGCGCAATTCCCAGACACCAAAGCAAACCAGAACACCCATCAGATCTCCACCCAAGGTTGAGGACAAACTCGGTGCTTCTTACAGATCTAAAGGCCGGTCTACATCAGTGAGGGGCCGTCCGAAAAAGAAGTTTACCGACGCGGAGGAAGTGCGGAAGAAGCGGGAGCAGAACCTAGAAAAAAACCGCATCGCAGCGAACAAGTGCCGGGAGAGGAAGAAGGACTGGGTGGCCAGAATGGAGGACAGACACCGAGATCTCGCTGCACGCAACGGATTTCTGAAGGCTGAAGTGAACAGCTTGGGCAATACGGTTCTCGAGCTTAAGGAACTGGCCTTGCAACACGTGGAATGCGGTTACGCTCCGATCCAGGAGTATATTAAGGGCGAAGCGGATAGAGTTCAAGGCCGCACACGGTCGCGGACTGGTGCGTGGCCCTTAATGAGCGGCTTGCCTCCGCGGGGCAAGTTTCAACCTCAGGTCTCTCTCGCATTCAGCTTTTCTGATGGCGACTCAAACGTCTTCAGCGATAATGATCCACGGATGAGAGCATCTCACACGATTGAGGGAGGCGCAACGGCAGCTATTCGCGGTTCGATGAAGGTGCGGTCTATGTCGACAACGTCAGAGGGAAATGGTACGGCAAATGGCCGCTTTGCCATGTTGGAATGCTTATGAGGATGCCATCATTGGATCGGCCGGCTGGGTGATGGCGGTGGTATAGGTCTGTCTGTGCTTTCTTTGGACTTGCCTGACGATAAAACTCCCAAATTAGCGGTCAAATTCACTTTTGGTTCATCTCCTCTCTCTCCCTCTCTCTCTCTCTCTGTGTGTGTGTGTGTGTGTCTGTCTCTGTGGCCCGTTTCTTTCGAGATTGAAGCGCGCAAAGGTCGGGTGGTAATCCTTAGTCTTTCAAGGAGCCATCGGGAAAAGTTAAATAGAACGTCAATGCTTCAACGTCTCGCGATGAATCTTTTTTTTTCCCCCATTCTTTGATAGCTGCGGTACGGGTAGCTGGGCTCAGGTTCTGGCAGGACAGGAAGTATACAAGGAAGATGATGGAACACGGAGGGGGACGCGAGCAGCGGCATGTTTGGCTGAGCTGGTTACTGACAATAATAATGCTATACGTCAGTGATCCGCCAGCAATCTGTCTCTATTGGATTTCGTAGCATCGAAATTGGCCGTGATAGGCAAGTACGATTGAGGAAAACCGAGGGCCGGACAGATGACCGGTGGTCGGGGTGCTGAGGGCAAGAAATCGATTGCTTGCTGAATTGAATGGCCAAGTATTGTGTAGTATAATTGCTAAGGTTTGAGAGTTCGAAGCGAGACTTGCGATGAATGGCTATCCTACAGCAGCACCGATGAATGCTCACGCCGAGAGGGTCAGCATGTGATGAATTCCGGTGGAAGACATGTGACTGCAAGGTTGCTTGCAGCGGAAATGGTTCCGACAGGATAGTCCGCAACGACTCGGCTGGCCCTGGCAAACACGGTGCATCTAGCAGCTGCTTGCGACCGATATGGAAGCGGTCTGAATCAGGTTCCCCCAGGTCGTACAGGAGGCAGCCCCGATGGATGCCTCGCCCTACCCGCCGGCGCCTTTCCCAACCAGCACAATACGTCAGAACCTCGCGGGCCCCAACTGCGCCCTAGTCTCCAACAAGACCTGCCTGCCTTTCACTAGCCAAAAGAAATTTTGCTTGCGGCTCAAAGCAGGCGTCGCTGTGGTGATGCGAGGTAAGATGTGCAGCGTATCCGGCACGTGAAGAGAGTGCGTAGACACTCCCGTCTCGAATACAACTTGGAAACAACAGGCACCAGAGCACGAGCACAGGCAGAAGATGGAATACGGACGGGGTTGGCGGAGGGGAAGCAGTACAATCTGATGCCGGGCTCTATTTGGGCAGTGCACTTTCGCGGACGTTCGGAGGCCCGGTTTGTGGCCTGTGGGCTGCGGGCTGCGGGCTGCGGGCTGCGGGCTGGGGCGGGGGCTACGGAGTATACTGCGCGATGTGGCGATTTCCTCATTGGCCTTAGACTCGACTTCAGCAGTTGCCGTTTCATCGCGCATCTTGCTCCCTCCTGCAGCGTTGCAGAGCGCATCCCAACAGGCCTGTCCGGAGACAGCGGCGCCATGGGAGCCCTAACGGGCCTCGCTGCTCGCCGTCCCGGCCGGCGGCCCGTCGACAAAAAACCGAAATGGGCTGCGAGGCAGGTCACCCAGCAGTAGCACGGCATTGCTCGACCGGGGAGCTACATGCGGTGCAGGCAACGGCCCTCAGCCAGATAAGCGGGTGCCGCGAGGCGTGATTGATTGACTGCGTCAGGATCCCGTCGCCGCACAGTAGCCACAGTCGCCCCAAGAAGCCGCCGTATGGTCAAACCGTCCAGCGCCCAGAGTCGCGCCGCTAACAGTCGCATACCCTGCCACTCACCATGTCAGCCTTCATCTGGCCCAAGCAGCACCAGATACGGTCGCAACCATCCGTTGCCGCTCAAACTGACCACGCGCAAGCCCAGCTCACTGCCGCCGCCGCCGCCGCCGCCGCCGCCGCCTCTGCCGCCGGCCTGCCGCTCGTGGGAACCGCCGAACCGGAGCTGAGGCGCCGCCGAAAGTCGACTCAGGGCAAACGCAGCATCATCACCCACGTCGCCTGCCAGCCGTGCCAGCGCCGCAAGCACAAGGTCAACTCTGCCTCCCCGCCATCCCGTCATCTCCCCGGACCATAGCTGATTGTTGTCGTAGTGCGATGGCGAACGTCCCGTGTGCACCCCCTGCTTGGCCAGAAAGCGATCCGATTGCGTTTACGATGCCGCTGGCGACCAGAGGCGCACCACCGCTCTGAAATCTCGCATCCAAGACCTGAGTAAGCAAGCCGAAGATCTCCGGGATATTGTAAGGGGCATCGCGGTTGCTCCAGACCGCGAAGCTGCATTCGCCACCGTCCGCGAACTGGCCGCCGCAGACTTCGCCCAAGCCGCAGACGTCGCAGACGCTTTCAGAAAAGGGCAAGCCAGAGGCGAAGAGGCCTCAACACAACCGCCCCAGGAGCTCTCCATCCATGGATCCAATGGGCTCGCCTTGTATGAAGCCGTCACCTCACCCTCTTGCGCCTTTCCACCCGATGAAGCCGTACCCAACGCCGTCCCTCTAGACGATCCGGGAGGGATGTCTTTGTCGCCGTGGCCCTTTTCAAACCATGCAGAGCCGATGGAATTCCTACATTCCAATCTTGGGAATACTCCGATAGAGGTAAGAGCTTCTGTTCAGTCGCTCTCCAGACAATGCCAGCGAGCTTAGAAGAACTCGCCGCAACCCTTCAGGAAGGCGGAAACACAGGAGGAACTGCGATTTCGGGATGTTGACGTGGCTGGGTTCTCATCTCCCTAATCACGTGGTGTTGGTTATCCGTTTGCCCACCAAAGAGCTCTTGATCCTGTGGGGAGCGAACGTACCAAGCTTCTTTACCGGATATGCTAGGACAAGCTCTCTCCGTCTTTTAATGGCCACACTTTCTTCTTCTTCTTCTTCTTCTTTTTTCATCTTACGATCTCAAAGGAAAAACCGCCTGCCTTGCGGTTTTCTCCACCCATGTTTTTCTTTATGCACTTAGCGTCCTAGCTCTTTTTCACTAACACCACATATACAGTTCTCCGGAACTCTTTGGCAATCCGATGACCAAATGGGCCCTCAATTCCAGCACATGGCTCGAGAGGCACAAGATATTGCTGGTACACCTATTGCCGACTCTAAGCATGTGGGTCAGGGCAGTGAGCTTAGGCAATCCGAGTCCGTCTTCTGTTTCGCACAACGCACGGCCCTGTGGCACTCCTTCTGATTTTTTTTTTGTAGGTATAGCGATGATTCAGCGTCCGGTGGTACCTTACAGGCATTCAACATGGCCCCTCCAGGTCCGTACTGGTGCTTGAACCCCCCTGGGCCTTAGTGCATCAACCCATCGTCTCTAGTTTCGTTTTCGAGCGCATTCGCGCGTCTCCAGGTGGGAAGGGATCTCGCGTGGCATGTAGTCGGCTGGCAGGCCCCAGAGCAGCGATATCGCGTCAGATTGGCCAAAGGACCGGGGATTTCAGACCTCTTCCTCGCGGGCGCTCCAGAAAGTGTTTCATCACGAATTGAGATCCAGCGAAGACGACGCGCAGCAGCATCAGGTGCGGTATCTCTTGTCAGAACGATGTCGGCTTCAAGGAGGAGATTGCTGAAGGAGGAGGTTGCGTCAGCGCGTCCAGGCGTCTTGTGGCTGCAGCATCTTCTGGACACTGGGGAGGGGGAAAGTAACATACCTTTTTGAAGAGATACACTTCCATTGTTGTCCTTCGGTATCGTAGTGTGAGAGATGCTGCACGTAGAGCGGGATCTCCGCGCCGCATACGGTGCGAGATCTTGGCTAGATGATGTCGGCCTGTCGGAGCCCCCCTGCTGTGGCTCCGACGGAGCGTCAGCCAATCCTCCGAAGAGGCAATTCAGTAGTACTTGTTTTCTAACACTTACCCGGGAAGGCAACCTAGACTGAGCGCACATGAGGACAATAAGTATGTTCAGAGACCCACGAAGAGAGCGGGGAAAACGCCATATATGCATTTCAAAGCAGCTGCTCTGCGTCGAGATGACACTCATCACCACCCGGAGCTGGAGCCCGCCTCCGCCGTCGCCAAAACAAGGTCCGCGGACCGAGCGCTGACCCGCTCCATTGGGTGGCGACGAGGAGAAGAAAAAGACTCAGGCACACATGCACATCACACAAGCACAGTGACAAGGCCCCGAACTCGAGATCGGAGATCGCCCTTGCCGCGGATACCGAGATTGGGCGGATCCCGGGCCTCGTGGGATGCGGGGAGACGGTAGGTTGTGGTAACAGAGCCAGCCAAGAACCACGCCATCACCCTGCGTAGGGCATCTCGAAGATTCAATGTTGCGTCTTCTCTGCTGGAGCGTGTGTCTCCAACAAAGACTGCTCTGTCTTGGGGGGATATCGTCAAGTATGTCCACACGCATATACGTCAGGACCACTACGCTAGTGAAACGACTCAGTTGCGTTCGATGGCGTTGACGCCGTGCACTCCCATGCGTGCCACGGTCGCGCTCTCGTGTTGTAGGCGCGAACGAACGCGAATACAGGCCATCGCCACGATAGCTGGCCGCCGTGGGCCCTTCGTGGTGCAAGTGACACCAGAATCCTGCCTCCCACCACTTTACCCTTTTGCCGTGCCGATGCCCCGACAACGGCTCTGTACCAGTCCAGCGCGATCTTCATCGGGCATACGACGTGAATCAGGCGTATGCAGGAATTCCCGCTCTCCGCGTAGGCGGCATTCACGCGAAAGTGCTTATCTCGCTGCGGTGACTTCCGGGGGATCCCCTTCCTACGGGGTCATACGGATGTTTTTGCCGGCTGTTCACGGGGCATAAGGCTCGATGGCCTACGTATATTGTGGATCGAACGTGGGAAATCATCATTCAAGCTGTCCCATGTCTCATTGTGCCTCCCGTCGCGCGCGCAGACACCCCTGCCTCAGGCAACAGCATCGCAATCCTCCGTAATGTACGTACGTATATCTGTAACGTCCTGCAGGCTAAGCTATCTCCCTTCCTAGTCTCGTCACGCAAAGGCTACACAATACCATGGTCATAAAACGATCGGTCTAGAAAGAACAGTATTCGCATTATGATTAACTACGTAGCAAGTAACGCCTAGTAGCCTCTTGATAATAGAAGAAAGACTTATGCACCGTTCAGGATAAGGGAAAAACATCTCTCCACTTACCTACCTAGCTACCTGCCCACCTACCTGCCCACCTACCTGCCCCCCAACCATCTATCGTCCAGGATAAGAGATCATAAAAACAAACACAAGTGTATACTTTACTTCACTCCGAACCGTGACTGAAAATGCAAGCCAAATCATGAGCGCAATAGGAAGAGAAAGGAAAAACAAAAGGAGGAATATAGTATGCTACCACCTCATCATCCATCACTCATCCTAGCACTAAAGCCTGTTCTCAGCTCCACCTTTCCCTGCGGGCGGCATACCGCTCGCATCCCATCCTTCGCAATTCATAGAACAGCAGCAGCAGATATGCATACCCATACCAGCGCCTCGAAGTCGGAGAGCGAGGAAATAAGGGGAATAAACATGCAACATACGACTTAATGGAAAGAAAGCAAAAAAAAAAAAAAGGAAAACAAAGTCCCGACCGCGCCCCTCCCATCCCGAACGACCAGAATACAGCGTGTAATGCATGAAAATGTCCCGCAACGCATGTCTCATCTCACCGCGAGCACCCGTCCTTCCCCATCTTGACCTCGACCTTGCATCCTACAATATGTAAACTCATCCAGCGAGCCCAGCCTCCCCCCACAGCTCACCTCCTGTGCAAAATTCTCGGGTTGGTTCCGTAAGACCTCTAATACCATAGCCTACCGTGTAGCTTGAGCTTTGCGACCTAGACCTCGATGGGAGACTTGCTCGACTTCTTCTTGGCAACCTTCTTCGCTGCCTTTTCAACTTCAACCTCGCTCTTCTCAAACCCCAACGCACCCGGCAAGAATGACAGCCTCGCCTGCCTCAAGCTGGCCGCCTTGCCATTTGAAACCGGGGTTGCCGCACCACCCGTCGACGACGAAGTTGCCGCGGTTATGGACGTGATGGACGTGCTAGGCTCCGTGCTAAACGTCGACGCCGAATCGTTATCCCTGCCTGACGGACTACTCGATTCGGAGTTAGTAACGCGTATCCGAGTGGACTCCTTGACATTCTGAACCATTAACGACCCGGCAGACTTTTTGGATGCGAGCGTCTTGCGCGCGTTCGTGCCTTTGAAGGTGGATGCCTTGAGTGGAGACTTCGTCATGGGTGCTTTCCTCCTAATAGCAGGAGCATGTTTCCTGGTGGCTCCAGAAAGGTCTGGGATCGTATAACCGTCGTCTTCAGAATCGTGAGTCGACATTGCACGAGCACTACGGGTCGAGGAACGTGCCGGGGCTGATCGTGGACGCGGTTCAGGGGTGTCTACCGCTTTCGACGATGATGACCTGGAGCTGGGACGCCGGGACGACTCGTCGGCCTGCAACTTCCTGGCTGCAGTTTGGACCTTCTTCGGACTGACGCTCTGCTGCCTTCTTGATGCGCGCGTAGATCTGCCATTGTTCGATGGCTCTGGCGTACTCTCGTTCGATGATTCCTTCGTAGCTGCAAGTGATCTCCTCGCCGCTCGTTCATCGCGGCTCTTCTTCCCTTCAAACGATTGCGTAGATGCAGCCGCCGCAACGGTTCCCACAATGCCCTTCAAGCTCTCTTTGGTCTTCGAAAGTAGAGTTTTGCCAGTGTTTGAAGCCGCCTCGACCAACCTATTCACCTTCTGTTTCTTCTTTGGCCTTTCCTCTGTGTCATATGGGGGCTTGCGTTTGTTGCCGCCTGCAGGCTCCTTCAGAGGTTTGAGCCTGTGCCGACGGCCGATGACACCAGCACAATTCCAGCTTAGACAATAACAAGGCTGTTCCTGACCGTACGACCTAACCAAGACCGTTAGCAACTTGTAATTAATGCCCAGTTGTCTGATGACTTACTCAAAGTTATAATGCCACGTCAATTCTTCGCCAGTCATGATGAGCCTGTTCGCAAACAGCGCCATCCTTTGTTCTCCGTTTACAGTCCATTTTTCCATGCGACAGTTGGGATCACACGAGTGATTCACGAAACGTGCGACGTTTCCACGGTAGCCGTCAATGATGAGTTTGTCGTAGAAGTTCATCAGGTAGAAACACTGGGCCACGCCGTCAGTCGCCTCGGCAAACTCGTAGAAAACAAAGATTTTCCCGTGAACAGGTATGTGAAATTTTGGGCCAAAGGCCATGGGCAAACACTCTCGTTGGGAATGGCCTCCCCGAGCTTGCTATTACGGGAAACAAGATTAGAGTTCTAACTTACCTTGTGGTCCTTGTAAACCTCATTCACCCTCCTGTCACTCTCTTGCTGAGTGATAATCTCGCCGATGTATTCAACAACGATCTGATCCCGGTGGAAGGGTCTCATTGCCCGGACGCCGTGACCACGATCAGGCGTTTCCATAACTTCTACGCCAACGTTGAAGGCCTTGAAGTACTTTCCTTGGCGAAGATCATCCTTGTATCGCCTTTGCAGATTTTGAAATTGGCGATTTCCGCAGTCCGGGCCAAGGTTGCAGCTTCTATCATCGCATTCGAAGAAAAGAGATGCGTTGAAGCACGAATCCCTGTCGCATCTGCCAATGCAGTTGCAAGTTGATGCTTCCATTTGTCTTTGCTTCTTACACTGGTCTTTGGCTCTGGCCTTGATCTCCTGGGCGTCTTCACCCTTGTATTCATCTGCTTGGACGTCAGATCAATGCAACACGTGATTTGCGGGGCAGACTTACTCTTTTTCAACTCTCTCCAATCCTTTACCTTGGCTTCCTTGGGTAAAGGGCTGAAGACATCGTATGGGAGCTGGAACGGTTCAAACGGACGTTTGTGCTCGGGTAGCTTCTTCTTCGGGTAAAGGTCTAATTTTTCAGCCATAGAAAACATCGGGAGCGGCAGAGTCTTGTTGACCGGGGAGCCATCCGCATTCTTCGGCTTGTGTCCAACGATCACGGAGAGCGCACCAACAAGATCGTCCTGGCCAGTGTTGTAGAATTTGCCGCAATTGAGCCACGGCTTGCGATAGCGACCACCAAACCTAAGGTCGGTCCTCCTCGGCTGAAGAGGGATCTCGGCTTCGGGCGTTGACTCTGAAGCAGCTCTTTTCTGTCGCTTCTTGGGACTTTCTGCCTTACGCGCACTGGTTTTGGCCGATCCTATGGTCTTGCTCTTAACAGCCTCTAAGGCGTCGCGACCGCGCTTGCCCAACAGCGAAGTGACGGTTTGGCTGCCTCGGCCAGCTTTGCCAGCCCGACGCGCCGGTCTGCGGGGCGAAGCCAATTGTGCGTCTGCCTGGCTGTCACCATCGCTATCACTATCGGCGCGCAATTCGGTCCGCAGGCCACTTGCGCGTCGCTTCCGGGTGTTTTTGTTCGGAGTATTTGCCGGCTGCGGCGACGGCGACAGCTGTCCCGGAATAGGAATGGGGTCGTGCAGCGTTTTGCGGATGTAGGTTCCGTCGATGTACTTAGTGGGTGTGTGGATGCGCGTGCCGGCATTCTCCTTGTCGTTGTAGGTGACGACAGTGTTGCGAGCGCGTCCACTCTGGCGGCGCTGAAGCGGCTCTCCAGCAAGGCTCGGCGACTTCGGCAGCTCAGACTGGTCATTGTGCTCGGACTGCTGAGACTGGTCGTGCTTTTCGGGGTGCTCCGGGTGTTGCGGCGATTGGAGCGGTGTGTCCTTGTCCTTGCGGTACTTCGCCGGTGTGTGAATGCGCGTGCCCGCGTTTTCCTTATCGTTGTAGGTCGCAACGGCGGAGCGAGGGCGCGAGCTCTGGCGACGCAGAGGCTGCTGGTCGGGCTGCTTGGACGCGTCCCCATGCACACTCTGGTCGTCAGACTGGCTGGTCGGCGGCGTCGACGAGGCAGCGACGGAGGTGTCGGTGGGCTGTATAGGGTCGGCGACGGTAATGTTTGACAGGGTGGACGAGTCCGACTGCGGCGAAGCCGGGCAGCCCTGCGGCTTGGGTTGGGCGGACGACAGCATGGCGCTGGCGTCCATGTGGGTGGTGGGAGCGGGAGCGGAGGAGGAGCTCGCGCGGAGCAGTTGTGGTGGAGGAACGCGTGCGCGTGCGAGGGAGGAAGACCAGCTCGCTGGGATGCACAGCCGAAGCGGCCAACGAACGAGCGCTCGAGCAGGATCGTCAGCAACGGGGGCGTGCAAACACGGCACGGCCGTAACACCAGGGCTGAGGGTGTCGGAGTCGAGGATGATGGAAGGGCGGGAGCCAGATGCAGTGGGCGTCTTCTCACGGCTCGCGTGTCGATGGATTGGGAAGGCACTAGGTAAATAGAAGAGTCGGTGGCCGGCCACCTTGCGCAACAATATCAACGACCCCTCGCCTGCCTCCTCCCGCAACTCGCATAATACCGCAAATATGACTCGTCAACGGCCGCGGGGAGCGGACGCCACCTGACTGCTTGCTGCAATCCGCCGCAGGCCCGTATACCACGCCCGTCCATGCTCCCATAGTCCCCAGAGCCGCTGCCCTGCTCGTGTCCCCTTGCTGGGAGACACTCCCTATGCTGCCTTGACCCCAAACGGCCCACCATCGGCGCCGGTGTGTCCGCCCGGCCATGGCCATGTCCGTCAGATGACGTTAAGAAAACACCAGCCCGCCCCCATTGACCATTTCCGAGTATCTACGAAGTGAGTCTGCTCAAGGCCGAGTTCTGCGCAACCGCATTCCGCCGGGTTGTGGCTGTTGCTTTCAGTTGGAGCTCGCGGCCAGCCATTGAATGCTGCCTCATACGCAGCCGGACAAACATGTCCGCACCCAATTAGCCCTCCTCTCACGCCCAGCCTCAAGTGATGCTCGCCTGCTTGCCTGCTTACACACGTCGCAACCTCCGGTGCCAACCTCTGAGTGGCCGTGAGGCACGTCAATCGGCCCGCATCAGACCGCAACTCCTGGAACACTTCATGGTGTAGGTGCTATCAGGTGCATTTGCTGTGCGCGGCTCGTGTTTGCATGCCATTCAGGACCCTCCTGATCCCGGCGTTGATGGTACGTGGGATGGCCGCAGAGGCTTTCCTCCCTCGGTTGATGCACCGGGAGTTGGGCAGTGAGAGTCTTTTCTGAAACTCTCACATGACGGCAACCATTCCAAGATGCAATAACCCACCGCTGCTCGTGGATATCGCACAGGGCATTACCTGAGAGTGATTTTGGTGTTTGGGTGTTGCAACTCTTCCACCCAAGATGGCGTGCATTCATGGGGCGGTGACGCTGAAGTGTCCTTAACAGAGACGCTCGCATGCCCGCTTACTCGCATTTCTTTCCCCCAGGAAAGCGCATCCGCAATTATGGCCACCAGAGATCGCAATCCGTCCCGAAGACACTTCGCGATAACTATGAGTGCATTTTGGCTGGTCGGCTCACATGTTCCCCATACCCCACCTGGGACACCAGTTGACCTTGAAACGCCGCAGAACTGGCACCGGAAACTTCATCAAGGTTCTTTGCTTTGAAGAATTCATATACGTGCTGGGTACACTGATATACTCTGAAGCTTGACAAAATCAAAGCACTCTTTCTCACACGGCGGCTCCACCTCTACTCCATATCCGATGAACGGGACCACCGGATACAGTTTAGGCCTCCAGAGGACCGATTGCACGGAATACAGATTCATATCCACGAACCGGCCATCTATCGTGGCATTCTTCTTGCAATTTTGCACTTGGCTGCAGGAGCGGATCTAGAGTGGCCCCTATCCGATACCGGGAGATGTATCTCAACACGTGGACCAGCAAGGATTTGTAGCACGTAGAAAAACAACCCGGAACTGCGCTACACAACACCTCTGAAAAGCAGACCATATATTCAATTTGGCAAATTAACGTTGAAGTGCCAACTATTCTGTACATATCAACGTGTTGGACTTCTTTGATGTGTCGTTTTGAAGATGGAAGGGCGATCACTGAGACCGCTGACCCCCGCGACCGTAGTTTTACGAGTTTCGAAGACATAGGCCACACCAATGGATTTGCGAGGACTCCTTGCGGCCCATAGTCACATCTGTGACCATAATCAATGGAGTTCATGCACAACACACGCTAGCTCACCAGAGTTCTCATGGAACCATACTCCTGTATCCTTGTCACTGTCACTTCTCTACTACGAGATTCCGATCAGCGGAATTCCGGATGCTAATCTATGTCTTGCAATATTAAACACGATTGGACTTGCAACTTCTCTGCTGCTCCCATTATATCCATCGGTGTATCTTACCATTAGCCCAGATGATACGCGAAGTTGATGTTTATTATCTACTGGACGAGAGTAGTAGCCACAAGGTAAGCTTGTCTTATATGCCTATTGAGCTCTATACATAACAAAACATAACACATCGACTGTTTATTCTTATTCTTGCACGTGAGGTTTTCACATCAGATTTTCAACGACTCTGTTAGTGAATAGTGATTTACTTATCTCGCTTGAGATCTTTTCTATCCTCTACCCCAGCTCAGATCTAACAAAAGAGGAGTGACATGTCTCGAAATAATACAATAGTGAACCAGCCAGGAGCGAAATCGTCAACGCCATGAAACAAGGTATAGCCCGCCCTGTCCTCTCCCTTTTGGCTACCGATTTCCTTAGTCTTTTATGCCATAATCAACCCTCGAAGACACCGTGATTGAGCTCGATACCCATATCCTTCGCCATCGATTTCATCTGCGCCTCAATCTCCTCCTCCATGCCGCCACCCAAGCCTAGCTTCTGCTTGATCCATGCATACCACCATATGGCATCGCTGCCCAGCAAGACAAACCTGAATCGCAGATGCTTGATCCAGTTCCTAAATCGCTCGCCCAACGGTAAATCTCTGCTCTCAGCAAGAGCTCGACTTGCCCACAACCCAGTGATTTTCACACGATTAACGGGACTGCCAAGGAATTGATTGTTACCTTGCACGATCCGCAGGTTCCTGCCGATGAAGATGAGCTCGCGCGGCCACTTAGTCTCGTCGGTCAGGATCTGCTTAATGCCAGCACGCATCTTCATCTGCATCTCGTACGCGCGCTCCTGCTCAGTCTTACCCTTGACTCCTTTCCTGATCTGTTCCGATGTCGAGTTATCACCGCCCGTGTACGGCCGCATGAGTGTGGCGCTGGCGAACAGGTCGGGCGAGCCGATGCCCCATTCTTTGACGATGTTGCGAATGGTGTCGTTATCAAAGGTCATGAGCGACTTCCAAAACAAGGCGTACTGATGCCGAAATGATGGACTCATTTGAATGTACAGGCCGTGATCAATGAGAACAAGCTCGGGCTCGCCGCTGGGTAGGCGTCGGACGAAGATGTTGCCAGGGTGAGGGTCGCAGTGGACGATGCCCCACAAAAACATTTGCGCGCTGAAAAGGTCGACCATCGTGGTCATGACATTTTTCAAGGACAGGCCGAGGCCGCCCCTACCATCCGGTCCACGCCAATGGTCCCTCTTTGGCTTGAGCTGCTCATGGTTGGGGTCGTTGCTAGATACTGACGAGACGACTTCTTTTGAGGGAGGGTCGAGTGGCGTGCCATGACAGCCTGGACTGCCCTCACGCCACCCACCTCTCCAGGGATTAGTGATGCCTTCTTTATCCCAGAGCCTGATCCCTTCGATCCATTCAGCCGTCATGACTCGTTTACTGCTCAACTCGCGGTAAACTTTTGGAATGTACACCCGTCCTCGTAACCTGGCCTCATTCTCCACCAACTGCTTCATCTTCTCCGAGTTGTTCGCCTCGTTCTCAAAGTCCGTCTCCAGCATTAATCGCTCCGAAATATACGGAACGAGAGAATACAGGGGCAAGTCGAACCACCACGTATACATCCTCGCCATGACCCTAAGCGCGCACAAGTCAGCACAACCACCGTCATCCGCACCAAAGCAAAAGCAATTCAAACATACTTAAAAGCCCAAAGATCCCACCCCACCTGCGCCGCAATCTCCCGTTTTTGAATCTTAACCGCGACCTCCCTCCCGTCCGGTAACCTCGCCCAATGCACCTGGGCCACACTCGCACTCGCCCTAGCCGTCCTCTCCATCACGCCCTTCCCATCCTCCCCGCTAAAGCTCACCCCAAACACCTCCTCGGGGCCCTTCCCGCCAAAGTCCTCCCTGACGACCCTCTCCACATCGACCCACTCATTCTGCGGCGCATCGTCGAACATGCGTGCGAACATTTTCTGGAACTCGGGCGGCAGGATGGCGCTCTGCATCGCGATCGCCTGGCCGATCTTCAGGTACAGGCCGCCGTTCTCGCGCAGCAGGTTGAACACGCGCTCGGCGTTGCGGTTGTGCACCTCGGCCAGCGACCTGGCGAACGGCGGGCGCGCCCGGAAGTTGATCTTGTAGTCCAGCCCGATGACCAGCCCCGTCTTGAACGTGCGCGCCGAGCGCACCAGCGCCGCGTTGTTCCACTGCGTGTCCGCGATGTAGACGCCGCCGAGCAGCGCGCCGGTCCAGACGAGCCGGCGGGCCCATTTGCGCGTACGCGGGTAGGAGGAGGGAGGTGGTGTCGCATTTCTCGGGGGAGGGGAGGAATGAGAGGCGGAGGTACGAGGCGATCTGGTCGCGTGAGGGGGAAACGCAGGTACGGCGGATCTGGGGGAGGTTTGGAGGGAGCGGCTGAGGAGAGGTATCGATGACGACGGTTGCGCAGCGCGTGCGCCGGCGCCGACGGGACGGGTCAGCTGTAAGGCATATCGCGGAGCTCTGCAAATGCGAGGCAGGCCATTGTACATAGTGGCGAGCCTTGCGCCGTGGAAGAAAGGCGAGGAGGTGTGAGAAAAGGAAATGGATGACGAAGAAGGTTTTGTAAGATGCTCGGTGCCTATCCTACCCGCTACCAATCGATGACGACTAAAGCGCCGCCGATCGGCCTTCCGCATATCGCCGCCCCCGGCTCGGCCCGAGTCACCCCGAACCGCCGATTCTCCCTGGCCACGCTGTTCCCGATCCGCCCCTGTTCAACAACACTTTTACCACGTTTACAAGCTAGTTTGAACAACATCGTATAAGGTTCAAAGTCGCAGGCTCAAGTCTGATACATGACGCCTTCTTGGAATCCAGAAATGCTTCATTGTTTCCATCCTGCAATGGAATGTAAGAATAGATGCCATGGTATCAAGCGCCCATCCAAAACCCTACACTACACGTCAAATTCAGTCACCCTTTACCACACCCGTAGCCTAGTCCTCATCGAAGATCTGGTATGTGTTGACCAAGATAGTATCCAATACCTTCGCTTGCAGACCGGCATCTGCCATGGCGCCCCTATGCTGGCCCATGATGGTAGGTCTACGCGTATGTCAGTCGTTGTGGGTAAAGGATTCCTCACGGGCCACTTACGCAAAGCAAATCGCCAAGTTCGATGTGCTCATCCTGTTGCTTGCGCTTCTCTCCTGCACCCGATTCAAGTGCAACACCAGCGCTCTCAGGGTGGCATAGTTTGGATCAGGCAGCGCATTAATGATCGCATGCAGGCTGTCCCTCCTAACTGTGTCGTCATCAATTTTTGCTGCTTCGATAAACTCTTCGTAGTGAGCCGATGTGAGCAAAGGATCGGGAAGGTCGCGGAAAAATTGCTTCAGAAGACCAGCAACACTGTTAACGTCATGGTAGAAGGCCTCCGGGTTGCGGAAATCAACTTGCGAGGCATCTGTTCTCTGTGTTAAGACAAATGCTCCTGCACCAAAGATTTCAAAGTTTCAACTCACCATGATCGAACATCTGTTTCATCGCCATGATGTGCGAGTTGGTGCCCGGGACACGGTAGATGCCTTCTGTCTCCAAACCAAACATGTCCACAGCTTGAATACATTGATATACCACGATAGGCACCGGTGAGCCATCTCTATGGAACAACTCGTCCAAGCTCACTCCAAAAACAGGCTTGAGCGGCGGGGCATTAGAGAAGTGGGCTGGCGGGCCGCTTGGTGGTGGTCCTACGTAAGATTGACCGCCATTGTGCGGCGGAGGACCGCCGTTGCTATAGCCCGACATTTGCGGAGGAAAGTCACTCGTCGGGTACGGCGGCCGTGGCTCCTGAGGGGACGAGTATGGGTTCTGCCGGAGCGGATCTTGCGGCGACATGATCGGGGACGAGTCTCTGGGAGGATTGTATGAGAGATAAGGTGCCTGATCCTGCTGTTGCGGGGGCGGAGGGGGAGGTTGAGTCTGGATCGGAGATGGCTCAGATGGGCGGAACGGATCAGAAGCTGGTGCAGGCGGAAGGGAAGGCTGCTGTGTCGGAGCCAGAGTCTGCTGGAAGTCAGCATTTCTTGTCATATATCCGTCAAGCCACGGAACTTACGTGATGCTGCTGATATCTAATCTCAGGAGGTCTCGGGACTTTTCCCGAGTGCTCAGTAATGAAAGACGTGAGATCCCTATCGTTATCAATCTTGTAGATGATATCCCGTAGGCTGGGGTGTTCCGGCTCGCCCGGATTGTTGAGCGGAGCGACAAGAATGCCGTTGCCAAGCAGAAGCTTTTCATTGAAGGATGCTGCAACGAATGCAATGAGTTTACGTTCATAATAAGCGCCTTGTCACATGGGTTCAACGTACCAAACTTCTGCATCTGTAGCGTGAGGCCAGAGTCGCATTCCTTGATGAGTTCCATCATAGACCTCACAGACTGAGGCCGCAGCCTGTCAACGAGCTCGGTCCGCAGCAGTTGTGCATTCTCGACCTTGCTCTTGTAATCCTGGTCGGCGGCCAGGAGCTTGCGGTGGATGTCTTCCTCATGCTGAGCTGCGCTCTTAGGACCCTTGATGCCGAACACCCTTCCTGCAGTCCTATCACCAGTCTTAACCTTGTCGTAGTCCTCAGCTAACGATTCATATTTGGCCTTGGCCTTTTCCATGTGCTGGATCGCGTCGGACACCTTCTTCTCTTCCGCCAATGCCTTCTGCTTCAGCTGCTTCCTTTGTCTCTCGATGGTGTTGGTGAGCTCGTTCAGGTCCTCGTGCATCTGATGCAGAGAAAGAGCGAATTGCATGCCATTATCGCCCATGCGCTCGTGCAGCTTCGTTGCTTCCTCGAACTGGGTGCCGTAGGAGCCCTGGCGAGAGTCGCTGCGACGAAGAGCCTCGTGAGTGGAGCGGCATAGCTTCTTGATGCCCTGAGCGTGGTCTTCCTCGAGCTTGGAGCGCTTTCCCAGGAAATTAGAGAAGTCCTACGCAGTCCCTATAAGTAACCTGAGGCATGCAAGAAGGAGGCTGGGGGGGCATACCCTTGCGGAAGCAATGCTCTGTTTGAGTCTGGTGAGCAGCGTGTTTACACCGATCTGGATCCTGTTTAGCGATGCGGCAGAGGGCTACGCTGCGGCATGACACACGTCTGAGTAGATGACCTCGTCGACCTCCTTCTGGATGGCCAGGTCCACAAGGGCAGGCTGCTGGACAGGTGGTGCAGGCTCCGGGTCGTTCGGGGTAGACGGCCCTTCTTGCAGGGGCGTGTGCGGCTGGTCCACCGGGGAGTTGGGGAGCTCCTTGGAATCCATGATTGATCGCGCCAGGCACTGGGGTCTGGCGGGTCGTGGTAGTCGAAGGGAGTAGAAATGGTGTGGGGGCAGCCCTGGGCTCGGGAAGGGTAATTAGGTATTACGACGGGTGCCGATCGAATGCGCGTATCCAGGGCTGAGTGGAGCTAAGCCTCGTGACGTCGCGTGTGGCTGGGGCGGAGGCGGCGTTCCTCTGCCGAGTGGACAGGCCAGGATGGACCAGTCGCCGAACGATATGCGCGCCATGTCTATCAGTGGCGGGGATCTTGTTTCGCCTGCACTCATACACCTCTCACCACACCACCACATCTCGCCCACAACTACCCGCGCAGCTCTGGAAAAACTACGTGATAACTGCGCCAGCCATGCCCGAGCCCACCGCGCCCCGCGTATCCTCTACGATTCCGCAGGAAGTTGTTCAATGCCTGGAAAATGCGCGCTATGTGAGTTCCGAGACAGACATCGCGCATTCATGCGCTACCTGCAACCCCGCTTCTACGCATGCTGGATGCTGATTGCTTTGAAGATGCACCTTGCGACGAGTTCGCCTGACGCCATGCCTCACATTTCCCTCATGAATTACACCTACCTGCCCTCGTCACCCTATTCGCCCACGCCCCAGATCATCATGACCACCCCGCCCGGCACACAGAAGACCACCAACCTGTGTCAGAACCCACGAGTATCCTTGCTGGTCCACGACTGGGTGACCACCCGCCCTCCGACCCTCACCTCTGGCCGTGAATCGAGCCCGCCACCGGCCGCTTCCCGGAGTTCTCTGGCTACACTGCTTCTGGGCATGAACTCCGCTTCCCTATCGCGCATCTCGGTCACAATCAATGGCAGTGCTACATTCGTTCCGCATGGCTCCGATGAAGAAAAGTGGCTCAAGGCTAGGCATCTGGAAAACAACACATTTGGCTCCGAGGTGGATGACGCAAGCAACGCATTCAGCACAAGTCCCAACATTTCCGGCAGCGGAGATGGCGGAAGGGGGTATTGGGTCGAAGGTGAGGAAGCTAGAGTCATTGCCGTAGCCATCAAAGACGGCCGAATCTCCGACTGGAAAGGTCAGATAACAGATTGGGTAATTGCCAACGAGGACGGAACGGGCAGGTCAGCAGAAGCTTTGCCCAACGGTGTATGAATCGATAAGCGCAATATCTGTTCGTTTGTAATTTTTGAGCCTGGACCACACGGTCGGATGTCTGTTAAGCATGGCTTCTGCGTAGTCTCGTTGGAATTCTACCAAGGAAGGCAATACATGCCTGTTGCATATGTTTTGACGAAGGAGCTGAGCCGCAAAAGTCTTGAGTACGTCATGATATGACTTTTCTTCCACAGTAGTGATTTTGCATTGATGGCATAGGAGCTCGATGATCGACTCGCTAGCAGAAATTGAGCCTTGCAGGGACAGTAATGATAGTATCATTGAATCAGGCTGCTATAGTCTATAATGCCTGATTAACGCATATAAATGGACTGTCGTTTGCACATCTAATGACTGTGTCGTTATGGTGGGTCGTAACATGTATCATCCATCCGAGTTCCGAAGAATTCATCGTAAATAAGCCTGCTGTCCATCCGTCGCGGTGCTCAGTTTATTACTGAGGTTCTCCAGTAGGCTTCATCAGTGAAATTGAGGATGGGAACTCTACGCGGAATTCACATGTGAAGAAGAATTCGTACTCCATGTGTGCCAGTACGAAGGTGCGTGAATAGCGTGGAGCTTTTGATACCCGGCAGTCCCGAGAAAGCGTGTATATTGTCGATGTGGAGTAGCCACCAGTTCGGTAGACAGATCGAAACGTTCCAAGGCATCTCGTCTTCAAGATGGGAGACCAGAGGCGCATTCTGGTGTGTCGGATTCGTTGAAAATGGCTCGGCATGCCCGTCCTGCATTAGAAGAGACCCAGGACGGTGCGCAGTTACGGGTTAGATTATCTCTAACAGAAACAGCAGCAACTTCAGTCGATAGTCGTCATCTCATCATCGGAATCTTCCCTAGCGCGCCGGTCCAGAATGCCAAGATCGATCTTCTCTTTCTCGGCCAGCACATCCACCGCTGAAAGCCACTTCGAAATTAGCGGGTGCTGGGAAGCAACTTCCTCAAAGGTGACTTCGTCGTCCTGGTCATCAACGGGGTACTTCCAAATGCCCTCCTCGTCAAAATACTCCTGTCCGAACAGGGAAACCATATCCAATTCCTTTCTCGCCTCAACCAGGAGTTTCCTGATGCTCTCGAACGCTTCTACCGCTTCATCCGAGCGTTCTTCAGCCTTCCCCAGTGCCGTCCCCTTCATTGCCACAGCCACGCCTTCCAACGCTCCCAATACCCATCCCGCCTTGATGCCCAAAACCGCACCCAGTGGAAACCCCTCATCGAAACCATCCTGGACATGTTGAGCTTTGCTTTCGGCAATGCCATCACGGTAGCCAGCCGTGACGTGGACACTGCGCAGACGCGGTATGTCCGAGACATCTCTATTAGCGATAGTGGTCTCGCCTAGTGCCGCTTCGGTTTGTCCGTCACGGGGTGTGGGATTGGAAATCGGAGCATCATCCCGCGGTGGTGAGCAGCCAAAAACATCATCAAGTTGGCTTGAGGTGACGGGGGCCGTGGGCTGCGGAGCCGACATTGGCTCGCCAAAAATATCGTCCAGGGTGGTGTTGGACGGGGGAGAGGCAGAACCGCGCAACGAAAGGGAGCGGAAAGCCGTGGTGGGAGAAATGTCGCCGATATCCTCGCGTAACATAATTACCAGTCGTTTGGATTGCTTCTCCTGTGGAATAGCTGAAATGTAGGATGCCGAAGTTCTGTGGGGTTGAGGCCATCGTGGAGAATCCCGTCGTTTTTTGCCTATCGATAGGGTCTCGCTTAAGTCATGGCCGTTCCGTGTGACAGTCCATCGCCGGTGCTACTCTATTCGGACTACGCAACGTGAGTCAACCACCAAAGGTTCTGATCGGCATTCTATTATAACCAAATTGATGTTACTGTATACGAACTGCAGCTTCTTGAATATCCGGAAAATCCGCACAGCACCCCGATGCAACCGTAGGTTTTAGTCTTTCAAAATAAATTGCCGAAAGCCGCGTGGAACATCACGTATAAGAGAGACAGCAGATTGAACGTGTCTTAAGGCCGGCGACAAACCCTAGAGAAGAGTAAACAACGTTTCTGAGTGCTATGCTCTTCTCGTCGATTGCAAACGCTGTTAATGGCGAGACGGTGATGACAGGTCAAAGCTGGCGGAACGAGCTCATTCCGCTAGCCGAAAGAACAGATTCCATACCCATGCGCGTCATGCAAAGCAATTAGTACCCTTACGCGGGGAGGGGCGGATTCCGTCACTTAATGCGACTTCTTAGGTAAGTCAAATAGGTCATTTCCTGTGACGCTGACTAGCCTGCCGCGACAGTGTGCGTTCCAATTGCACGCAGCCCTTGTATCGCTTACATGTCGCAGTCTCCACCCGGGCCACCGCGAATCCCCGGAAAAGCTCTCATTGTAGAAATTTCGTGTAGCGGACGTTGGGGTGAATGCGAAAGCGAAACCCTCGCACGAACCAATCAAAATGCCGTGGCAAAAAGCTAAAGGGCCATGTGCAATCCTCAGCCAAGTTTTAGCGTGCATAGTGCCCGTCGCACGAGCTGAGATCGGACTGTTACTAGCCGTGCCTTCTTTCCACTTCATCTTCGTGCCCTTCTATCATCAGCATGACTTCCAATAGCGCATTTCTCATTGCCGTTGTTTCCATTGTCTTATGGTACTTGCATTCACTTGCTGTAAAGTGGAGGTTCCAGAAAAGAGATGGTTTAGTATACGCTCCTAGGTCTCTCCTCTTTGGAACAGGAAAAGTTATTGCCGATCTGTATAAGGCAAAAGGAGACAGGAGATTCCATAGTGGTGAGTGGCCGTCGAATCCTCTCCTGTCTAGAGTCCCTATGCTCATATCTTGAGAGACTACATCTTCTACGACCTCGTGAAATCCCTGGGTCACCCTCCCATCGCGATAGCCGACTTCCGGCCTTTCCAGTATCAAATCGCAATTATCAGCTCCCACGATGTTGCCGAGCAAATTACGAAGTCTTCGAAGACCTTCCCCTACAGCGTTCCAAAGTCACCAACCGTTGGTCAGTTGATTTACTCCCATCACGTCGCGTTTCTCTCTAATCATTTCGATCGTAGCCGATATACTTCCACTAATCGGCCATTACTCTTTACTTACTGCTGAGGTGCTCGCCATTCCTTCATTCCTCCTGCCTCTCCCAAGGCCCCGTCCAACATAATACGCTATGTACTTCTCGGCCCCCTCACATTCATATCTCTTCAAAAGCTCATCATTATCGTGCTTCAAAATATGCAGGCGCTCATGCTGAACAATTTATTGACGCTGCGAACAGGATGAAACGTGGAAAGCACTTCGTCGAACCTTCAATCAAGGTTTTGCTCCCACGCATCTTGTGACACTGCTCCCTCGTATCGTTGAGAAGACTAACCTCTTCGTGAACCATCTGGACGAGCTCGCGCTCTCGGGGAAGGCCTCGCCTCTGGATGAGCTCTGTATAAACCTGACATTCGATATCATCGGTCGGTTACCACGCCCGTTCTCATAATTAGATCACTCACTGACGGTCCAACCGTTTAGGCGCCGTCGTGATGGATATCGACCTCAACGCACAATTAGAGACGGGCAAGCAGGGAGCCCTCGTCCGCTACTACCGCGAGCTCATTCAGTCCTACACCATTCAAAATTCCCTCATCGGCTTGCCGGGTAACCCCTTTCTGAAGCGGCGCCGCATAAATCTCACGCGCCTTATCGATCACGAACTCAAAGCTCTCATCCTCGAAAAACACGCAGAAGTCTTCTCCAAGACTTCCGAGCAAAACCCCGCCCAAAACGGCAGCCTTGACCCCTCCGCGTCCAAGTCCTCCAAAAGCCGGCCCCGCTCAGTCCTTGCGCTCAGCCTCCAAGACCACGAGGATCTCTCCCCACTGGCCCTCCAAACGACCGCCGACACGCTCAAGACCTTCCTCTTCGCGGGCCACGACACGACCAGCATCCTCCTGCAATGGGCCTTCTACGAGCTCTCACGCACCCCGCACGCCGTCCAAACCCTCCGCGACGAGCTGTCCGGCGTCTTCGGCGCGACCGCCACGTCCACCGACATCGCGACCACGCTCGCGGGGCCCAGCGGCGAAGACTGCATCAAGAGGCTCTCGTACACGTCCGCCATCATCAAGGAGACGCTCCGCCTCTACCCGCCGGCCGGCTCCGCGCGCCGCGCGCCCCCGGGGGCGGGCTACACAGTGCGGCTGCCGGACACGGGCGAGAGCGTGTGCCTGGACGGCTTCGTGCTGTACAGCTGCCACTACCTGGTGCAGCGCGACCCGGCCGTCTTCGGCGCCAGCGCGGACGACTGGGTGCCCGAGCGCTGGCTCGGGGACGCGGACACGTCGCGGGTCGACGTCATCCCCGAGAGGGGAGGCGGCGGCGGCGGCGTCCAGGAGACGGTCGCCGGCAGCGCGAAGCGCTTGCCGCCCAGCGCGTGGCGTCCCTTCGAGCGGGGGCCCCGCAACTGCATCGGGCAGGAGTTGGCGAACCTGGAGGCGCGCGTCATCCTCGCCGTGGCGGCCAGGCGGTACGACTTCGTCAAAATCGGCGCGGGCGAGCTGAGGAGGGATGAGCGGGGCGAGCCGGTGCTCCGGGAGAACGGGCAGTATGAGGTCGTGAGTCCGATGTTCAATGTGAGTTATCCTTCTTGCTTCCGCATTTCTGATGAGTTACTCTACTGACTGCGGCGCAGACGAGACAAGTTACCGCGAAGCCTTTTGATGGGATGATTATGAGGGTGAAGTTCAATGAAGCACGGTTCTGAGGACCCTTGTCGGGGGAAGCCTTGATATTTTGAGAATTCGATAAACCGAGTTGAAGATGGAGGTAGGGAGGTCTTTATATGCTGACACGCTCTTCATGATCGGGCTCTTAATGACCGGAAAGTGACCAGCGATACATTGTTGCCATATAAGTGTGAAGACACCATGTCGGAGTGGTCCTGATTCACAGAAGAAAGAAGATATCATAGCTAACACTCGGATGCTGAGGAGCACTGGAATATCGGAAACCAGTGACGAATAGTCGATATCACTTGTGGTTTATTGTTCAATCAGCAATGTTATTGTGGCTGCACACAAGGATATATCTGAGTTAGAGTAGCTAGTAAGTCAGTCGAGCTATTGCGAAGTGCATCTGAGAAGACTGCATGAATTATGCATAGACAAACCCGCCACAGATACCTCCCACGGAGTGGTAGGTAATATGGCCCATACGAAAACATGATGTAGCATTCCATGTATGCCGTGGTAATTATCGACGTTCCGGCGGAGAAGGCCTATGTTGATATTTCGACCTAAGTGCCGAATCGTTTTGCTTTTTCATGAATAGATTGGTTTCACAAGAAATCTTGTATATCCTGACTGATCACTTACAGAAAGACAATGATACAGGCATGCATGCTTACATGAAAGATTGTGAGTGCTTGCTCTCATAATCACTGCCCCGGAATACTATTTATTGTGCAGAGACTTCGTTGAACAATTGAATATCTTTGCTTCCGTTTCGAAATAGCCGAGAAGACGCGTCGTCCCGCTTATCATCCCGTTCCGATCCTCGTCTCATTTTTCTTGTGTCATGTCTTTCATATCCGAGAAGACTTGAGAAATCCGCGTGGATCTTTCCGGAAAGGCTTTTCTTCGATCGCAGCTGAGGCGAGAAAGCGAGAGAAATTCCAGGTAACCTGTACGCTAGTTATCGTGGTTTCTTGAAACTGTCTCGGAGTTTCTTCTCAGGACCGACTCTTGATCGAGGACGATCCTCGGTAATCTGTACAAACTGTATTAACTGCTAACCAACAAGGCTATCTGTGTCCGAGGCATTTCTCCGCTATATTCATTATCGTCGCCTGCGTGCGCACATAGAATTCACATGTTCAGAATCTCATCCATCTATCCCAAATCATCCCGATCGGAGGGTCTCCAGAATCATAGCCACATGATAACCGAAAGATGAAAGGGCCGTAATCCAAGGATAATGATGGAGCCCGATGATCCAAATGAAATAAAGATAAACAATGCAATGGGTTTTGCTGACCACCATCTCTACCAGAAGAAGATATTGCCCCATGGGTATTGTTTTGCGCAAGAGCCCGGATGCAGAAAGACAAAGGAAAGGGGTATTTCGCGTAGAAGAAAAGCTCAAGACCCATTGTCCCAAGGTTGAAAAAAAACTCCGCCGCTATGCTAATGAAAAACGTCGATGTGGGTATCAAGCTGTTCAATCGTACTCAGGGACGACTGGAACATGAAGAGAGACAGCGGGCGGAAGGTCGTTGAACGTGTGCCATGTATCCAAGACGCTGTAAGTCCGAGAGGTCATCGTTTCCACAGCTGCTCGTTCTGGCCACGGAATAGCTGGTAGGTCATCATATGAAGGGATGTCTGCATTCTCGCCGGTGGTCTTGTCCCAGAGCTTCAGGCTGATGTACCACCGCCGGACTACACGGAGTCTGCGTCCTCGAATGACCTCTTCCAACTGACGGGAGACTTCCTGAACGGTTTTGCGTGACGCCATGCGTGCCTCCTTGTACATCTTCTCGAGTCCCTTAATTTCTTGCTCGTGTTCATGTTTCAGGTCCTTCAGCTCCTTCTCTTGCCGAGCCCTGGCCATCTTCATGGCGGCTTCATGCTTATTATCCAGCTCGTCGTGTAATTTCTCCTGCTCTCTGAGCCTTCTCTTATCTTCCTCAGTGACTATCCTCCTCTTCGTAGATCCCGGTACAGAAGATCCGCTGCAGTAAGCCTTCATGTGCTTCAGGGCTGCAGCAGAACGGGCTCTTTCTTCTCGATGAGATTGCTCTAGAGCATATTCGGCCTTTACCTGCTTATCCTCCAAGCGTTCGGTTTCTTGCGCATGCTACGCTTGAGTTAGTTGAAGGAAGACTTTATCTGAGCATGCCGAGGAAGAAGCGTACTTTGGCCTGAAGGCGATCCACAAGAACCGTGTACTGGCTATAGAGCGAGTTGCGAGAGAACTTATCCCAGAATTGGAGCAGCTGTTTCTGCTTCACTTCGAAGGTGACTATTCTCTCCCACGTCTTGGAATATTCTTGCCACATTTCACGAAACTGGTGGTTTTCCAAAGCCAGATTCAAGGAAGCGCGCTGGGAGCCTGTCATGGTGGGGCAAAGTTGCGGGTGGTGAGAGATGACCGAATCGGGGCTGGAGGCCCTGTGATGGTCCGGTAATACGGCCGAGTCGGCGTCGAAGTCGGTAACGGAATCCTCCTTCACCCGCGGGTGCTTGTAAGCAATGCGGCCCGTCGCGTCGCCGAAACGATGGATGGATGAGTACGGATGTTTGGTCGGGCTGCGCAGGGAGTGGTGATCATCGCTGCTGCTAGGCGCCTGGTTATCCAATTGCAGCGACAAGTGCAACAGAGGTCTCAGATGACATACCTGAAATACTTCTTGCCGAAGGAGGACATACGCCGGAAGAACCTGGGCTTAGGGTTCCTGATCGAAGACAGACTCGAGGTGGAGTGGCGCGAGTATGTGCCGGGAGGCGGGGCCGCAGACGTCGAGTGCCTAGTGGGCGGCGAAACTGCGAAAGTGCGGTCATGGTCGTCGGCGGACGCAGGCGAGTCCGGGGTGGTGATGTCGGTCGAGCACGAGGCCTGAGTGTTGCCAGACACAGAGGACCGTCGCAATGGTGAAGCGGCGGTGGCCAGGACGTCCGGGGCAGTCTGCAGCGGATCGAGGTCAGGACTGGAGGGTGGCGGAATTGGCGGTGATTGCGCAGAGGCGAGACGTACGGGCAGCTGCAGGTCATCGTCGCAGAAGCCCTGCTGGAGGGCAGAGCTGCGCAGGTCGTCGTCGAGCCAATCCTCGGACTGGCCTTCCTTGAGCTTCAGCGCTTCCTTCTCGTAGAGGTTGGTGAAGAAGAACGGCAGCTTGTCGAAGTCGGGACCGGCTAGGGCGTCCATGGCTTCGGACGAAGAGGCGCGACGACGCAGCGCATGGGGAGGCCGGGCGAGGGGCTTGGGCAGCTTGAGCGGGCGGTGGTGTTGAGGTGCAGGCTTGCAGTACTGAGGCAGGCTGCGCGTAATGGTCATCCTGCTCAGTCTCGCGGGCGCGCGAGTCAGCGCAGGCCAAACGGCAGCATCCTTGCGCGAGCTCAGAGCTCAGCGCTCCGCCAGCCTGAGCTCCGTGGCACCGTGGCACCTACAACCCAGCCCTGTCGGCCAGACTGAGCCTGGAGCGCTTCTGCTGCAACCTCCGCCACTGGCCCACGCGCCCTCGACCCTCCGACACCCTGCATAATCGCCCTCTCGTCCGCGCGCCGCAGCCCAGGCCCGCCCGCAGCCAGCGGCCAGCAGCCAGCAGCCAACAGCCAGCAGCCCGCCGCCCGCCGCCGGCTGCGAGCACGGCACCGCAGCACCCCCGCTGGCCCGTAGCGGGCGTCCTCGCTAGCTGGCTGGCTAGCCGGCCGGCGGTACCGACGTGGGACTGACGGTAGACGGCTGACGGCTGCCAGCTGCCAGGTCCCGTCCATTCTATTGCTGTCATCCGATGTCGAAAAGTCTGTTTCCCAAATCAATACGGCTTGCCGCTTCCGGACGCCTGGCATTCCCAAATCTACCAGTGTTTCAGCGCGCCCACTGCCGCCGGCGCACAGCCTTCGCACGTCAGTCCCAAGCGGTTGCGACGGCCCTTTCGGTGATTGTTTGGCTGATCCTGGCTGATCCGCCTGCCTCAGACGCGAAGAGACCTATCGTCGCCGTCCAAATGTCTGCGCACCCTCACCGCTGCCGCCGACGCGCCCGGCCCATGGCAGCCTCCGCATTGCTTGCGCACTCGGCGACGCACCACTTAATCTCCGGCCGCGGCTCGTGCTTCCCCCAGTCGCTCCCTTCAGCTCGTTTCAATCTATTTGACGCACTCCCGGCCGGACACCAATCGCAGCTGCCGCTCGCCTTCCGCTGCTCGCCTCCGCGATGCCCGCCTAGGGTCGGAATGACGATGGGCATCCCTAAGGTCTGAGCAACCACGTGGTGCATCGAGCCCTGCGGCTCCCCCTGCGACACCAAGATCATCACACAATCGCGAATTGACTTTCTGCTGAAAAAAAAAGCTGCCCATCCCCAGTATGACGTCAACCATATTCCCCCCACCCAAGATGCAGAGTGTCCCGCCGACGTGTCGTCTCACATTGATGCTGCCGCGCACCGCGTTCCTGGCTGCCTCGTATGATTTGCAACGCCATGCCCAAGTATTCTCAACTCCCTCCAATTCGATTTCCTTGCTTGCCGTTCAAGTGCGTACGAACCGCCGAATCGAGGCTGTGCCGATACTGCCGACTATTGCACGCTCCCCTCCGCTCTCTCCCCCCGCCGGTCCAAGCCACACTGTCTCTGCGAACTAGTGCTGACATGCACCCTGTTTGACACGAGTTCATGACTCCTGTCCTGCCTCAACCCCTTCACCCCCGGCGGCCCCAATGCAGTAAAGAAAATGGGGCCAAGCTCGTCTTCCTTCCGCAACTGGCAGGCAACCTTAATCGCACCTCTGGCCTCTGCATATCTCGCCCAAACCGAATCCACAACGTCGCTTGAGGCGCAGCTGAAGCCTTCTGAAGGGGGAAATGAGATGGGACATGCTTGCTAAATCCTGCCAACCAATGACATCGTCACAAACCGAAGCTGCGGTTGTTACCGAAAATTTCTTGGGGTTGACCGGCAGTCTTAGTCCACGCACGACAGACGCAAGCTCCATGCACCTTAAAGGGGGTGGAATCTGCACCATCCTCCACATGCTGGCAGAAAGCGACAACCAATCACACTGCCCCGCTCCACCTGTCACTTCCCACTAGAGCTTCCAGAAGCTCACTTGCAGATTCTAGAAGAGCTTGAGATTTTCACACAACGCCTTATCACGTCGCAGGATGCACCCGAACCACCTTGCTAGCGTGACTTGGCTTGGCTTCCACCGGAAAGCGCGTACAACGACCCGACAAAGCTGAGCTGACATTTACATTAAGCAGGACGCTCATCTTACCAGAGCATTTGTAACGGGCTCCAAGTCATCGTGTGCATGCGGTATACCGAATCCTTCCTGACATGTTCACGCCGTTCCTACTGGCCGGTGCCCATGGAACCGCTGTCACACCATACGCGGCCCACCTATACTCGACTAAATCTGACTATGCTATTGCTGCTCGTGTTCGGACTAGAGGCGTTGATTGCGTTATGCGCGTTGCTGTGGAGAGCGGGTTCGCATTCGCGCGGCGTTATAGTGCAGGGATAGCGCGTGGGGATTGTGGGCGCTTTTGCCGCTCGTCTAATTGGGCGGTTAATTGGTGGTGAAGATGCGGTCTGAATTTTGCAGTGTGCCTAGATCTGGATCCTTTCCTGTGCTTCGGAAATATGCCCATGATCAGAGCCACTTTCCCGTCACTTGAACAAACAAGTGACATACTCAAAGCGGGTAATTTTCCTTCTCATATAGCCCTTAACCAGCCGAAGATGAACTGAAGCAGCAGCGGGGGCACATATCACCGCAAAGGTTACCTTACTCGTAATTGGGTCGTAAATTGTCATTAGGTGTAAAAGAAGGTATCATTATCCACCCACCCCGTCGACCAGTGGTATCATCAACAACGACGACAACAACAACAGCGGCAGCACAAAATCACCTCATCTCACTTCTCCAAACTCCAATTACATCGCCCCCATAGCAACAAGTATTACCCACCGTCTAGCAAGCATCACCAGGGCAGGCAATGTTGGTGCCGTAGAAGTCACCAGAAATGCCAGCAATCTGGAAGATGGCGTTGACGACACCACCAATACCCTCGCCAGCGATAAGCCCGGCGGCGATGGCGTAACCGTAAATGTCGAAAGACTTGGGATTCTTCTTGGCCCAGATGTACGCGGGGAGGGCACCCATGATCATGGCAAGGCCGTAGTAAGCTGTTGCAGATATACATGTTAATCGCCGTCTGCTGAAAGGGAGCGGTGAATCATAGGGTAAACTTACTCTGTGGCAGGACGAACGCCAGGGCGACGCACATCATGTTAGGGTGGTAGTTGCGGACCCACTCGAGCCTGCCGACCCAGACAAAGTGCCTGACTAGGACCATGGCGGAGCCGAGGATGGCGAAGATGATGGCGAAGATGCCCGAAGACTTGGGGATGGGGAAGTCTGGGTCCGTGACAGCGATAGCGACGGCGCGCCAGGCCGAGACAGAGGGCGCGGAGAAGGCGCAGTGCTCGGCCTCGGTGTCGAGAATGCACGGGTAGGCGGTCGCGAAGAGGACGAACATGCCGGGCGCGAGGAAGACGGCGACGATGGTGCCGAGACCTTGGGCGATCCACTGCTGGATCGGAGGCGTGCGCAGGAGGAAGCCGACACGGAAGTCGGCTGTCAGGTCGGTCGACTGGTTGGCGCCCATGTTGGCGATGGCACCGCCGAGGAGGTTGAGCTTCTGCGCGTGCTCGACGCCCCAGTTCTCCCCCTTGGTCGCACCGCCGAGCACGATCTGGGAGGCCTTGGAGGCGGCGGTGAGTGGGGTGATATCCGTTACACCGGTGCACTGAATGGCAAGGAAGGAGAAGAAGAAAGCCAGGAACACCGAGAGGATCGACATGCCGACCGGCATATCGAACTCCACACCCATGACGACGCAAGTAGTGATGATAGTGATGAGCAGGCCAGGAAGCCACATCCAAGTCCGCACGCGCTCGCTGGGCAGAGCCGGATCCTCAACGACGTCTTTGAGGTCCTGCTTGGAGCGCTCGTTGAAGTAGCCAAGCTCCTTGCCGGCGGCACGGCCCATGGCGTAAATACCACTGCAGCAGCCACGGTAAATGGCGCGGAAGCCGTAGACAAAGACGCGCCACTGCATGGCAAGCTCAGTGAAGGAGACCGCAATCATGCAAAGGACACCTGGCCACAGCAGCCAGTACCTCGGACTTGGGGTGTCCTTATTCGAGGCCGACAGGCCAAGCGAGGCGAACGAGATGTAGTCCTTCCACTTAGGATCCTCCGAAGCAGCCACGCCGAAAGCAGCACCATTATGAACCAGAGCGGGGCCAATGATACCCCAGGCAAGGATACTGCCGCCGTAGAATGAGAAGGCGACGTTGAGACCGACGAGCATTCCGGAGCCGATGAAAGCGGGGGTGAACTCGATCAGCCAGCCCCAGTTCTCAACATGGATGGCAAGATTGTTATAATTGCCCCAAATGAAGAACCAGGTGAATATGTGCCAATCCCAAAGAATCTGGAAATATGTTAGAACCGGCGATGCTCAGATGGAGGCGATGGCCGTGGGGTTAAGGTGAGCATGGGGTTGAAAATGCAGGCCTCACACTTTCATAGAGGAATTGATCGAGATGGACCATTGAATCAGCAAGAGACACTTACACCGACGGCATACTGAGACACGACGCGGAGGAGAAGTGCAGCAGTGAAAGACCAGGCCAGGGCCTTGGTCTTCATCTTCGCAATGAGATGTCCAGAGACGGCCTCATGCATGGAGCGGATCGTCATAGCGGTAGCCGTGGCAGTCGGAAAAACAAGACGGAGCTCACGGGCGACGTGAATGACAAAGAACTTGCGGAGAGGAGTGCCGAAGAAGAAACCAAAGTAACCACCAACGGCGGTGAGCGAGACAATCTTCCAGAAATCTTGGCTAGGCTTCTCGGACATAAGGTGCAGCTGATATAACGCAGGATAGGCAGAGACGAAGACGTTGGAGAGGCCACCGGATGCAGTGGCAGCCGTCTGGATGATGTTGTTCTCCTTGGGTCCAAAACCGCCTCCAAGGATCGGGAAATTCTCTGCGAAGGTCGTGGAGAAAAATTTGATGACAGCAAAGCCCAAAATCGCTCCGAACAGATTTGCGGTGAAGGTCCAGCCCGTCTTCAATCCCAGATAGACGTTGGAAGCGTTCACAAGGGCTCCGCAGATGCAGCCCATGATCACGGCGCGGATGGTCAGGACGCGGTCACGCTCCTCGGGCAGATCGTCAAACGGGACGAAGGGATCAGGCAAAACATCCTCCTGAACCTCCTTCTCGTCGACATCAATCGAGCCAGCCTTGGCATCCTGCGCGACATTGTCGTCTTGAGAGTAGGGAGTCTTCTCATCGAGCGAGCTACCACGAAGTCAGCATTCATGCCAGGTACTTGAACGCCACAAGCAGACACAACCAATTGAATGCTTATCTTTCAGACGCGGCAAAATAAGACAATGAAATGAGTTGTACAGAGCGCTATCAGGGTTTCAGATGTGTCTGGGGTTCGGGAAAGCCTGGAGATAGGCTTGGCGTTCGGAAAGATAGGCTAGAATCGGCAACGACTTCGCACGCAGTGACCGCAAGGAAGAAATCATTGCCTCCAGCCATCTCAGCTCGAGAATTATCCAGGCTGGAGTGCAATGTGGATTGAGAAGGAACAGTGACGGTAATGCCAGGAAAGCGGACAACATACCTGGGATGGACGTGACCCATACCGTCGACCGGGCGGTCGATTGACTCGGCAGCGTTCATGGTGACCACAGAAATCAACGGGGATTGACAACTGGGAGAGGGATGAGGGAAGCACGGGCAGGAGAGACAACGGCGCGCGATGCAGGGTTGGGATGCACGCGACACTATATACTCGCACGGCCGGGGCAAAGCGTGTGCACGACATGGGCGCAGATCTCATGGGCTAGAGGCAAGGCGTATCTGCACGGGTGGGTGCCGCGGCGGGCGACACACAGGCTCTGGCCTGGGCCGGACTACAACAGTTGCGGCACCCAGGACAGGGTTGCTGCGAGCGAGGAGGCTACAATCGAAGCTTCGTGGAACCTTACCAACTGCCAATACGAGTAAGACCACAGGCGGGGCGTCGGCTGCTAGACGAGCGCGGTGGTGACCCGGCGGCGCAGGCTGGGCAAGGCGATATCGAGGGACCCGCGGTGGCGGTCTGGGAGGGCTACACCAGAAGGCGCATGTGTCACGACCTCGTCTGAGCAGAGCCCAGATGGGATGCGGCAGGTCTGCTTCGCCTTAATCGCCAGTCGGTGATTTGCTACTCGCGCAGACGGCAGCCCCCGGCGCGGAGCAGGCTGTCCGTTGTCCACTGCCCAGAGAGCGTTGGAGCAGCAGCGCTGAGCCGAGGACGAGGGCGTCAAGCAGCGGCTAGCCACAGCGGCGTAGGCACAAGCTTTGGTGCGGAGTGCCTGGGCAGCGGTGGGCAGCCGCGGCAGAGATTGGCCTGATTCATGGAGCGCTTTCGTAGAGTCAAGTCGATGAGGCGACGGCAAGCGATAGCAACGCAGGGCGTCCCCGTTTTCTGCCTTTGCGCCGCGAGCGCTTGACCTGGCCGGCCAATAGATGCGGACGCCGCCTTTATCAGGGCCCCAGCCGCTGCTTCCTTGGCGCGCCTTGATTAATTTTGGCCTCCACGCTCCACGCTGCTCGCCGCCTTCCAGCTCCATTCGCTCGATTAGGCAGGTCAAACGGTGACCTGTTCCACCAGCTCCTCTGAATTCCCTCGCTTCGTGCTCGTCTTCAGCCTTCCTGCCCTCGTGATCCTCAAGCCGACTTGCCGGAACAGGTTGGCATGCTGGATCGAAGTATCACAACGGGCCAGTCCGTCGTGAGCGGGCGGATAGCTCTCCAGTCCACCACCACGAGAGCACCACTGCATCGTCATTTGGGGAGTTGAAGCAGTCGTTCGGAGTAGATGTGTAAAGATTATGGTGATTTTTGCCTCCAGACGACTACCCACAATCGCTCGCCACTACGATACCTTTGACTTTAATTATCGTATGCTTCCATCGTACGGCGGTTACAGCCGGTCGGGTGTTCCTTCTTCGCTGTGGCTGCCCTGTCTAACGCTCACTGGCATCTGCTCGCTCCCACCGAGCGCTACGAGAGTCATGCCGTTCTTAGTGCGTTCGAGAAATCGGAAGCTATTTTTGACTAAATGGGAAGAGGAAAGGACAACGAGACCTTGCAAGCCAGATCCCTTTTTCTTTGAAAAAAAAATAATAATAAAAGAATTAATCTTCGCAGGTAAATTGAGATTTTCAATCTATGTCTAGACGGGGCGCGCCAGTCCTACCAGAAACACACACACCTCTCGTCCAGACGGTTCTGTCACTGTGAACCGCAGACATGCATCACGTATCACAGGTACTGTTTGTGGTTTGGACATGCAATCCCGAGGGAGTGGAATCCCTGTGCAACGGATTGGCCAACATTCCGCTTGACTTGCAGGTAGGACCACAATCATGCGGTACAAACGGTACGCTGATAACGCACTGCGCGATCTACCGATAATCCGAGATCCATCAGTGCCGTTGCCTGCATTAGGACACCTTGACATTGAGGGCGCATCTGAAGGAATGATGCCCGTGCTAAGCGTCCATACAGCCGTGTACTCGTGTGCTTGAGCTGGCTTCGGCAGGATGAAGGATTCAGCGCCATATCTGCGTTAACAGTTCTTCCAACAATGCATGGATAGGGCTTATGCATCCTGGCATTGCTTTATGCTACAAGGTCGGTTCTACCGAATGGTGATGGCCTGGTCATCTCTTACGGGCAATCAAAGCGATCATCCGGACGTAAATGTGAATACTGGTCACGGCTACGTCTATGCTAACTTCTTCAACTCCGTATGGCACCTCTACCTGCCTTTGCAAAATTTTGGAGCCGAGATCGTTCGCATAAATACGTTCCAACGGTGGAAGAGCCCACCATCGCCTGCAAGTTATGTAGGCTTACCCAGAGAGTGGCGACACCCTGAACACCTCCGTTCCAGAGGCCTGGGTTCATGCGAGCCTACGTACATAGTAAGCCAACTTCTCCAGGCTAGAACTTTCGGGCAGCAGGGGCCAACCTGCTATCAGATACCCATCGTTGCAGGGGACATCCACCCGCGTAATCCTCTTATCGCGGCCGGCGCTCATCATCCTGCACCAACGAAGCCAAATGCCAACGATTTACAGGTTTCTCAGACTCGAGCCTGCTTTGTTGTGTAGACAAATTTTCTTCGATACTGATAAGTTCTTCGTTTTACCACTTCTATTTTTGTCACAGTAGAATACATCACCGTGCATCTGCAGAAACGCAGAGAGACACTTGTGTAAGTGGGCTTGAGCAGAGATTCCAATCATGATGTCCGTTATTTGGATACTTCAGTCACGGTCCAGTCTGCCGCGCCAGTCTCCGATGTGATTGATGATGATCTTTGCGGCCCGCGGTGCGGGTTCGTTCCTGCCAAGGGCCTCGACAAAGTCGCCTTCGGGATCTGCAAGGCGATGGCGTCAGTGGACTTGCTCGCTTGAAAATGCGGCGTCACGGTTGAAAATTCAGAGATATCTCGGGCAAATCAAGATCTTGACTCACCCATCAGGTAGAAGTAAATACTGTGATCTACGAGATAGTCCTGACCAGGCTTCACGTCTGGTGGTGTTGAGAAATACACTCTGTACTTCTTGCAGATCGCCTTGATGTCGTCGTAGGAGCCGGTCAAGCCAATGATGTCGGGGTGGAATTCCTTGAGGTACGTTTTCATTACTGCAGGCGTGTCCCGCGCCGGATCGCATGTGATGAAAATAGGACGGAGACTGTTACCTTCGACCTTTTTCACTTCATCAATCATCTCAGCCATTTTGTCCAGCTCCTCTGGACAAATATCTGGACAGTGTGTGAAGCCAAAGTAAACCTGTGATTGCGTGTGCACTGTCAGCATTCCCCTTTGTAAACGTGGCATCTACTCATATATGCCATTCAATAGGAGAGAGGGGTGTACTTGGGCATTTTCATTGCCCTTGACCAAATTTCTCAATGACGTACCAGAGCATATTTCCCCTTCATGTCGGCGTCGGTGAACTTGTTGCCGTTCTGGTCGATGAGCGAGAACTCTCCTCCGATCTTAGGGCGGCCAACCCCCTTCGTTTGGTCAGCAATGCGCTGCCGTTGCACCCGCTCTTTTTCGTAGCGAAAGTAGACTATCAGACCAGCGCCGACGGTGAAGAAGAGAACGGCGGACGTCATTGAGAAAGGCTAGCAAGAGTATCAGTGTCTATTTCTAAAGCGTAAAGTTTCTCTCAAGAGGGGGTGAAAGCAAGACTAACACCCAACCTATACCGCGACTTAGCTTCCTCGACCGTCTTGTAGCAACTTCGTGGGGTGCTCGAGAAAGACCGAGCATGCGGCCTGGAGGCGCAGTGGATCCGAACCGTAGCATTTGCGGAAGCTGGTCCTGGGCTCAGCCATGCACTTCCATGGCAATATGACCGTCTCGACGTGGAATTGAAGGGATGCGACAGTGTGAAAGCTCGTCTGACCGTAGTGGAGGCGACATTGTTGGAACGGGAAGTGTTGCGAATGGCCGCCGTCCAGGCGCCGGGCCCGACAGCGCAAGAAGATGCCATTGAGAGTTGGCAGACTTGGCGGACGGGAAGACGCGCAAAGATTGAGATCGGCGATGGAGTCTGGAGATGTTCACGGCGAAGCGCAACGGAGCTGGTGATGTCGTGGAGCACGGGCAAAACTGCGGCACTGATCGGACGACAATCCAGCACTCAACGCGAGTCATGTCGTCTCCACGTGGGACCGCGGTGCCTGCGCGTCAAGCAATGATGCGCACGCGCCGGACTCTTTGTTTCTCCTACACCCTATGCAGCATAACCAGCTCGAAAGACCACGAGTTGTCATCCAATCTTCCATAAGGCTCCAATTGCTTCCATTTCCGAGTTGCTCCTACTTAAAGTGCGTCTCTGCTCCGTCCATTGTCCGCCCCCAGAGACTCGCTCTGTGCTGACGAACGGATCAAGATCCCCGCAGCCGCACTAGTAATCATCTGCTTTGGATTCCAACCACTTTCCACGCCCCGCTTCAATCTTCACCCGACTTTCACGGCCTCATCCATCATGTCTGCTACCGACACCCTCAAGAGCTCCATCAAATCCCTCATCTCCGCCATCGAGGCCCAGCCCGAGTTCGCCCAGCAACAATCCGTCCGCCGCGGCAAGGTCTACTTCACGTGGGACTTTGTCAGCAAGACCTTAAGCATGCTCGACAGCGCTGGCGACAACCGCGCCGCAAAGTCTGACGTCATGCAGCGCAGCATGTTCACAAATATCCTTGTGAACGACACCACCGGCAAGCTGTCCTCCATGACCGACGGCGACACGACAGAGTTCAGTGCCGATGTCAAAGCCAAAAGCGAAGATGTCCAGAACAAGGCTGGAGAGTGGGGTGTTGCTGAAGGCCTTCTGAGTGGTTGAGTACTGTACATAGTCACTTCACTTTCGGTTTTTCCTGGCTGTCTGTCTTACAATCAGCCAACACGCCATTTACGGCGGCAACGGCTCCGTTACACACGCCGCACCCGATCGAAATTCAGTAACGGACTGTCTCTTCCTATCTACTATGATCTCGCTACTCTATTCTAAGTATACCCGCGCCTTTCTCGTGTATTTTATTAGCGAACACATTCATATTTCTACACCAAGTAAAGCCACCTGCTTTAACACAGACCCCTCCCAACTCCGTGATTCCACGCAAACGCCACTACCACACCCCACAAATGTGCCCCGGCTCCCAACAAAACACACACGTGGAAAATTTGATGGCTCGCGCCGTACAAGTCGAATCTTCCTGGTGCCCACCGCTCCGGTACTTTAGCCGCGTAGATCCCCACACCTATTCCGTAGAAAACAAACTCCAGCACGAAGAACCCCCATCCCATTCGTGCATGAGCCAACTCGACTCCGTACGTCCGCGCTGCGTGAGCCATCGGGAAGAACCCGGCCACGCCGAGCGCCAGGAACATGGTCGTGCGGAAGGGCTTCCTAAATGGGACCGGCACATGTTAGTTCCGTCTCCCCTCCTCGGACGAATACGAGAGGTCCAGCTCACTTACCAAGCAGGAGTTCGACAGGTCGGCACCAGGCAGACGATTGCGGATGCAGCAGCGAGCAAGAGTATCTCCGTCTCATCAGCGACTTGGCCCCTTCCAACGCCACCAGAAGGCGGGCTACTCACCAGAGTAAGGTAGAACTTCGCGTCCGACCTCTGGCAGTAAAATCCGTAGTGAATCCCTGGCACCCAGCTCCCCGCGATGAGACACAATATCCCCAGAAAATCCAGCAGCAGCCACCACTCGTACACAGGCTCCGAGTGATTCATGAATGTGTGATAGGCAGTGGAGAACGCCAGACACGCAAACGCGCCGGCAAAGAAGCATGCGAACACGACGACATCTTCGTGCGTCGCAGTGGCGTAGAGTGGGGTCAACGCGGCCCACAGGTGGTATGCGAGATAGGCGAATAGACCAAAGCCGAGGAGGTGTGTCCAGATGTTGACGGTTTGGTTGTGCAGGTGCGGGATGCTAAGGAACGAGTGCTTGTAAGAGTGAGAGAGTGGCCGATAGGCGGTTAGAATGTACTCGTTATCTTGTTGCCAGGGCGCGAGCTCGCAGTAGGTCATGAGTGCAGTAGCTTTTGCTTTGTGGGCGAGGCTTTGGGAAGCCCCGGGCTGCTTGTGGTCGGCTTGTTTCTCCATTTGGATGGCTCTGTACTTTGCTCTGATGCTTATGACGTCTGTGTTGTACAATAATACATTAAACTGAGAATCCCATTAGTGAAACTGATATATAATTAGCCAATTGGTGCCGGTGGTCGTGATAAGTGAATCTCGATGGTGTTCGTGTAAATAACTTGTAGATAACTTACAGATAGATGCATGAAACAACAACGCCGGGAATGCAGGTACAAAACCTGGAGCAAGGACGACAGAGAATTTGTGTGGTGGAAGTATATATCAGTATCCAGTAGGTGGGGTAGGGCCTGACAGGGATCCGATCGTGAGATGACCAATATCTTCCGTGTGAAGTACCTGAGGTGCGAAATTCCCGCGCGCACACGACGGCTCAAGGATACGGCTTAAATCCGTGTATTTCATCCTTGCGGTAGTGTTTTGAGGAAGGGACCTGCTATATTCTGGCCGCCCGTGTACGCATGTCTCTCCTATTTCCACTGTGTGCTGGCGATAAGCCGTCTCCATGGGAGCCACACGTTTCTCCAGATTCCAGAAATAATGCGGAGCTGCCGGGGGAGGTGACGGCAATGCAATAACGGCAGGAAAGCCGAGCTGTAGCCTATACTCTTCCAAGCGTGTCAGGCGCCACTTGGGCCTGGCGAAGGTCACAGTAATCGATAGTAATGCGGCCATCGGTAATGTGACGTCGATCTTTTTGCGTAGGAATGTCGCAGCACCGACATCGCTTGGAGATCCGCTCGACCCACCACTCAGGCCATCGAAAATGTTGGGAATGAAGTGACCGAGAAAATTTATGTAAGGTCATTGGCATCTATCTCAAACAAACCTCTCGTCTACCGCAGCGTCCTGTGGTCCTCAACTTCGTCCGAACCCACCGACTCCGAGCTGCTGTCTTCCCAGTCCGAGGAATCTCCGTCTTCTGCGCGGCCTGCCTGCTGGTTGATCTGACGTGAAAAGCCCAAGAACTCTTCAAACGGGTCTTCATACTCCGAATCTGAATCCTGCACCCTCTCCCAATCCATATACGGATCCTCATCATGTGGATCACCTACGTCGATACGTGTGAAGCCAAAGCCCTGATCAAACGCCTCTTTATCCTCATCGGGGAGGTCTTCATCTTCGCTCTCGTCAGAGTAATCGACATACTTTCGTGCAATCCTCAATTCCTTTAACTTCCGCTTCTCCTGATAATCGGCATCGAAGTAGCCTTTGCGCAGCTCGTAGTTCTGATGCTTCTTGTACCACCGTTTGATGCGAAGCCGACGGGCATCGCGATACGCTAACCTCTCCCTTTCAGAAATCATCCGCATCATCTGTGAAATTCCCGTGAACAGTTCAATCTGGCCGGTCTTGATCATGCCTTGGATTTCGTTTGCCTTGGACCCGCCTGGTCGACTCTTTCGAATATGGTCAGCCAGCTCCAACCTCGAAAGGCGAAATCCTCCAAACCCTACTTACTCTTGCCACGTAATTCAATCTCATAGCATACTGTTCCTCACCGAAGAGCATATCAAACATGGCACGCCAATCAAACGACATCTCCCTCCGCTCATAATCAATCTCCAGCCCAGGCAGCTCGGTATCATTCACAATCTGGCGCACGACCACCGTGTACGGCGGCAAATCATTCCTACAGCCACCGTCCGCCCCGTCGCCCAGATACAGCCTCATCGCATCGCGCCACCGCACCAGCAGCGCGTCGTATATGCCTTTCTCCCGAAGCTTCTCCTCGCGCGCCCGGTCCCTGAACACCGCGCGCGTCCTGTCCTCCGACAGGCGATCGAACGCCATGGTCAGGCTGAGGTAGGCCCTGCGCCCTTGGGCGTCGACGGTGGTGCCCAGGTCGGCGAACTTGACGCGCGTGCGCCGCTTCAGGTGGCGGGCCAGGAAGGCCTCCTCCGTCGCGGCCCGCACCAGCCGCGACACCCGCCGGCACGCCAGCCACACGCTCGGGATCAGGTTGCTGTTCGAGATCTCGGAGATGATGCGCACCCACAGCTCGAACGGGAGCGGCGGGCACGCGCGCGGCTCGGGCGTCGGCGGGATGAGGAGGGTGGTGGGGCTGGCGGAGGGGGAGAAGGAGGCCATCGTGTGGGAAGAGACGGATTGGGACGCGCGGAGAGGAATGGAGCTTCGGGCGAGGTTGTTGCTGTGCGGAGAGGGAGGAGGAGAAGAGGTAGAGGAAGAGGTGGAGGGGCCGGAAGACGTTTGTTGAGGCAATGCGGTACAAAGGGGTGCGCGGCAAAAAGATGTGGCAAGACCAGGGTAACTTGCGGTCAACGTCACGGTGCCTAGCACGGAGAGCGGGGTTTGCGAGCGGAATTCTTGTGGTAAGCGAACGCAATGCAATTGATGGGCTGTGGAGCTCAGGTCAGCACTCTCGTGGTTCAATGGGCGACTTTTTGCGCTGATCGCCGCTGGAAAAGATGCGGGTTTAGGTGATTCTGAATCCAGGGTCCAAAAAATCGCGATAAGGACGGGTGAGGCGAGCCCTGGTCCTTGCTCACTGCCCATGCCGTCATTGCTCCGGGGTGAATCTTCGGCTTTTGACCTCTGAAAGTCGTGGCCTCGCAACACAAGTACTTCGACGCAATCGCCAGTTCCTTCTTTTAACAGATCCGAATCTCTTTCCCCGGTATCTGTGGTCGTCATTACAAAGCTATTGTCAAGGTACTTCGACGTTCTATGTGACATCTTTGACATCTCAATGCGCGTGAACTAGGAATTGCTCGGTAGGAAATTCGTTGCGGGAATCTTACAGCTTGACTACTACCAGCATAGCAGTAATGTCAAGAGCGTGACTCCTGTTGGCGACAAGGGACACTTCGCCATAAATCTGATCAAAATCGAACGATGGTCCTTCTGTAGTTCATGGACCGAAATCAATCGTTGTCGAGTTGTTTCTCCGCAACCACGCTACACTACAATATGCAAAAGAGGATATCCGTCTGCCTGAAAACAGAGAAGGCCACCGCTATACCTGGATGCTGGAGCCCGCACTCTACGTACTTCTCAATAACAAAAACTAGCAGAGTGCTAACTGCAATCTTGAACTGCACAACGCTTTGATTACTCCACCCTCCTTCAATACAAGTCTGCCCACGTTTCGAGACTGCTGCGAGCAAAATACAAAAATCAAACAAGGTAATACACGAGGTTCGTCGATCGTTCGAATGATAGGGAAACAGTTATGCACCAGGACACGGAAGAAGAAAAAGGGGTTCTATATACAGAGACGACCGAAAAATCGGGAGCCGAAACTTGAACTTTTGTACAATCGAGAAAAGGGAGCCGTTATGAGTTCCTAGGGGCGTGATGACGTCGTATCGGCGTCGATATTTATGCAGGAGAAAAGGGGGAAAGCGTGGTGGAGGGACGTGTGATTAGTGTCGGCTGCAGAGAACCGAGAGCGCAAGGAACAATAAATCAAAAAAGGACTAGACAAGACCGTCGAGGAAATGAAGATGCGAGCCCATTTCATCCGCTATCGGATCGCCAGGTAATGATTCTCCTGACAGACGCCATAACGGAAGGAGATGCACTCTTCTCCTCATCTCCGTCCAAGTCTCGAGTACCTAGACACAGCGCTTCCAATGCACGCTATGCACTCATTTACCATGGAGAATTTCTAGCACAAAAAAACCTCAACTCCGTCGACGTAGCATCGGATCAAGCGTGACCAGCGCTGCCCACGGGGCTCCTGGGCGTGCTGTTATTGTTCGTTGGTGTGCGAGCTCTGCTGCTCGGGCCTTGGAAACTCGGGACTCCGCCGCCACTGGTGCCTGCACCACCTCCTGTAGCCGTGGCACGCCCGCTGACATCCTGCATCTCGACTCCGCCTTGCTGATCCTTGCTCAGTGGAGTGGTGCGTTTTCCGCGACGCTCTCCAAACCGCTGATCGCCCTCTTCATAGCGGCGTTTGAAACCAAGGTAGGTCGGAGGGCGAGGGCGGAACAACACTGCGGCAAAATTCTGCCAGAGGGATTTCTGTGCGAAAGGGCGGTGGCGGTCTTTCTTCAAGAATTTGTGCGAGTTGAGATATTCGCGCGTCGTCTCGCCACGAGCAATTAGGAAGATGTGGTAGCCCCACAGCGAAGCCGGGTACCAAGTCACCAGGACGCCGTAGATCATCATGGCAAACGGGACTCGCCATTTTGAGATAGCATCTCCGAAGGTACGGCCCGGTTCATCGTTCATCCAGGCCAGAAGATGACCAAGACTAGCGGCAAACAGAAACGCCCCAAGGAGAGTGGAAGAGCTCACAAAGACGAAGAAGTAGCGGTAGTTGCGGCGACCGACACAGTTGTTGAGCCATACGCAGTGATGATCCTGAGTCTCGATGCAGTTATCGCAGACACGGCAATGGTGCGCGCGGGGTGGACGCCATATGTTGCACGACTTGCAGTACTTGGTTGGCACTTCCATGGCGGCTGTTTGAGAGCTAGCGGAAGTGACCATGACCCATTCGGTAGTGGGCGGGCCCACAGCCAGCGGATCCTCTGACGGATCCGGCGGCGGGAAGGGGTGGAGATTACGAGGGAGAATCTATTCGGGGCAAAGTTAGGAATGCAAGGGGGTAGCGAAAATGGGGACTTACACCGGGATCAGACACCGAGGCATGGAAGAAAGAAGAAACACAGACTAAGAACAGGTACGCAAACAGAATGGGTATCGCTGGTGAAACGTGAAGCCATAGCCATGGTGCACTGTGATGTTTTTATCAGCACCAGCGCCTCAAACACGGCTCGGTCCCAAACTTACGAGAAAATAAGGAAGAGAATCGCAGGAACGGCAACAAGTAAGCCTGTTCCGATGCTGATCGGCCGATCCCTGGTGTTTTGCAATCTGCCACCCCAGCAGAAGACGGTGTTTCCGGTGAAGTATTCATAATTCTTCCCAAGATTGATTTCCTTCCGGATTTCCGCTTTGGTGATGTCCGTCACAGCGTCCTGAGCTTGTAGTCTTGGCGATGACGCAGTCGAAGACAACTTCTCGTGCCCTTGCCCTTGGGGCCTAACAGAGCCAGAATTATGGCCGCGGCTAGGCAGCATGAAACTCGACCTAAAGGACCGCGGAGACTTCTGAGCTGGAGGAACAAGGGAGCCGGATTTGTTTGCTCGAGATAAATCCAGGTGCGAGGGCGGCTCGGTCCTCGGCTGTTGCTGCAGTGGAGTGATACTCTCACCGTGGCTGCGGACTGTATCGGGCACAGTCGGAGTGGTGTTGGCTGTGGTGCGGTCCGGAAGATATTCGCGTTCGCTGAACTCAGTGGCGGGTGACGGGGGAGGGCGTCCGTCCTGGTCCTGGGCGTTGCTAGGGGCTTGGCTAGGCATCGAAGTGATGCTGTTGCGGTAGGGGTTGAAGCCTGATTCACTGTGTCCATCGTGTGAAAGTGATGCGCGGCCTATGATAGAACTTGGACGCTGGCCTCGCTGTCCCTGCAGCCTCTGCGCGCTCATAGGGCGGAAGAAGCCCGATTGTTGGATGCCTGCAACATGCGACTTGCTTTGTGACGTGGGCGGGCGATTTGTACTACCGGCAGCAGATCCAGGGCCGGCAGTCTGGCCTGCGTTGCCGCGCGATGGCGGAGGGCGAGACCATGTCCGGCGATTTCCCGTTGTTGACACCGATGACGGCCGTGAGGGCGGCAGCCCCGGTTCGCCAGGCGGGCCGGTGAGGCCAGAGACGCGGGAGGCTCGACGGACTTGAGATTCTTGCGGCAAGTCCTGCGGGTCGCCATCTTCGGAGGCTATGTCGGTCATGCGCGAGGAGATGACGCTGGGGGCGCCATGGGTGCCGGTCGGGACGTCGAGAGGGGTCGGGAAGGAGTTGCTGGGAGTGGAGGCGCGGTGTGGGCTGGTGGGAGGGGTCATTGCGGCGCGTCAAGCGTGCTTGCAGCGCGGTGGTGGGCGGGTTGGGTGGAGCGCGATGGGAGTTGTAGAGAGCGTGGGCACGAATGCATGGCCCGGGCAAGACGCAGCGCGGAGGACTCGGATGTCGGGGCGCGAATCGCCGACGGAGGCTGGCTGAGGCGGGGGGGCTCGTGCGGAGAGAGAGCGTGGGTGCTGGAGAAGCGTCAAAGCGGCATGGCAGGCAGGCGTGGTCGTTCAGTCGTCTGGCGGAGACACAGTGCGCAAGAGGAACGAAAGAAGGAGTAGACTTCAGGACGACAGGCTTTCTGCATCAGGAGTGGCCTCAGCCCAATCGTGTGCGTCGCCCTGCAGATCGCCCGGTCTTTTTCCGCTGGCCTGCCCATTGTGCGCTAGTGCCGCCGCCCACTGCCGTGCACCTCGCCTCGCACCCTCGCACCCTTGCACGTTCGCACGCTAATCTGCAGCCCGCCAGCCGTGACATCAAGCCGCAGCCTCGGCCCCCGCGTTCTTCCGCTCCCGGTACACGTGATTGAGCCTATCAAGACTCCCGCAATAATGCGCCCGGGAGCTGTGCAGTGGTCTGACTTACCTTAATCCGCATCTCCCCTCCTCCGCGAAGCTTCACACATCAACCATGTCCGCCATCATCGGTCGCGCTGCTTTCCGCGCCACGCGCCCTCTCCGTTTCCAGGTCGCCTCGCCGCTCCGTGCCAGCGGCGTCAACGCTGGCGAGGTCTCTGCTGCTGACAAGCAGGCTAGCAAGGACGCCCTTAAGCAGGCCGGCAAGAGAGATCCCGAGCTCTACGTGCGCCTGCCCGACCCAATTGCAAGCAGCCGCCGGGCCTGATGCTGATTCAATGTGCTCCTCCAGGTCCTGTGGACCGTTATGGCCGGTGCTTTCGGTCTTGCCGGCTGGTACTTCTGTAAGCCAGCACCCCTCGCTCTGCTGCCGCATCCCCCAATGGCGTCATGAAAGCTTCGAACAATGACATCTGATTCACCACCACCCCGTTGCAGCCCGCTCACCCACCACCTCCACCTCCGAGAAGACTGTGTCCAAGGTCCCCGGCACTGAGCCTTGGAAGACTGGCGGCGAGGGCAAGTACCAGTACTACCCTGGCGGCGACTCCACCCAGGCTCCCCGCGATGCTCCTTCCGCCCTGAACACCGTTATCATTCCTAACGTGAACCTGCCTAAGGTAAGAAAGAGCTGTGTCCTAGGGAACATTTCGACTCGGGTGACCGGAAGTGCAAGAAGTGGGCTGACTCGCATCGTAGGAGCTCCACGAGAAGTACAACAAGTACGGCAAGGAAGGTTACTAGTCTAGCATTATATGCCCTGAGTGGAAGAGGAAAATAGAGGTTTGGCTGAAAACGTGAAAACGCTGTTACCCATGTACAGAGTTTGACTCCCTGCGGTGTAGAATAAGATCGGCTACTCGTGCTCAATCGCCTTCTTGCTCTCGTGCCCTAGTGTCGCACGGATCAGCGTTCCATTCAATCACTATCTACCAGGCCGGCTATTTGTACTTCAGTACGGAAAAAGCTACGACCACACTATTCCGGAAAATTCCTCATCCAACAGCTCCCATGCAAAGGAATTGCAACGAGAATATGCGCAACCCACTCGGCAAGATCTTTACTTCCGAATAGATGAAAGAAGGCCGAGACAATGCCGAATGAAATTTAACCATTCTATTACTTTGCATACCCGTATTCCTCGAAATGGATCAAGCTCCGGCATTGGTTTTTCTTTTTAAAAAAAAAAAAAGAAAAAGTGAACCGCGACGCCTGCCTATGGACTTCAAATCCTAAGATTAGCAGGCTCTCCCAGCTGCCCGTGTACGTTTCTATAGAGACCATTGCGAATACCCTACTTTATGACCCCACCGATTCCTTGATTTTACGACAATCATGATCCCGCACTTAACAAAGGATTCTGTTTCCTGGATAAAACTTTTCCCCACCAGCTAATCCTGCAAAGTTGCTGAAACATGCATGGCTTACTTGTCTGCTTCTTCTTTCATTCTGTCTTTCATTTCTTTTCTGAAATCCCCAAACCTAACGCCTTCCTCCTCTTTGTCTTCCTATCTAAACACTAGTACCCCTTGTTTTCCTCTTCAGACGTCCCGCGCATCATAGAATTCCTCACTAGCGCTGAATCATTAAGCTTCACTTTCATGTCTTAGGCGCAACGGCGACTGTTCCTCCATCTTCTCCACGATTACATTCCAGTCGGCCTCGTGCTGCCTGTGGGCACCGACTGTCCACTGGTGGAAAATTCGCACATTCTTGACCTCTAGCTGCTGCGTGTTCGTCAAGTGCTTGCGGACGAGATATCTGAAGCTCGGAACCTCCACGCGGCCGTGGAAGAGTCGCAGACTCTGTAGCTTCTGAAGACGCGTTCATTTGCTGGCCAGCCTTCCGAGGGTGGTCGTCGGCAGAACTCTCCTGCTGCGCTTGGAGACAGCCAGCTTGAGTGAGAGGAGATTAGGCATGAGGCGCAAGAGCTTACTGATGCTGTCATACGTCTCGTCGTCAATACCGTCGAGGGTGTCGATATTGACAGTATTAGTAAAATGCTCGATATCCTTGAATTAGGGCGCCAACTTGGTGAGCTTGCTGTCCGGAATGTTCTGTAGGTTGCTCGGAAGGACGAGGCCTTCGATTCAGTCGGGGTCGAAGCGTGGAGGCGAGACGGACAGGCGCTTCAGAGGCGTTAGTCGGTCGATGAGGGCGCAGAGGAGGGTTTCGACTTCTGCGGAGGCGATGCAGTGGTCCCCGACCCACTTGCCGCGCTCGCGCTGCTTGATACCCTTGACTCGGTGGCAAACAATGATGTCGTCAATCGACGGAAGGAAGTTGAGGTACTTGCGGATGACGCATGCCCCATAGAGCCGGCTCTTATGGGTATCTGCATTCCTGAGTGAAGCAGTGGGAAGGGTGAGACCGCGGTGGCGTTTACGCGACTTGTACTGACCTGGGGGAGCGACGTTGGGCTTGCTACGTCCATTGTGAGAACGCTCTTTCTACCGTGACTAGTATCCACAGAATTGAAACTATCTTGGCTCGCTCTGGGCCTTCTTCGTCGCTGCCTCCGCCTCCACCTGCGCCCGCCGGACACGAATATTGCGCTGCTTCTTCGTCATGGGAGGTGGGAGGTCAGCATCGCTAGCGGAGTGAGCACCAGCGTCAAGCTCCAGCTTCGTGAAGCTTTTACGGAATCCCTAGCGGCAGCGGTGAGAAGAGTGACGCAGTATAAGCCCTCGCGGTTCAGGGGTACGTGAGCAGTCGTGAAGTAATGCTTCGCAACATAGGCCTAATTCTTGTAGTCCAGGTCGTGAAATAGCCTGCGCACGCCAAAAATTTCGTTCATGGATGGCTGACTGAGCACCATCTCCATGATCTCCGCAAGGAGTCTTTCGATACCGGCGAGATGCTTGTGAGATACGCGAGTAGGTCATCGACCATCGTTGTCGCTGTTGTTGAATTTCCTATCCGAGTGTCGAGTGCTGGAATGCCTGTCAAGAGGCCGGTGGATTCTATAATGTGACTGTATTGTCTAGGACGGAGCTGAGTGATTAAAGAGATTTTGAAGGCATTGCTTCGCGGCTGAACGTTGGGAGCGGTTGGCTCCTCGGTCAGGTTTGTGTTAAAAGTAGTTAGAGTGTAGGAAAGACTCTGTTATTTGACAGAGCAACCAGAGAAGGCGAAACGTGGGAATTGGTTGTTTAGTGGAGTTTGTGTGACTAAATGAGGGAAGTTGGTGCTACAGGCGGTAAGATAGCTGGGAAACTACGGTAACAATGAGACTGGCTAGCTCCTTTGGGAAACTTCAAATTCTCGTTTCATTCACTTTCAACATGCCGGACCAAGCAGCAACTGCATCCCATAGGCAAATAGGTTCCACCGTAGTGCTGCAAGTGCACGCCCTACTGTAAGAGCGTGGACAAATCAATGGCACTCACAGACATCTTGTATACAGCAAGTTCACACCGGCGACGCCGTCCATCCTTTTTTTTTTTTTCTTTTTTTGTTGTTTTTTTCTCTTGAAAACAATGGTTAATCAATCTCGAAATCAGTCGACACTACCCTTCTGCTCCTTTCAAAGGCTACCGAGGTCCCACACCACGACTTTGTCTAATGAAGCATTTGCCACTGGTATTTATAGCTTGTAGCGTCTATTCTGGGCGCGCCATCTTCGTTTTTGTGCGGCGTGTTCTGATAATAAGCTGAGTTTACCTTGGCTGGAGTGATGAGCGTTATGAACTTGACCTCGCGAAGTTGGCAGTATTGAGAATTCGCCTTAATTAGAATTAAAGAATAAAGAATAGTGGCGAAGGAAGATTGGAGCAAATGCACGAAATTCATGCCTTTTCATATTGTTCGGGGTTCTGCAAGCTTATAGAAAGCGTTGTACTTGACTTCATTGTCAAGCGTTTCCCAGGCCCCGAACTCGTTGCCGCATGTCAATTGAAGCAGGCGCTTCGCTTACGTCGCGTTCGAGTGGCGAACATGAAACGTTCCTGAGTCCCACATGTGCCTCCAACTTCTCTCCTGCCCTCGTCTCCTTTTCCAGAGTCCACGCCACTTGATGGTGCACATCGGAAGTCGATGCCCACTACAGCGATAGCGCCGGCTATAAGGTTACGCCTTGTGCAGCTTCCAGCCACGACTGACAATGCTCCGAATCGCGGCATACGTTGCGTCGTCCTCTCCGGCGTCACCCGCCAACTCGACTTGCACTCTTTGGACAAGCTTGGATGACATGGCGTGCCTCGAGACCGAGAGCGCGTCGACCCAAGCACTCTGGCCATGGGTGCTTGCGGGCGCAGTCTTTACCATGAAGAGAAGGTAGCCTGCCTGCACGGAAGTCAGTCACTAGGGGTAACTCAACGAAGAAGATTTACAACGACATGCGGAGCATTTTCCGGAAAACCGCACCTTTTGGTCCGTCGGACTCAAGAGAGCCAAGTGGGCCAAGGTCTCTTCAAGAGAACAAGCAAGGTTGGCATGACGCCACGGCCGGGTCGATCCGCTTGCCGTTTACCCCAGCTCTGCCTAAATATTTCTGTGGTGCCGTTCTTCCTTCCATCAATCTCTTCTCATTCTAAATGAATCTGGATCACAAGCTTCTATTTCATACAAGGCCTTTTTATCCACCTCTGAGTGGTGTAGTTCACAAGGCGACCCATCGCTTTTAGCCGCTATTCTCGGCGAAAAAAAACCCCCCCGTCAAAACACATACACACCACAAACCACAGAGCTATCTGCGGGGTACAGCTGCTGGCACAAAGCTGCAGGGCAAGAGGGAGATCTTCTAGCCTTTTCCGAAGTACAGCTTACCTGACGAGCGGGTAAATGTCTAGTCTCGGAAGCGGCTGGGAAAGCTTAGCATAAAGCTTTCTTTTTCTCCATGCATCCTACATTGCATGAGGTAAAATCCAAGCGGCTGTGTTGCAGTGTGGTAAGCAGTTGCGACAAGTAAATGGCGAGAGGCGTTGAGGCGGCCCATCAACATTAGCAGACCAATCGGATGTACCAGCGCTATACGGCGAGAAACAAACTCGCAGGGTGGTAGGGGTTTTCAGATGAACGCATCCGCAAGACGCGTGAGTTGTTCCAAGTTTACGGCGTGTACAGCATGATGACCAGGAGAAGAAACGTCATGCGGCGTGAAACTGATGCCAGCCGCCCGCCCGAAACGAAACAGTAGGCACCTTTTCCAGAGGGGCCAACTCGGCTAAAATGAAGCACGTCGCGGGATGCGGTCTGGGATTAATCAACTCCCTACCCCGTAATCCGTGATCATGTCCACATTCAGTGTTCCCCACTTGGCCTTGCGTCTAGGGCTATTTAGAGACTGCCAAGCTTCGTTTAGCCGTTGGCAGAATCTATAGTCCACCCTGCCATCGTCGGGACGTGAGCCTGCCCGCTGTTTGGAAACAGTCGGCATTCTGAAACGCCCGGTTGCCTGAGTTCCGCAATGCCATCCCTCCTTTTCTTTTCCTTGGGGTCGAGGCAGAGGATATAAAGAGAGCCAATCCCTCCCACCGTCTAGATAGAGCAGTCCATCCCACAGCCTCCAATCATTCAGAGTCACAGCCACCATGGTTTCTTTCAACACGCTCCTTCTGTCCCTTACCGCCGTCGCTGGTGTCTTTTCCGCCCCGACTCCCGAGGCCAAGGAGTTGATCACCAGGCAGTCGATCACTTCCAGCCAGACCGGCACGAACAACGGCTTCTACTACTCCTTCTGGACCGACGGCAGCGCCAAGGTTACCTACACTAATGAGGCTGCCGGCAAGTACGCTGTGACGTGGTCTGGCAACACCGGCAACTTCGTCGCTGGTAAGGGATGGAGCACTGGTAGCGCCAGGTAAGAAGAACGTTCTCTCACCCAAGATATTGTGAGACTCACGCACATCCAGAAACATCAACTTTTCTGGCTCCTACAAGCCTAATGGCAACAGCTATCTCTCTGTCTACGGTTGGACCACCAGCCCTCTCGTCGAGTACTACATCGTCGAGTCGTACGGCACGTACAACCCCGGCTCCGGTGGCACCAAGGTCGGAACTGTCACCTCCGACGGCTCTACCTACACGCTCTACAAGGCGACGCGCACAAACGCCCCTAGCATTCAGGGCACCGCGACCTTCACTCAGTACTGGTCCGTTCGCGACAGCAAGCGCTCCAGCGGTACTGTCACTACCAAGAACCACTTCGATGCGTGGGCTAAGGCTGGCCTCAACCTGGGCACCCACAACTACCAGATCGTCGCCACTGAAGGCTACCAGAGCTCCGGTTCCGCTGAGATCACTGTGTCGTAGGTTCTCTACGACGGCGGCCCACCATGATCTTCATGTTCTTATTGATTTTTGCCGTGGAATCTGGCTAATGTCCACTTTCATGGATATTTCCGATGTATATAAACTTTCGAGCATATTCCCTGCTGTCCTACGTCTGCAGCGCGTCGGGATCAGGGATCAATTTTGAAAGGAATTTATCAAGGACCCAATCATCTCTGGCAAGGTAGTGATGCTTATGACTTTCCCGCTTCATGCATAATTTAAGGCTGCGTCCCGGCACAGGTATGCGGCAATCTACATGTTGCGTCACCGAGGGGTGCTCAAAGTCAATTTCCCATGTCGCCAATGGCAACCATCTGTACGTGAAATGATCAATCTTATGTGGATGAGTCAATTGTGGCAGCCTCCATACAAGTATAGTACGCGCTTTATCTCCTCTGCCGAAGTGCCCAGGACCCATATCAACTCGGAAATCTGACTACACCAGGCCGAGAGCGGAAGCTCTTTTGCGAATTTACAGCCTTCAATCAACCAACCATTGCAGTATTCTCTTTTCCTTTGCCCTTAAAATACAAGAGGACTAACGGAGTAATTCCATTAGGCGATTACTTCAAGCCTACATGAATTATCCAGGCCGGATGAGTTTGCTGCTCAGAGGGGAGGAAGCTTTTCACACAGTAAGTAGCTAGTTGAGGCCACCGTTGTAAGCATTCTTCCTGTGTTTTCCATTGTACCTTTTTTCTATAGAAAAGTAGTTTTTCTCGATATGGCTACACAAATCTTCTCTTATGAAAGCCAGTTCGTAGCATGTATATTGATATCGCAAGACGATGAATACCTTGGAAAAAATCTAAAGACAAACCCTTCAAATGCGCCAGGCAGGCGAGAGAGGCGCCCAAGTGGACAGCCCTGTCACTATTCCTTCGTAACTCATAAGTCGGCTAAGCGAACCCAGGGTTGTGCTTGATGGAAAGACTCGTTAGCATCTCTGACCTTGTCTAAACCCCTTCCAGGTCATATCATCTTCCATATCTTATAAAGGACCTGTTAGCATATATTATAGACCAATCCGTACAACTAAAGCATCTATTCATAGCTCTTTTAGTGTGTGGTGCTAGGGCAACAGCACGTTACCTTACGTTCTAAGCCAGGGACTTCTTATGTATAATCGCGATCCATCTATACTCTTCTGTCGAGCAACAATGGCAGTGAATAGCGTGCAATAAAAAAAAAATCTGCTTTAATGAATGTAATTCGTATATTATCTCATAGATCGTAAAGCCCCTTCGGGGGCCAATCCATTCTGTTCTTCACACAAACGTTCTATAGAGATAGAGAAAAGAAAGCAGTCTAAGCCTAATTCGGGCATTCTTCATTAGGAAATATTTACGGGCGGATCTTCGATCTTTAAGATTTTGGACTCGAGAGTAAGTCTCAGGACTATTTCGGTGTTTTGGCGGATGTTCTTGAATCGGCCTGGTAAAGAAAATTAGGACAATCCGGAGTTGTGTCGATTGTCGCTACGTACGTTAGATTATAATACAAACTTCCATTTACATGCTTATTATGCGCGATTAAATAAGGAATTAGAATCGATAATTAGTCTCTATCTTTAAATTCCTAAAGGAATCCAGATAGTTATAGTAATCGAATCTATAAATAAGAGACAAGCGATATTGGATAACGGTCTGTTTCAGGAAAAACAAAATGAATTATGGAAAAGAAGGGAAAATGTAGAAGGAATCGTCTTATTTTACTAAGCTTCCTAAGCGTATTTCTGCTCTCATGCTGGGCTGGATGAACCCTTGCAATAGGCTAGACCCTTCAAGCCAAGCCATGGTTACTTTGTCAATGCCGCGGCAAGGGTCCTATTAATGCTCAGCTTTCAATGAATAGGTGTGACCCGACAATGTTGAAAACGACCAAACCTATTCCATAAATTCGTATCACTAGACCGATGAGACTATAATCCCTTCTCAGTAGAAAGGGCTCATGCAATAGCTCAGATGGAGAAAATCCAGGTGTTACTACTTGAAAGCTCCCAGTGGGGGCTTTTCAACGGGTTTCTCGGCAATTAAAGAAACTCATGGGCGCAATGTTTTGGTGGAACATGAAAAGAAAGGTTCCTTCTTCTCTCTCTCTCTCTTTCTCTCAAAAAATAAAAATTAACCTCCGGCACTAGCGAAGTCGCCTTATCATTTATCTTAAGTAGTCGAAATCCGGCTGTCCAGGTGTAAGGAGATTTATTGCATGTACGTGAGGACGACCGCTTCAACTCCACGTGGTAAGTTTGTGTTTGCTATGGTCATCTCTACTCATCGGGTCCCGTGTCGGAAGCACCGGGTATATCTTGGTAATATCAGGGGTCGCTGCTGAACCGTACCGTGGGAATCATGTTAATCAAACTGTCGCGAACCACCGGTAACTCGAGGTGGAGGTCGAGATACAGACTCAACGAAGAGTTAGACAGTAAATAACTTCCTGGGCCGTTAGAAGACGAGGAAGAACGTGTATCGGCTCGCGACAGCAAAGATGCTGATTGGGTTAAGCGAAAAGGCAGAAATAGTATGCTGATTCGAATAAGCTTCAGTGATGCCGCCTAGCACCCAGACCTATGCGACTGCAGAAGAATCCGCTAACGATTCATTAACATCTATGTGGGGTATCTAGTCAAGCGCCTATCCAAGCCGCAATTATTTCGACGTCCTGTCATACAGTTTTTGTTGTAGAAATGAATTTCATGCAACAAGTTTTGCTATTTCCAAGCTCAAGTTGCGCCATGCTCTGCCGAACTCCGGGCATTTACTCCCTTTCCAGAAAGTTTATCGGAGCCTTGGCGTTTCAAACGCGTACATGACCTGCCCTTAATGCGTCCGATCCAGTATATGTGTCTCGTGATACGGCCAATGAAGGCGTATCTCCTCGACACGCTGAATGAAGCAAAGCACGAGAGATTCGTGTCGTGGCTGTACAGGATAGCGTGATGTCGTAGCGCCAGCGGGTGAGGTGATGGTAGTGTCTGGGCTGTGCCCCGTCTTGTTCACTTTGGTGACTTGAACTTCTCCCACTTGAAGGGATGGAACATTCCTGGGGGCATGCATGTGTCCTTCCTAAGGAAATCGGACCATACGTGCTGGGGATAGTGATCGTATCCTTCGCGGGGCCACCACCACGTCAGCTTCTCCAACACCTTGTGAGCCGCACCTTCCCAATTATACTGGCTGTCTGGCCCGCCTCCTAGATTCTCCGGACCTCCGGAATTGAACAGCCAGTCAATCATCTTGTCATTTTCAGTGCCGTTGAAGAAAACAGGATGTTGGACATGGACGGCCTTATAACCCTTATGGTAAGAGATCGTTTCCATGGTGGCTTCAGAAGCCATCCAGAATCCGTACTGCTGTTGCAGTGTATGGACTGCGTCGAGGAGGCGTTTCGAGGTCCGTGTCATGGCCACCGGCGCAGCGAAGTGGGGTAGTTTCTTAGCCTTTATTTGATAGGGATCATTGTGAACCATGCCGCGGAAGAGCCAGAAGTCGGTCGTGCGGACATCAACAATTGGAGCAAGAGTGATCAGATCGGCCTCCTCTCCGACACCCCAATTCTTACCGTGCTCACGAACTTCAGCTGCTCGCTTGTCGTTCCAAAGGGTCTCATTCATAAGCATCCAGAGGTCATGCCACGAGCCCTGCAGGCTTGGAATGTACCATGCCGAATTCATGTTGGTGAGGTAGAGACGAGGTTGCTCTTTGGCCCAGGAAGCCATACGCTCAAAAGCTTTCAGGTGAGGGGTGGTTGCACGCCAGTCCATTTCGAATTGCCAGAAATAGTCGAAATCGGGGGCGATGAAATTCGCAAAAAGCTGCAACGCCTGGTATGCCTGGTGAATGTAGCTTCATGTGGGTTAGAAATCTCTGGGAAATTGTAAGATGAGGATGACTGACCTGTGATCAGGAACTTCAGGGTACCATGCTTTGAGAAGGTTCTCATTCCATAGGTAGGCCATGCCGCGGAACTCTTCGGGCACATGTTTACGTAGAACGCGATCGTAGGCCTCTGGATCCAAGAAGATATGCTGCTTCAAATCCTTGACTTGCACCAGAATGAATATCTCATACACGCCTCCGGACTCCAGAGATAGCTCGACAATCATGGACCTGATGTAAGCTATGATATCCCCAGCCCAGTTGAAATTGTCCGAAGTTCTCATCACAACGGCGGTTCGCGGGGTTGGCTTCTTCGCATCTTTCTTCGCAGGCTGGGTTGTCAGATAGCGCTGAGAATCGTGGTCGGGCAAATGGAAGCGTTGGCGCTTTTGAGTGCCGAAGGCTGGCAGGAGGCCATTTTTCACGGCGCATTCATGCTGTTCCTTTCTCCAATCGCGACCGGCCCAGATGCCTTTGCTGTCACTGCGCTGCTCCTTCAGGTCGAATCCGTAGGGCGTCAAACGCGTGCTCGCGTCGTAGCAGTGATTGTAGCTGTCGAGGAGGTTCGGCAGACCAAAGAGATGACGCAAGGCTGTTCAGACGGGTCAGCTCGAGGTGGCACTGCATGGGGGCGGGCGCGGGTTGAAACGCACTCTGGTTGTCGGTTTTGGACGGGATCTTGGCACGTTGGGAGCGCTGGGCCAGTTCGGGATCGAGAAGGCAGGTCTTGAAGGCCTGGCGGCGGTGCAGCGCAGTGGAGGGCGAGCCGGTGAAGAAGAAGAGGCCGAGGAGGAGCAGGAATGCGAGCACGAGGGTCGACGAGCGCCGCGCCATGGTGGGCAGCGGACTTGCGAGGCGTGCGGAATTCAAGGTGTGGGCGGATGGTAGGGCGGAGGCGCGGAAGGGGAGCGGCGGTAGAAGATGGATTGCGCCCTTGCAGCAGTCTGCAGGCCGAAGCTTGCTACTCAGCCGTGCATTGTGGGACAGGCTTTGAGCGTCGTAAGTGCCAGATTAACGGGCTGGCTGACGCCATGAATAGCTATCGGCGGCGCCAGGGGAAGCGGCGATCGAAACGGGATCCGTGCCAAGCAAGGTTCCAAAGAAGCACTGCCACCCCAGCACGCGCCCGCTGTTTCGCGCGCTTTTCTCCAGCAGCACGCCTAATGAGCCTCGCCTCGTCCTTGTCGTTGTTGTACATAGAGCCTCCAGACGGTGATGATGCTTAGGTAATGCGATAAGCAGCATGCTTTCGCTTCATGCCTGCACTTCCAACCCAGCCAGTCCAGCCAGCCCTACAGCCCCCGGCTACTGCTCTGCCCCAGAACGGCCCTGCGGAATCTGCAGCGACCCGCCTGCAACAGGACGAAAACTTCCACAGCACGGCACCCACCATTAAACAGAAAGCTCCGGGTTTCTCTCTGAAGAGCCGCTACGCTACTTTCTGACCTTGCTGAGCGTCCGTGTAAGCATGTCGCAATCCACAATGATGGAGGTGTTCCATACTCTGCTCCGAAAAACCACGCTGTTATGTGCGACGTGATGTTATACAAATATCGCCTTTGTGGCCTCCATATGTACCTGATTCCACCGTCCAAAACGCGAGTTCATTACCAGTCAATCACTCAGGCTCCACCCGCAGCAACGTCAACTTCACTTGATATGCTCATACGGGCGCCCGAAGTAGGCACTCTAGCAAACCTAACACTACAGTTGGCCTGTGCTGACACATTAAACAGGGCACAAAGCTATGAATATAACTCGGAGCGATCAATTGGTTGCCCTTCAACAGCTGACAGTCTCTAGCCTTTGCACCTTGGCAATTTGGAAGCTGATGAGGGCTGGTTCAAGCGCGGGGTTAGCCGATATCCCCGACACCTGTGCGCACAATTATTGTACTGATCCCTGCTAAGGTGGATCCACTACTGCCACCAATCCGAAGAACATCGCAGAAAGATGCGGACTGGTCATTGTATCAGCTCTCATTGAGAATCCAATTGAGGGACTCATCTTGTTTGAGACTGGCGCCGGTAGAAAATATCCCAAGGACTGGGGAGCGCCTCTGAACGACATTTTTGCTCAGTCCAACTACCATTCAGACCAGGAGCTTGAGGCGCACCAAATCTCCGACGTCAAGGCTGTCATCATGTGCCATGTCCATCTCGACCACGCAGGAGGCCTTGACTATTTCCGAAATACAGACATGCCAATCTACGTTCATGAGCAAGAACTGAAGCATGCCTTCTACAGTGTGGCGAACAAAGCCGACCTGGGTGTGTACCTCCCACAACATCTCACGTTTGACTTGAATTGGATTCCGTTCAATGACAGCTTCCAGGAAATCGCTCAAGGGCTTACCATTCGACATGCACCAGGCCACCACCTAGGCCTTTGCGTTCTTCAGGCAAACCTGAAAGACTCAGGAACTCGGATTTTCACCACTGATCAGTATCATGTCTATGAGAACTACGAGGCAAACCACCCTCAAGGCTGGCTGGCCCGGGACCATGATGACTGGGTCAGGAGTCACCAGATGATCCCTATGCTGCAGAAGAGAACAGACACAAACCTGGTGTTTGGCCATTGCAAAGATACTTTCAGCATGTACAGGCATACCCCCCACGCATAAACTTGAATAAAAGCTTCTCCGTGCCGCCAATGCACACGAGCGGATAAGGGTAGCGACCGATGTTATTTCGCGCCTTTCTAGCCAACCATATATCAGTGTCTGAATAGATATGCCACTTCTTTCAATTCCCCAACCGAAACTTCATCGAGGATCAGCTGTTTCGTTGCATGGGTGGAGACTAAAAGCAATATCTCTCCATAGTTCAAATCGTCGTGCTCCATGGTGTATAGAGCACATCAATGTGATAGCAGGAAGGAGGCTTTGGCGGGTTCGGCAAAAAATCGCAAACGATGCAAACGACTGCGGCGCCCAATAGCGTGCAATAATATTTCACCACAACTATGAAGAAATGTGATCTCCCGTCGTGGTATCCCGTGGTTGAGGGATGGCGATCCTTCCCGTCGGACCCCTGCAACGAAAACGTCATGATCGCTCGAGTCGTGCGTGCGGAGCTCCCCTCTGCCGTCACACCTAAAAATGTCACGACACTCGAAAGCTTCATGCTTTGCACACTCCGTCACGTCAGTACATCACCGGCATCAAGAATGAAGCTCGACGCCGCTGTCGCTCAAGCAATTGGCATAGACCCGTCCACTGCCAGCGTATCCTCCGCTGGGGGCGGCGGCATGTCGTCAGCCTCGACGTCCAAGATCGTGGCTAAGCTGCCCGATGGCAAGGAGAAACAATTCTTCATGAAAAGCGGAAAGGGCGAAGACGCAGCCATCATGTTCGAAGGTGTGCAGACCCAAGACGCCCGTTCGCCGATCCCCAACCCTACTAACGCGATCGCGCAAGGCGAGCACGCTTCTCTCAACGCCCTCCACAACGCCGTCCCCACACTCTGCCCGAAATCCTTCGGCTTCGGGCGATTCTCCTCGTCCCCCTCAACCTCCTTCCTTGTGACCGACTACCTGCACTTGACGTCGCGCCTATCCCGCAGCTCCAACACCTCGTCTGCGCCCTCGCTCGCCGCCAAGCTCGCCAAACTGCACACCACGCCGGCGCCGACGCCGCCGGGCTACGACAAGCCGCAGTTCGGGTTCCCGGTGACGACGTGCTGCGGCGACACGCCGCAGGAGAACGGATACAAGGCCAGCTGGGCCGAGTTCTACGCCGAGAACCGGCTGCGCTTCATCCTGCGGCAGTCGGAGCGGAACAACGGCGGCGACAAGGAGCTGCGCGACCTGGTGAACCGGACGGCCGACGAGGTCGTGCCGTGCCTCATCGGCGACGACCACCTCAACAACGGCAAGGGCGTCACGCCCGTCGTTGTCCATGGGGACTTGTGGTCGGGCAATGCGTCGGCTGGGCGGATTGGGAGTCCGGATGCCGAGGTTGAGGAGGTTGTGTACGATCCAAGTGCTTGCTATGCGCATAGCGAGTATGAGCTGGGAATCATGAAGATGTTCGGTGGGTTTGGTGGGAGCTTTTTGAAGGAGTATCATCAGCTGTGTCCAAAGACCGAGCCGGTGGATGAGTATGATGACAGAGTTGCGCTGTATGAGTTGTATCACCACCTAAACCACCATGCGCTATTCGGTGGCGGTTACAGGTCGGGTGCTGTGAGTATCATGAGGGCGTTGCTCAGGAAATACGGAGAAAGTAAGGCTTAGACGCGGTTGTGTGTTCAGCATTGGTGAGAGGTTAATACCCGAGTAATGAAACCTGATGTAGGTTTGATGAAGTCTACGTATGAGGAGCATGACCGGAGTAGAGTGAATATGCCATTCGATGCCACCAATCACTCCTTGGTCTTCAAAGCAGCTCCCAGTCAACTTCCATGTGGTCATCCGAGATTGCCTCGTCTCTAGCAGCAGATGGCGGTCACAATGGTGGTCCGTAGCAGGCGCAATTTGAGGGATTTTGTTGGGGCCAGTCAGCAAGGCGAAGTCCTTTTGTTCCATGGGATTCCGAGCATTGATTCTCGGGCCGCTACTGAAAGGATCGTCCTTAGGGCAGCCAATGGGTAAGTGGGCCCGCGAAAGACGCAGTGAACAGATGCTGCAAGGCGAACACATCGTGCAGCTGTCTCGCCATGGATAAACGTGTTCAGCATACGCAAGGGGAACGAATGATGACTGGTGCAAGAAAGTTGAGAGCGAACAAAGCGGGCGAGAAAATTGGATTGGCCCAATTGCAGAGCCGCACGATTTGCAGGGCGGCAGCGAGCATGTGCATCCTGTTTCAGGGTTCAGCCGTGCTGCGATAAGCCAGCGCGGTAAAAGCCGGTGCAGGAGAGGCTGTCAGTGGACAAAGCCATGGCGTGGCAGGCGAATAAGACTGGTGTTTGCGAATGCGTCGAGGTGCGACAGAACGGAGCCAGGGACTGGAATGCTAGCATGGGGGGCTAACAGCGGGCTCGCGTAATGAGGATGTGGTGATGGACGTTAAAAAAAGGGCTGTGTTTTGGCGCGCTTCAGGGCTTTTGGGGGGCTTGATCGGCGGGCCTGGGGCAGCACTAGGCACCGGGCTCGGGCTGAGGCTTAGGTTCAGGCACCCGCCCTGCTGGCTGCTGGGTAGCTGCTGGCCGCTGACAGCGCGCACAGGCAATGCAGCGACGGCGGCGGCGCGTGCGCTCGAACATGACCGCATCGTCACCACCACCACGACACGTCGTCTGCAAGGCTGCTGGCTGCTACGTGGAGCACGGTCGCGTGAAAAACAGGGAATAGCCATGGTGAGCCTCCGGCAACATGCAGATCCAGTCTCGGCCCGGCGCCGCCGCGTCGCAGCCCTCAGCATCAGCGCTGCCTCTCTCCCAGCCACCATGCCAGCCTCCCAGCGCCAGCCATGAGAACATATATCGTTCGAAGCCAAAACCCACGCCCACAGCTGTCCCCGCAATGCCGCCGCGCAAACTATCCACATTCCTATCTACTAAATTGTCACGCGCGACATGAGTTCAAATGAGCCACTGCTCGCGCTGAAGCACACCAACGGTACGTCACCCATGCCAACTATTCTTGCTCGAGCCGAGGCGGGCGCTCCCTCCCGCGTCGCCCTCCCGCGTCGCCCTCCCGCGTCGCCCCGCCGCAATGCATGATCTTGTCTGACAGCGCATGCAGTTAGCCGGCCTCAGATCCAGCACAGCGCTTCCCAGCAGAGCATTTCTGCCTCCGAAGACTACTACACCGTCTCCGAAATCTCCACCGACTCTGGCGATGACCGCTCGCAAACAACTATCATCCGCCATAGCACCCCGCCCGAGCTGTACCGCACCCCGCTGCAGAGCCATGAGCAGATAGCCCCACCCCACCACCTGTCCACCGTGCCAGAGCTTCGTCAATCCTACGAGGCGAACCAGGCCCTTCCCCGCGCCGTCAACTTCGACGAGGCCTCTCTGCCCCAGCGCTCAATGGCTTCTTCGTCGTCGCGCGGTCCGCCTGACCCGCGTCGCAAAAGCACCATGGACTCGGAATCGCTATCTACCACCCCGGGTGTTGACGATACACCTTACATTCGCTTTGCCATTGATCAGCTCACGCGCGACGAGGAGGTCCGCGGTTCGAGGAAATATCCCGCCGGTGCCCGTGCAAGTGGTACAGGCGACTATCCTGTGCAACCGGTAATTCCGCACGAGCCGGTAGGCTACGTGCCGCAGAATCCAACATACGAGGCACCCGAGAGGAATCCTGCTCGTCCGCCCCCAATGGAACCACTTAATCGTCAGTCCGCACCGTTACCCGAGTCTATTGCATGCTAACTGTCTGCAGTGCAACAACAACAGCAACGCGATATTTTCGTTCCATACTATCCTCAAACGAAACTCGTCCAATTCCCGCCTCTGAAATTTTTGCCGTCCATTCTACGTCCGCTATGGCTCGGTATCTTCACTTTTCTCTGCATACTCATGATCACCGGCATGATTGTTAGCGCCGTGTGGTCTGACACATATTCCGGCCTTCTCGACTATGGCAGCTTGGGAGACGGTAAATACTTTCTCTTCCAATACTTGCCAACAATTTTCGGCATGATAATATTGGTGTGGTTGCATCAAATCGCCGCTGCATTGCAGAGAATTTCGCCATTCATGGCCTTGGCCTCTGATTCATCCAAATCTCGGTCCGAGGGCGTCTTTCTCGATTTATATCCCACCCAGTTCCTCTACCCGACTGTTCAGCATTTTCGCGCCGGTCAGCCTCTTATTGGCGCTTTCTTCGTTATTTCATGGGTCTTCCTCTTCACGATACCTCTCCTGGGTTCCGCATACAATGTCCGCTTTTTCGGTGACTTGCGGAATGGCACATGGCGGTGGCTGGCAGTTCAAGGTGTCATTTGGACTGTCGTAGTCCTGTACTTTGTGCTCATTGCTGGCATCCTCCTCATCTCCGTTCAGCTCCGGAAGCCTTCTGGCCTGAAGTGGGATCCGCGTTCTATTGCCGATTATGCTGCTCTTCTTGAAAGGTCCAACATCATTGGCGACTACAACGAGACCGAAACTTTGGAAACAACTGCGGATTTCAGGAAAAGGCTTGCCAACCGCACTGATCGCCTTGGTTACTGGAACACGTCGAGGCGGCCTAACGATATCTTCTACGGCCTCGGTGAACCCGGTGGTGGAACGCGCAGGTACACCATTGACCATGGCAGAATCAGAGAAAAGCAGGACTACGCACCCGACGGGACGGATCTGGAAGCTGGGAGGCCAGGTGACATCCGCATGGATATCCGCGCTGAGGCGGTACGGAGACGCTACCTGCCGTGGTTTTTGACGGACTCTTATGTGGTTGCCTGGATCATCGTCGCTGTCGTCCTTTATGTGGCTTTCCTCATAGTCAGTTTCGTCAACGACGCAGTGATTGATGGTTTCCGGCCTCGCGTTCCCGTTGCCGCCAATGCAGCTGGCTTCTCGAGCTCTAATTTCCTTTACTCCTTCCTTCCCGTTCTGCTCACGATGTTCCTTTACCTCTTCTTTCAGACTCTGGACTTCGCGCTCCGCCGTCTTGCTCCTTTCGAGGCGCTCAGCACGCCGGGCGGCTCTTCTGCCGAGGCTTCAATTCTGCTCGATTATCCTGCCCGCCTGCCGATCTCCGTGACGCTCACCGCAGCCGCCAACCATCACTGGCGCGTTGCGCTCTTTTCTTTCGTGTCATTCATGAATGCTTTCACTCTTCCAGTCCTCGCTGCAGGCCTCTTCTTCACGCAGTACTACCCCTCTGACGGCGAGCTCCGCGTCGCCGCGCACCCGGCAGCGTATTACGCACTCTGCGTCTTCCTAGCCTTCTACGTACTGACTATTTGTGCGCTTGCCACTGGCCGTAGCGACATGGCTCTACCGCACGAATCCCGCTGCCTCGCTGAGATGATCTCGTGGCTCTACCAATCCCGCATGCTCACCGACCGTGCGTTCAGCCGGCCAGCCACCAAAGCCGAGCTCGTGGCCCGCCTCATGGGCCCCGTCTATCTAGACCAGGGCTTCGCACGGTCCTTGCGCTCGCTCGTCATGCCCGGTGCCGGCGGCTCCAAAGCCAATCTACGCGCCGCGGCCGCCAAGCAGCAGAAGGAGCAGGACGAGATCGCGGCCAGCTTTTCCATGCCCGGCCCCACCGGCAGCGGATCCTCACGCCGCGACCCTCGCGGCCAGTACTTTGCTGGCCAACAGCAAGTCAGCCCAGAGGACCTGCGCGCTGCGGCGATGGAGAAGAGGCGGAGTCTGCTTGACCCTGGAAGCATCATGTATGGATTTGGCGTGCACTGGGGCCGCGATGGCCGTGAGCATTTGGGCATCGACCGTGTACAGAGAGGAGAGGGGCGGATGATGCATTTCGATTAAGATTTGTCGTCCCTTCCCTTCTAACCCGTTTTTCTTCTGGCTTCAACTTTTTGAGTCTGGTCTTTCCATTTCGCAGTTGGAGTTGCACTTTATTCTACTCCATTCGATGGTTTAAGAGCGCAGTGCATATACCCTTTGCTTCGACGGGCACAGTTTCGTAAAGGCTGTCACCATGTTTTCTTCTTTTTCTCATCAGCTGAGCGGACGTTTTTCGAGCTTTAGAGATTCTTTGCTTCTTCTCCGTTTACCTTTTCCCCCCCTCTTATTTTCCTCCCTCTTCCTCCCTTCCCACTCTAATATCATTGTCGTAATACCCGACGCGTGCCATAAAAAAAGTTCGCTGCATATCCTTTTTTTTTTCTCTCTTTTGGTCTTCATTATTCCTTTGGTTTCTTTTCTTTTTCTCTTTTCCGAGATGATATTTTGGCTTTTTCGTCTAGACATGATGGGAACGAATGTGAAACGCAGATGATGGACAATTTTGCACATACGAACTGATGGATGGATGACTGGTTGGATGGACCGAGGTTTATATTCTCGCTACTACCGAGACGAAGCCAGAGACGAAGCATTGCATGAAAGATGGACAGATCGGGATGCATAGGTGGAATGTAATATGACTTGCCTTGGAAAGTATCATTAATAGCGCCCATATTTGCGGAAGGGCGTGAAGCGGGTGTATGTATGATGATGGGCGATGTGGACACCCAGATGAGCAGACGAATGAAGGTTAAATGAGATACACCAGACACGCTTTACAGCTAAGCAGTTCAGTCGGTCACACTCACCATGGTGCAAGAGATTATGAGCGAACATGCCATTTCAAATTCGCTACTCTACCAGTTATCTGTCGCAATGATGCACTCTTCGAGACCTATCTTCGATCCAGAAGGTAAATTCGAGCACCATCGTATGAAGCCGCTGGAGATTGGCCGAGGCGTTGAGATCGCGGGCCCAGATGTCCACCTGACGATCCTGTAGAGGCCGTTAGTGGTACGCAAGTGGAACCATCATTTTACCACCAACAGCCCGAGGCTTCCTTCATCCGGGCCAGTGGCCGATCGAAAACAAGACAATAGGAAATTGATCGTCACGTTATGAAGTAAAGACGTGAGACCCTTGCACATCTCTACCAGGTGGAGTCGTTGTTGTCAGTCTGGGTGCCATCACCCACAGGAGTGAAGCCATTCTCGGCCTCGGACTCGCCACCTTCAGACTTGTTAAAGGCTTCCTTAGCAGCCTCTTCCTCCTCGTGATCAGTGTCATCGTCGAAATTCAGTGCTTCGCCTTCGGCGGGGGCGCGATCTTGGAGGAAATCCGGAACCTCCTGGCTACGCTCCATGAGGATCTTGACAAGGTCATCGGCCAAGTCCTCGTTGCGGTCGTTATAGAAGGAAGTAGCGATACCTTCGTTGCCGATGCGAGCGGTACGGCCGATACGGTGCACGTACTCGCGGATACCTCCATACATGGCCGACGGAAGATCGTAGTTGATCACGTGCATCACATTCTTGATGTCAAGACCGCGGGCAGTGACGCCAGTAGCAACCAAAATGGGCGCGGTGCCGACCTTAAACGAACGCCTAAAACAATGTTAGCCATGTATACCAGAAAGTCAAGATTAAGGAGCTTACAGGGCATCCTCGCGCTCGCGCTGAGTACGATCAGAGTGAATCGAAGTAGAGGGCAGGCCGCGGTTGAACAAGAAGTCATCAACGAGATCAGCCTTCCTCTTCGAGTTGACGAATACGATGGTGCGTCCCGGGGGCATGGAGTACAGAAGATCGTGAAGCGCCTTATCCTTGGAGGAGTCCTCGACCCAGATGACCCTCTGGGAGATGTTATTATGAGTAGAGCCGGCACGGCCAACACGAATGCGGATGTAGTCCTCGGCGAGGTGCTGGCGCGCAAGGGAGCGGGCTTCCTTCGGGAACGTAGCGGAGAACATGAGGTAGGCGTGGTCGGCGTCCTCGTTCGTGTCTGGAATCGAATCAGCCCATGTTAAGATTAGGAAGTAGACAGGAGCGAGTGTAACATACCGCCACCAGCCATGATCTTCTTGAGCTCTGTCTCCCAGTCGTCGTCGAGCATCTCGTCCGCTTCGTCGATAACGGTGTACTTGACACGGTTCAAGGACAAAAGAGAGGGCTTTTCCATGAAGTCGCAAAGGCGGCCAGGAGTGGCGACGAGAATATCACAGCCCTTCTCAAGTTCCATACGCTGGTGGGCAGGAGGTCCGCCACCATAGATGACGCAAGGCCTGAGCTGGGTGCGATAGCAAAGGCGGCGAGCCTCATCAAAGATCTGAGCTGCAAGCTCGCGAGCAGGGCAGACGATAAGAACCAGAGGCTCCGCACGGACACGGTCCGTAAGCGGGTTGTAGTTCTTGAGGCTCGGGCGGGGGGCCGCCAACTTCTTGGCCTTGCCCATCAGGCGGGACAAGATGGGAATGAGGTAGGCGGCGGTCTTGCCAGAACCTGCACACGTTTTAGCTACGGGGTTTGAACAGGGACAAATACGGCCTACCGGTCTGAGCAATGCCGACGACGTCGTGGCCCTGAAGGACAGCAGGAATGGTGTAGGCTTGGATAGGGGTCGTCATGTCGTACTGACAAAGGCGGGTGACGTTCTCCAGCATGACCGGGTGGAGGCCAGCATCTTCGAACTATGGTTCATACGTCAGCAAATAAACTCTTGCCAATAAGATAAGAAGATGTTGGCAGACCTTGCGAATCGGAGCGATCTGGACGGGGCCCTCCTGCGAAATCTTGTACTCAAGGACCTGGAAGGCGTTGCCCTTGCGCATGACATTCTCATGCCTGAAGAGTTCCTCCTCAAGGTTGGGGTCAGCCGGGCCAACGTCACCGTACTCATCGTCCCACTCATAGCGGGCAGCAGTGGCAGCCCAACCCGGCTCAATGTACCGGCCCTCAGCAACAGCGGCTTCACGCTCCTCCTTCGTGGCATTGTAGCTATCGTAGTCGTAAGCAATGGGAGGAACGAAGCCGTGCTCACGAGCGCGGTCAGCAGCACCCTCGATGGGAACGACGGGCGGGGGCTCAGAGGTGGTATGCTTGGGAGCCTCGCTGCCAGCCTCGCTGCCAACCTCATTGAGCGCAGCGCTTATCTCGGCGGTGTCGAAGTTATTCTCATGCTCCGACATGGTTCTGTGGACACCTCAGTCAGCAATCAGCGCGAGTGAATATTGTGCTGTTCAGATAAGAAAGCAAAAGCGAAGGGCAAGCAGCAGGCGAATATGATGGTGAGGTCGTGTCCAACACACAGTACAGGGCGCCCAAGATCAAGTCGGTGCTGCACGAATGAAGACGGGAATATCTGGCAAAGAATAGTACTTACGCAAAGCGCTGGAACTCTCGAATGTACTGGCGTGTCTTGAAGCAAGGGAAAGCGGACTCAAGCGCAGTAGAGCTCGAATCCGAGGAAGGGTCAAAGGTGGTTGTTTGGAGGGGAGGAGGAGGAGGGTTGGTCGCAAAAGAGACAGAAACTTATACATGGGTAGTGGCGCCGTTCCTTCCTCTTTCGGCAGACCCCATTTGTGTAAGCGAGCGCCGACATGTGCCATGGCAGCAAATAAGGTAGGCACCCGACTCAGAAGGCGCGTACAGGCACAGCGGGCCGGCTCAGAAGACAGCGGAGGTCGTGCATGCGGAAGCCGCCTATGAGAACTGTGATTTAAATATGCACAAAATGAAGAAGTGGTCCAGTAGTCGCAGATCTCAAGATCTCCAGGAAGTCTTCTCCTGCTGACGCCACATACGGCTCTGCTTCCACCAAAGGCCAATGAAGAAACACCAGCTGCTTATTTGCAAACTAGAAATTACCCCAGCAGAAGCAGCACGTTCATCAGACACTACTACCGGCTGCTGTGTATGATAACCGCACGCCACTGTTGCTAGGAAAGAACATGGACATCGGAGTAGCTATGGTATTCGTGACAGACTGCCTTTCCGTTCCTCAGGCCGCAAACTTTATCGGAGAAGGGCCAAGACATCGGCTCGCGGTCAAGGCACAAAGCTTCCTGCTGTGTGATCTAGACAGAGTACTTTGAGCTTAGTCGTCAGCGCAAAAGCAGCAATAACTAAGAAGGTCAGGGCATCCTTGAAATTATGGAAGTAGTGAAGGAGGCTAGTAAAATCCATGCCTAGAATGACAGCTCTTTCTCCTTGCTAGGATCAATGCAGAAATTGACACTGTTGCGAAGGCTGCGGATTAGTGGGCATATTTCGGTCTCCCATTTGCACTTTCTTAAGCATATCCTTCTGGCCTCATGTTCGATCCATGATAGGATGTTCCAAACATTGTCGTAGCAACCGAATTGCCGTGTTGTATGGTCCATGGCTAATTGGACCAGTCGTCCGCATGTAAATACCGCCAATTTCGTCCAACACTTGCGTATATATGACTTGTAAATAAAAAGCATGATGTTTCTTCCACCCCTAGCTGCGGCAGTTATTCAAACGGATAACTTTGCTCTTCGACTCACAAAAGATCAGTGAAGGAGAGAATTCGACGAATGAGCGTTGTAGGAAAGTCGAATTAAGAGAGTTATGGGGAATTATCACGGAACCTAGAAGGAAGAATGTTCGATATGTGAGGATTAGAAGAGGATTTGGCGAGCATAGAACCTTGTTCATGCAGCCCTATCAGCCGACGTCCTTCCCCAAAAATCCTCAGCCTTTCGCGGCGGCGGAAACGTGCTAAGACAGCCAACAACGTCATAGCGTCTCTTGCGGCTGTGCTCACGACTTCCGGCAAATTGAAGTAGATGCATTAGGCGCAAGCCCAAAAAAATAATGTGGCAGATGACGATGTGCAAATGAAGTTGAGAGAAAGTTTTTAGCCAAGGAAGCCGAGGGCTGGGGTGCAGCTGACTCGCGGCAGGCTGGTGGAGCAGAAAGCGGGGAGGCGGGCGACGTCATTCCAGCTCAGCCGCCTTTAATTTGCCAGGAATCTGGCCTGGAACAAACGCGTCTGCCGCTGCTAGACCTCACGCGCACAAGACCCCGTGCGGCACTACCGCTTTTCTTGTTGCCATGGCTGCGGTCCTCTCTTGCTCGACCTCACCCTCGCCTTTCGGTTTCCGTCATGAACGACCCTGGCGTCGACGAGCCCATCAGCAACGCAGCCCAGGACCTGGAACACAATCCATACACCAGCGTCGAGAAAGAAGAGGAGGAGGAGGAACATGACTTTCTTGATCCCAGGCCAGTTCGTGTTATCCTGTTCTACCTGCCCATCTAACCGTTCTTGCAGTCGATGGTGGTTTGCTTCCACAGCATGTCCGCTTCTTGCTGGAACCTTTGGCCCCCTCGCCAACGCCTTTTCTGTTTGCGCCCTGGTAGAAAAATGGAGAGTCTATATCCCACCCGGGATGGACGAGACTGTTGGTACACCGGTGCAGGATCCTCCATGGTAAATACCTCTAAACCTGGGTGCACATAGCTCAGTCTTGCTCACCGGTCCCCCAGGCTCATCGCCGTGAATGCAATCTCTCTCGCCTGCGCTCTCATAGCCAATTTTGCCTTACTTTTGAATATGGCCCGCCGCCTGTCTTTCAACATTGCCCAGCCCATTACCATTGGTGGCTTCTCTCTGGCGTCCATCCTGCTCATATCTCTGGTCGCTGTGGCATCGTCTTCCGTATTCCGCATCCAACCGGCAGAAGCCCACGCCCTGTCACAAGCCTTCTATTATGGCATAATTGCTTCGGCTCTCTACGCTGTCATTTCGATGCTCATGGTATTGACTGTCTACGGCGCCTGGAAGGGACACTACAGGAAAGAGTTCCGTCTTACCCTCAGTCAACGAACTCTGATGTTACAGACAATTAGCTTCACGGTGTACCTGCTTCTGGGTGGACTTGTATTCAGCTATGTTGAAGATTGGAAGTTCCTGGATGGTGTGTATTGGGCAGACTATACTCTGCTTACTGTAGGACTGGGCTCAGACTTTCCTCCTAAGACGCACCTCGGCCGCTCCCTACTCTTTCCTTTTGCTATCGGCGGCATCCTCATGGTCGGTCTTGTTGTTGGTTCTGTCCGTTCGTTAGTGTTGGAAAGAGGAAAGGCCAAAATGGAAGCGCGAATGACCGAAGTCAAACGAGAGAAGGTCCTGAAGAAAATGAAGCCCGACAAAAAAACAATCAAGATAGGTATGTTCCAGAAGATCGAGTTTTCTCAGCAGGGCCAATCGGAGATCGAAAGACGAGAGCAGGAATTCCACGTTATGCGTCATATCCAGAAATCTGCGGAAAGAAGACGAAGGTATACCGCTCTGTGCCTCTCCGTCATCGCAACCTGCATTCTGTGGTTCATAGGGGCTCTGGTGTTTCGCGCATCTGAAGGAACTCATCAAGGCTGGACATACTTTCAGGCTCTTTACTTTTCTTATACATCCCTTCTCACAATTGGATATGGCGATTACTACCCCAAAAGCAACTCGGGAAAGCCTTTCTTTGTGGTCTGGTCCATCATTGCTGTCCCTACGTTGACCATTCTCATCTCTAATATGGGAGATACCGTGGTCAAGAGTTTCAGCGAATTCACCATATGGTTGGGGAGTTTAACGGTCCTTCCCCATGAAAGTGGTTTCAGAGCTACGCTGAAGTCAAACGTAGCCAAGATTCGGGACAATCCATTGTTCCATCAGGACAGCAATCTTCCTGAGTTCGAGAAGCCGCCAGGATTCCTGCCTCACAACAGTAGAGGATACGAGGATCGCATTCAGGCAGATATGAAGAGCAGAATAGAATCGGCAGCCGTAGCCAGGTTGATGGAGCACCTAGAAGACGAAGAGCTTGCGGAAGCAGAGGAGGCTGGAGAACGAGGAGACCCCCTTGCCCGCGACATCCACTTCTATCATTACGTTCTCGCGAAAGAAATGCGGAAGGTCATGAGGGATGTAAACGCATCTCCGCCAAAGCAATATTCTTACCAAGAGTGGGCTTACTACCTCAAACTTGTGGGTCAGGATGAGGCCAATCCAAGCACCCATCGCGAACCACGTATCAATCCGAAAAAGCATAGGAAGCACGAGGCCGACATAGGCGCAGGCGCTGGCACGATTAAATTCGACGGCGAGCAAGTCTATACTTGGAGTTGGCTTGGTACACGTAGCCCTCTGATGGGATCTATGACTGAGGCGGAGTGGATTTTGGAGAGGCTATCTAAGACGCTTGAGCGTGAGTTGAGAAAGATGAAGTCTTCTGGAGTGGGCAACAGTACAGAGCCACCACCCATTTCCATGGCCGACTTGAAGAAAAGGAAGTCAAACAGTAGTGCTTCGAAGTCCGAATGAGGTATACTAAAGCTCTAAAAGCTTTAACTCTCCAAGATTTCTTCTTACGGCTGTCTCTTTCTCAAATCCCGGGAGCTTTGTCTACGACTTGGGGAGGGTAATTTTTGGCTTGTTCTGCTTTGCTGCTTGCGCTTTCACACCCATATGGCCTTAAGCATGTTCGCAATGTAATAACACATAATCGATTTCAAAGGTTGTTCTTCGGCTCACTGAGCTTCTGGATTTGATGGTGTAGATGCTGTGCATGTAAAGCTACGGGGTTGGAACAGAGCTAGCTCGGGACACGGGAGACACTGGACTGCTGGCGAACGTACTTCATGGGCGGATGCCGGATACGGCTGGTGAGTTCAATTTTCAGTGCGCGCACGAGGTGGCTCTTCGCCGCGAACGCCGTCACCCAAGCACCTCCGCGCTTCTGACACTTCCTCGACAACGAACGACTCCTACATCTACGCTCACTCCCACGACGTCACGTCTTCTGCTAATAGTTGAGCATCACAACCTTCCATAATGTCGTCTCCCAATCCGAACCTACCGAACTATTTTGATCCTGAGACTTACAGCACAGTTCGGCCGGGTACCGATCCTGGCGCTTACGATCGGCCACACAATGAACCCAGGCGCGAAGAGGCGGACTCAAATCTCGCATTGCCGCGATGGGCTATCTTCCTCATCGTCTTCGTACCTATCATGGTGTTCTGCCTCGCCGTTGCCGTCTACTATCTCAATCGTCACCGGCGCACCAGCATGAGACGTGCGACTTCGCCCATTGAGCTACGAGGCCTCGAATTGCAAGGACAACGCTATCCGTCGCCCACGCCAAGCTTACCAGAGCTCTACTGGTCGGGCGTATATCCTCCCGACCCGTCCCCAGCGAGCACACAGCCCAGCGCGTTCCCTCAAACGCAGCGAGACCGTGAACCCCAACGTCCGCGCAAGCGGTTCAACTTTTTGGACAAGAGCCTCCCAGGCCTACCTCCACACGTCGGTGTCGGAGACGAAGACGAATGGGAGACCGTCCCAGGCACTTCCCGCAACAACATGGACTTCGACAACGCCTTCGAGCAGCACCGACGCGACCGCAAAGCCGAGACCAAAGTCAACCAACAGCTCTTCGAGCGAGCCGCAGCGACGAAGAAAGACCACCGCAACCCACGCGTCAACGATAGCTACAGCCAATATCGCCAGTACAATCTGCAGCTCAGCGACGGCGATACCGAAATCATGGTCGCATCTGATACCGACACCATGGGCCCGCCCACGAACACGTACTCCAACACCGACCGCCCGGATCGCGCGCACAGACAGAGGGACGCTAACGATGCATACGTTCCGAACCGCAATTTGGTGCTCGATCATGTCACAATCGCGCCCAGCTCGACGGGTTTCCCGAGCCAGGAGAGCGAAATGAGCCGCTATCCCGAGACCGCACTGTCGAACGATCCTTGGGCGAGAGACGTGGCGAGGAACAGGCATGAGCGAAGGTAGGGGATGTGAGGGGGTAGGTCTTGATGACCATAAGTGTGGCGAGGAAGTTCCGCGGTGTTGCTTCGGTGTGTACATCAAGCCCCGTGGCAGGCTATCTCGCTTTTCGTTGCAGATCTTCAGCAGATGCGGACCCATTGGCCACAGCGAGCTTTAGGTGCTCTTTGAGGCATGATTACTCCTACGATGTTCGCATGTCTGGTCTCAAGTACGCTTACTGCGAGCTGTTTTTCTGCTGGACTTAATGGTTCTACTTCTAGCATTGACGTTTTTATTCCAGATGCACAAATCTGGACTGGGAAACCGGTGACATCCATATAAGGTTGGTGGAGAGTTATTGGAGGGCAGGAGTTAATTTAGGAAGGTCCTTTGCGGACGTACGTGGCCGGAATGGCGGCTCATTAAGCAGTGATACCCTTTGGAATAGCGGTTGTATGATTGAAATTTGGCCGGATTGACTTGAGGGCTCTTACAGAAGCACACTTTCAAAAGTTTCAAAGAAGGTCATACAGTACCCATTCAACAAGAACGCCGACCATAGAGGCGACCAATTTTGAGGTATTCACAGAGACGTAATTGACAGCTGTTATGTGACCACTTACTCTTTCAGATCCATCCGACACTTATCAATCAACAGGCACTTACTTGCTCAAAAACGACATAACTACGGAAGACGTAAGCTAAACTCATACGCAATAAGACCGAGCACGCCGTCGCTCCATTTGGTGAGATTCACAAGCTATAAGTTTCCCCCGAGACCACGATCGATGCAGCGCTCAAAATCATAACCTGGACGCCTCGAAAGGAAAACGCCATCAAGCCAGACCCCCCCGACTCACATTTCCCCAGGCGGCGTCATCAAACCCCCTTCGACCACAGCTCCACCGGCACCCACAACCCTCCTCCCCATCCCGCCCTTCTCCCCCAACCCCATCAGAAACGCCATCACTACCTCCGCCGCCCACCCGGCATCGTCGTCCGCATCCACCGCCCTCAACGCCTCCTCCAACGCCTCCTTCCCCCACCCCGCCCCGAACACCCTGATCGTCTCCCCGTTCACGAACCGGTCGAATTCGAAGTGACCCTGCAGCGTCAGCACCCGGCGCTCGTACACGCCCTGCACGGGACACCGCGGCGTGCTGCCCAGGACGCACCACCTCTCCGCGTCCAGCCCGCGCGGAAGCACGACGTGGTCGGCGTGCACGAACTGCAGGCGCATCGTCGGCGGCTCGCCGAGCTGCTTCGAGCGCGCATGCGGCGGCGACGACGACGACGAGGGCAGCGCGCACGCGTCGACGGGGAAGCGCTGCAGGAATGCCGGCGAGAGCGCGACGCCGAGGACGCCGAGCTCCCAGCCGGCCGGGTTGCGGACGACGACGTCTTCGTCGGGGGGGCTTCCGTCGCGGGGAGAGAGGAGCGCGGAGCACAGGATCTGGTGGCCGAAGCAGGAGCCGAAGAACTTGAGGGAAGGGTGGGCGGCGTAGGTCGTGCGGATCCAGGTGTGGAGGGTGGCGATCCAGCTGGCCGGGCGTTTGTCAGTCTTGCTGCTGCACGTGGGTTGTGATAAGGGGGGCTTTGGTGCAAGAGGGTTGGGAGCTCACGGGTCCGAATCGTAGGAGGAGCTGACGGAGCCGCTGATGACGACGGCGTCGAGACACGAGGGATCCGGGGGGTAATCTCCGCGGACTACGTCGTACGCGACGAAAGTGACTTTGGGGACGGATTGATCGGCGAGAAGGTTGGACTTTGAGAGGCGGACTAGAGCTGATTCGAGGAGTTGTTGGAAGATGGCGCTGTAGAGACCGCAGGTGCTAAGCACCGCGGGGACGGGGATATCCGTGTCGAGGAGTGCGATATTGAGCGTCTGGATTGTGGCCATGTCTCTTTTGGATATATCTTGTAGGCTCGTGTCCCTGCGGTAGGATAATGGGATTTAAGAAAGGTTGAGTAGAAGGGAGACTTGGGGGGAAAGGGAATAACACGGATGGGAGAGGGTGAGAAGAACGGCGGACTCTGGAAGAAATGGTAGAAGGGTTCAAATAGAGGGCGTGAGCATAGACAAGCGATTTCGGGATGCAGGACATGAGTTGGAGTAGGCCTGCAACAGCTATCGTCACTATCATTACGTTAGGATATCCTCCACCCTAAGCCGAATTCTGTAAAATGATCCCGTATCTTCCCGACAACCTCTTGAGGCAACCACGCGGTGTTGCATGCAAAATCGAAATGGGGAGAACACGAAGTGGTCATTTTTGCAATACTCCTGAGGATTCCAGCGCAAGAATATATGTTGGAGAGGCGATATCGTTGCAAGTGGCGTCGTCGGCTACTGAGCGGACGCTGATAAGGCGTCGGGCAGCTCACTCCGATGACCGGCGCTTCCGAGCTCGGACGCCAGCAGAACCATTACTTTGCTCGCAACCGTCCCACCTCGGTACGCGGATTGAAATCGAGACGGTAGAGAGAAGAAAACGGTGAGTCCGAAATACTCGTGTGTCGGTGGAGTTGGCCGAGCGAGATCCTGACTCTGCAAGACATTTCCATTACGTCTGGGGAACCGTCCAGGATCAGCAAGGATTTGCATGCGCCAATGCTCGTCGTGGACTCTGCATCAAATAAGATGTATCATCATTCAAATAGAAACTGTCCAGAGCTACCGAAAAGAGGGGTATTGAATAGCCACCTGACTATGCCTGCCGAGTCCGACCCTCCAATAATCCCACACGTAATGAAAATGTAAAGGCCCTTCTGACTCTTCCTTACCGCCCCGTGCCTGTTCCTATATCGCATAATGCAATGCAAAACTCGCGGAAGTCTCCCTTGGTCGCATCCTGGATATCATCCTCAATGTATCGGCCATACTTCTCGCGGTAGTCTAGCTTGACCTTGCGTAGATGGAGCTTATCCCAGTGCAGCCGAACAAGGCGCGATATAAGCAACTCGTAGCGGTGCTGACGCTCGTGGCGCGATGCATCGCGATCACTGCCCGAATCCATGAGATCAGTGAGGGCATGGTGTAGGAGCATAGCATCGCGAGCGGGTTTGTTGATGACGCCGTTAAGGATATGAGCGCAGACCTCGCCCTGGACTTGGTCAGTTTAACGTTAAAAAAAAAAAGGAACGAATTCGGTCCATGTCAGTCTGGAAGAGGGCACCCATGTTGATTGACGTAGCAAATAACGTATAGCCATGCCATGAGTTCGAGTATCCGTTCAAAATATTGCTCCAATTCCGCAATTGGCCGGTACCGGCGCGCTCTTTCTTCCATGCCCATGGAGCTGAACGCGTAAAGGTAGTTGCGGACTTACCACAAGGTTGTTGCTCTTGCTCAAAACGTCCTTTGCAAAGTTGCTCTGGTACTTTCTTTTGTAAACCTCCAAGCACTCCCTGAGGTGGGCATCACTCCTTGAGCACACGATTTTCAGGATGTCCGACTCTCCTCCCTCCCTAGCTCTGACCGCATCGTACATGGCATCGACGTCCCTGTTCCTGTACTCCAGCGGCCAGACGTCACCTTCCTCCTGGCGCCTGGCATCAAGAGTCATTAACACGGCCATACGGAATTTGTCCTTCTTCAACTCCGTCTCCATGCAACGTATCAAGTCATCACCATAACGTTTATCCTTGAAAGCATCGATAATCTCGTGGATTTCGTAGTTGGTCCGGCCCATAAGCGACTCAATCAGGAGCTCGCGCTTGGCGTTGTTGCCTTGATACCAGTAGTTCGCCCAGTATGCTTCACTTTCCCAGCGACCGAGTGCGGTGATGTGGCAGATTTTGCCGAAGTTGGAGCCAGGAAGCTTCATTTTGATGTGCTTCGCCAAATTGACACCGCGTCCCTGCACCTTGCAGATTCGCTTGTACTCGGTCCGGAGCTCCATAAGCTGGTCATGTGAGAGCGCTGGCAGGATGTCGATCAGAACGTCAGCATCAGGGTCCCGTGGGGTGAGCGCTTTCAGGATGGCACTTGCGTCCTCCTCCGCATCGTAGATCTTGACACGTTTCCCGCCCTTCTCTTTTTCCCTTTCTTTTTCCCGACGATCATCTCGGACACGAGACCGAGACCTCTCTCGATCCTTTTTGGATGAGCTCACGGAGAGGCTTGCAGTGTGGCCGTGGGATACGCTTGACGAGCTCCTGTGCCTGTGCTTCTTGGACTTCTTTTCCTCACGTGCATCCAGCGGTGGCAGATCATCCAAACCGTCATCTAAGGGCCGCATGATGGGACTGGGCATTGGACTGATGGATTGATAGGTTCCGTGATATGCCTCCAAAAGCGGGCTTGCTGGAGGGATTCCGCCTCCCACCCCGCCTTCTGCACCCGGGTATCCTCCTGGCATTATGGGTTGTAGCGCTGGCCTGTTTCCTGTCACAGAGAGCCTGTCCATGCGGGGCGTCAGTCCCGGCGATGGAGGCGCGCCGTACTTCCCTCCACCAGGCTTAACCTCGACAATCCTCGCGTTATCAGAACCGTAGGCAAGATGTGGGTCAAACTTTTCGGACTTCTTCGAGGGAGGGCCGCCGGGAGGTGGAGGCGGGAAATACTGCTGCGGGTTTGGCATGGCTGTGACATTGTGGGTGGGTGAAGTGACAGAGGACGAGTGTCTGTGTGCAAGTGGAGGCGGAGGAGGGTACTGCTGGGGGTTCTGCGAAGTGATCGGCTTGGACGTGTACTTGATTCCTTCTGGCTGTGAATACTGGTAACCAACAGGCTGCTGCTGATACGAAGTTCTTAGCGGTTGCTGAGGCGCATTGTTGTTCACTGGGACAGCTGTATAGCTCCACTGCTGCTGCTGTTGCTGCTGAGCACCAGCAGCGGAGGGAGAGACGTAACCCGGGCGCTCTTGTGGAGGGAGATCGGTATACCCTCCCATGGTAAAGGCCTCCATATTGGCCGGGGGTTGCTGCTGGTGGTGGAGCCCAGGCGAGCTGGTGATATAGTGGGGGTTTGTCGCGTAGGACGACAGACCCGGCTGCCTGATCTCATACTGCGGGGTCGTGGACGACGGTTGGGCGTCGGCATAGCTGCTGGTCAGCCTGGGATCAGTCGCAAATGCTGGGCCCTCGTCGAGACGGCTGCGCGATCTCGACCGCTCGCGCGCGCGGCCGGGCGACTTGCTGCGCGAGCGCGGGGAGCGGTGGTCGTCGGGGCGCAGCGACATGGGCAGGTGGGTGGTGATAGGCTGCGGGGGCTGTGGCGCGCGCGGCAGGGCTGGCGGGTTGGCGGGCTGTTTGGGACGAGGTGCGGCGCACGTCAGCAGCGCGAGCGCGAATTGCGTCGCGCCGAGTGGTGTGCTCTTGTGCTGCTCCTGGCGGGGGGCAGCAGCAGTGCTACGGGAGGAGATCTACTCTGTAGTGCGCGAGAGCGTGCAGCGAAAATAATGCGATGGCTGGTGTCAGCCGCAGTCACACGCGGAGCTGAGAGCCGCTCTGGCCCCCGATCCTCTCACGCGGCACATGGCGGGCGGCCGCGACGGGAGAGAGCGACGGGCGACAGGCGAGAGCAGAGCAGGCACACGGTCTGGACAGCCGGCAAAAGCAAGACGCAAGAGCGCGGAGGGGAGGTTCGGCGGCGCGAGGCCAGCGCGGGGAAGAGCAGGAAACAGCAGGTTTGGACGAGGCGCGCGAGAGGATGCGCGGTCGACGGTCTTAACTGGGCAGCACAGCTCCCCACAGCTCCCCTGGGGCGCTGAAACATGGGCCATCATCAGACCAGCTCTCGCAGCGGTCATCAGCAGCTCTCCACTTGCGCATTGGACGCCGCAGGTAAAAGAGCAACAAATGGCGCACCCACAGCAGCGCGCGCGCGCGCAACGGCCTTCGCTCCGTGGCGAGCGATAAAGCGCGGGTTTGGGTTGCAGAGGCAGAAAAAAATCGGGCCTTCGCGGCCAGGGCACTACGGCAGGTCGGGGTAGGGCGAGGCAGAGGTGTGCGGCTGCGTGGGTGCGAGGGTGTGAGGGTGCGTGCTGGCTGGCGCCATTCTCACGCGCCGGAGCTCCCCAACGACCTGAACCTTTGAGCTTTTCTGCGCCCGGGCGGAGCCAAGCCCAGGCACCGCGCTGCCCGTGCTGCAGCCTGTCCTCTTCGTGTCTGTGCCTCAACGCTGGGGGGCTGACGACGATGATGTTGACGATGCCTGCCGCCGCTCACCGCCTTCCTTATCACGCCAACCACTGCACCGCGTCTGCCCTTGACGTGGCCGAACGACATTTTTTCGGAACGGCCATCCCAGCAGTATTCCTCGTCGCGGGCGGCAGCTCGGCTCGGCTGCTTCAGGCACGGATTCGCGCGAGAGCGGCGGCCATTCGCCATGCTAGCGCGGGCCGAGCGGTGTTTTTGACGCACGCATTGCTACATCCGGCATGCGAGCGCTGAGGCATGTGGAGCAGCCCAGCGCGGAACGGGGAGGGATGTGAGATGGCCATCCTTGTTCCTTGCCCGCCGCAGGACCCTGAACCTCCATCGCTGCAGTCAGATGTTCCGCCGCGCTCCCTAAAATAAAAAACCACGCGCAACCCACGCTCGGCCGTCTTCACTCCATTTCACACCACCCGCCTTCCTGTCCGGCCCCACGTCTCACCCCAGAGCGGACGAGGCCTCCATGCATCCGCCTGTATCCTAGATTAATCCCGCACGCTTTCCTCTCGCCTTTTCCTCACGTTCATTCTTTTCCTAAACTCAACTCTCCTTCTGTCAACACATCCCTTCCAACACGCCGTACGTGCGCCTGAGCGCCTTCGAATTCAGATATCTCCAGCAGACCTTCAAGACCACAATTCGAGAACCGAATTTCAGACCTCCAATCAACAAGAAAAGAAAATGCCTACCTCTTTCCTCTCCCTCCCGGGCGAGATCCGCAACCGCATCTACGCCTACGCCCTAACCACCGACTCGCCCATCACCGATCCCAACTCCCTCGCCCGCACCCCGGCCAGATCGCCCTCCTCCACTCCGACCAAGGAGAAGACCGACCCGCTCGCCGCGATCCGGACGCCCCTGCCGCAGACGCCGCACCACAGCATCCCCGCGCTGGGCACCGGCCTGCTGCGCACCTCGCGCCTGATCCACGCCGAGGCGCCCGTCTCGCTCCTGTACGCCCGCAACACCTTCCGCTTCACGAGCGTGACCCACTGCCAGACCTTCCTGCTCTCGCTGCCGCCCTGGCTGCGCGCCCGCGTCCACGACGTCGAGATCGACGTGCGCGACATCTCGCCCTCGCCGCTGCCCGCCCCGGAGGCCCCCGGCGCCGCCATCAACAGGGAGTGGCCCCAGTACCTGTCCTGGCGGCCCGTCTCGACCGCCCAGCTGGGCTCCCTGCGCGTCGACGCCCCCGGCCTCAAGGTCCTGCGCCTCGACTTCAGCGCCTGGCCGCGCGCCCGCCTGAGCCGCCGCCACCTGTGGGACATACTGCGCCGCCTGCTGCACAACGTCGAGGGCCTGGAGCGCGTCGTCTTGAAGGGCTGCTTCGCCGCGGGGACCGCCATGGAGCGACGCGAGCCCTGGGATCCGGCATATTATGTGGGCACCGACGAGGTTACGACCGAGGGTGTTGTGGAGCGCATGTGGGGCACCGTGAAGGGGTCGGCAAAGGGCAAAGAGGGGAACGACGATCTCGATGAGACCAAGGTCGTGCGCTGGGAGCGCGACGCCGAGGGTAACATCGCGCTGGAAGTCGTGTCATTGGCCCATCTGTCTAGGAAGGCGCGGAGCGCCGATGGATGCTACGGAGAAAGGAAGGTCGAGCTCGTCGCCCGCCAGAAGCCCTCCGACCCATGGCCCGCAAGCGGTGCCTGCACCTACGAGGAATACCTTCGCAGGAAGGACCCTCTTTGGTTCGCCTCCTCCTCTCGCCGAATCAATCCCAACTTCTTCGTATAACCGGCCGGGCCGGATCCCATGGCCCATGAATCTCGTTTTTGTATTTCTGCAGGCCGATGAGCCACCAGCTGCAGATACCCATGACGAGTCCTGTCAGGATACTGCCCAGGATGGCTCCTGTAATTGCAGCTCTCAGCCCTCCACCTGAGACGGCCATGCTGAAGCTCGCCCCTGCGCTCATGACGAGGAATATCGCGAGTGAAAGATGCCCGCGCCACGACACGTGCTGCAGGTGCCGTCGAAAGACGGGAAACAAGCCGAAAACTTCAATCGAGAAAAGCATGAAAGAGAAGACATCGGTGGTCGATTCTAGCCGCGATGCTAGCACCGTCGCCGCCATGATGGCGGCATTGGTGGACAGAGAGGCTGGAAATCTGCGAGTGATTTTCGTTAGCCCTCAGTGACTTGTCATTGTTGCGTGTTTCTTATACCCGCAGAACAGATATAGACGACGTTAAAGACATAGATGATTATGGGTTTCGGAATAGACGTATAGACGGTTTCGGATGGAACGACAGAAACTTACCTTGCTCCAACTCCGCCACCGTAATCGAAAAATGAGATGTTGATGATCGTGAGGAAGCTAGTCATAGCCCAGATCGAGTCACTAGTCGTTGATTTTGTCAGAGACTTGAGAATAGGACTCAGTCCGAGCAGTACACAATAGATGAGGACAGCAGACTTGATTGTTGCCCAACGTCTCTGGTTTCTCGGAGACATCGGCTCCCCATGTGGAGGCTGATATGCCGTTGCAAACGTAGGGTCACCTGTGGGGTGGCCGGTAGAGACCGCAGACACCGCCGAGCCGTTTGATACAACTGATGCCAGACTACCTCCCCTGGAATGGCCGTTCCTAGCACCAGGTGCATTCGCATTAGGGATCAGCAATCCCAGAGCTGCTGTACCATGTCCCGCAGCAGCTGCAGAGCTTGTAGAACTCGTGCTGCTTGTACCATCCTCCGCAGATGCGCCGTCACTCTTCGCGGCTTCAGCCGCTGTCACAACATTGGCTGCGGCTCTGAGAGCCATATCAGCATCCTCTTCTTGTGAGACCCAGTAATCCCAGAGCAACCAGCCCAAAACTGTGCAAGCACTTCCGGCGCAGACTACCATGAAGGGTGTGACCCGCTCCTGTACAATGCCAGAGAAGCAAGATATCCAAATCGCCACTGACATGACATGCTGCACAATGACAGTAGAATCGGCGACCAGGGGCCAGAATTCGTACGGCTGAAGACGGGGGTTACGCTGAAGGTGATCGAGGAAGGTTTCTTCATCCGTATAGTTGTCCGGATCTGCGCTCCCACGGTATGTCATCAGCAAATGTGCCTTCATGTCGTGAACAAACGATGTTTGCACTTCGATGGGGTGCTTCGCCGCACTTCAAGGTCACCAGCACAGAGGCACACATCGCCCGTAAGACATTGCCCACAGCTAACAAGCAATTGAGCAGGGAAGGATCGCACTCACACGCCTGCTTCACCCACAACAACTTCTTCCACTGTCCCTTCCTCCTCCTACTTCCGCTTCTCCCCCTGTCCCTCTCGCGCTTCCGTCTCTGCTCCATTATCCTCCCCGCCGCCCCTGCCGACGACGACACCGACTCGCTAGCATTCCCATTATGGGACACCACGCCCGCCCGCACGCCGCCCCCGTTCCTCCTCGCTTCCTCAACCATCTCCTCGTGCTCGGCGAACTGCCGCACCAAGGCCCTCCGCGATGCCGCCGCCTGCGGCGATATGGTCGGCGGCGGGGGGAAAATCGCGTCGACGGGCGCGAGGCGATTGGGGTCGGAAGGCGGCGCGATAGAAGCGGGTACGTGATGCGGCTTCTGTTGTTGTTGTTGTTGTTGTTGCTGCTGCTGCTGCTGCTGCTGCTGCTGGGAGCGGTGTGAGGACGATTTTCTGGAGGACGGGCGGACGGTCGCGCTGCTCGAGCTGTGCGTGAGCGAGGTCGTAGTACCGGCAGGCGGCGACGTGTCTGTCGGCGAGGGCAACGAGCTGGTGGTGATGATGGTAGAGGAGCCGCCGCCGCCGATGCCGCCAGCGCTACCTCCACCTCCGCTGTCGAAGGGCGAGAGCGTTGAGGATGGCATTGGTGCGAGGTAGCGGTGTCGAATGCAAAGAAGGGAGTGCGGCGGCGCGTCGGCGAATGACGTCTCAGAGGTGCTGGCTACGGTGCGCGGGCCAGTTGTGCCTGCCGCGCTGTGACGTCGAGGTGTGCCGTCCTGCGATGGTGGGAAATTGCAGGCCGTTGGGTTCAGTGGCAGGGTTCGACGCAGTTAGCGAGCATGCTTGAACGAATGAATTCGCCGAATCAGGTGGTTGAGGGCGTGTGGGGAAGCAATACTGTGGTTGAGGCAGTTGAGCTCCCAGAGACCCTGGAAAATGGTCAAGCTGCAGGCTGGCGCCGCCAATTGATCGACGACTCAGCAGACTCGGCGGTGGTCGGCTTCCTGACTTGATGATCCACAGCTTCGGCTCAGCGGACTGCAGGTCACCCGAAGGAGAAAATAACCGGCATTTTTGAACGTTGAGGTAAATTTTGCAGCATCGGAAGCGCACGCATGCGCATCCCGTGCCCGAGCAGATCGGCGTATGTAAGCAGGGCAGGCCACGTCTGCTCGAAGAAAAAAAAAGGCACGCGTATATGTCGGATGCTCCACCCCCAAGTGTTTCCCTCCTACGGGATATCGACATACTTCGGGCCAGTCTCGCACAGCGTCGAACGAACAGGTGATAGGCTCCTTGCGCTTGGAGAACTCTGCTCACGGAAGGAACTAACTTATGCACCATGATGGCCACACATATGCGCACCAAAGAGGATAGCTCCAAGCACCGGTGTCATGATATCAACAGCCATATCATATAGACGCCGTGCCAGACGCTGCACGACACTCTATCAGGAAAGCAGTGATCGCAACTTCCAACTGGGCATTCATTATATCGAAACCCATTCTCCACCCATGAAGTCCTATTATATCAAGAAATGCGCGAATATAGTGCAGGCAGTGGCTAAACCGACTAGCCGAGCCTGTGTCCTGAAGCACGCGATGTTAGTGATTGCGGAGAAGGAAGGCGGTCAGCCGAAGAAGGCATTATTTCGGGAGCATGACGGAGGACCGTGGCCACGAATCACCTCTCCTGACATGCTTCGCAGAAGCCGCATATAGTTTGTGGCGCAATAATGCATTGCCTTCGCTTGATAATGGAGAGGCTTTATTGCAAGTCATGGCTCACATTCGATACTTGCCAGTTAGCACCAGATAGAGAAGGTGGATACCTCGGAAGCGAGCATATATTGACCGTATAATTTATCTAAGTCTCAGATAAAGAGCTTCCGTCATGTATGTCCCATCGCGCCAGCCAGCATCCTCGGAGCGGAAAACTTCGAAGGATACTCCAGCATTTGGTCAAAAATACGTAGAAAAGGTTGGAACGATGGGAGGTTGATCTTCCTCCAGTGACAAACGAGTCTCCCACTGCATTTGAAGGGAGACGACGTATACTGAGGAGGGTTGTAGAATGAGACAAAGCGCTAAGTGCGCACAGGGAATCACGAATCATGGAACATAACAAGGGGGCATGTCACGGCACTCAAGAACACTGTGAGTGGATGCAAGACTTGTAAGGCCGATGTAGTCTGCATGCAAGTAACACGAGGCTGACCAGAACGCTTTCGCATACGCGTAGCTACGCGTGCTGAAGCTCCCATCCAAGTACGTCCTCTTAGACTGCGGTTTCACTCAAAAAGTGGCCGGGAAGGTGCATCATCCCAGAGAATATTTGAGCCGTGGCCATCATTCTTGCCATCAAGATCGAGACCCATCAAGAGGTCGGCAGGGCCGGGTAAAGGGAATGTTCCCGCTCCAGCGCTGCTCGTTGCTGCACCTATCGTGCTCGTGCTCGCAGTTGTTACCAGGCTCCTTGGAGCAACTGCAGATGTAGATGCTGGGAGAGTATTGGAGACTGCATTTGATGAGGACAAGCCAGCAGTCAAAGGAGCTGAGAGCCACACCGGCGGAAGGCTGGTATTGGAATGTGGGGGTTGGGCCGTGCTAGACAACCTTGGGATCTTGAGTGTATCCAAGGGGTTGATGTGGCTATGATCCATATAGCTCGTAGACGACAAATCGAGCCCGTTCGGCTGGCCATGAGCGTAAGAGAAGATATCTCTACTCAGAATTACCGGGCTACATTCGCCTTCAAATGGGATGTCAGCCGTGAACTCATCGTCCTCCGTGAACGGGTCAGAAAATGGATAGTTGGACAGAAGAGCTTTCAGGTCAGGAGCTCGTGGCCTGGCATTTGAGCTCGAGTTTGCATATGAGGCGCTATTGGTATTTGGCGTGGCATTTTCTTCCTGGGAAGACGGTTTCTCGGCCTGCGCATTTGCATCTGGAGATCCATGGATTGGAATATCGGTGCCTCCATCATCTTGCTTGTCCTGTTTGCTATTCCTCTCCTTCAATTTGATCTTGTAACCCGCATCCGCGTACTTTTCCGGCCATCTGTTCCGGAGTCGATCACGGAGATCTGTAGGGTGCCTATGGGTTAGTTTCAAATCAGGGTCGTTGCGAATGACATGCCAGTGAGGACCATGTTTCTCAAAGCCACGCAAAAGCGCGGTATCTTCTTGCTCCGTGAACTCGCGACGCTCCCGCCGGGTGGACTTCGTAAATGGCGCTTCGATGCCAATAGAAGCCAAGTCTCGCGAATCTTTCCGATGAACCTTGGGTCCGCGTTTTTTCTTTCCAGACCCGTTCGAGGAACCTGGTGGTAAGACATTGGAGCCGCCCGAGCCGGACACAGTCTTACCCGACGCAGGCTCGGCCGTCTCCGTAATCCCAGACGAGGTATCCTTGTCAGCATCAGCAACTTTTGGGGTTTTCATTTTTCGATATTCATCCGGACAGCAGGTTCTGAACCGATCTTTCAGATCCACCGCCGTTCGACCATCGAATAAGAAGTCTGAACACTCCAGAATCTTCTTCCAATTGCCGATGCCGAATTTCGCGACACCTTTCAGCAAGCTTGTGGTTTCCTCCTCAGTCCATTTTTTGCGTCGCTTGCCCGTTTCTGACTTTTGCGGCTTAGCCGACGAAGAAGCGCTGGAAGTAGAAGCAGCACCAGCACCAGCACCAACACCAGTAGAACCAGCAGCAGCCTTCTCCGGCTCCTTGGCAGAACTATGAGACGGGCTCGAAGCTCTATGTTCATCCGCCCTCGCCTTCTCAACAACCCTTAACTCTACCTGCTGTGTCGAGGTCGATGACGAAGTTGGCTTGATCTTAGGCGGTTGGGTCGTCGTTGCAGTGGGCGGTGGCGGAGGCGGCGGGCCCTCCCTGTTCACCCTCTCCCCTGTAATCGGCGGAAACAACCCGGCGTTCGGCGGCGGCTGATGCAAGCCCTGCAGCAGCGGCGGGATACGTGGGCGCCGGTTGCCCTTCTTCACGGGCAGCGTAGGCTTCGGCAGAGTGAAGATTTGGTCGCTGCCATCGACCTTGCGCCTCTTCTTCGGCGAACCTCCAGAGCCGTCCAGAAGCAGTTCGTTGACGGACCCACTAAACCCTGATGATGTCTGCTCGTTGTTGTTGAGCACCTCTGCCAGTGGCACCGACTTGGGCGGTCGCGCTGCGGCAGATGAAGAGGTAACGGCTTTGATGTGCTGACCATGCTGTTCAGCTGGTAAGGAGGTCGAGGACGGAGAGGGCGGCGGACGAGGCCGGGCTGACAGGCGGCGGTTTGCGAAGGCAGCATGGTGATGCGAGTCCTTCGTAGCCGGACTGTAGATATCGTGGAGGGAGAAGTTGGGCGGACGTGGAGCGCTAGGCTCTACGGGGGCGGGGCGTGAGCCATGCTGGTGGAGGTGGTGCTGAGGCTGGTGGTGCTGGGTGAAGGCACCCAGCGGGAACGGCAGCTGGTTGTCTATCGCAAAATTATCGTCGAGGAGAAGTGATTGGATTCTCGGTTCCATTTCATTGTGCGAAGTATAATTTTTAAGTGGGTCGGAGAGGGGGTAGCGGTTGTGGTTGTGATAGACTTTGCCCGTCAAAGGCGAGCGGCACCGCCACATAGCGCGAGCCGACAGCAGGCGAGCCCGTCATGCCATCCCGTCTTCGCCCTCGGCAGCGCAGCGTGTCTCTGAGCATTGAACCCGCCTGGACTCGTATGAAACTAGCTTTGTGTACCGTCTGATCGGTTTCTATTGCCTTACCCACAGTATCGGAAAAGGTTTCTGATGCCGTCAACTTTAATTTATGGTGACCCCTCGGCATCTGAACCGTGCTTCAACCTCACGCTTCGCATACCAACCCACCAATGAATTTTGAACTATGCTCTGCGGTGGTGATCTGTCGCATTGCACAGTGACTGGTCATGGTTATATTTTCTTGTACACATCGACTGTCTGCGTAAAATGGGAGCTGTAGCTAGAGAAAGTACGGGGGAAAAAAAAAGTGGTATTTTGGTCTATTTGTCTACGCAGAAAAGGTATCCGCAGTCAAGAAAACACATGAGTAGATCAGACCGCCCAAAGCCTGCAGAGGTCTTCTAAAGTCTATGAGAGCCAGAATGCTGACCGGAACTGGACCGCCAATTGACTGCAGACCCGACGGTCTACCCATGCGCCGTGTCATGCATCGTAGAAGCGTCGCATCTCGCGTGCTTCGTCATACCCATCGAACACAAGATGTTTACTGGGTCATGGCATCACCACCGTACTTCTTCTCAAGGTAGGCCTTCTGGCCGACAGGGTCGGCCTTGATGGTGTCCTGGCCAGGGTTCCAGTTGGCAGGGCAGACCTAGGTATTGAATTAGTTCCAAAACCCATCTTCGTTTGGAGTCTGCAGCGCTACTTACCTCACCGTACTTCTCGGTGAACTGGAAGGCATCGATGAGACGAATGGCCTCGTCGACGCTACGGCCGACAGGAAGGTCGTTGACGGTGATCTATAGGGCACAACGGTCAGTTCCATGCACCCAAGTGGAACTTGCGTCTGCATTGCGGCTCCTTCCTCAGACCCAGCCAATGGATCGACGTACCTGGCGGACAATGCCCTTAGGGTCAATGATAAAAAGACCACGGAGAGCAACACCGGCGTCCTCAATCAGAACACCGTAGTCCTTGCTCAGCTTGTGGTTCTTGTCGCTGATCAAGGGAATGTTGATGTGGCCAAGACCGCCGTCCTTGCGGGCAACGGTGCTCCAGGCGAGCAGACTGTACTCAGAGTCGGTCGAGGCGAAAACGACGGAGACGCCACGCTGGGTGAACTGCTGGACGGCATCGCTGAAGGCGATGATCTCGGTGGGGCAGACGAAGGTCCAGGCCATGGGAATGAACGCCAGGACGAGCCATTGGCCCTTGGAGGTGTAATCGGAGAGGCTGATCTCTGAGCCGCGCAGACATGTCAGGCTACAGACGTGGCGGATGGCAGGCGTTGTGGAGGCGCGACTTACCCTCGAAGGCACCGTCGACGACAGCGGTGACCTTGAAGTCGGGGGCGGGGTGCTGAACGCGGGCGTTGCCGGAAGCCATGGCGAATGTGGATATTCGAGTGGTGAGAAGATTGAAGGTATCAAAGGCGGCGTTGGCTACGCAAGGCGGGAGAAAACGTTAGCAGAGCGGTGCAGAGGGCAAGACAGCAGGGGCTCGGGAGCTGGAAGCGGAACAGAGGGAGTGGAGGAGAAGGGGCTTTGTATCAGCAGATACTCGCGGCGACAAAACTCGCCGGGGTGCCAACGGTAAAACGTAGCGGATGTGCCTGGGGATGCTAGCCACCAACCTTGCGTAAAAACCTTCCGAGACCGGCAGAATGGCAACAACGGCGTCAGCGTGCGTTTCTATTTCAATCGTGCGTTCCTCCCAGCGCCCACAGGGCTCAGCATTCTATATACCAGCCGCGCAATTCCAGAACTTCTGCATTACTTCAGCAGCTCACGGCCGCCGCAATCGATGCCGATATGTAATTGTGGGTCGGCATTACGGTGCAAGTGGTATCGGCCCGCTTGTCGTCGGGTTTGCCCACCTTCGCGCACGTATCTCTCGCACTGACGCCTTCGTTTCTGGCACCTTCTAACCGCTGTTTGAACACTCAAAACACCAGCCGGGTCAGTCTCCATGGTCGCCGCGCCGCCCTCCTCCGCGAAGCTGGCTGCAGGCTGACCGCATGCTCTTCCGTCTCACGCCGCAACCTCGCCCGTCCATCCTGTTCCCATTGCCCGCCAAGCGCACCTGCGGAAAGGCTGTTCCGGCGCTGAACGAGGCACCTTCACAGCCTGTGGGCCCGCCGCGCCTGGAGCTATGGCCAGTGACACCATCCAATGTGACGCGTGCTGCCGCCTCGTCCTTACGTGCGCGGAGACGATCGTCGCCTTCCTGGAGCAGCCTGGGGAACCCCATTGCGCCATTGCAACTGAGACGGCCTTCATCCGATGGCGGATGCGCAACGCATCACCCTACGAGCCTGTCCGCTTTGTTCATTGGCGCTTGATAAATATTTTGCATCCCCGGTCCTGCAGCGACTTAAGCTTCCTCCACGGCTCAGCGTTGATAACCTTTTGGGGCAAAGATACCAAAATAACGTCGACCGATATTATTCACGGGTCTTCATGCACGCCCTAATACATGTCAATGGCTTATCAAGGAAAGGAAAGCCCTCCCGAAATGACATTCTCGCGAAAAGACTTCGTTCACGTGGAAAGAAGGCGTCTATCTAGAATTACAGTATCAACTCTACCTTAGCTCGCCAGTCTCCATGCTCTGAGTGGCAGCGCTTGCAATTTGAGCGCTGCTGGCTTGATAAAGCCCCAGAAAGTCAGAATGCCCACGATTATGCACAGCACGTTGACTATGTAGTAGCCATCGTGCTCGATGTTACACAAGCCGCCACCATCGATACAGCGATGCTTGTCAGCTTCGAGCGCGCAAGAGAATTGTGAAGTGACGAGGTCGCCCTTCAAGTCGGCGGGTGGTGTGGTGGGTGGAACGCACGTGGCGACAGTGAAGAAATCCACGAACTTCAGAATGAAGAACCGCGGGAACGTGCCACCTAGGTTCGAGACGCTACAGAAGTAATTGATCAGCACCGGAGTTCGCGGAGAAGAGAGTGTGAGGTAAGCAGGGTCTACTATGTACTTACGTAGCGAGCAAGGTCATGTAGGTGCCACCGATGACCGGATCCGCGATCTTGGCATGGAAGGCCGATATCGCGACGAACATTACGGTATTCATGAAGGTCGAGAACACATGCTCCACAATGACAACGAGCAAGTACCATGTTGTCACGCCTCCCGCTGGGAAGATCATGACGACGAACTGCGCGAAGGCTGCGGCAAACAGACGGCCGACGAACGCCCAACACCAGAGTTGCATGGGTGGATAAGTCTGCGACCATTTCCCAGCGTAGTAGCCAAGCGAGAGCTCAAAAGGAAAGTCGATCAAGACGGTCAGTGCCATGTCTTCTTGGCTGAAGCCCTTGTCAAGGAGCTTGAGATTAGTAACGCCGTCGTTGGCCTGGAAGCCAATCTTGGCAATCAAATGAATAATAATGAAGGTTTGGATGTTCTTGAGCTTCAGAATGCCACCCATGACCCTGTAGACCTCCGAAATACCATCGTTGTTCTTAGTCTTTTCTTCGCGCTTTAAGAGTGCAAGCGCTAGAGTGACGGCAAGGTACGCCCATCCCCAAAAGGTCAGATAGCCTCCAAGTGTCATGACCCCTTCTTCTTTTGGTGTTGCGCGGAACCATTTATTGGCGAAGTCGGGGGAGTTGAAGGCTAGGAATACAGTGTAGGACAAGAATTGGCCGGCAGTCAAGCCAACGGTCTGGGCGGTCGACGCGTACGAGAGGTTTTCGGGAGAAAGCAGTGTAAGCGCCCAGCCTGATTGATGTCAGAAATCGGGGTGAAAGACGGAAAGGTGAGACACGTACCATCGACGGCGATATCTTGCGTGGCACACATGAAGACCAAAAAGAACCACCACCAAGTAAATCCCCAGATTCCTGCACCTCCGTCGGCACCAGCTTCGACCATCATTTTCTCAGCGCGAGCGCCAAGCCAAAGCATGCCAAATCCGGACAGCGTCTGAATAGGTAAGATCCAACTCTTTCTCCTGCCAACTTTGGGGGTCCAGATAGCATCCACAATAGGACTCCAGAGTAGTTTGAGGGAGTACGGATATGACGCGAGCGAGAAGACACCGATTTGGCTGTAGGAAAGATGAGCCTTGAGCAAAAATGGAACGGATCCGCCAGCAAGACCCATCGGCACACCCTGGAGGAAGTATAGCAGAACCAAAAGAAGGAAGTTTTTCTGGTCCTTCTTTGGGAGCTCGCTGAATCCTTTAGATGAGCCTTCCTCATCATGTGTCATTGCTTGCATTGGGTCGTCATCCAGAGTAAAGCTATCCCTGCTCATCAAATGTGAAGCCTGAGAAGCCGTAGATGGACTGTCCAAGCCAACATGCTTGCGCCTTTGTCCAAGAAGATTATCCATGGCGCCAGTGGCGTGCCCGTTACTGCGGTTCGAGTCTATGGAGTCGCCGCGCGCTGCAGCAGCTCGAGGATTCGGCGACTTGCCCTTCCTCTTTGACATGGGAGCTTCTGCGGAGGAATCGGGGTCGGACTCGTCGGACGCAAGGAGAGTGTTGGTTTCAAGGCCGTGGTGGGTACGGATGCGTGGAATGTATCTAGATTGTGCGGAAGCGCTGGAGGAAGGAGAGTTGGAAGGAAAGTCCTGGAGCTCAAGGCTCTGTTGTGATGCTCCGCGGCGATGCTTGAAGTGTTGAGCGGGCTGAACGTTCGTGTCAGAGATGGAAGGAACCAAGGGAATGCGCGCGGGTGGATGAGAGTCGCCTGGTGTGGTAGGCATCCATGTAGCGGTAATTGGTCGCGCTAGACGGTGGAAATTTAGTGTAGCGGCGGCGATGATGTATCCAGAAGCGGAACGTGGCCAGTACGAGGGGCAACTCCGTCGCGGAGTCGCGGAGCTCAGCAAGATCTGGCTGGGGTCAAGGGTGGCGGTGAACGGGAGTGCGCTGTTCACCGTTTGTTCAGAGCAAGTCGTCAGGAGACTAGGGAAAAAATTGCACAGGATAAAAGGACAGCCGTGAGCACTCGCGGGGCGCCCGTGAAGCTCCCGTAACTGTATTCAGGCGTCCGCAGGCGTCGCGTTTCACTTGCGCATCTGGACCTGCCGCCTCCCGCCCTGCCGCCGGTCGCAGCGCGCCAAGACAACATGTCCACGGGGTTACGCGACGGCCTGCGCGTCTTTGCCCAAAGCCCTGTCCACCACACGCCCTCGCTCGCGTCGTTGTTTATCGCCGCGCTCGCCTGGACTACTTTCCTGTTCTCCGTTGCCGCCTGGGCTGTCAATATCCACCACTTCATCCATAAGGACACTCTGACCCAGCTTCTGTACGAAGTCGCCGCCGATTCGTTGTACCAGCAGCATGGCCGCCTCGCCTGCGCCGGATTCTCCGCTCGACAATGAGATTGCGAGTATGCGCGAGCAGAGTACGCTACCCAGCACGCCCGTACTTCACGCTGAATTTTAATACATAGCAGTCCAGTCTCTTGAGCGTCGCCGCTCTGTGCTTTCTTCTACCCTTCTCTCGTCCCAAAATACCCTGGCACGCATCCAGCGTGCCAATTCGAGGCCAATTCCGTCCAGCTCGCCTGCTGCCACAGCCCTGTCCATCATCGAAAACCAGCAAAAGCTCAACTTGGAGAATCTTCATCGCACTTGCACTGGTGTAACCGCATTCCGCGTGAAGGATCCTGATCCCTTCGCTGCAGACAATGGCAAGATTCTCGGGGTGCGCATTGAAGTATCCGTGAAGGGAAAGTTCATTGTGCCGTACTACCTGCTCCTCAACCGGCCATCTTCAGAAGACAGGGACCTGCGCATCCACAAGCACACCGTTCCTCCGTGCATTCCGCTTCAGGCATTAGCGGCCAAGTATCTCCCGCAAACACCACCGCTCAGCGAGGATGGATCATCGCAGCAGAAGAAATTCCAAGATCTGCACCGTCTGGTTCGAGGGCTGCGTCAGGAACTAGTCTCGCACCATATGCGCCTAGATATGGTCGCTCAGCTGCGGAGAGAGGCCGGATTGGCGGAAGATGTCGAGGATAAAACCGGGAAAAGAAGGCGAGGCAAGGCAGGGATCGTAGACGTAAAAGCATTGGATGTGGCTGCGAGGGAAATCCAGATCAGCTGGGCAGATGACAGCACAGCGCGGATTATAACGTCCAGGAGAGGAATCGTCGAACGGGCCGTGGTGAGGAGTCCGGATGGCAGTGCACGGATGAGGGCTATCGAGAGGAAAGTCATGGCAGGGAATAGGCGTGTGGAGGGAGTAATCGAACGTTTGACCCAGCCCCAGGGGTCTGTTTAATGGAGATGGGAGAAAGAAAAACAGGAGCTGGGCTCTAACGATCAGTCATGAGGAATGAATTTAATGGTCAAAACTAAACGCCATCTCGTTGGAGGTTTGTCATTGTACAAGGCCTTAGTTTGTGCTCTTAAGGTCAACGACTTTGTGCGTTCCTAGCTGTCCCAGTCGGAGCACCTCAAAAGCGGTGGTGCGACAGGCTGCAAATCTATGCGGTACGGCAGGTATGGCTTGGGTCCAAGACCCTCAGTCTCCTCTGGAGCCTTCTCTGATCACCGCCATAGCACCTGCCACATATGCACGTCGTGATGGCAAGATGAGGCCATGTTCAAGGTCGCGGGGCTTCGGTGCCGCAGTTGCCAGTTTCGCCCCTCGAAAAACACCTACCTTTTTAAACATCTCCGGCAACATTTCCTTCGATCTCTCGCCTCCTCTCCTCGAGCGCAATAGAACACCGAAATGTCAAAACTCGATGCTGCTGAGTCCCGCGAGCCCGAGTCGCCTCCGGCAGTGGGCTCTATAGCACCCCAAATCTGACGGCTCACAGCCTTGTTGCCAGCCGGTATGACTTCTCACTTGCTATAGCCGAAGGCAAACGCATCTTCACCGCTACGACTCCGATCAGCGACAGCTTTGCCGGTTTGCGTATGCAAAGTACGCCAAATATGGAACCTATGGGTCCTCGGTCCCTTCTTTTAGACCTGCCTTTGGAACTTGTCAGGGAATTATGCAATCCTTTCGAGAGCTCGAACAACCCTTTGGCATGCAAGATATGGTGGACTTACGTTGGGTGTGCAGTAAGAGGCTCCGAAATTTTTTCCTACACCCTGCGCAGCAGTGCCAAGGTTTAATGTATGTTTCAGAGATCTTCGATAGAGAGATTCTCGAGGCTTTCTCCAGATTCAATCCGACAGAGATCACTCACTTCTGCTGGTGTGCGAAGCATAGGCACAAACTCCTCACTCCTCGAGGCGTTTTCAGGAGGATTCTCACAGACAAGATCTTCGATGAACATACCGCCTACGGTGCAGCTGTTCCAGCCATACGCAAGGCTGCTGAAGAACTCAACGCAGCCCTCGATGTACCGGATGAACGCTTTGAGTATACGATGAGGCATTGCTTAATCGAGCTTTGGTGCCTGTTGGTGCTCAATGGATCGAAATTCAGACGCCATCGAAATAAACGGGCGCGATTCGTGGAGAGCTCAGGTCTGTGAGGTCGACAGCAATACTACCATGTATTACATGACTGCCGCTGTCTAGTTCGGCAGCATCGAGCTCTTTGAGCATTTCCGCAAACAAGTTGAGGTACCAACTGGCAGGTTAATAGGATGGCTCGGGACACCTCTTTGGGCCGCAAAGATGAGATGGCCTGAACTTGACATGGAAATCCGCTTGCTACGGTCAAAATTCGAGGATGGCTGGCAAGAAAATCGAGAGTAGTGGGTCCGGGACAGTTTTGAAGCGGCATGCTTCTATAACGACGTCAAGGTTGGCCAGGCACTCCTTGATATGGATTTCATCTTCCCGACTAATACGGGCTCCGGACCAGATCAAGCAGTCCGTGTATGCAACTTTGACATCTTAGGAGCGATTATCGACCACGAGGACAAGTGGAAATTGGAGTCGCGGATTTCGGAATACGTGGCTGACAAATTCCCTGAACCACTCGGCAAAATTATCTTGCGTTTCCTGTATGAGCGTAGTGCAATGGCGGGAAGCCTGCCTTCGGGGGAAGATTTGATAACGGCCGCCATCACATCACTACAACCACAGAACTTACGGATCTTGTCGGAGCTTGGAGAGGACCCTGACCAGAAGTGGCAGCCATTCGCGGAACCCAGCCCCTTCTCCCTCGCAGTGGATAGCGGTTAGGTTTCGATGGTCAGACTTCTGGTAGAAGCTGGTGCACAGCCACCAGAACGTGAATCCGCCAAGTTCTTAATGCGCAGAGTCGTTGAGAGGCGTCAAGTGGAAATGGTCGAAGTGTTGGAGGAGGTGGGTATCCAGAAGCCGCGATTCTTTGACGAGATGGTGTCGAAGTGGGAAGAGGAGGCTATCCAAGGCTGACTTCCTCGATGCCGTAGTCGTAGATCTTTGATCCGTCTTTGGGCGGCGGTTTTAGCGATTGATTTCATCTGGTTCATCTCTTCACTTTCGAGGCGGATGCTAACGGGATAAGCAACGGGTCTGCCATTTGGCTTTGTTGAAGATTAATGATATAGAGATCGCTAGCAAGCAACAGCAGTGTAAATGGTGTGAGCAGTATAGAGAATTGCTATTGCATACGTGGCGATGGACTGACAAGGGTGATGGGCGATAGGCCGGCCGACAATTCACAATACACAGTCTCGGCCATTGATATTGTTGCCCACATGAGCTCGTCATGGAGTTTCTGTACAGTATTATTCCTATCTGATTCTGCGTCGAATGATACTGGCTTTGTGGGAAAGTGATAATATGACGACTGATGTTGATATTCCTCGAATATTCATGCCTCTTGGACCCACCGATTGACGCTATTCATAAGTCTAGGGACAGACGCCTAAATCGAAGAAGGGATATTTTGGATAAGGGGAATCTCGATAAGACAACTCAGTCTTAAAACTTCAAAGCTCGATGAGCAAACGTCTCCATGTGCTGTAGAAGCAATTCTGCAGTCGCGTATGCTAAGGGCAATCAATGACACCTGGTAGGACTATTTTACCTTCTCTAACAAGACAAGATGAACTCTGCCGCTACAACCGCTTTTTGCTTTGGACTGATACTAATTTGCGGACCGAAGATGTATGCCACGGCACGAAAACACAGTGGGCTCCAAATGTGAGCAAATTCAACTGCTATGAGGAGTTCAAGCAGTTCTTAGGCGTAGATATCTTACTGTGTTATTAAACAGCTATGTCTAACTGACGGCTTTCGCTCCAGGCATAGAATAATGGGGGATGGCCACACTATGGAGAAAGCGGCTGGCAGTTTATTCCCCGCCCCTTACGCCTTTTCCTTTTTCTTCTTTCCATTATCTTTCACGCGATTGACGAACTTGTCTCGCTCGTAGCTTAGGGGCCCGTCCTAATTTTGCTGGAGACACGTTAAATTATGCAAGCGCGTAATCTTTTTTTTTTATAAAAAAAAAAGACACAACCAGACGGCAATGTGGGTTTTGGAAGGCAATGGGCCTCGGAAGATATTGTCGCACTTGTTAACGATTTCGAAAATTGATGGTTGCTCATAGCAACTGGATTACGACAGAACGAATGTTAATATATTATTATACCAAAATTACATCCCTTTCCTCCGCAATTGAGTCGTGTACTCGCAAAATGTCAGTATAATACCATATTCGACGATGAGCCATAGCATAAGATTGACCTCAACTGCCTCCCACCGCCATCCAAAACTATACACACTCCCTTAAAAGGAAAGACAATCACAAATGTGCGAGCGGCAGCAAGCTGCGCTTGGTATCATAAAGTGGACGCCGACAGTAGTACGTGTGGTATCCAGCAGTGTAGGACGAACTCTTGGCTCAATCTAGTTCACGTGGGCTTAAACAGTGGTGGTGGTCTGACCTTCCGTTGTCTGCGTACCATTCGTCGCAGCGGGTGTAGTAGTAGTGCCAGCTCCATTGGTACCGTTAGTCACGCCGTTACCGTGTCTCTTCTCGTGACCAACAGCTCCACCAACGACGGCAGGATCCTCGTCGTAATCTCGGATGCGGAGGCCGAGACGAACAGGGTCGATATTGCGGTGACCGAAGATGAGCAATGCACCAAAGACAGGTTTTGCAAGCAGGTCGAGAATACCGTAGAAAATAGCCTCTGAATCGGGAGCGATAATGTTACCTCCCTCAGCGACACCCCAAGCAATCGGATATACAATCCAAAGGATGGTGGTCAGGGAGCCACACATCAGGAAGACGCGACCAACGTCCTTGCCGAGATTGTTGGCATGGATGCGAGCTTCCCAAGCCAGCTGATAGACAATGTATACCAAGGCAGCGCAACCTGTTTACACATCGTCAGTATTCCGATGTGACACTGATACAGTTAGGCACATACCGAATGCGAAATAACCCCACTTGTAGGAGCTGCGAACTAAAGCACCAACGAGGCCGGTGACAATCATAACCCAGTCCACGAATATGACCCAGAGAAGAGTCGGCCACGGCATGCCGGCAGTGAGGAGCAGATCCATGAGCAGGAGAGGGGTGGTGATGAACCAATCAATGTAGCGAACATAGAAGATCTCGCGATTGACACCACGGACCTTGGAATCGCTGCGGCGGAATTCGACGTCGATAGGGGTCCAGCCGAGATTGGAGGCCATGGAGAAGTACGCAATGGCGGCTGTCAACGTAACGGCGGCAGTGATGTAGTGGAAAATGCGCTGCTGGCGAGGCTTGGTGAGAGCCAGACCAGCAAAGATGAAGGTAGACAGCGCCATGACAGCAGTGACAGCCCAATACCAGTCGGAACCGCGGACAGTGATTGCAATGTCAGCACTCCGGCCATTGACAGTGTCGCCATTGACGCGCAGAGCGTCGTTACGACGGGTGAAATGGTTCATTTTAGACGAGGAATGGCAGTCTCGCGACGCAGTAGGCGAAGACGTGGAGAGCAGGACGTTGAGTATCTGCAGACGGAGAGCAACGACGCTGAGGCTTGGGATGTATGGTGCCGTAGCAAAGTAGGCTGCAGGGCGCGGTTATAAGGTAAATTGCCCAAGCAACGGGAACTCAATGGGGTCTCAGAGTGTGCATCTATGACGTCTCGTGGCCGCTTTAACGTCAGACAGGGCCAGACCAGCATGTCAAAATGCAGTCAGGCCATGCAGTAATTTGGGAAGAAGCAGGGCTCAGAACGAGCCTAGCAGAGACGGGATGCCCGCGTGCGGTGACGGTTGGGAGCAGGGCCCACATGGCAGGCATTGAGGGATTGCCGCGGCGGGGTGATGCGAGGACATCCAGGCGGAATGGGTAGCCGAGCGCGCACGCAGCATGGTGGTGGTGATGAGCCGTGTATGATGCAAGGCGGTGGTTGGATGGGAAGGGCAGAGGCGAGGCCGCGGGCGCGCTAGGCAAGGGGAGCTCGAGCACAGGGCAGCCTGGCAGCACATAAGCTTCGTAGATCGGCGCTCTAGGCCACGAGTCAGTGCTTGTCGAGCATCGCGTGACGGCCGGTGGCCGCTGCCGCAGTCAAATCGAAACTTGCCCGGCGATCTCGCGCCTGCCGCTACGACCTCTGCGGTGCTTGATGACGCCTGAAATCTGAGTCCGTTGCGCTGCTGCCCGCGGTACCGACTCGGCCTGCCGACTCTGCCGACTCCACCCCCGGCCCATCGAGCTGTCGAGGATTCCATAGGTACGCCGTCGCCTTCGCAGCGCCCTCGAATCTGCCAGTCTCGCTGAGGCTAAGGTTGCACGTCGCGGCCCTGACGTCAACCGGCTGCGCAGCGTGGGAAAAAACGCGTGCAGCAGCGACCTTCATCACTCACAGGTCCTGACTCATTGCACCACATCGCGCTGACCAAGACTCCAACGGCTGCACGAATGCACGAACGGTCCTCTCGCTGCTCAGACGAAGCGTGTCCATCGCCGCGGCGCTGCTGGTCGGTGCGGCAGCCGGCAGGACTTTCCGAGTCATCGGCGGGGAGTGCAGCATCACACGCCCATTATGGCAATCATCTTCTCTTGCGCGCGAGAGCTCCTCGGGCGCCGACGTTAGACAACGTGCGGCCATCGAGCAGCCGCAATTCGTCTCATGCGCCGTTGCGACCGGCCATCCACCGCCTCCGATTCGCCTGAGCCCGATCGAAGCCACCACATCTGTTGCCCTGCACATCCCCGCTCCGTGCCGTCCTCCGCAACAGCCCAGTCCTGCAAGCCACCGAACTCGGCTGCCCTCCCGTAGCAGCCGCCCGAGCCCCGAAGTACCACCTTCGCTGGCCATGTACTAGTCTCCATAATCGCTCTGGGTCAGCATCAGACCACGACTGCTCAATCACGAGATGCCCTCTCCGCACCAGTCTGCCCGAGCTCTCGCCCATGGACCTGCCCTATCACGCTACACCCTCTGCGCCTCTATCAATTTGACACAGACCCGAGCCATGCCCGAGCTCTGTTGGACCAATATGCTTTTCCCCACAAAATGCCAAAGTATACCGCGCCAGCGAAGATGGAGCTCCAGGGTTCTTCCATTGTGCTGGCCAACGAAGGAGCACCCCAGTGAGTGACAACTAAGACTGGCTAGAATAATAGCGAACCCCAGCAAATTCTCAAACGGGGACAGAATCGGCAGCACTCCCAGCATATCACTGGCGGTCAAAGGTTTAGTTTTTGCAATGATGGAACGCCGTCAATTCTCCAATCCCCGCTCTGCTTCGACACCACACAGTCGGAAAATTTGCCGCCTCATTATCCCCAGTCCTTGCCTTTGCCGCCTGATGCGAGCTACCCGAGATCCCCACGCCCAATGCAATGCCGCGAATAGTCAAACCCGTCCTTAACGATCTCGAGATTGCGAGACCGGCTTCTTTACAAGGCTCGACGTTGACAGCAATCCCTTGGCACAAGAGGCACACTTGGCAATGGCGCGCTTAGGCTTACTCCCTGCATGAGCTGCCAAGAAGAGGGGGAAGAACGCGAAGAACGCGACCATAACAAAACCCCTGTGCCCTTGTCCACATCCTGCATCTGACGCGCGACGCTGGTCGCCAACGGCTCCACCGCAGAGCTAGCCAAGCATTGACCACTCACAACGCTCTCTGCATTTCACTAAACCCGAGCCGTGGTATACCTCTTACTCTGCTTAACCATCTTGATCATGTGTCAGCAGACACGTCCACCATACTACCTGCATATCATCTCTACTCGCCCAAAGATGCCGTTTGCCGAGCGCGACCCGAATTTCTGGATCATTCCACCACGCGAAATGCGGAATAACGCTCTGCAGCCGTCGGCCTCCTTCCTTGAAAGTGTACTTTTTGCTTTTCGCGCGACCATCAATCATCGTGCGATCTCAGCCCAACATTTCAGCGCCCTGTTCGATCGAGATGTGCAAATTTTCCGCAAATGACGAGATGGTCCAGCAAGATCTCGGACGTGCCTCATGTGCTTCGTCTAGACGGAGAGCTGGCAATGTTTGTTGACCGGTGCTAAGGCTCGAACCATTTCTGCAGCTTCGGCTCCTGGGACACTTTGGTGCAGGGAGGTCGTGGAGAGTGAGTAGAAACTTTTACTTCTCCGCAGCTGACTTGGACGGATGGGTTACCCTCTCGAAACAGACCGAGGTCGAAGAGTATGTCTGCTCCGACAACGGTGGTCGGAGCATTGTTAATCACTTTCCTTTCATAGTGTATTTCTTTTTTCGGTCAGGAAGGTGACTGCTATCTTCAAGCACGCGAGAGCAAGAATAGGATCAGTGAGGAATTACAAGACAACATTTAACCCGGCATTGCTCTAATTAGCTCCTAATGCAACCATATCTACATATGTAGGCCCCATCCCTTAAAAGAAAGAAAGAAGAAGCGGATTTGTATACTCGGAAGCAATATGATAAGAAGACGTTAAAAGATCAAACCGTGAAAGCCGAATATTTTCACGTCACCGGTCCCCTCCAAGCCTTAACCCTCCATCACCACTACCGGGACCCCTACAGCCGCCCCTGTCCATCATCAGTCCACCCATCCCCCTTCCTGCAACAGGCCCGTCTAAATCGAGCATGCCAGCGGAAACGGCAACGGCAACCAGCACCGCCATAAGCAGCGCAGCCACCTGCATCCAGCCCAACCACGGACCCCCTTCCACACGGTCGATCCCCTGCCTTCCCTTTTCACCGCCAGCCATCGCACCTCCAGCCCCGTCCGCCCACGGCACGCTGCCCCCGGCGTCCCCAACCACCTGCTCGACCGTGATCTTCGAGCCCGCCAGGCAAATCGGCACGCCCGTGCCCGGATGCGTGCTCGCGCCCACGAAGTACAGGCCGCGGACGGACGGGTGCCGCGTCTTGGGACGGAAGGAGAGGACGTTGAAGAAGGAGTGGCTGAGGCCGAGGATGGCGCCCTTGTCGAGGTTGAAGGCGGCTTGCCAGTCGGCCGGGGTGTTGACGCGCTCGTGGGCGATGAGCGGGGTCAGGTCGACGCCGACGCGGGCGGAGACGGTGCGCAGCACGGTGGTGCGCGCGAGGGAGAGCATCTCGTCCCAGTCCTGAGTCGGTGTGGAGGAGGACGAGGAGGCTTGCGCGTCGGTGGAGGTGGAGGGGGCCACGAGGTGGCCCACGGGGACGAGGACGACGACGGCGTCCTTGTCGGGCGGTGCGGCGGACGGGTCGATGCGCGAGGGCACGTTGACGTAGAAGGAGGGCTCGGCGGGGATCTGCTGGTGCTTGAATATGCTGTCGAAGCTCGACCGGTACTCGTCGGCCAGGAAGATGTTGTGTGCTTTGAGCTCTGGGACCGTGCGTGAGAGCGACCAGTAGAATGATATGCTGCTGCAGGAGGCGGGCTTGCGGGCGAGGGAGCGTGCATAAGAGGTCTGCGGCAGGAGGTTGTTGTAGGCGTAGACAAGGTCGGCGTTGTTGATCACAACGTCGGCGGAAATGGTCTCGCCCGAGTCAAGGACGACTCCGGTGGCTTTGCGTTGGTCGGGGGAGAGGGCGATGTGCGAGACGGGTGTTGACAGGCGGTAGTTCACGCCTAAGCGTTCCCCAACCTTTACTAGAGCTTCAATGACCTGGAATTCGTTAGGGCAGATTTCTTTAGGTGGAATAAGTTAACGCGACTGACTTTGTGGAAGCCTCCTTCAGGATACCATATGCCTTCCGCCAGCTCCGTGTACTGGAGCAAGCTGTATGTTCCAGGAGCATCAAACGGACTCATGCCCATATACATGCTTGCGAAAGTAAACACCCGTCTTAACCTTTCAGTCCAGAAATATTTGGCTGCTCTGCTATATATGCTTTCGAATGGGTGCAGCTCAACCAGGTGCTTCAAGAAGCTCGGCCGGGCCATGCTCAGCAGGGTCGTGAAGTTTCTCTTCAAAACATGGGTCACACTGAGCTCGTAGTGTCGGTGGGCTTCGGCCAGGAAGCTCAGGTAACGTTCGAAGCCATCTTTACCTTCCCATTTCTCGATCTCTTTCTTCATGCGAGCTATGTCGGTGGACAGCTCGAAATTGTGACCGTCGCCGAACCAGACGTTGTAGTTTGGTTCGCATTTCAGCAGACGCACGCCTTCAGTCTCAAGAGAGGTGCCTAGGTCATAAAAGGCTTCGGCGAATAGGTTCGGCAACAGCAGCAATGAGGGACCTTGGTCGAATCGCTGCAGCGTGCGTCAGTAGTTTATTCGTGCTGTCGGTAGTGATGAGCATATGGGGGTTGCACATAGCCATCGTGCTCGATCAACGAGCACCTCCCGCCAGTAAAGTCATTCTTCTCGACCACGGTGACGGCGTATCCAGCCTTCGCAAGACGAGCTGCAGCTGCGACACCGCCCACACCAGCACCTGCGTCACTCGCTCCGGTCAGCTACCCGGAGAAAGCCATTGAAGGCTGCTGCAGATGGATCGCACGAACCGATGACTACTGCCGTCTTCTGGCGGCTCTTCTCGGCCATTGCTGACAATTTGTCGGGGCTGGGGAACGGTGAGTAAACACAGCATGCAGGACTGATCACAGTTTCTATAGTCCATGACGTGACGTCCATCTTAAGATGCACGAATGAGCCGACTGGGGCCGACATAGCGCGCATCGGGTGGGAGCACAGACCCCACGCCAGAGACCCGCCAGCCCAAGGATCGCTGCAGGGGTTCCAGGCAGTCTGATTATCAAGCGGCACAGCGCCAGAGCCGCTTGTCAGGCGGTCGTTGCATGATCGAAACTTGTTGGATGGTGCGGACCACTGTCCAACTGGTGGGTATCTCCGAACCGATGCAAATCTACACTCTACACATTACCCCCGTCCATCAAGCCCTGCGCTTCCGAAGTGCGTTCCATGCCACAAGCAATCTCCTCCGTTTCGGTACCGTTGCCCGGCCTTCTCTCACTTTGTAGCCCTCCTCCCTAATGACGCGCCCGATTTCCATGTAGCTCTCCACAGCTACACGCATTGGTCCTCTCGCTTCTTCAGGCAGTTCCTCAATGGCATCTCTAGACTCAGCATAGATATAAAATGCGCGGTTGAGGAGCCTCAACCGAAGATCCTCCACCCGCGTACCCTGTGGGTTCTTGATTACGGCAGCTGGCGTAAGCTCTTGTTCGACGAGCCAGTCCAGTGGAATGTAGACCCGCTGGATGCGCGCATCAACGGCGATGTCCCGGGAGATGTTGACATATTGTAGCGCTACTCCCATACGTGATCCCGCTTCGATAAGCCGCTGCTTGGTTTCCTTAGATACATCAGACGGCGAGTGATGGAAAACCATTTCCAGAATTGAATGAGCAACTGTGCCGGCAACCCGCTCTCCGTACAGATCTAGGTCTGCTACATTCTGGATTGGCAATTTAGATGGTTCGCCGTGAGCAGATGCGAAGGCTAAGTCCATTTCGAAGCCGGCAAGCATGTCATATAGGGGCTTCCTAGACAAATATGAAGTCGGCAGGAATTTAAGCGCCGATTGAGCCTCTGCGGGGAATTTGATCTCAATATAATCGTTACGGAGACAGCTCTCTTCCGTGTTCTTGTAGGAAAGGTCCAGGTACATGCGGAGCTTGCGAATCCATTCACGGGCCTCTTCAGAATTGGCCGAATTGTCAATCAAGTCGTCAGCTACACGACAAAAAGAGTAGCTATCAGGCACATCAGTATTACTTCTAGCACTTGACGGATATGTGGTTCATACAGGAGGATAAGATCGGCCCGCAGCCTCCCCTGGAAAGTGCCACTTGCGATGTAAAAACTCCTGCTTTTACGCTTTAGCCGATCAACAGCTTCTTGAAGAGCGTATAAATACGAATCGTCATATTCCGAAGTAGGCATGAGCAGGGCGCGGACAAGTAGAGCCGGAGACGGCAACGGAGGTACGATGGGAAAAGACTCGCGGAAGGTGTACAGGATAGCAAGCGCATTGTCGAACGCTATGAGGCCGAATACAATTAGAGTGTTGGTTACGAGGAAGAAGAAAGCCTCCCTGGATCTTTGCATCAGCAATATTACTCGAAGTGGTTGATTTGCACGTACTCTATCTCCAGGCCAGGCCAGAGATGTATACCCAGCTTGGTGCCATCTTCTATGACCCAGGTTCCTCGGCGGAGTGCAAGAGTATCAACAATCCATAGATAGAGAGTGGGTATCATAATCGACCAAAGAGAAGTAGATCTGGGCAGACCAAGCGCGAACTGGTAGGCGAGGGTCCTGCCGTCGGTTAGTTTTGGCACATGAAGATGAGCCGGATAACAACGCACCACAACAGCAGCAGGAAGGGGAAAGCCCAAAGTACGATCAATCCCAAGTATGTACCCTTTCCACCCAGCTGCACCAGACGCAGACTCAGAGCAATACCCAGCGCCAGCATTGCCTGCCCAGTCCATTGATATTTCTTCCACGACGAGCTTTCCTGCGCGCGCACTTTCCCTTTATCGTCTTCGCGACGCAAATACACAGGGAAAAAGACAGGCTTGCTCAGCAGTAGGTAGAGGAGAGAAGTATTGTATGTTTGTATGATAAAGAAGAAGACCTCCTCGGCGGGAATGTCAAACAGCTTAGGACCCACGATTACACTAGCAGGGTATGTCCATACCCGAGTACGAATCAGATATGAGTCCCATGGGATAGTAGAAACGACGGCGATCTGGCTCGGTCAGCCTGGAAGAGTCAATGGCTCCAGGCGCATACTGACGGTGACAAGAAAGAGGATTTTGTACAGGTCGAGGCGGGTCAGGAGCGGGCGGTAGAGGAAGGTGAGGGCTAAGGCGGGCGGGATGGTGTATTTGATATGTCTACACAGAGGTGAGAAGCCGAGATAGCTGCACGCAGGCGGCGATACTCACACAAGCGCATAGTCGTGACCCATTGCTTGCGGCTGAGGCGCGAGAGGTGCTACCAGGCCATTACCCGGAGGTTATCGGTGCACAGTGGACGCAGGAACGTAAAGGCGAATGGTGCTGGTGTAGGGCCGGGGCTTGATAGCTAATCTCGATGCAAAAGTCAATTGGGCTGGAAGGTACGAAAGATTGGCTCAACGATCGTCATGGTGTTGAGGTTACGAGGGATGCGGGCGCGGCTCCATCGGTCGGAGCGGCCTCGGACGGAGGCATGGAGGTCACAGCGCCGGCAGCGGCAGGTTGCGGCACACGTCAGGATGAGCCAAAAGCGGCGCTGGATGAAAGGCGCGACACAGCTCGCGGCCGGAGGAGCCGGGGGTGACTGGGCCAACGAGCAGGGGTGATGAGCAGGGATGAGCCAGCGGGAATTGCAGGGGTCAACGGGCCGACAGGGATGGAGCTTCGTCGCTTCACGCACTGACATCATCACAGCATGCGCAAATCTGCCGCGCCCAACGCTCGATGCGTGCGGGCACGATGCAGCGCCCCCGCTAGCCTGGAGTGCTGTGCGCCGCTGCCATGCCAAATCGCGTCCTCCAAATCGAGATGTCGCAGAATGCTGGACGTCGCCTTTCACATGGTCCGCCGCCCAGCTTCTGGGCCACCGCGTGCGCCTTCTCCGCTCGCCGCCGTGCACTTACGCCTGCAGCTACGCCTGCGCGCTTTCCAGCCCCCGCGTGCGCTTGTCGTCATGCTGTCTGCTTTGCCCGCACTTTGTCAACCAGGCAATCACGTTGCCGTAACACCACTCCAATGCCACCCCAATACACGCTGCTGACCTAAAATCCGTTCGTTTCCTCGCCGCTGCTTTGCGCTGGCAGACAGCTGCCAACATGCCTTCTCATTCTGTAGGCCAAATGAGAAATCGAGACCAGAGCAAGCACCCGTGCGTTTGCGCTTCATTCTTACCAAGAGCTTCGTGCAGCTGACTCAACCACAGCTATCTCACGGGGAATTACGCACCCATTAAGCAGACTATGCAACTGACGCCCTGTACCTTCACCGGCCGCATTCCTGACGAACTTGCTGGGGGCGAGTATGTTCGTAACGGAGGAAACCCCATTTCCAACGACGATCTTGGCCGTGATGCGCATTGGTTTGATGGGGATGGCATGCTGGCTGGAGTTCTGTTCAACCGAGGCCGGGATGGCCATATCCGCCCCGAGTTCGTTGCTCAATTCATCCTGACCGACCTCTTCCTGTCTTCGCGGTCGAATCGGTCTTTACGGCGACCTGTTTTGCCCAGCATTGCCACTCTCATCAACCCGCTCTCGTCTCTCTGGACCATTACGTTGACCATTATGCGAACCATATTCCTGGTCATCCTCTCGCATCTACCCGGGTCCCGTCAGGCTATTAAGAAGATCAGCGTGGCAAATACAGGCATCTACTACCATGACGGCCGTGCCTTGGCCACTTGTGAAAGTGGCCCACCTATTCGAATATCGTTACCCAACCTCGAGACTGTCGGTTGGTTCAATGGTAGCACCGCCGAAGGAGAGGCTGAAAGGAAGAGTGGCGAAGAGGTGTTTGGAGGAAGAGGGTTATTGAGTTTCATGAAAGAGTGGACTACGGGCCACCCGAAGGTCGACCCCGACACCAAGGAGATGATCCTTTATCATTGCACTTTTACTCCTCCATATGTTCATTACTCCGTCCTTCCGGCGACAAAAGATGACCCAACTGATCCCCCTTCTCTCCCGAGGATAGTAAACCGGCCAGTGTCTGGAGTTTCTGGCGGCAAAATGATGCATGACTTTGGCGTTTCGCGCACGCACACAATTATTATGGACCTTCCCCTGACTTTGGACCCTTTGAATCTCGCAAAAAACAAGGCCGTCGTATCGTACGATCCCTCCGCACCATCCAGATTTGGAGTGTTCCCGCGCCGTAACCCATCTCAAGTTCAATGGTTCGAAACATCAGCATGTTGCATTTTTCATACTGCGAATTCCTGGGACACCGAAGACAAGTCCGGCAATATTACAGCTGTCAATCTTCTTGCCTGCAGGCTCACGTCTGCTACCATAGTATACAGCGCTGGTAACGTTCCAATTCCTCTGGTACCAAAGGGCGTGGCCGAAGAAAAAAGCAAGCGGATTTCGTTCTTCGACAAATACGACTTTGACGACACTGACACTGCCGTCGGTGAGACCACTTTTCCGGAATCTGGTGGGTTTGACGCTGCGCCGGACTTGGAGTCGCCACGCCACGGAATGCAACCTCCTAAATCACTTAGGCACATTGAGCCGCAGCCTGAGACAGATTCCGTCATTAGCCAAATCTCTAGCAATAAATCGGACGAACAAGAACAATGTCGCCTGTATTATTACTCCTTCCGTCTCCCTTCTCTGACGTCAAGGCCGGAAATAGTCGCTCAGCACGCTCTATCTGCTATACCCTTTGAATTTCCTACTGTCAATCCTGCGTACTCTATGCGCTTCGCCCGCTATGTATATGGCTGCAGTACAAGCAACTCTTCATTTGGTGCTGCACTTGGCAAGGCCGCCAAGATCGACGTTTTAGCAAAGGTCGATGTGCAGACCCTCCTAGCCCGCGGTCAACGTCATCCGCCGCTACCAGTCACTGGTTGCGTGGACCTGCGGACGGTCCCCGAAATACTAGCTCAACAGTCAAAAGTCGACGATCCAGCAGATCCGGTGTGTTGCTTCAAGATGCCTGATGGGTGGTATGCTCAGGAAGCACGGTTTGTCGCACGGAGAAACGCTAAGGCAGAGGATGACGGGTATTTGTTGTTTTACGCATTCGATGAGAACCAGTTGGATGAGCACGGTGAGGCCGGCCCTGATGCTGTGAGTGAGTTGTGGATCTTGGATGCAACATCCATGCGGGACGTTGTGGCGAGGATACGGTTGCCGCAACGCGTGCCATATGGCCTGCATGGCGAGTTTTTTGACGAAAGCCAAATCAAGCAGCAGAGACGCGTCGAACGAACGAGAAATGTGGATGATGTAACAAAAGTTGCGGGCGAAGAGAAAGGTCTGTGGAGAGCGTGGATGGGTACAAGGAGAATAATTGAGCGGTGGCTAGCTTGATTGCTGGCCAGGATCCTTCGTACTTCGGATTCTGCATTGCGGCGTTTAGGGCGGAGTTCGGCGAGGTCTGGGCATAATGATACCTTGAGCATGGAAAATGGCGTATATGCTTGATTCGACTACTCTAATGATAATAGCTTCCCCAGTCTATCACACTTTCTTTTGCCTGTTCTTCGCGCACATCGTGGATGGCCCTTGCCATTCTCTTCACGCCTTCAACAAGCTGCTCTTCTTCGTGCCAAGCCCAGCATAGTCTGATACCCATCTGAAAGCCGCCCTTCTGTTTGGCTCTGTCGGCACTTCCAGAGTCACCCTCAATTCTAAACATATCTCCGAATGCGAACTTGCACTTGTGTTTCTCGCGGGCCACTTCTGCCAACTTCCACGCCGGTGGTAGATCGGGTGGAAGCATGAGATACGTAAAGAAGCCGCCAGCAGACTTCGGGAAATCCTGGGTTGAGCTCTGAGAGTTTTGGGTTGACGATGAAAAGCTGTCTTCGTATGTCTTCCCGACATCGATAGTAACCCCCAGAGGCAGTAGATAGTCTTTGATAGCAGACATTAGGGTGTAATAGCGGCGCCGGTAAGTGGGAACGAGCACGGTACTGATGTGCTTCTGAAGTGCGCCAGTGGAGAGTAATTGATAGATGAACATGGAACTGTAGTGAGCGGGGTTGCCGCCGGAACGAGTAGAACCTCTGGTGTGGATTAGAATATGCCTGAGTAGCTTGATCAAAGTAGCTTTCGGAAGACACTTGGACACTCACATGATCATTACCCTGTCCACCGCCGCCTGGGTACCCTCAACCCAACTTACCCTCACACCAGGTGCGACGATCTTCGAAAAGCTCCCATTACTGAGCGCGTTGCCCCAGACATTGCTGACACCCCCGTCTAGCACTCTATCCACATCAACAATCCTCGGTGGCAGCGGTCCCAGAGCTCCTACATCAACCCCTTCCTCGGCCGGCCATCTCAGCACATCATACACGTCATCCGTGATGACCAGCACGTCCAGCTCTCTCGCTAGTCTTACCACTTCCTCCCTCTTCCTTAAGCTCATCGTCTTCGCGCTCGGATTCGACCAGGTGGGCACCATATACAGGATGTGCTTGTAGATCTTACACGGTCCCAATCCCTTCTTCTCCGGCTCCTTCGCTCTCAGCCCCAGCCGTCCCCACTGCCCCATTCCCCTGCTCACCTCGTCCTCCACCTTTGCGATGCCCGCCCGTAAGAACTCCAGGTCGATCCCCTCCTCGTCCTCCGGCACGCCCCGCATCCTGCCCTCGAAACCGGCATCGGAGAAGATCGGACACGCGAGGAAGTACGTCGGCTCGACCATCCACACGCACCGCGTATACGACGGGTCGGCGAGGCGTATCACCGCGTTCAGCAGCGTGCCGCTCGCGCCATGGCCGATGATGATGCGCGAGGACGGGATGGTGTACGGGGACCCGTCGGCGTTGCGCGGCGTGTAGGCCGAGGTCAGCCAGGCGGCGATGCTGGCGCGCAGGGGTCCGTGGCCGTGGCCCGCGCCGTAGTTGAGCGCCGTGGCGCTGGTGTCCGGGGAGGAGAGGATGGCCGGGGCGGCGGCCAGGAGCGGGCCGGTCGGGTGGAGGGCGGTGGAGGGCCAGCCCAGCTGGAGGTCTATCGGGGCGCGCATGACGGCGGGAGCTCTGGTGATGTTCGCTGAACGGTCGCGGGCGCGCGCGGGGTTGCGGTGTCGTCGTTGCGATCGCACGTCATTCCTCTGCTTCCGCTCGCCCACTCTTGGCGTCGGTCGGGATATTGCCGTTTCAGGATTGCGGCGGATGCGTCAGGAGTTGACGCTGGTTGTCGGGGCGTACATGTTCAGGGTATACAGACATTTGCATTCGCTTCAAAATATAGCATCAAAAAAAAAACACAATTGCAGAGTTGAGAGTTTATCAATCCGTTCCTTGATTAGTTGTCGCTGATGCGCTGAGTGACTGCAGACTATGAAACAATCGCCATGGTATTGGTGCCACTTCGTACCCCAAGCTGGCCCCAAACAAGACAGGAAGTTTAGCCCTTGAGGACATTGTTGACGGTGTACGACAGGACATTGACCGCCTCGCCGTAGCTCCACTGGTCGCCGTGGTTGGACAGGAGGCCCGAGACGATGGGGTCCTTCGTGGAAAGACTGTCAGTAGCAACTGTTAACATTGATTGGTAGAAGAGCTTTGTATATGACTCACTAGAAGATAAGGAGCTGGCACATGGCTGAACTTGAAGATGAGATCGGCCGTGCTCGTCTTCACGCCCTCGACAACATCAGCGAGAATGGCCTCGTCCACGTCCAGGAGGATCATGTCCATGTCGATGTAGATGTAGCAGAGGACGCTGATAGCATCATGGCACCATTCAGCCAGCATCTCCAAGTTGTGGGTGAGGTGAGTGTCCTGGATGTCCTTCTCCTCCAGGAGATCCTCGACCTCCAGCATAACCTTGGTAGCGTTCTGGGTGCTGGAGATGAAGGTGCTCAGATCGCTGAAGAGAGAGTTGATGGTGATAGTAGCATCAGCAACGTCGAGGCCATCAAGAGTCTCGACGACAGCCGTAACGAAGTCATCAAGCATCATCGTGCAATCGTGAAAGGCCGTCTTGTACACCTCCGTGGCTTGGATGACGATGTCATTGCTAGTAGTCTCATAGGCCGCGTTGTCTTCAGCGACCTGGACACTGATATCCATATCCGAGGAAGTGTCGCTGTTATCGTCGTCGTGACCGCAGCGCAGCATCGCAAGCGCAGCGTTAAGGCTGTCGGCATCCATTGTGGATGGGCGAGCGACGTAAAAGCGGAGACTTGTTTTGAGTTGACTGCAGACAGAGGGTGGACGGTGAGAAGCGCCGTGTTGTCGTTGGTCGAAAGTGGTTGTGTCGACGTTGGAAGTAGCGTGACCGTAGAAGGTTTTCATACCTACGCGCGCATCAGTGTCACGGGGTTTAAGCGAGTCACCCGTTTCGGACGTTCTAATTACAATTCACTGCTTGATCTCTGTCAAAGAGCAGCTGGTGACAGGGTGTGTACTGAATCTAGCATGGGGGTTGACACCGGGGCTAATGTGTGATCCATGGATACCATGACCCTTAATTTCCGGACGCAAGAATTACCGGTGTAATTGTGAATGATACAAGCAAAAGCCTCTCCCTCTGGCTCAAGAGTCTAATCTCCAGTTCAGCGGTGGGGCGTCGCGCATTTCTATCATGTGCAGGAAAGGCATTGCCAGAGGGTCTGTCATCTGGCATGCAAATAACATTCATAAAGCTTACTTTCTACTACCAAGGTGTACCATATCACCCAAGGAACTCAGAAAAGTCTTGATGTTCCCAAACGAGTTGCCGTTGGTCAAATTTTCACCGTATGCAATGCCACAAAAATTTGTTGTCAAGAGTTCCGTCTGGCTCATCTCCTTCGATCCAAATAAAGAAGACTCCAGGCCAAAGCTTCAAATAAGTCCATAGTCCCCTTTTTTTATCAAGCTTCGAGAAGCCTGCCATGCAAGTTGTTGAGGGCTTACCCATTGCGCAGTGGCGCGAATAATCTCTTTTCAATATCTACTCTAATAGAGGACACGAGGACCATTTCAGGTAAGAAGTCTTTTAAAAAACTCGAACTTCCTCCTGATTGAAACCACGAGGTGAAGTTCAAGCACGCAGATATCACCCGGCTTTGGGATATTTGATTAAATAGCTGAGAAGCTACTAAAACGGGCTGAAGCATTGGTGTTAATAAATGATCGACGAATGGGTGCAACTCCTCTTTCAGTATGCTGACGGGCTTTGTTGTGAGGATAGGACTATTTGATACGATGATTAGCTATGAATACAGAGTAGCCTTCGCATATAAGATGTATATAATATGGAGGGATGACACGAGAAGGATACACTTACTCATCATCTGGGACTACTCTAGGGCCCGAGATTCTTAACAAGCCTCTTAGAGGGTATGTACAGTTCTCTATGCCAGGTTTACGAATGCGAACTGAGTAAGAAATCGAGATAACGCCGGAGATCTGAGCCTCGGAAACACGAAAATGAGCCTAATACATCTCCAGAATCACTTCCGCAGTCTCATTCCAGCCGCCACAAGGATGATCTTTTGCACGGCCATGACCTGACATCATCAACGAGAGGAATTTTACAAAGAGTTGGGGTACCAAATTTGACAGAAATGCAGCGCCCGATTCCAGCGACTATCTGCAATGGTCGAGTCTGTCTTCGTACGATGCATGTTCCCATCATCCCGAGGATGGAGGTACAAGGAACCTACTTAAATGCCTGGGGTGCATTTAGCGACGATGGAGACTTTGGGAAGGAACGGCCTTATGCGCCCTGCCAGCCGCGCGACTTACATCCTTGGCTCTGTGAACTTGATCATAGGCGAAGGACGGGCGTTTTCTCGGGAAGGAGCTGTGCGGAGGTGAAGAGCTTTTGGCCGACTTGGTCAAGCCAGGGTAGGAGCCGAGCCGAGCCCGAAGCTGTGCAAAGACAAGCCAGACGAATATATTGGGAGGTACAGCTCAGAGCTTGTACCGGCCAAGATGGTGCCCGCGAGCGAAGCATTGGATGGCATGGTCAAGGAGATAGGTGGACTTGTCACTGAGTCAGGGATAGGAATCCAAGCGCGCAAGCAGAACGGTGCTAAGGAGACGACGTTAGGTCACCAATCGCCGCCCACCATGCTCAAAATCCACGGTCCTTGCAAACGTTTTTTTTTTTGTTGGTGGGGGCCGAAGAGTAAAATAGACGATAGCCATTGGATCCACTTGTGACCTCTGGTCCTGCCGAATTGAACGCTGAGCTACCATCGAGTGCAGTAGTTGCAGCTTGGGTGGGCACAATCGAGGAAGTATAGGGTTGCAGCTACTGGTAAGAGTGATAAAACTCTGTCCTGTTTGTTATCATTCTAGTCATCTGCATTCCTTAAACAGTCGCCGGTCTTAAAACTGTACTGCAAGAACGTCTAGAAGAATATTGTGCAGCGTGGCGCTATTTGTCTGAGTCGATCTTGCCCCATCGCCAGGACGACATATAGCTGCACATGCCATTAGAGTTTAGTCGAAATGCTTTCACGCAATTGGGCGCAGGGAGTTTGGAAGGTATATTCAAGAGCGGAAGATGACAGTCTCGGGCGCGATGAAATCGTGAGGGCGGTAGCGCGGTAGCGCGGCAGTTGACGATGGAGACGTATAGGACGAGGCTAACTATTAGTGCACGTGATGGGCTCCGCCCTCTGGATCTGTGTGACGAAGCGGGAGCTCCGTCGGCGTACATCACAACGTAGCTCCGACACCAACCTCAGCTTCGCACCCACCCTCAACACCTTGTCATTGCCATCATTCTCCGAAACCCGTCTCCGCATTCCATCGGACGCCGCTGATTCATCCATACACCGTCGCAAATTTCCAGACCCACGTCCGCAGCCATGTCTGGTGAGGTCCTCAAGGCCGACAAGGACTTTACGAAGGAAGTCGACAAGGCGATCCCAGAGGCGGAGACTGTCGCAAAGGTTCGGCACATACTGCTGTTTTGTGATGTTGATGCTGACACCCAGGCAGAGTAACCTCCAAGGCGCCATCGAAAAGCTCCTTGCGCTCGAGAAGCAGACCCGCCAAGTACGTTTCACGGAATCGCCGCTCTGCAAGCCGCATTTCGCTGACAGCTTCAGGCTTCCGATCTCGCATCCACATCCCGCCTCATCGTCACCATCGTTACATTATGCAAGGAGAAGGGCGAGTGGGGTCTGTTGAACGAGCAGGTGCTGCTGCTCTCCAAGAAGCATGGCCAGCTCAAGCAGGCTATCACCAAGATGGTCCAGGTCGTCATGAGCTTCTTGGATGAGACGCCAAACATGGAGACCAAGATGTCCATTATCGAGACACTGAGGACCGTTACTGAGGGCAAGGTACATCTTTCCGCTCCCTTCCACAAACTGTCCGCTGAACATGCTGCAGATCTTCGTCGAAGTGGAGCGCGCGCGCGTCACCCGTATCCTGTCGAATATCAAAAAGCAACAAGGCGACATCAAAGCTGCTTGCGATATTCTCTGCGAGCTGCAGGTCGAAACTTTCGGTTCGATGACTCGCCGGGAGAAGACCGAGTTTATCCTAGAGCAGGTGGCGCTGTGTATAGAGAAGGGTGATTGGACCTCTGCTGGTATCCTCAGCCGGAAGATCAGCACAAGATATTTCGCGAGAAAGCCTAAGAAGACTCCCGAGCAACTGGAGAAGGAGAGGAAGGAACGCGAGGAGGCCGAGAAGAACAGGAGTGTGGATGACCCTCCGATCGAGCCAGAGGATGATGTCACCGACCTCAAGCTACGCTACTACGAGCAGCAAATCCTCCTCGCCAAGCACGACGACAAATACCTAGATGTCTGCAAGCACTACAGACAGGTCCTTGACACCGAGGCTGTTGAGGAAGACCCAGAGAAGCTCAAGGCGGTAGGTAGACTGTCTTTCTTCGATCGCAGAGTGCTGACCGTAACAGGTGCTGCAACGCGTCATCTACTTCGTCATCCTGGCGCCCCACGATAACGAGCAATCCGACCTTCTTCACCGCATCCACCGCGATTCTCGCAACGCACAAATACCCGTTGAAGCTCAGTTGCTCAAGCTCTTTACGATTCCGGAACTCATGAGGTGGCCCGTGATTTCTGAGCAGTTCGGCAAGCAGCTCTGCGCAACGGACATTTTTGATGCACAGTCCGGGCAATCTAGCGATCCCAAGGCGCATCAGCGCTGGCAAGACTTGCGGAAGCGTGTCATCGAGCATAACGTGAGGGTAGTGGCTAAGTACTACACCCGCATCCAGATCCCCCGTCTCACCCAGCTGCTTGATCTTTCCGAGGACGAAACGGAGAAATACATTGCCGAGCTCGTGACGGCGAAGACCATCTATGCCAAGATCGACCGGCCAGCGAAGATCGTCAGCTTCGCCAAACCGCGCGATGCCGATGACGTTCTCAACGAGTGGAGCGGCAATATGAAGAGCCTATTGGGCTTGCTCGAGCGGATTGATCACTTGATCACCAAGGAAGAGATGATGGCTAGGATCCAGCCGACGAAGGTGGAGAAGGGAAAGACAAGCAAGGTGCATTAAAGGGCTTGGGACACTTGCAGTGTTCTTCATGAACAATATCGGAGTCACGGTGGTCAAATTACGTCTAGACGTTGACGAGTCGCCCTCCCATGTTACGGGACGTGCTCCGCAGAAAAGCGCGGAGTTGTAATATACTTCTAGATTCAAACAACCCGGATCATAATTCTGATCCTCCAAGACCACCACTGAGATCTTCAACGCGCTGTGTTGCCTTTATAATCTAAGGGTTCTCAGAACGGTACATCCATATCCTCTACACTCTCTTCTTCCTTGCCGTTTGCTTCGGCCTCGACAAGAACCTGCCTTATGAATCCTACTAGTGCACTAACGTATTGCTTTTGACTGCTGGGTAAGAAATGACCTCCAGGATGGTACACAATTCTCCCTTCATGCTGTTCGCACGCATGCGCAAGCCTCAGACTCCTGGCCTCCTCCACAACGGTGTCCACGCTGCCCAAGAAATGCAGCATTGGCGTCTTGATTTTAGGGTTGTAGAAGGGTTCGTACAGAGCGTTTTGCGCGGGGGCGAAGCCAGAGTAAGACACAGCAAATTTCAACGGCGGATGCAAGTCGCCTTCGAAGCTCTTGGGAAACGGCATTCCACCCTTCGCGACGGCCTTTTCGAAAGCTTCTTTCCTGCCGGGTTCCAGCAAACTCGCAACCATGCCGGCGGCGGCACCCCCTTGAGAGAATCCAATCACACCATCGAACGGACCCTCGTCCTTCAAGACCTGCGCTACTTTTGCCAATCCGGTGTCGATGTCCTCGTACACGAAGCCCTCGCCCTCGATGGGAACCTTGTCAGTCTCGACCTTGTCCTTGCGCGTCCACCAGCCGTAAGCCTCCGGTTCCTCCTCGTCCTCAGCCGTGTCTTCCTTCTTGACGCCGTCGGTGTCCCATGACGGAATCTGTGCGCGAGACAGACGTATGGGAGCGGTGGGGTAGCTGAGCGTTACGCCGGCGGGGAAAGCCTTGGCGAGATTCTTCTCGAGAGCGCGTGTCTTGCTGCGAAAAAGTGGCCCGGTTTGCGTGTAGCCGTGCAGCATCAGAATCTTGATGGGTTTGGCGGGGTTTTGGGCGGCCATGTCGTCAGCAGAGCAGAAAAACCGGATGGGATAGGCGGTGAGGCGACCGAAAGTTAGCGAATTGAGGAAGAGCAAAGGTCGTATCAGGGTATCATGGCGCATAGCAAAAGGAAGAAAGCAAGGACGCGAAAAGAGTGTCGAGTCAGGGCAAGCGGGCTGTTGGTGGGCTGGCCACCTCCGAACGCCGCCGACGGTGTCCGAGACAGGAGAGCGCCCTGGTGCGCGATAAGCCGTAGGGCTGAAGGCGGCCAGAGCCGGCAGAAATGGTCTCCGCTGAAATTTCCCAAGCTTTTCCCGCATTGCTTCTCTCCTACCCTTACACGATACCCGCCCAGCTCCCCTGACCCACCAGACGCGAGAGATGCTGACAGAACACTTTCTCGCGTCAATCGGCTCGCCTAACCAAAAACCTGATACTTCCTCCGCTACCAAAGACGCCGGAATCTTCCTCTACGAGCACCAGCCGCTTCTGGCACAGCGCCATGCTTTCAAGAAAAGCACTTCCGCTCCGGGTTGTATCGCCGTCAGCCCGTCACACATCTTTGCCGCGCAGATAGGCAAGGCAGTCGTAAACGTGTACAGCAGGGCAAAGGGTAATCAAGAAGCCACTGTTCCCTTCCCGGAAAGGATCACAAGCCTTGCTCTCGCGCAAGATGGAACCGTGCTGGTACTAGGAACAGAAGGCGGAAGGATACTGCTTTGGGAGGTAGGTCGTACCCTAGGGTTGGAGCGCTAGACTGGTGACTAACGTCCCGCCAGACGTGCACCGGGCGGTCCTTAACAGGGCCGCAATCACATCTTCAACCCGTTACTGTGCTCGCTGTCGAATCTCGCTCGCAGTTCCTTCTCAGTGGCTCCTCAGATGCAAACATTCATGTTTGGTCGCTTCCTTCGCTTCTGTCTTTCACCGCGCCGGCCAACCCTACTCCCCTCCATACACTATCCAACCACCGAGGTGGTGTCACTGCATTAGCCCTCGGTCATAGCAGCTCAGGTGCAAATGTGGTCGTGTCAGCGTCTAAGGACAACACTGCTATCGTCTGGGACTACCGACAAAATACTCTCCTCGCCACTTACTTATTGGGTGACACGCCGCTAGCTCTTGTTCTCGATGCTGCAGATCGGGGATTTTATGCTACATTCGAAGATGGTAGCATTCAGTGCATCGACTTCTACGTCTCTCCAGACATTGATGCACACAGCAGTGCAGTGGATTCTCTCCGTGACCCCGGTACTTCCTATATCCCGATAACGCCTGCACCCTCGAGTCGTTGGCGACCTATAAATCAGGAGCTCGGTGCCGCCCAGAGCGTAGCATTAAGTTGGGACGGCACTACTATACTGACCGGTCACTCCACCGGGAAGATTGCAGCATGGTCTCCGATCTCATCTACTCACCTCAAAACTGTGTTGAACACCCTTCCCGGTCCCGTCACAAACCTTCATTTCCTTCCTCCATCCGGCTTTCCCACTTCCGTAAACGAACACAAATATAAAGTGCATACAATCGTCAAGCCACGTCTGGATCTGAAGGCTCACGTTAGTGAAGGGGAGGTTTCTAGTCCAGTCCCAGCCGGCTATGTTTTCAATGCACAACTAGTAGGCTCTCTTTCCTGGCCAGCCATTCCAGCCTACGAGACCAAGGAATCAGGGAAGAAGAGTGCATTCGAGGAAGCTCTGACGCACACGAGCTTTCCTTCCAACATGCTGGAACGCAGCTTTGCGGAATTGGCTGCCTCTACCGGGTCTGGACAAACAGCTGCTGTGCCAGCAGCGACTGTGACCGTCGATGCTGCTGGAGACTACATGGCTTTGGATTCGGAAGCGGAAGCGGATGTGGAGTCGAAGGCGAGCTTGGAGCGGGAAAACAAGGACTTGCGCGAGCAGTTGGAGGCGCTGCAACGCGTACAGAAGGCCACGTTCAGGCAACTAGCAGAGCTCAAGGAGCAACAGAAGAAGAATAAAGGAAATGGGAGGACAAGTGACAGAGGCGATAACGAAGAAGGGAAGGGCGAGAAAGAGAAGAGGAGCGAGAGGCTACGGAGAGTTATGAAGGGCCTTGGAGACTGACGCTAGCCACAATACGATCACGAAGTGAGCCTCGCAATCTGGAAGCTTGAAGACTCTGGATTTGGAGTATGAGACAACGTGATTTTACTCCTCATTTTGATGATAGCGCAACGCTGTTGTACTGACGTGGTCGGGAGATATCATTCGTACACAAAAGGTACTTCCGAGGCAGAGTTTAGGGCCTGTATCCAAGAAGCTACAGTGCTGGCTCAGTGTCATCGCAACGATGAGCTCGCATGAGTTGTAGGAAAAGGCGGTGCCCAACGACACACAAAGAGTTTTACGAAAATTAAAGACTATGAGAAACAGTAGCTACTGTCACGGGCAAGGCTCGGACAAGGGTACAAGGCGAGTCAAGACGGCCGAGGACGACGCCACAATGCTTCTAGCTCCGCGGACAACCCCGGCCGTGCAGCCCCAGACACATAATGGTACCCTTACGGAGCATGGCGATTCATGAGCGCTCAACCGAACCCCCTTGTCAACGAGAAACCCGGTCACGAAGGTGTTAAATTCCATCCCAGACTGCAGCATATCGGCAGCTTATGGTACTTTGTAGAGAAAGATACCGGCGACCCAAAGATACAAGGACACCCGCGTAGGGGACGCCGTGTTCGCCGCGCCTATTCGATATCTCGCCGTCCGTCGGCCTGTCCGCTACAACTGCCGATCGGCGCGCAGCCAATAGGCGCGCTGCAGCTCCGGCGGCCAATGCCTTGTCAGGCAAGTCAAGCTCTCGTCCTTATCATTCAAGCATCCGCCGCCAATGCAACCCTCCGCACGAACATGCGCGTCCCGCCGCCGTAGACCCCTCCTTCAAGGCTTATCTCGCTATCCTCCGAGCCTCGAGCGCAGGTCCTGGCGATATCATGACCCGGGGGCGTGGTTCTCGTAGCTTTCTGCCGACGCGCTTCCGCGCCGTAGAAGCATATGATGGACGCATTCTTCCGCATCCTGTACTCGACTTCTGCAGTGCTGTTTGCGCAAACCCTAAGTGCTGACCACGGCTCACCTGATTGCCGCGGCTGAAAGCCCGTGCGTTGTGAAAGATTGCCAACCAGAATGTCTGCGCCGATCAACGACGCCGAACGATCGATGGTGGTGGACGAGAAGAACGAGCCCGTTGTTGCAGGGCAGGATGTAGAGACAGGTCACCTCCAGGAAATCGAGGTTGATATCGCTGAAGCTTTGAACGAGGGCGGCAAGGAATTTGACCTGGATGCTGACCATTCACCATATCCCGAAGGTACGTCCGCTGTCTTTGTTTCCGCAAAGAAAAAGAAAAGAAGTTGTGCACTCATCAATCGCAGTTCGTGCCGTTGTACCAGAAGTCGATGACCCGGGAATCCCAGTCAATACTCTACGCATGTGGATTATTGGCTATATCTTCACCATGATTGGCTCCGGAATCAACAATTTCTTCTCTCTCCGCTATCCATCTGTCCACATCGTTGCCCTGGTTGCCGAGCTTCTCGCGTATCCTTGTGGTGTCTTTCTGGCGCACGTTCTACCACTATGGACTATCAATCTCGGGCCCCTCGGCAAGTGGTGCATCAATCCGGACCGCCACTTTAATATCAAAGAGCATACCGTCATCACAATCATGTCCAATGTTTCTATCGGTTTCGGCAGTGCGGATGCGACGAACATCATTCAAGCCGCAACCAAGTTCTACGGCTTCCCAATGCGAGCCGGTTTCAACATCTTGGTGGTTCTTTGTTGCCAGCTCCTTGGCTTCGGCGTCGCTGGTCTGTCGTCCCCCTGGCTGGTGGACCCCGCGAACATCATCTGGCCTGGTACACTTTCTATTTGCGCCTTGCTAAGCACCCTTCACTCTCGCGCCAATGCCATTGCCGACGGTTGGAAAATCACACGGCTGCGATTCTTCATGTACGTTATGGCTGGAGCCTTTGTGTTCTGGTGGTTTCCTGGCCTGATGTTTGTGGCGCTATCGTACTTTACCTGGGTTTGCTGGATAGCTCCCAAAAATCGCATTGTCAACCAGTTGTTCGGCATGCAAACAGGTCTCGGCCTCAGTCCAATTACATTCGACTGGACACAGATTGCTTACAACACCAACCCGCTGCTTTCCCCCTCTTGGGCTGCTCTCAACGTGTTCTTTGGTTTCGTCGGAGCATTTTGGATCATCGTTCCAGCCATTTTCTACACGAACACCTGGTTTACGGGCTACCTACCGCTCATGACAGCCGATGTGTACGACCGCACTGGAGCCGCTTACAACGTGACAAACGTACTCAACGATGACGGTTCCTTCAATGTTGAGAAGTATGCCGCATACTCGCCGCCTTACCTCGGTGCGTCTTTCGCCTTTGTCTACGGCCTATCCTTTGCTTCAATCACATCTGTTCTGGTCCATGTTGGTCTCTGGCACGGTAAAGATATCCTGCGCACCCTTCGGAGTGGCCAGAAACTTGACATCCACGGGCGCCTCATGCAGGCCTATAAGAAGACTCCGTGGTGGTGGTATGCTTTGCTCACCGTGGCCACCGTCGCACTGTCAATCGCTATGGTTGAGGCCTACGACACTCTTCTTCCTGTCTACGGAGTTTTTCTTGCGCTCCTCATTCCAGCAATTTACATGGTACCTTGCGGCATCATTCAGGGCATTACCAACGTTGACGCTCAGCAACTCAACGTCCTCAGCGAATTCATCGGCGGCTACATGTTCCAGGGCAAACCGCTCGCCAATATGATTTTCAAGACTCTTTCCCAGGATGTCGTCCAGCAGGGTATCTTCTTCGCCCAGGACATGAAACTCGGCCATTACATGAAGATCTCGCCGCGCCTTGTTTTCGCCGCCCAGGGCAGCGCAACGGTACTTGGCGCACTTACCCAGGTCGGCGTTACCACGTGGATGCTGGGCAATATCGATAAAATTTGCGACGCAGACCAGCCGAGCGGGTTTACCTGCCCCAGCGGCCGAACTGTCTTCTCAGCCTCTGTCATCTGGGGTCTAATCGGTCCGGCTAGGCTTTACAGCGTAGGCAAAATCTATTCGGGTCTATTGCATTTCTTCTGGATCGGCGCACTTATGCCAGTTCTCACATGGGTAGCTTGGAAGTACACGAAGAAAGACTGGCTAAAGAAAGTTAACTGGCCATTAGTAAGTGCTCCGCCTTCTCAACATGTTATTTTATATCTTTCCAGAGGCATTATGCTAACTGGTTGGTAGATATTCGTCGGGTAAGAAACCACACCACTATTCTCAGAACTTAAGGGTATAGCTGACAAAGCCGAATAGGACATATAACGTCCCGCCTGCTACTGGTATCAATTACTCCAGCTGGGCAGTCGTCAATTACGTTTTCAATCACTGGATCAAGCACAAATTCTTCGCGTGGTGGACGAAGTACAACTATGTCCTTGCCGCCGCACTAGACACCGGGACCGCACTCGCAGGCATCATCATCTTCTTCTGCGTCACGTACCCAGGCGCTGTTTTCCCAGATTGGTGGGGGAATACGGTGTACGCGAATACAGCGGATGCGGATGGGGTGCCTTATTTGGATATGCCAGCTCAGGGATGGTTTGGATTTGCTAACGGGACATGGTCTTAGTTGAGCAGCAGAGTCTCTTTGAATGAAAATCTAGAAGCAAATCATACGAATATTTACATATGAACATCAAGGCCCGCTACCTGTACCCACAGCCCTAAAGCGTCAGCGTCGTACAAACCACGAGTATGAATACTTCAGCTTCCCACAACAAGAATATGTGTTGTTATTATACTTCGGTCAAGCCCGTACCTATTCAATGCCTATATCCTCTCGTAACTCAATTCAGCTAAAGGTCATCCTTGTGCAGTAGTAGCCAATGTGTACACTCACAAGGTCTTAGAAGCTTATTCACTCAATGTGTCATTTCATATACAATGAAGTTCTCCAAAGTAAGAAGGAACCCCCCGCCCCACAACAATACAACCAAAAAGAAAGTCAACTTCAATCAGCGAGTTTTGCGATCATTGTTTAGCGAATTTATGAATGCAGCTGCGAGGGTCCAAGTTTCTCTGGCATGGCTAATAGCATCAACGAAGGCTCGCAGTACTCGTTATCTCTACCGTGTGATGGCTTAACAGCATTAGCCTTGTGAATATCCTTGATTATTTGTCCGCCAGGTTTCTCGAAATAGTTGCATGCAGCAATAATTTCCTGTAAAATTATATCTAGATCCCGCCATATCGACTGAATCATCGAAATAGCATTCGACGTCAACTTCGCAGTCTCGGATGCACAAGTGTTCCGATATGTGCCGCATGTTACCCGAAGCAACATCCATTAGGTAACTCTTCGGAGCAGAAGGGAATGAAAACCAAAATTCAGGTACCTGGGATGTGCCTACGAGACCAATATACCTCCGCAGGGTTTGGTTTGGTTGGGTATTGATGATGTGAAGATCTTTATTAGTACAGTGTGCAAGGCATTGGAATAGGTCAATTGCTGCCGTGTTCCTCTCGCCTTGATTGTAACGAACCTTGACTGGCTGACTGGCTGACTACCAGACATTATGCTCATTTCATTGCACGCATCGGAATCGCTTGGAATTGAAAGGTATGGTGACGCTTTTGCAGACATTGCGGTAGCTCTCCGACCAATGTTGGAAAGGTATATCGCGGTCCCGGATCTTGTCACGCTCAAGGGTCATTTAAGCAACACCGGTCTGTTAAGTCAGACTATGAATGGTGAGATGTAAGGCTCAAGTCAGATGATTACACAATTGGCTAGTAGTATCGCGAACCACGATGAAAAGAGGCATGTCAGAACCATTTATTTGGGTTCAAAATGTTTCGATTTTTTTTTTCTTTGCGTGACAAAGATTATTGTTGGTGATTCCACCCGCCGCTGCAGCAAACAGCTCCAGTAGATCCGGCCGGCTTCTTGGCGGGACGGGAAAGGTACTTTGTGGAAAAGACCACATTGCATGCTCGTGAGAAATATGGTTGTTTATGCGTCCGAGCTACCGACTTCAGTTTTAAATGGCGTCATGAGAGGTAACTAAGAAGATTGCAGGCCGGTAAACATGCCCAGTGTCTTTGCATTCGTCTTTTTCTTGGTCTCGGCAGTGGCCGCAGTGGCTCGGATACCCTTGAACTCGGACCTAAACACCTAAACTTGCAAATCGCCAGCAGTCCACCAAACTCATTTTTGGTGCCAAATCGGATGTTCATTTGGGGTGATGGTTGATCGCAAATTTCCATTTCAGGAAAGGCGCGACAGTCTACGTCAACCTAGCACATCCGCCCCTGCTTCCTTTTCTGCGTAAGCAGTTGTTCTCATGTTTAAGGTTCGAGAAATTCCGCGCCCCGCTCTGATTCGGCGGATACGGCTCCTTCCGAGATGCCGAAGTAGATTAGACAAATAGGAAGGCTGCGAGAATGGCATCCCGACCGTTCGTGGAGCAACGTGAAGGTGCGGAAGCATGATGAAAGAAGGCTTACTGCCAAGAGCGGAGCGGGGCGCTGGACAAGCATCTGCGAAGTACAAAAAGGAACCGAACATCTTGGTCGGAGGCCATCGGAAAGAAAAACAAAGATGGGGAGAAGGTACCGCTACTAGATATGGGCTTGCTGACCTGCTTGGGTTTTCGTATCTTGACTCATCGCTGAACCAGCGCCACAGGGTGGGCGAGATCCAAACTGGTGGCGCTCTGGTCCGCTACCGCCCAACTTGCAGTATGTCAGTCCTAGATTGCGCGACAGGCTTCTTGCTCTTTACCCCGATCTGTACGACACGTAAGAGTATCGGGATTGAAAGGTGAGCTGGGCACGCAGCACTTCCTCCCAGATTAGATGTGCAAGCGCTTATCTGGCTGAAGGTCTAGATGAAATGCCAATGGGAACGATGGACATAGGAATTGCAAACCCTTGGGTCACGGCCCACCCGTGGAGCAGTAAATCTTGGGAAACAAGCACGGGCGGACTCCCAGCTTTTTTCTTCCTTTCTTTTCAAAAAGGAATTGTTGGATTTTGAGACTGAAACTCTACTATAGTCGTTCATCAGGTAGTTCGTTTTGCCACAATTGAAGGACTCCCTGGCTGCGAGTTATACGAATTGTATTGAGAGGAAATCGAATGATCGCAAGCAGTGTCCACCGCTTGAGCTTTTATTATTGATTACATCGCATAAGCAAAAAAACACACCTCTTTAGTAGATATAACGCCTCCGTTAACTCCTCCGTATCGTGGCTAGACCGAAACTGAATGATATCTTGACATACGTGGCTTGAGCTTCTCAAGCCATACTCAAGCTGAACATCAACCCCAATGCCACAACCACAGAATTCCAAGCACCCGCCCCGCTGTCCAACCCTGCGGCCGATGCAGCTTTCACGGCGTTAGCGCTAGCAGTCCACCACATTCCTGACCTGGTGGTCGAGGCTGTGGTCCCGGAAGTTGCAGTGGCGACCCCACCCTCATTTGAATTGACAGAGCCACCGTCGACGTCGATGCTCGTCCAGCTACCGCTCGTGTCTCCATAGCTGTAGCTAGTTGCAGGCGAATAGTTCACAATGGAGACGCTCTGAACGTAGAAGGTGAATGGACCATCAGAGTAGTCGGTAGTACCACCGGCCCAGCCGATGGTGCCAGCGTCGTTGTTGCTGTCACCACCTGCCCAGATGCCAAGCTTCAACTTCATTGGAGTCTGGGGATAATTGGTACCGCCGACAGCATCTGCGTAGTTGAGGGTACGCACAGCAACGCTATCTATGTACCAGGTTGTGTACTCCGAGGTCCAGAGAACAGTGTAGTTGTGTACGTTGTTTTGGGTATCGGGCGAAACCGAGTGGTAGACGGCGCGGTCATACTTGATTGTGGTCAAGCCTGATGTCAGATGGCGTTTTCCCGGAGCATGTGAGGCGCATACATACGCTGGTTGTGTTGCCCTTGCCAAAATAATTGCTCTCGACCTGGGCACTTTTGCCGCCGAGCCATTCCCAGTCAATCTCGTCCAGATCATCGGACTCGAGGACTACGCTGCTGACTATGCCGGTGCCGGGGGCGGAACGTAGGAGAACTTCAATCTGACCAAAGAGGAAGTAGAAAGACGTCTCTATTGTGGGTGCATCTCCCGATTGTTTGATGGTGAAGGCGGCGCCGTTGCTATCATAGCTAACGGAGCCGGCCGTGACAGTCCACTGATCGCTCTCGCCCTGGCTGAAATCGACGGTGTAAGATGGAGAAGACAGAGCAGTGTCGGAGGGACACGATGCTGGAGGGTCAGAAACGCTCAAGGGAGTAGGTCGGGGTTTGGCATACTGCTTTCGAGAGGGTTGCAGTCGCTATGGGTCTGTGCCAGAGCCGATGGTAATGCAAGGGCCACGAGCGGCGGGAAAAAGTGTCGAAAGCAAAACATGCTCAATGGAAGGTCTAACACGAACAATGAAGGGAAGAAGATGGTCACAGAAAAGCTGGGCAGAGTAGGCAAGGATGAAGGATGGCGGCATGCAGGCTGCAGCAATGGCGCCGACGATGGAGTGAGGCTCAAGCGCCAGGGTCAGGGCATCCATTATGACGGCAGAAATTGGGAAGGCTGGGTACTGAGATCTGACAAGGCGCAGGGACAGCGCGATGCTGGCGTGGGTTCGGGCGACGAAGCACTCCGACTGGAACAGGAAGGCTGCGACCAGGCACGGCCAATCACGCAGAAGGCAGGGCAAACGGCGAAGGGCGGCAGGCCCAAAGGCGACCAGAGGCACGAAAGCTGGTGGCTGGGGGAAGAGCAGGTTTAAAAGGCTCGTGGACGCGGTGACGCGCGGTGGGGCGTTTGTCGTCGTCAGCGCCCGGACCTGGACGTGCTCCTGCGGCGGCCACTGCGTCCACCGCATCCACCACACCACAAAAACAATCGCCACACGTCGACCATTAAACCTTGCTCTTGATCCAGATGCCAATTCGAATGGCTCGTCGGTGTAAGTGAGAGAGAGAGACGAAAGGGAAAAGAGTCGAAGGCGTGAGGAAGCAGCGGGCCCCGGCTTCGCCGACAGAAGAGGAAGGATTGGCTCAGCTGGGACAGCGGGTGCGTCAAAGTCCATCCAAAGTCATCAGGACGAGACCAGCTCCCCATCTTGGACGACAGCATGTCGGAGACCGAGTGCGAGTTGGCGCGGGTCTGTGAGCATGCACGTTCTGGGGCAGCGAGATAACGTGGCCATCGAAGAGGTACAAAGAGCAGGAGCAGGAGCAGGAGTAGGAGTAGGAGTAGGAGTAGGAGCAGGAAGCACGGTCGTGTTTTGATTGCAGCGTGGACGGAGACATTGGGCGAGCGGAAAAATGAGCGTTGGGACAGGGGCCATGGGCGACGAGGAGGCGGAGGTGGCAACAGGCAGGCAAACTCGTACTTACTGTGTCCGATCCGTGGCAGAGCTGCATCAAACCACCACTCGTTCCCTCTCCCCATCATGCATCACGGCGAACAGGTGCGTTTCTTCTTCGACACTTCCCCGGGAGGTGTGCTAATGTGCGAGGCGCCTGCCTTGTGCCTGCCGTGCCTGTCTGCACGCTCGATATGCTGGCTCTCGGATCGGCCCGACGTGGTGCATAGGCTGCGCTTCCATCAAAAGCCGCCCGCCGTCGGCTTCTGCCCCGCCGGCCTGCTTGCCTGCCAACCTACCTTACATATGTCTCCCTCGTGCCAGAGCATCGCCATCCTCATTCCCACGCTCATCTCCAGCCTCATCCTCGCCCCGCCCATCTGGAGCCTGAAGCTTGAAGCCTTGCTGACACTGTATGCCAAAGATGCCTGACCTCTCCAATTTCGCTGTGCATGACCAGTCCTTTGAGTCCATCCTGGGCTCTGACCCCAAGCTGGAACTGCTTCTTGAGCACCGCCCTTACCCTTTTGCCCACGAAGCTGGCGTTTTCATCCCGTCCACAAATGACCTTTTCATCACCAGCAACCGCTTCTACGATGCCTCTGGCCAGCCCCGCATCCAGATTTCCAGGATCTCGTTGCGAGACGCCCCAGCCAAAGTCGAGCGCGAAGAGATCAACGACGACAAGATCGTCATGGCCAATGGCGGCGTCAATTACAAGGACGGCATCCTTTTCTGCAGCCAAGGCTCGTTCGCCCAGCCCGCTGGCCTATACCACATGTCTGCCTCCGCCCCTTACACCTCTACCCTGCTGCTGAACAACTTCCACGGACGGCCCTTCAACGCTGTCAATGACGTCGTCGTTCACAGTGATGGCAGCATCTGGTTCACCGATCCTATCTACGCCTTCGAGCAGGGATACCGCCCTCCGCCTCGCCTTCCCAACCAGGTCTACAGATACGATCCCGACACCAAGAGCATCCGAGCCGTGGCTGATGGCTTCGGCCGTCCCAACGGCATTTGCTTTTCCCCGGACGAGAAAATCGTCTACATCACAGACACCGACTGGATCCATGGAGACGGCACCACCGACGACTCCAGGCCCTCGTCTATGTATGCTCCCGTTATCCTCAGCACCGGCTATCTTTTCCTACCAGCTGACCACCACCTAGCTACGCGTTCGACGTGACGTATTACTCGGGACAGCCTTTTCTGACAAACCGCCGCCTGTTCGCTTTTGCCGATTCTGGTGTCCCCGATGGGATCAAGGTCGACATGGACGGAAACGTCTACAGCGGTTGCGGAGATGGGCTCAACGTCTGGTCTCCCGGTGGCATTTTGCTTGGGAGGATTCTGGTCGAGGGCGGCGTCGCGAACTTCTGCTTTGGCCGCCGAGGCGAGGTCTTCTTGCTGAACGAGCACAGGCTTTGGAGAGCACAGCTGGCAGACACCGTCCGCGGGGCCCTCCTAAAACTGTAAATAATGATCCCCGATTATCCGAGTCCCGCTGGCCTCGAGCAAGGACGTCCCGGACCTGGCGTTCTCGGAATTTCTCGATACGAAGTTGTTGACGAGAGCATCAACGCATTCGTTTGTACGGTCTTAGGGGCGCACAGCTGGGTCATCCCCAAAGAAGTGCTGGCGGAGTGGCGTACTGTGCCTTTGATATTGCCCAGATTGTTGTTCGAGCACACCTTCCGCGGGATTGCACGCATCCAGAAGTCAGTCAATCGGCGGAATTCAGGCCAAGCTGAGTGCACGATTGATAGGTAGATGATGAGACGGTCTAAGAGATCAAGTCGGGGTTCGAGGATGCCACTATTGCGAAGGAACACATGGTCGAACTCGAAGTACGAGTGACAGTCGAAAGTATTAAGAGCTTCTCCGTAGTTGTTGTAGAACGTTCCAAGCTCGGGTTAGCTATGCTAGGCTACTCTACCCTATGTGTTGTGGCGGGGATGATCACTCGATCTTATCGTAAGGTACTTTATTGAAACATGGACAGTTATGGCCACAACATACGTTGTGCATTGAATATTATGCGCTTGAGCACTTACCGGAAGATGGATACCGTTTTAAACCCACCCCATTTTGGGAACACGGTGCTCAGGAGAGTGTCGATTCGAATGCTGACGTGAGCCCATACCGGCTGAAGGCCAACGCACTCAACCTGAGTAAGAGGTAGTTTAAGAGGTTGGAAGCGAGTTTATTCAGAGCCCCCTCGCACTTCTGAATGCAGGAACGTCGGGAGACCGAAAGATCTGCTTGTTTCTGGGGCGCCCTTCGATCCTCGGTCGGTGATTGTCCACCTCATCACATGTCCTCGGACGGCGATTGGTCAATTTTTTCAGGACTAAATTTCTATTTGACCCGATTGGCTATGCATCGGTGCTGCCACTTCCATTCTACAGCACTGCAAGCTATGAGTCTGCCAGATGAAGTAGAGCGGGCTGCTCCAGGGCAGGTAGAGCCGACAATCAATATATTCGACAATCGTCGTAGCGAGCTGGAATGGGTGGGCTTTGTTGCAGAGTCGAACTCACAGAAGCGGCAGATCTGCATCGAGGCGTGATTGATCGTCAAGCTCGGCTGGCATCCTGCTTCGGGTATAGTCTTCTTCTACCTATCGCCGAGCGGGCGATGTAGACAATGTGGACGCTGTTGCAAAAGTGCGCAGATGCACAGAAAAATGACGAGTATCACCCTTTCTGGTGCTCGTTCGCGGCCGAGGAAAGCACAATATGCAAGGACAGATTGGCCCAGAAGATGCGTGTACATGATCATACGGCCAGAGACTCCTGCACTAGGGTTGAAACGGATGGGGAAGCTCGATCGTCGTCGTGACAAGCAAGGGAATTGTGTTGTTGCGTCTGCAACTATCGGCAATTGCAGCGAAGCTAGCGTTTCGTGCAGGGCGCCAATCGGAAAGCCAGGTCCGATCAATCACGAAGTTGGCCGAGCTATTCTTTTCGTACGGCGGGCAGACACGCTGGAGGCGGTGGATATGCCGTAAGGCGTGCAGGCTCCAGGCCACGGCCCAAGGCATCTAGCTCCTGCGGTGCAGAGCAGTTCCCCGGAAGGCGGGAGGCCTGAATGGGGAAGAGCAAGGCGGCAGGGAACATGTGGGGGCAGAGTTGATTGAGGTACTGTAGATGAAGCAGATGGAAGGCACTAGATGGATGGGACCTTGAAACGCGGCATGGCGGAGTCAGATGAAGTGGCACGTCCAGCGCACGCGGTCGCTATGCCGAGTACAGCAGAGAAGATGGTGCAGCAGAGGGAGAGAGGCAACAGATCTGAGGGAGTGACGTCTGCCTAGCAGTGCAGATGGCGAGAAACAGGCGGCGGCGGGTGGTGGGTGAGGCGGTCTGGAGACGGCGGGCGGACGATGCAGGCGACAGGGCAGCGACAAGACGGCGAAGAGGCCGGAAGCACGGCCCAGCAGGCACGGCAATGCTTGCGGTGGCTTATCTGTGGGGGCGCCGAGTTGCACGCGGACGGCGGTTGGAGCGATGTTTGGAGAGATCAAAGTCAGCTGGAGGCCTGGTGTCCACGCGCCCAACGCGCAAGCGCCAGGGTCTGTGATCGACGCCGGGCCTGTGCATCGCAGGCGGTCAGCGGTGTGTGGAAGAGCATGCAGCACGTGTGATGCGGTTGCGGCTGCGATTGCGGCTGTCGCGACTGGCGAAAATGCTGCTCGTAATAACCTGCAGCGCTCTCACGCGCCAGCAACAGGCGCACGAGAGTAGAGGGCAGCGGTAGCAGCGGCGGCGGCGGCATCATGCATAGCATACCTAGGTAGACGTGCGCGCTCGATGCAGAGAGAGCCTGGAGCGAGGAGGGGTGGTGGAGGGTTGGCTGCTGAGCGATGGAAGGGAGCCGCAATGCTGCTGCTGCTGCACCACCACCTGCGACCCCGGTTCCCGCCAGGCGCGCGACCGGGGCCCTTCCTTCGCGTGCCACTACCAACGACGTCACCCTGCCACCCTGTCTCGAACCCAATCCCTTCTCCACGAATTCAAACCCGGGGAAGCCCAACCTCAACCCACCGCCGACTATACATTGCCCGCCTCCGCCGCCCCGGACGATGTTTTCCTCGCCTCCCACCATTGCGCCCAAGCGCCCGGCCCACCTGTTGCCTCACTCTGGAGTCCGCCTGCACGCCATCCTGGCTAAGATCGCAGCTCTGGCCTGATGTTGCACCGCTGTTGCCATCTGGCCCATGCACCCTGCCCCGCCCGGCATTATTGATCTGCATCGAGATAACACTATAAACAACTTGTGCATACCATCGGCCATCTATCTAAACCATCCACCTTGCTGCCCGCTCAAACCATGGTCCGCTGGCTGTCTACCCGGTCGAAAGGCCAGCTCGCCTCTGCCCACGCTTCGTCCGATCAGCTGCCTGACGAGAAGCAAAAGCCTGTGAAATGGAGCTTGGGAATCCTAAACGACAAAGAAACTGACGAAGTGCCCGGTATACCTCTCCCGCGCCCTTTCCCGCAATTCCGCTGACTCCCCGTTCCAGGCTCCGTTCTGCTTCTCTCCAAGGTCAACCAGCGCAACGAGCCGCTCGGTCTCCGGAATGCCCCGGCAAGGACCTCCTCGTCCTCTCTCCCTTCGCCGTACCCTCCATCTCTCAAAAGCGTTGCTTCATCGCGCCAGGAGAAGAAGCGCACTCCCGATGGCAAGATCATCCTCGACCCCCAGCCTGATGAGTCTCACAACGACCCCCTAAACTGGCGTCCCCTGCGCCGAGATGCCGCTCTGCTCTCCCTAGGCTTCTACTGCATGCTAGGTGGTGGCATGACTCCCATCCTCGCTGCTGGCTTCAACAACGTCGCCCAAACATACGACACCTCTCTTGAGAGCATTTCGCTCACGACCGGCCTCTACATGCTGGGGTTGGGTCTCGGGAGCGTCGTCGCCTCGCCTACCGCCATTCTCTATGGCAAAAGACCTGTCTACCTTGCCGCTTCTGTTTTGTTTCTTCTGACCGCTGTTTGGTGCGCCTTGTCCCCCAGTTACGCGTCCCTCCTGATCGCCCGCATTGTGCAAGGCATTGCTGTTTCCCCGGTTGAGTGTCTTCCCTCTGCCACAATTGCCGAGATCTTCTTTTTGCACGAGCGAGCCTACCGTCTCGGTGTGTATACTCTCCTTTTGCTCGGCGGCAAGAATCTGGTACCATTGGTCAGCGCTGCCATTATTGAGTCTTTGGGTTGGAGATGGGTATTTTGGTGAGCCGTCGCTTCTATTCCGGGGGCTGCTATGCTAATTTTACTTGAAGGATTGTCGCCATAATTGTTGGCTTCGGAGGCATACTACTCTTCTTTTTTGTACCTGAGACTTTTTGGGACAGGACTCCGCGACCTCGCCGCAGGTCGCGCAGGTCTCGTGCTACCTCGCCGGCTGGCCGCGCTCAGAAGACTATCGGTGACTTTTTCCATCAGCATGCCAGGTCCCCTAGACCGTCTCATCCAGACCTGAGAGGCGTTAATGAGAAGCTCAGCAAACCTGAGAACCTGGAACTCAACATCCCTGAAACCCCGGGATCTATTGCACACAGACGCCGTCACAATCCCAGCGCCCATGTCGGGTTTGCCGAAGACGCCCCTAAGGATAAAGAGTCCCAAATAGCCGGCGCGGTCGCGAATGCGCCGGAGATTCAGGTAGAAGCAGACGAAAAGGCTTCTCAGCATCCTCAGCCTCACTCGGAGCAGGCCGCAAGCCAGACACAGGACTACTTTAGCCCTGACGCAGCTGATGCAGAGGTACAGAAGGATGGCGTTGCAAACGAAACGCACGCTGCTCCTCATTTCCGCTCAGCTTTGAGGTCTCCCCGGCAGTCAGCCCCACAAAGTCCTGGTGCAGCTCGCCATGTTCACTTGCCACCTGCTATCTCCGAAGGGCCATCTGTTGCAAACGTTGATGCTGATCTGGAAGCTGCATCTGGAACCTCAACTCCTGCGCCACCCGCCTGCCAGTACACTGATAGGTTTCGGGAGGCCCCCAAGAAAACCTATCTCCAGACCCTTACATTGTATTCAGGCCGACTGTCTCGGGACAACTGGTTCCGAGTCATGGCCCGGCCCTTCATTCTCTTCGCATACCCGGCAGTTCTCTGGAGTACTGTGGTATACTCCCTGTCCATTGGCTGGCTTATCGTCCTGTCCGAGTCTGTCTCTGCCATCTACCGTGATCGTGATTCTTACAACTTCACTGCGTTGCAGTGTGGGCTTGTTTACATCAGTCCCTTCATAGGTGGTGTTCTTGGCACTGCTGTTGCTGGTAAGGTCAGTGACCTCATTGTGCGATGGATGTCAAGGCGCAATGACGGTGTTTACGAGCCCGAGTTCCGCCTTGTCATGGCAATTCCAGTGGCTATCTGCACAACTATCGGTCTTATGGGTTTCGGATGGAGTGCAGAGGAACGGGATGCTTGGATCGGTACGAGTGCCTGGTCTTCCCGCTCTAATATCACGCTGACAATGAAGTAGTTCCTACCTTTTTTTTCGGTGTGATTAGCTTTGGATGCTCTCTTGGCAGCACGACTTCGATCACATTCTGTGTTGATTCATATCGCCAATATGCCGGCGAGGCCCTGGTGACGCTTAACTTTTCAAAAAGTGAGTGGCTTCAAATTGACACGATGGCCCTGATACTGATCTATTGCTTCTAGACGTGTTCCACGGCTTCGTCTTCTCTCTATTCTTTACCCACTGGCTCGAGCATGACGGAGCAAAGGATGTATTTCTTGCTGTTGGCGGTATCCAGCTGGCCTGTCTACTGTTCACTATTCCGATGTACATCTACGGAAAGAGAGCTCGCATGTGGACCGTTAGGAAGAATATGATGGAAAAGCTCTAGCCTTAGACATCTGGTTAGGTCAATGGGGCGGATTTTGGTCGGACTTGCACGATTCATGACATTAGAGACGTTTTATCTGTCCCTTTTTTTTTTTTTTGGCGCATGCGATTCTTTCGTCGCTGCATTTCATGGTGTTTTACTTTTATCTCACGATCCAGATGGTCATACTATAGACCTAAAGGCTGAAGACTTTTTTCTTGCTGCTCTTTCTGTTCCAGACATGTATCATAAAGAACGATAACAGAACATTTTTTTTTTTATGGATCTGAATTTTTTCCGCCTACCTTCCCCTGCTTATTCTCAGAATGAAACCTAGCATTTTGTCGTGCGGGCGGTATAACACTACGATAAGGAATCAGAACGCCTTCCACTTCGCCCATATTTCCGTTTTTTTCTCTCTTTTGCATCTTCACGAAATAGAGGCGTGGACGCCTTTATGCTCTTACGGAGGAGCATGGGAGGTGGTGACCATGCATACCTAACACTCTCCTCTTCATCTGTCATTTCCAAAAGTCGGCCTCTCCTCATCCACCTACCATTGGCACTCGCGGGCTGGGTAAAACTCGCCAGGCTTCTCGCTTCTAGATTTTCCAGCCAGGCTGTCCAAATTATGGCAGTCGTGGACGAATCCTTGATGCTGCACTTTGTCCTCACTACGGACAGTCATGTGAGCATCCATAGTCACTTTCTATGCCCCCTCCGTCCATATGATTCCGGTCTCCCCTGATCCAGCATTCCTACAACGAAGTAAGGATCTATCAGCTACATCAAGTGAAGTTCCAGCCCCGAGCGAGCCGTAATAAGATGTGTAAAGAATTGGTGTTCCCCTATCCACGCGAGACTCTCTTATGGGACCGATGAGGCCGCCTATGCAGCCCGAGAACCAATAAGAGAGAAAAGAAAAAAAAAAAAAAAAACCAAAGCCCGCAGACACGAGCTCGTCACCAAGACGGTCTACGGGGAACGCAGCATAAAACCCTACTCGCAAAGGGACATTAGCCTTTCCGGCGAGGGCAGGGACAACTGCGCGGTTGCTGGCCGTGCGCCAACTTCGAACGTCTGAAGACACGATTCGGTACATGGCTTGCGCCGCAGTGACGGCAGGGCGGCCTGCGTACTGACAACTTCACACGTCGCAATCGCAAATCTGGTTGTGGTCGCGCACGCGCGGTGAGCGGTTGCCACAGTCTGTTCGTTGGTGCAAGAGGACGTGAAGTGAGGAAACCAGAAGATATCCATGTTCTGCCGCGGATAAGCCAACAACTGACGTTCAAGAGGGTACAAGTTATGTTTGAGGCAGTCGGAGCTTTCATACGCACGAACTCACAGAATGTTGTGTTACGCCTGCTCCTCGGAAAGATCTCTGCATGCCGGTCAGCCGTCTGGCCCATGTACATGCCCTCTTGCGAGATGGAATTTTCACCATCGGTAGCACTCCGTTGAAGACTGATCGATCCATTAACCGTTTACTAACTTCCGTAGTCGCCTGTGACCATGTGCAGCCCATACAGTCGTCTCCAGAGCATTGAAAAAGATGAGATGCGCAAGAAAAGAAAAAAAAAAACCACATAAGGAGCCCGGAACTCTCGATATCCAAAACATGTGCAATGGGGACTAAGGGACAAGGGAAGTAATATGCTACAGTGCCGCCACATGCATGACCCAGAAAGAGACAAAAAATACAGGAGGAATCAATTGACCAAACCCCGTGCCCCTCAAACCCGAATAGAGACTGCTTACGCTTCTTGATGCTGATCACAAACTCGGAAAGTAATGCTTGACGTCGGCCTTGAGAAAATCCGAGGGTATCAAGCAGCAACAACGAAAACTGGGAGTGAAGTAAAGGAGATAGAAGAGAAACATGATTACACTGACTTAGAGGTATAAAACCCGGGAAGAGGGAAATAGAAGGAAACAGGGAACCGAGGAAATATTTTTTTTACTCGTAGAGCCCACACACGCGAGAACCAAACCGCGCTATAACCCGCTCGCCCATAACCCCTTGCTCCCCTTTGCTTGAGTGTCCGTTCATATATGTTGGCCGATACCTTTTAGTAGTTCAACCCTCTGCTGGCTTGGCTCGCACGACTTGGGCTTGTGCGACTCCTTTCGTCCTCCTCCAGGACGTCGCTTAATCTCGTGGGGTGATGATGGCGTATACCAGCCCATTCACCATAACCGGCACCGCTATAGTCTGGAACGTTGCCGCTCGGCCCGTAAACTGGATCGATGGGGCCTGCAGTACTAGTGCCGCCGGGACGGCCCATCGAGGATGAAGCAATGCCGTAGCGCTGCGCCAGCTCTTGTTCCCGCGCGATATCTGATCCGACGTCATAATCATCTTCGCTACCCTCACCGCTCTGTTGAGAACGCGAGCGAGCGTGGCCGAATGCTGCACCTGCACCGCGGTAGCGAGCGGGAATGCGACGACCTTGATTGTCGAGGATAAAGTTGCCTTGCTCATCGATCAACCAATCTTCTTCGCCACCCATCGAGCTTGTGTCTTCAACAGAAGAGGGCACGTATGAGCGCTCACCGCCGGAAGGGCTCATCACACCGCTAGTTGGCGTGCGCCCACCAGGAAGGAAGCTGCCCTCATGCTGGTAAAAGTGATCGTCCGCAGCCGTCGTTGGTGATGGAAGGCCGGCTGCGGTGCTGCCTGGAGTATACGTGTGCGGCTGTAGAGGTGCTGGCGAAATGCTTGGCTGTACAGTGGCACGAGTCGCGGGTGCGCCAAGGCCTTGAGTTGTGTTTGGATGGGAGGGCTGATAGGTACCTTGCGCTAGTGATGGAACATCTGGCTCGTGGTGCAAGCGAGATGGCTCGGTGAAAGGATCGGTATCAGTGGGTGACTGAGGGTCTTCGTAGCTGTAGCCGCCTTCTATGTTAGTAGGCTGCTGATGTCCATGGGTGCCGCTCGGGGCAGCGTGCTGCGAAATGCTTCCGTGTCTGCTCATGCCAGGAACCATAGGTACTACCTGGACGCCGCCGACCAAAGTAGGCTGCCCCTCCCGCAAGGAAACGACACGCTCACGCTCCTCCTGCTCGCGACGTCCTAATTCCTCCCATGCCCTCCTGGCTTCGTCTTTGGAGATGCTCAGTTCACGTTGCATCTCTTGGACCATCTTGTTAGCCTTGACGCTCTTCTGCTTTTCCAAACGCAACTGCTCGAGTGCCTCCTCCCGCGCTGCACGTTCTATCTCAATCGCTTTCCGTAGCTCGCCGATGGCCTCCTGTTGGCGCTCTTGTTCGCTTCTGGTCTCGTAAAACCAACGCTGAAACTTGCGCTCGGATGAAGCTCGCAAACGCTGCAGCTCAACGACAGCATGGAATAGATTGGCACCAGCCGCAGAAAGGTCAGTTATCTGCCGAGACATCTGCTGAGTGAGTGATTGGCCAGCCAGTTCCTCTTGGTTTTGTTCAAGTCGTCGGATCCAATAGGACGTAAGGCCCTCCCAATGAGAAGAGAGCTGCTCCCAACGTTCGAAAGCATGCGGGAATGTCGAAACGGTGGGATCACGGGCTTGTCCATCTCCTGCGACCCTCGACTGACTGGTGGAAGGTCCAGCAGAAGCTCCAGGACGTGCCTGGGATGCAGTGCCAGAGGTCTGTCTAGCATGCGCAGAGGACGGCTGCCCAGCACGGGCTGACGCAGAAGCCGGTGTAGTTTGCTGAGGGGCGGCCCGCGGTTGTCCTTGGGACAGGGATGGGCCCCGAGTGCGTGCGGCGGCTGCCGGGTCCTGGGACTGTCCTCGGCCGGGCGACATCACAGGGCCTCCTCCTGCGCCGCCGGGTTGGGTGCGATCACCTGGACGAGGTCCAGCAGTGGTGTAGGTGGGGTACGCAGCCTCAACAGAGGTTCTGCCAACTGCAGGCTCAGCTCTTCCGAATTCTTGAGTCTGGCCAGCAACGCCAGCAGCGGCAGCCCTTCGCTCGGCATTCTTCCTGCGCTGTTCCTCCTGCTGTGCCCGTTGTAACTGTTCCTCGCGCTCTTTTGCTGCGTCGGCCTCGGCCTGCTTACGCGCCGTCTCGCGTTCCTGGCGGGCCCTCATGATCTGCTGGGGCGTGCGCATAGGCGCCGACGCTTGCTGGACTGGCACCGGGCCGGCGGCAGAGCGGGCGCCGCCGTTGGCCGCGCGGCCATTGCCGCCGAGGAGGTCAGACATTTGGGCGTTCTCTTCGGCCAGGTCGGGTGTGAATTGATTGGGACCACGGAGAGCTTCTTCAAGGGCGTACAGGATGGCGGCTTGTGTGCGCCGCGAGATGCGGAGCGCGGGGTGGGGGGCGCGTGGATCGTCCTCGGCGAGCGAGTTCCTGCGCGAGTTGGCGGCTTCGCGGGCAGACTCCCAGTGCTCTTGGGCGGAATCCTTGGGGACGGAGGCGGTCGCGCGGCGGTTGAGGTCCTGTAGCTCGGGGGTGCGGCGGAGGGTGTGGGGAATGCTTCCAGACGAGCTCGAAGGCCGCGACAGAGGCTCGAACTGGCGATAGTACTGGAGGGCCTGCTGCTGGCGTTGCTGGAGGGAGGTCGTGTAGGGTTCGTGACGGTCGTGGGTCTCGTGAGCTTGCGGCGGCGGACCTGCGGCCGACACGCTGGTCGACAGCTGCGCGCTGCGAGCTGGAGACGTCAATTCGGCAGAGGGCCAGCAGCCCGGGGGAATGCTCGGTCGCGGAGCCTGGTTGCTGGGCCTTTAGGTGCGGGACGGAATGACAGCAGCGGACAGCGGGAGTCGGGTGCAGGAGAGCTTGTCCGGGGCAGAAGCGCAAGGAATGCTGGGGCTCCTGACTGAAGGTCGAAGTCAGTAGATGGGGAGGCAGGAAGCAACGCGCAGACAGGAGGGCGTGAGCGCGCGCAATGGCAAGAGGCTGGCGGGTGGTGAAAATGGGGAGGTCGGGCCAATCCGCGCGGGCTGGCGGCTGGCTCTGGGGTGCACGGTGAAGCGAAAGACGCGCGCGAGCTCAGCAGCGTCATCGCAGGACAACCGACTTACCGCGGCCAGCAGATTCTGTAACGTCGAGGCGCCGGAGCTGGGACAACGCGCGCGCATGCCGGGGCGCTCGCGGACGGCGGCGGCGGCAGCGACGACGACGAAGACGACGACGGAGGAAGAGCAGCGGGCGTGGAGGTAGGCGAGGGCGCGGACGCAGAGGGTGGTGGGAGCGCGTGGGCGGCGGCGGCGGCGGCGGCGGCGGCGCTGGGCGAGCTGGCGGGAGGAGCTGTCGTGGAGCTGAGCGCCGGTGGACTAGGCGCGTTTGGCACTGCGTCCGTCACCGCAACGTCTTGGGCTCGCTGCGACTGCTGCTGCTGCTGCTGCTGCTGCTGCTGCTGCTGCTATTGCTGATATTGCTGATATTGCTGCTATTGCTGCTGCCGGCGTGGCGAGGTGCAGGAGGAGGCGAGGAGCGCGGCGAGGAGAGCAATTGGGGCCAGCTCTCGTGGTGCAGTGCGTTTGCGTGCACCGGTCAGCGTGTACCTCCTCGCCGCGATCCCTGGCGTCTCTCGTCGTGGGCAGGTCGGCAGCCAGTGCACGGCGACTCCTCCGAGCCTGGAGACGGCTGTGCTAGCGGGTCGCGCGGTCCGGGCATACAGCAGGATACAGAGATTGGGGCATGTGCGTACCAAATTGGTGCCAACGCATCGCACCGGAGCCCTCCCTGTCGTCATCTCGAGCCGTGCAGGTGCAGCAGGCATCCCAGGCCGCGGAGCCTGTGGCTGGTGGCCAGTCCAGTCCCAGTCAGTCAGTCATTTCTGCGCTCGAGGGCCGGCGCCAGAGCCAGAGCGTCGCCCATGGGCCATGGGCCATGGCAGGAGCGCGTCGTGAGGGAGATCCAGCGTCTCTTTAAAACACCAGCCAGAGCCCTGTCGATGCCTGCCGCCCGCGTCCAGCGAGGCCCAGCTGCGGGAAGCGTGACGGCGACTGCGTCCGGGAGCCTACCTATCAGGACGCGCTGCAGCCCTTGCGCACCCAAGCACCCCCATCTCACCTCTCACCCCTCACCTCTCGCCTCCCACCTCTCGTCTCTTGTCTCTTACGACTCACTACTCACCAGGCTCGTGTCTTAGGGGGTACCCGCCCGCCTGCCTTTGTTTACCTGTGACACCACGCGGCTATCCGCCGCCGGGAGCATGCGGCTCCAGATTTGCTCGCATGAAACCGTTGCCGGGTAGCTGCCTGGAGCCGCCCGTCTTCTAGAAAGCCGCCGGCCCTGACCTTAAGCTCTGCGTGGGCAAAAACCAAAGAGACCTCAGCTTCGGCCCGGAGCAGGGGGACGGGTCCAAGAGGCATTGGCAGCAAGCTCTCACCGATTGCAGCTCGCAACACAGACAGGCGGGGCCGCTCTCGACGCGAATATTCCAACCCTGTTCGTAACACACCACACACACATACACACTCTTGCGTCCGCATAGCGCCTGCGACCGTTTACGCGACCTTTGCTCATTGCGCTCCGCCTCCGCACTTCCGAGGGGCCATTTTCTTCTGGTGTCGCCGCGACTCAGGCGCGCACCCACCACAACACCACAGCCGTGGGTGCCGGAGCCATCCATCACGGCTCAACCGCTGCCTTGCCCCAGGCCCCGCCGCGAGCCGAGCTCGGTGGGTGCGCCGTTCTTTCCTTCGAGAACACCCCGCACGTCCGCCCTGTGGTGCGCGCTACTTCCTAAACACGTCATGGTCGAAGCTCAGTGCAGTTACATCGCTTGGCAGGGGTGGAGCCCAAAGGCTGCATGTCGGCGGTGTGTACAGACCGCGATTCATGCGCGCGCATATAGTCCGATTGATAATTCTGCTTCCGCCGTGGCACACTACGTACCGCTAGGAAAAGCCTGCCTCAAGTGAAACCCCCGCCACGCCGTCAGCAATAATAGTAGATGTCCCTTTTGTAATCCAACCAACGCACCGTTTCCCTCGATCGTCAGAGAGATCCCATCAGAAAAGTGGAAAAGAGGAACTTCACCACCACAAAGTGGAGAAGAAAGCCCGCACCGTGGAAATTACCGCTTTCTCTTCCTTCCGCCCCTATCGTCGTCCGAGCCATGACCAGCCTCCCGATCCTTCTTCTTAGCCTTTTTCTCCAACTCATCCCAATCTTCGCCCTCGCTAACCTCGCTGGGCGCATCGCTCTCTTCGTCTGAAGCATACTCGTCGAACTCGCTTTCCTCCTCCGACTCAGACTCGCTTTCGGCGAGTTCCGAGTCGCTGATCTCAAAATTGCTCTCTTCTTCCTCGCTCTCCCCTCCGCCCTCTTCGTCGTCCGACTCGGCCGCGATGAACGACCATCCGCCGTCCACGAAGAACTGATGCGGGTCTGCCTGCACCGTTTTCATGATCGTTGCCCAATTCAGGTTGACCGGTCCTTCGGAGAAGGGGATCTCGACGCTGTCCAGCCAGTCCTTGACCGCATCTAACGACTCCACCGGGATTGTGTTAATATGGGCCGGTGGCCGCGTGAAGTCTTTGAAGACAACCACCATGTCGAAATTCTTCAGTCCGAACTGCACACGTTCGAGATGGACGATTTCGATCTCGTTTAGCGTGATGACCAAGAACGGCGGCTCCGTGAGCTGCACCAGACAATCCGTTGTGGGCTGTATCCACACACTGGATCGCGACGGGACACCGTTGAAGCCAAGTTCACGGAAGGGAATGTCCACGCCGACGTTCTCGTTCCGTCCGGCATCCGCAATCTTCTCTGCAAATGCCTTGAACTCCTTGTCAAGCTGTGCGCGCCGTCTGCGTTCCTCCTGTTCAGCCTCAAATTCCTCCTCATCGCCGTACCGGTGCTTCCGCTTCCGGTTGCCTGTCTCATCGAACTGCATCTCGGTAGCTTCTCGGTAGAATTGAACATCTTTAGCCTTTTTCTTGCCGATCATGATTGGGTTCTTGAGGTGCACATGAATGATGACGATCAGCTCGTGTTGGCACGGCTGGAAAAACAAGTGCTTGATGTTGCTGAACAAGACATCGATCTTTTGTCCATTGCCATGGTTGTAGCGGAGACCATTCTGGTGGATTTCAACCGCGCCGGGCACTCTCTTGCCATCGAGCGCCGGACGGACAAAGATCATATCGATGATGGCGGGTTTGCGGTCTGTCCGAAGTCAGAATCTTCTTCCGAGGCACGCGTATGCAGGCACTTACTCTTGACGGTGATGAGCTTGTCTTGTTCCACAACATCCTCCATTTGCTTCTTTTCCTGTTCGCGACGGACTGACTCCTTCTTCAGTTCAGTGATCTGCTTCGCGATCTGCTCCATACGTTCGACGTCCCTGGAGCGGAAAGTCAAGCTGCGGACGAAATGAGCTGTCGGGTCCTCAAAGGGCTGGTCATCTTTGCGGCCGACACCCTGGCCAGGAGACAGGAAGTTGATACGGAGCGAAGTGTAGTCACCCTCGGGGCTGTTGCTAGCATTCTTAATCGTGTTGATGTGGAATGGTACCGGCCGGCCCATGATGGGTAAAACAACGGTGAGGTTTTTCTCATCGACGACGACGATTAGGTCCTTGACCTTTGGTGGGAATTGATTGTCGCGTTTGTAGGACTCGAAGCGTTTGAATTTCTTCTCCGATGTACCGTTGATGGTACCGGCTCCGGCGCCGTAAGTCTCGAGACCCTCTCGCAGCTTCCTCGCATGGAGCTCCTTTTGGTGCTCACGACGTGCCTCTTCCTTCTCCGCATTCTGATTGGTTTGGCGCTCATGACGTAAGCGCGTCTTGGTAATGTTAGAGGAAGCGACTGCGCCAACACGGGGGTCTTTCTTCGCCTTGGGCTTTGAGGCTTTCTCTTCTTCCTCGTCCTTGAAGAAGAAGGAACATGACTCCAAATCAGAGGACGAGTCTTTGGTGAAGATGACAACATCGCTAGCAGTCACGCGAACGGTGTCAGTGATAATCAGGGAGTAGTTCTTACTCTTGCTGTCCTGGGGCTCGGAGTTCAGCAGGCCACTGAAGCTGGTAGTGATCTGCAGAGTCATGCCGTCCTTCAGAGTGCGAGTGTTTTTGGCATTCAACAGAAGTGTTGGATCCTTGATCTCAATACCAATGCCACTACCGACATTCTTCGGAAAGTGCTTTTCCAATTCTGGCTTTTTCGACCGCACCAATCCGATAGCCTTGTTGTAGACTTCCTTCGCCTGCACGCCGTCCTTAATGCTACTGAGCACGGTCTGATGGACCTGTGAGAGAAGCTTGTAGTTAGATTCCTGCGACTTATTCGGGTCGACCATGTATGTCCTTGCGATCATCGAAGAATAGCTCTGGTACCGGAGGCCTAAGGCGGCCACGATAACACCGGCGTGGAGATTGTTGTTATCCGAATCAGTCGAAAATTTCAGGTCGTAATTACCGCCGCTCTGCACGACAGGCTGGAAGCTCCAATCCAAGTTCATTGGGTCAAAGTTATTAGAGACTTTCAATTTCTGGAAGAACTTAGAGTCGTCCAGTTTGCTGGAAACTCGATCGGCCAAGGCTTGATGCGTGATTTTCTTCTCGGCATCGAGAATCTCGGACATTTCGTCGACGAAGTAGTTAGCGACACCGCTTGAGGCTTTGGAAGCATCGCGAATAGCTCTCTAGTTGGTGTTAACAGCGCGAGAAGACTCCACCGGCTCGGGCTACTTACCAATTCCTTCTCATCCTTCACAGACAGCGCAGCACTAGAAAGTGCAAGAGCACAGTCGACCTCCTCAACATCTTTGAAAATATCGCCGTATGCTTTCTTCCATTCCTCGACGAATGGGCCGGTCGACTGATCTTTGGCGAGCACGCCAACCTTCTTGCCGGCAGCCTTCATGACGTCCAGGCACTGTTGGAACTGCTTGGCGTTCTCTTCGGCGTCCTTGCCACGAATATGGAGCTCAACCGGGACCTTACCACCCTTAAGAGGCTCCAGATATGCGGCTGCGTCGCCATCAGCTTGACATGCACGCTACAGGACAACTGAGCCCTTACCCTTCTTCTTTGTAGTAACAATGTGGATGGCATCTTGGGTGATTACGAAGAGCGTAGTCGGGAATTCGTAGCCTAGCAGCCAGAGCTGCAAGACGCAGGCAGGTTAGCTAGGCTGGCAGCAGCAGCTAGCAACTGGGCGCGGAGAGAGCTCACCTGGAAAGCGACGTTCTTAGGATAGGCTTGGGCGTCGTTGGCCTTGCCAACCATAATGACGATGGAGCTCGCGCCGTTGAAGACAGCATCGCCGGAGCGCTTGTCGGCCTTCCATTGCGAGATGAAAGACGACAGGCGGTCGTGGAAGACGTTCTTGTCGATGGAAATTTCCTCGGCCATGGAGACGGCAGGCGCGCGCGACGCCTTCGCAAACACGTTGCGAGAGGACTGGGGACGAAGGATATGGAGGTGGAGTGGAAGAGAAGCGGAGTAGGGGACGAGGGTGTCGAGAGAGATGGCGAACGCGCTTCACGAAAGCTCTTGGCGCGACAGGCGGGCGCAATCAGTCGCGGTCGCGGTCCGGGCAGGTAGACCTAGCGCGCACGGATGCACGGCTCCGGCAAAACCCTAATTCCGAATGACGTTGGTCCGGAGCGCTGGCGCAGGCACGCAGGGTCACTGGCGCAGTCGTCCCGTCGCGCTTTGGGCGTGCGCGCGCCTTCATGTCTTTCACCGAGTGACCTCCGCACCTGCTCAGCCTGCCCGTCGCAGCAGCTTCATCTCCTTCCTCTGGCTGCCCTCATGTCTCTGGCTTTTCAACTTTTCTGCCGCATCTCCGGACGATGACCACCGTTGCTGATGGACCTCTTCCGGACTCTACCGACCTGCAAGACCCGGGTGACCACCGCAAGAGGAGGCATCCCAAGAACAATGCGACTACCGGCGCTTCTGCTGCTGGCATCCGCGCCTTGGCGGTTCAGTTTATGACTTTCTACTTCAGGGCTCCCATCAAGGCCTTCTTCCGTTCCCGCATCGAGTGCGTCTCTTGCTGCCCACTTGTCAACCCTCGCTAACACTTCGCAGTTACATGGTATAGTTCTGGACGGCCGCTCTTTCAAGTCCACACGCTTACTCCTCACGCATAGGCCTATGCAAGAGCAATCAATCCCCGCGTCCAGGCAAACCTACCGTGGTCATGGCGCATGACTGCACCGGCCATCCTTGCTCATGCTGTACGAGAGCATGGATGGAGCTTCATTCCCAACCAGGTCTTGCCGCCCATGTTAGCAAATGTTACGTAAGTGGGTCGCTGCGACTATTGCGAGGTAGTCACTAAATCAACCGTTTCCAGCGTCGGCGCTGTTTTGTATACAGGCTATCTGCAAGCTCTTGGAGCACTGCACGAGCCGTCCTCCCACTCCGCCAAGCGGGTGTACCCTCCCGCTCCTCCGCACTGTACATTTGCCGCAGGCTTTGCGGCTGGATCCATCCAGTCTGTCGTTGCTGCGCCACTGGACGCGCTGCAGGTTCGTTTTCAGACGAGCGATATGCTTGAGGGCCGGTACAAATCTATGTGGCAGTACGGCGCACATAAACTCCACGAAATTGGTCTCCGTGGAGTATTTGCTGGATGGTCATTGTCTCTTCTGAAAGATTCACTTGGCTCGGGGGTTTTCTTTGCGACGTTCGAGTACATAAAGTCCCAGATGTACTACAACTTCGTAACCGAGTACTACGGCAAGCATACTCCAGTCTTTGAATGGCACCCATGGAAATCCACGATTCAGTACATTGAGGGCGAGCGCCCCACCATCAAACCCCATTTCATGATGGAGCCTACCTTTCTGCTGTTTGCAGGCATTGCGGCATCCGTGTTTCAGCAAGCCATCGCCCATCCATTGACGGAAATACAGAATGTACATTACAGCCGCTTGGAGTCCATGGATTTCGCCGCGCAGCAGGAGAAGCAAAGGCGCTCAGTTTTTCGTCTCTACTACCATGCGTATGAAAAGACGTTCGAGCAGTGCCGCATGCAAGCTCGACGCCTTGGAGGCTGGAGAAGGTGGTTGTATAAAGATTTTTTCATGAGCACCATCCGTCAAGTACCTAGCACAAGCGCCGGTTTGATTGTGTTCGAGATAGTACGAAGGAAATACGGTCTAGCGACTAATCCTGCGAGGATAGAGAAAGACGGGTACGACATTTTGTTGGATTGATAATGACCGTTAAAAGACTAGACTCTTTAGTATTTTGCATTGGGCGGCGTTATATAGATAACTACACTGTTCGCAATCTGCTTCAAGGCATCATTCCAGACCGTCAGTGTAAATAAACACGCCAGCGCATCATACCGATCCTCATATTTGAACAGCCATGCCCGAGAGCATGGCCTGGTTTGGCTACACCAATAAATTAATCTATCTACTTGCTTCAGGCTACAGTCTTGATATGCGTAAAAACCACGAAAGCACGCATCAGGGCCCGGGCTTCCGCACGCGGTTTACTCATCTCGACTATAGTCTTTGGAGAGGTTGCCATGTCGGTGTCAATCACCTTCCGCTTCGAATACAATTAAATAAGCATGTTGTTAGAACCGATTTCCATGGATAAGTCACAGATTAGAAGGCGGTGATGCTGTTGACTCCAGCAGTCGCGATATCAGGCAGGTACACAGCCCTCAAGCATGGTGCCGTGAATACTCTAGACTCCGACTGATGACGTGCCGATCCGGCGAACGGATCCGTGTCTCTTCCCAAAGGCCCGCCAGGCAGCTGCTCCAGGCACATTTGCCCCAATATTTGCATCGTTTCTTATCATACCTTGGGACAACGCAGCCCCATCAGGATTGACAACACTGCTCTCTACGCGAGGCTTTTTCGATTCAGTAGTGGAAGTCCCTGTCATGAGGTCGGAGCTTGTTGAGGGAGTTGCTACCGGGGTAACTTCGAGCAATGAGGCTGAGAGCATCGGACTGGATACAAATGTTGGATCTACGGAGGAAATTTGGTTGATGTTTGTGATTTGAGGGCCACGGGTCACCGTAAGAACTCCGTTGCTTTTACTGGATGTGAATGTGGTAGATGAGTGGATTGATGACGCATTACTAAAGCCTCGATTCAGCACCATGGTAATGACCATGGCGAGGAATAAGATTAGGCCCATATTATTCATAGGTATCGGCAGCGCAATTCTTGGAGTGTGATGCCGAAGTTGAAGTGTGTAGGAGCTGGTTGGAGGCGGCGTTAGCAGGAGCTATAGAGCGCAAATTGAGCTGCTGCTTATTTCACAGCTTTTGTGCATTCACTCCCTTGAATTTGAATGAATGCTGTAATAACGTGAGGAGCAAGATACGCATGACACAACATGCCAGCTCAAGTGGTTGGAATGTACGGACAACGAAACCGTCATTTCGTCAGCCGTAATTGCATTCATCAATAGCAGATAATTACAGAAGAGAGCAGTAATGACGCAAGAGCCATAAGCATAGTAGCAGCCATATAATCCAACATTTAGTTAAAGAATGTTTCCGGAGACGTAGACCGCATGTTGTCCATCAAGAAGTAGTCCGTTGTAGATCGTTGTGTCGTGTGACATCAACTGTCTTTACCTCACTAGAGTAAGTTACTGGAATCGAGGCCTGCTGACATATATCAGCTCTTTCTGCTCCATTATCCAGTATCATGTACCTGCACTTACGTAGTTGTATTAAACCATCTTATTGGAAATGGGGAACTAGGAACCGGAGTTGCCGATACCACGACCTCCGCGGTAGAGTGGGAAGGCTGTGAGTCCAATGAGTACACTTCTGGAAGAGGAGGCGATTGAACATGTTGCAGAAGAGCTGGACTCGGTACCAGAACGGGGCTTGCTTCAAGGGACGGGCTTTCTGTGACTGGCACAAATTCAGGAATCCAAGAGGCAGTCGGCGCCTCCGAAACTGAGGACAGCTGTTCGAAAGGCAACGGGAAGGCCAAGTTTACCAAGCGAGGATCAGAAATCGGTGCTTCAGTCTCTGAAGACCACGGTAGAATCTTGTCCCCCATAGTTGGCCCCGAAGTCGTCACTGGACTTTCAAAAAGAAAATTGGGTGTTGTAGAGGCCGTGTCAGCAGAAAACCCCGAACCCAACGTATTTGGGATAGCCACTTCTGGAGTCATAGTATAGCTTTCTGCGAATAATATCGCCGCGGACGGTGTTGCAAAAGCGAACGGGTCGTCATTGCGTAAGGAGGATGGTTGGTTTCCTGAAAGGAACTCCATTACGAATGAATAACCTGTAGCAGCCATCTCCTCCTTGTCGTATACAGTAGATGTGCCGCTATAGATGGTGGTTGTGAAACTCTCAGTGAGAACTGTTGTTACCCTGTGCTTGTGTTAAACCCGAACGCGTCCCTCACATCGGGAAATTCCATGCTGGCACTCACTCGTCTTCAGTTTCTGTCGACGATGCTAACTCTACTGTCCTTGTCCTTGTCCTTGTTGTTGTCCTCGTTGACGTAATTGTTCGGAGCGCTCCGGGGCTACCACTGAGCTCCGTCACTGTAGCTGGCGCATCTTCCGGAGTCGCGGCTGCTACCAAGCCCGTTGCGAAAGACCCTACTCTAGGCGCACGACTGACAGTTTGGGCCTCGTACGCGTAGTTTAAGACCATCTCCGTCGACAAACTCACTACGGTCGCATTGCCCACAAATTGTCCACGTATAGTCCCGACAACGTACTCACCAGGGCCTTCGGTAAGTGTGGCAAGCAAGTCCACGGAGCTCGTGTACGTCGATGTCAAGGTAACTGGAATAACAATCCACGATTCCTCCCTGCGGATGCAGTCTTCCATCGTCTCGTTTTCGGGGCGTTGGTGGCATACCTTGACGTCGACATCTTCAGGGAGCGCGCCTGCATTGGCAGTGAAAGACTGCCAAGGTGCCAGGTAGTACGTGGTGCGCAGCTGAATGGATGGAGCTGCTGTGATTCTCAATCTGTTCCCATCGACGTCCGTCGCAGTAGAGTGTGGAGTCACCGTGGTAACTCCAAAGGCGCTGGAGAATGTCACGTCTTGCGTACATTCGGAAATAGTGACTTTGCTGGCCACGCCTGTGAGAGTAGTCGCGCAGATGGTGGTGATCTCAGTGTAATATAGAGTGTCGCAGGTTACAGGGCCGTCGGCATATATTGTCGAAGTGTAATTGAGGAACGGGGAGATTGTCTGCTCGATTACCTCTAAGGCGACTAAAGGGCCCTTACATGTTGTAATTCGGGGAACATATGTGGTTTCTACTTGGCTTTGTTGCGTGATTGGTGTTGGGAAAGCCGACGGCGAAGGATAGTAATAGGAAAATACTGTGGATGTCGGGGTGCTAGTGATGATTGCCACGCTGGGAGCAGCTTCCTCGACAGCCATTGTCGCGATGTTTTCCACGAGGCCGGAAGGAATCGAAGGGATAAGAAGTTGGCGCTTGTGGAGCGCTTCATCTTCTGTTGCTTGAGCTAGTCGCTGTGGTTGCTGTTGCCGCTGAACCCTAATAGCCTCGTGTCTGAACCTGACTGCGCCGTAAGCTGAGTTTGCAAAGAGCGGAAGGGCGCACAGCGCGGAGAATGAGAACTGCATAATGAGAGAACGAAGTCCTGAAAAGAGAAGCGAACGACTTGCACAGTAAAGTACAGGCGTCGGGGATTGCACGCGTAAGATCATGTATTAAGGCGAGCGAATGAGGCGAGGTCTCATTATGGAATTCTCCTCGCGCCACAGTGCGTTCCGTGGCAAAAACATCAACAGCGCAAGGGAGGAATGCGCAGAAGTCATCCCTTGGGCGGTCGCGAGCACCATTTGTCGCTTAACGGATAGACTAATGAAGAGGGAACAATACAATTCGCGGACTTGAGAAACGAGAGCTGGGGGACAAAGTGCAGTCTCATGCGTGATTCCGAGTGCTAATAGAGCTGGAAGAATGATTGGACAACGAACAGGGAAACCCAGGTGAATACTGCGAGAGACACCACTAGCCCCACCTACTTGTCTTCTAGCTTGCACAAGTGTTGTATGCGATAATATCGCCAATTGATGTATTAATCAAGAACCCAATACACCTAAGTTTGGGTGGTAGGCAGGTGATGCTCGGCGTGTGCTCGAATTCGAACGGATTGTTTATTCGCTGTCTACACTATGAAAGATACTCCGCCGGTATTCGTAAGCAGCAAGAGGGCATCCGATTCACTAGATCGAGTAGACAAGAATATTTCAAGAGTCAGTGGATCGGTGGGGACACCCACGAACTGGTCAGAGGTCGTAGAGAAGAACAGTGATATATATAGTCCGTTTTGCGGGTGGAGATAACCTCCAAGGCGGAGACGTGGCACGTGCATGTTTACGGAGAACAACCCCGAAAAACAGCCGAGTTAGAAAGACAAAAATAGAGTCAAGAAAGGGTTAAGGAAGGAAATGCAGGTGGTGATAAGCTCGACTGAAAGCAAAGACAATGGAGTGGCCCGGACAGGGCTGAAGCAGCCGAAACGGAACTGTTGAAGGTAAAGGTATGAAAGCTTGCAGATTAGGGAGCCGAGCGAGCAGCGACAGGGATGCGACAAGGAGAATGGCGGCCGTAGAAATTGTAAGGTTTGCGGGGAATCTTGGAGGGCGGGGCATATTTTGACCATGTGCATACCTGTATGTAGATCCAATACATGTCAGCGGCGTTCAAGGTGTGAGAAAACTCATCCTTGGGGCGGACTCCCTAGCGACGAAGCAGCGGAAGAGTTCTGAGAAAGGGTTGAGGCCGAAGCGCTGCCGTCCGCATTGGGTGAGCGCAAGGCTAACCGATGGCTGTGGAGCATCATAAGGCCAGTACGAGAAGAAGTGGGAAAGTCAAGGCACGCAGAGGATTGGGGTGAAGGCAGCGGTCCGAAAAGGCTGGGGCCCGAGAACGAGAATTGGGGCTTCGGTAGGAGGAATGTGGGAAAGGAGGAGACTGGATTTCGTGTTTAGTCATTGGAGGTCGCAGGTCGCGCCCGTTTGGGTAAGTGGATGGAGGATTGGTGGCGGATACGAGAGCGAGCAGCAAAGAGATGCGGATTCTTCGTCGATGACGATGGGCGGGCTCATGATCAGATACGACGACAGATACGGAAAAGCAGAGCGTTCCGGGAGCCGCGAAAGCGAAGGCGTCGGATCAGCAGAGCGACCCGGACGGACCCTGATGCACGCCTGCGCTGACAAAAGACGGCTAGCACCGGAAAGTCAGTGTTGATTTCTCATTCCGTCAAGCTTCCGCTGCTTCCGGCTCGACAGTCGAACAATCCGAAGGCCGACGTCTGGTACAGCGGCGTCGTCGCACGCTGGGCGCGCGCGCGTGACGGACGCGACGCGGTAGCTGAAGGCGCGCCGGCCTGGGTGATGACGGGTGTGATGAAAGAGGCTTGCGGGAGCGACGGCCGGCCAGCAGCTCGTGCGCGCAGGCCAGCTGGGGCGGTACGAGACGGCAGAGCGCGAGAACGAGCGCGGCGGCGGAGGCGAAGGCCAGGGGAGAGGGACGAGAGAAACCCACAGCAGCGTGACGCCGAGAGTCGAAACGGGGACAGGACTATGTTTATCATGAAACTGACGCGCTGGAGGAGTGTGTGGCGGCCAAAAATAAAGAAGCAGGCGGCTAGCTGGGCGGTTGGAGGGGCGCCGGGGCCCGCGCTTGCTCTGTGGGCGTGGTGTTGTGGCCCCAGGCCCCAGGCCCCAGGCCGCTGGCGCCGGGCGCGCGAGACGCCCAACACCCGCCAATTTCGCGCCTGCGAGCCTGCGAGCCTGCTCCGCCACTGGCCCCGTGTCTTCGCCGCGAACCTCTGGGAACAAGCTCGGCGCGCGCCAGCCCGGGTCCCGTGCGAGGCCGTGGTCATTCATGCCAGTCCCCGCGCTAAGCCCGTGCCTGAGTAGCGCCCGAGGAGCGGTGTTGTGCGCCCGCCATGCCGCTATGCCGGCATGTCTGTCGGCCGCTGCTGTGCTGGCGTGCAGTTAAGAGTCACAAGAGCCCAAAAGCCCGACTGTCCACGCCCCAACAACCGCTGCAGACTTTTTCCCTCCTGCATCCGCCCCCCAGCAACGTGGACCGCCCGCTGCGTTGTCCGCCGAGCTCCGCCTGAACCGTCTCCACATTTGCTTCCAGAAGCCGCTGTGTCCGCCGTCGCCCTTGCATGAGTCCTTGTTTGCCGCGACACCCACGCCATTTTTCCTGTCGAGACCGCTCATCCGACATCTGTGCCCGTCACCGCCCGCCGCACCGGTCAAACCGCTCCTCTCATATACCGCCCGTTGTGCCACCCTCTCAAGCGTCAAACTCTGTCCCGTCGTCGTGGCTCCCTCCGCTCTTCGCTCCTCGTCCCGCCCGGCAGGCTGCCCATCTGCGCTACCGTAGCCACCATGCCCGGCACCACGACATTACTCACCACACTCCTCCTCCTCTCCCTCTCCGCTGCCGCCCCGCTACCTGCTGCTCCCGCTCCGCGCACCTCCCAGCAATGCCGCTGCGCTGTGATGCCTACTAGCACGCCTTTCTTCCCCTCGTTACGATCTTCGCCTTCGCCCACTTCGCCGCGAGACATTGTCACAGACACCTGCGCCGCCCTCGGTCCTCAGCTGCAGGCCTGGCGCGAAGCCCCCGCCGAAGCGGCCGCCGAGGAGGCCGCCCGCCTGGAGCAGTGGATCTTGGACCAGGACGAGAAAGTCGCCAAAGCTGCAACTGACTTGTTGTGGGGAAAGAGACCAATCCCTACCGCTGCCTCCTTGACCGTTGCTAGAACCAAATACTCTGATGGACGGGCCGGTGATCACGAGCAAAAGCCGAAGGGCCGAATAGTATGCCGGAGTGTTGATGTGGCAGAAGAGGTTGCCAGCAGTTTCGAGGATGCCTTATATGCCGATACCACCACTGCCGAGCGAGCAAGGAAGAATGACGCCCAGAAGTCATCAAGTCCAGATAAGGACAAGGACTCCGCCGAGAAGAAGGGACAAAGGATGTCTTTCCTGGAGGAGGTTCTGGATGCATGGAACCGTCCAGAAAGGCATATGTTTGCACTGAAGCTCCTCGTTTTCGTGCTCGTCATGCTGTGCATGATTGAGCTCGGCGAGGATGTAATTGTCTGGTAGGTTTTCCGACCTCTTTTTGTATTGCCACTGTACAAGCTAACATCATCCTGCAGGCTTCATAGAAGAAGACACAACCGTAGAGGTACCGTCAGGTTTTCCGGCGACGAGAAAGCCTTGTACAAACCGGGCCTGGAGCCCATTGCTGAGGTCGAAGAGGAGGATGATACCCAACTGCCATGAGAGCAGGCTGTCGCTTAGATTTGTTTTTTTTTTCCTCCTTTATTTGTCCTCGTCATTTTTAGCGATCTGTACTGGTTACGTCGAGCAGACGATCTGCATGATTTGGTCACATCTGGCGAGCGGGAACGGCTGTTTTGCATTTACACATTGATACCACTGTCGCTACTACGAGCATAGAGCTCTGGGTTAAAGGAAGAACATGCATTTTTAGGGATAAGAGAAGGGCACCTGTGCCAGGCATTTATACCCACTCGGATTACGTCCATTCCGGAGTCGGACATGAGATGAATCTTGAAGCAATGAACATTATTGAGCCTCGAGCAAGTGAGAAATGCAAGTGAGCTCTCGTTGACCGGATAAGGATCAAGCTTGAGCTTTTTCTGGTGACTGAGATCAAACGCAGGCAATCTTCTTCATTCGCAGCCACGACTTAGCAGCGATCAGTAGTGTATCGGCTTCAGACCCCTATATCAAGCGAAGGCTTCCAAGTGAGGCTGCTGTCTCTACGCTGAGTCCTGGTTGGCCCTTAACGATTGTGGAGTCGACGATAAACGGTCTAGAATCCGTGAAGCAAACGCCTGCCCCACACCACGTCAAGCCAACTCAGCCACGAGTGCCCCATCGATCACGTCCACATGCACACGGATCCGCTAAGCTCCAGATTCTCAGGGCGCCTCGAGAAGCTTACGCTGGCCCCTAATTTACAACCACGGTATCTTCGTGACAACGGCGATATGACCACGGCAATACCCGGTCAGCTGAAGGTACCACGAATCCTTGGCCAAAGCACGAGCGTCACGGGTTCGACTAGCGCCAAGCCTCTTGATGCAGGTCATGAGTGCATCTCCGCCGCCTTGGTTAGCACGCAAATCAAACCTCTCCAATCAGTTAGGCTAGTACCTCCGGCTAAGTGTAGTAGCCACTACTGGACTATTCTCCATGGCGTTTAGGGCAACCCTCTCTCTGCTTGGAAATGAGTGCGCTTAGGATACCATAGCTTATACCTGTTCGCTAGACACTACTTGAGCAACAGAAAATGCTGCCACTGAAACTTACTTCGGAATTTCACACACCCCATGGATGCCTCATATTATTATTAGCCATTTGTTGCTTTCCTAGTACGAAATTGGGTTACTGGTACCATTAACGGGGCCTGCAAGAGCGCACTGCTCCTTGAAGTACTTGATCTCATCATGTGCCAAGACATGCGAGTTTCAAGTTTCTTTCCTTAGGTAAAAGAAAAGGAGGATAAAAGAAAAAAAAAGTCTTTTCTCCAATATGAGGAGACTCCTCGAGCACGTCGGCCACTCGTCACGGCCTCAGGCGTCAAGAGAAAACGGCGAGAAAAAGTAATTCATCGTGTACGCACCATTCCTTCCCAGATCTATATAATAATAGTGTCCCTGCACGCCAGGAAACGCCCGTCCGTCCAGATCCGTCCCCGGTTACCGTCTTGGCTTGAAGTCTTTCGGGTCTTTAAGGTCGAGCTTTGTCTTCAGATCTCCAGTACTCTTCACCTGCATCTTACGCTCTGCCTCCTCTTCTTGCTGCTTTCGCAGCTCTTCGGGTAATATTCGTCTCTCCAAACTCACCGGCAACACCCTTCTTCCATCTACCATCTTAGTCTTCCCCAATTTGTCGTCCCATCTATCATAGTACAGCTGCCATTTCAGCCCATCCACCTCTTCGCCCTCATCCAGCTCGACCGCCACGAAGCCTTCCCAGCCCTCAAGAGTCACGCCTTGCTCATCGTCAGTCCAGTCCCACGGCCCGACCACATGGGCAATGCTTTGCGTGCGATTCCCATGGGTGAGAAACATTTGATCCTTCTCGACGTATATCCAGTTGAGCATGGGCGGGTCAGTGGGAAGCGTCGTAACGAGGCCGCGCTCCCGCGGGTTCCGGTCTTCGTCCGGGTACATGATGTAAAAGCCAGTGAACGGGTGCGGAGGTGGAACTCCTGGCTTCGGGGAAACCGGAAGGCCGGTCCCTTCGTCTTTGGGGCAGACCCATAACTGCGACGGTGGTCAGAGAACACGGTTTCACAGGGGCCCTGGTGGAATCCACCCACCCTTTCCTTGTGCAGTACAACCATGCCTCCATCGACTTCGGCTCTTTTGCTGCTCTTGGCTCCGCAATACACGTCCATGTAGAATTTGACCATGCGCGTCTCGTTCGCCGCTTCTTTGTTCTGTTCCTTTTGATGATGCACCCCTTCGGCCACTCCAGTCACAACAGGGATTCCAGTGATGACGCCGCCGTAAAAGATCCCCATGCCAAGACAAGCCATGTTTGCTGCGTGGTCGAATCTCGCCTGATTTCACAGCTGGCTTCAAAAAGATCTCTGGGCGAGAGATGTACGTGACGCTCGTGGGTTCTGATAGTCGCTAAGGGTTCAGGCAATTTCATGATGAAAGTTGAAGATGCAAACTGCGGGGAAGGCAAACCCCGTAAATGTCTTGGAAGCTGACGCGGGTATGCTGCAGAATCTGACGTCACGAGCAGGGATGATAGCTCTTTGAAGCTCACGCGACAAAGGGAAGCAGTCCGTGGAAATCATCGAGAACCACCGAAACGGCTATGTCTCCCAGTATCCAGACGGTCGACCTGCTCTACTCTTTCGGGGAAAGCACAGTGAGGGTCCCGTTTGTACAATGAAGACGAAAATGCATTCTGGTATACAAATGCCGCCCGCCAAAGAAGCTGCAAAGATCAGAATAAGGAATCTCCGCAATACCCTAATACCAACAATGAAACACGAGGTAAAAATGTTTGCGGATGCTGTCCATCCACCGCAATGCACCTATGAACCCTTCCCCGTCGAGCTCCGGTCTTATGTCCATAGCCTTCAACATCCCATGATGACACAATGAGAAGGAAAAGAGATAGCCGTCAGGCACATAGGGGTTTCAACCCGACTCCAGAACTTCCGCTGGGGACTGAGAGACGAAGAAAAGAGAAAAATCGCCGCTCGACATGTTCAAGCGGCCTTTTCTTGTCACATTTGATATACCAAGAGGACCTTACTCTTCCTGATACGAAAGCTTGCGCATCTCTCCAAGACGGTGCCTGGCTGCCGAGAGCGCGTTTTCGAGCTGCAATATTTCCACCTGTTCACCAACATAATCAGTAAATGCTCTGAAAAGCAATGCAATTTCCGCCTCATCGTACGTACCTGCTGCTCCATCTCCCTAACCTTGAATTCGTGGCCTGATAGTTTGGTGTAATCCACGGCCTCGTCACCATCACGATTGCGTTCGTTGATAATATCTTGCACTTGACGAACGAGTGCGCGGCATGCCATGGTGACTGCCTTACTGGCAGCCTCCAAGCGATCTTGCGTCTTGGACATGAAGCTGGCCTTGACACGCGAAGCTGCAACAAGCTGAGCTGTCGAAGCAGCGACGTCGTTTGATGCAACAATCAGCTGTTCCGGGCTGTTTCGTCCAGAGATGACACCGTCGGCGGTCTCAATGAGCAGATTCGTTGAATTAGCCACGGCTTTGGCGGCAGAAATCAAACCCTCGGTCCAACGGTTGTTCTTCTTGTAAAAGGCCGTCCGGGAGGAGGTTCCCTTGCCCTCGCGCACGATCTCCTGCTGAGACTCGGTGGCCGCTTGAATGAGGCGGGTAATGGCATTGGTAACGTCAATCGCTGCGCCAAGAATGGCGTCGTGGATTCTAAGCTCATATGTTGAGTACGAGTCGCGCGACCTATCCTTGAGCTTGCTGAGACGCTCGGTGGCGGCCAGAATGGCATTAGCAGCGTTGGCCATTTCCCGGTCGACGAGATCTCCAAGATCGCCCTGGTTCGCCGAGATCTTGCTCTTTGGCGCGAATGCATCTGCCAGCTTGGACAGCTTTTGCAGATTCAATTGGACCTCGCTGTTGCAGTTGAGGACCACGTCAGTCTTCTGCAAATCCTCCATCCCTTCAAGTCGGAAAGACTGCAGTGAGCGGAAGAAGCCAACTGTGGACTCTGCGGAGTGTCTGGCAGCGGCAATGAGCTGATCGCTCTTCTTCTCGTCAGACGCGAATCTGGTGAGACCCTTGGTGTTGCTGAGGACATCAGCAATGGAGCCAGAGAAAGCGTTGACTGTCCGAATAATTTCAGCATGTGTGCTGTTAGGTCCATCTGCAATGTAGTTATTGAACGCCGTTGAGAATTCCATAGCACAGGCGGATGCCTTCTCGATTTGAGACAGGACATATGCGCCTGAAGCATTCTGATTACCGGCTTGCATCGAAGAGTCGAGCTCGTACAGAGCGTCGTCAACCCGCTGCACACCGCTCTGGAGGACCGAGTCTATTATGTCGCTGATTTTCCTGAGGTTATCCAGAATGACCGTGTCGAAGACCTCGTCACTGGCATTGTTCGTTGCCTGCTGATTCATCTTGAGCTCATTCAGTTCCAAAAGCGTCTGGTCCATGCCGGCCTTAAAGATCTCGAGCTCATCTTCCTTCTCGCGGAGTTGACGCTCAAGCTCGGAGTCTCCCTCGCGGAACCTCAGCTGCAAGTCTTCGAGCTGACGGTTCTTGTTCCGCAGGGCCTCCTCAAGATCAGCAATCTCACGATTATGCCTCGAAAGCATTGCTGACAGCTCAGAGCCCTTGTTGCGTTCCGCTTGGTCAGCTCTGTCCAGGGCCAGGCGAAGCTCACGTTGCAACTTCTCGACTTCTTCCTTGTGGCCGCCTGTAGTTCGGTCCTTCTCGTGAAGGGCACGGTCACGCTCACGGATCATGTCGGCCAACTCGAGGTTCTTTGTCTTCAGCTCACGCTGCAGCTTCTCGCGCTGGTCAATTGCCTCCTGCGCGGACGCAGCCTTGAGCTGCACCGACTTGAACTTCTGCAGGAGTTCCAAGTGCTCGTGACGCAGCTGGGAGTAAAGCTTCGCAAGAGCTTCGTACTTGCTACGCCATGTGTTCAATTGCTCCTGCAACGCCCGGATCTGGTCGTCCTTGGATTGCGATTGTTGCGCGAAGTTGGATTGGATGGACTGAAGTTCAGTCTCCAGGGCCTTCACTCGAGCGTCGTACTGCTGAAGTAGAAGCTGGTCCTGCTGGTATTGGTTGCGAGCAGCCAGGTTCTCTCTTTCCAGTTCGGCCATGCGACCCTGGGTCTGCTGGGCGAATTGCTCGCGAGCAAGCTGCTCTTGTGCCAGTCTCGCTTGCTCGGCAGCCAGCCTCTGTTGCTCCTCAAACTCTCTCTGGGCACGCATCTGCTCCTCCTGTTGGCGGCGCTGCGCCTCCTCCCATTGCTGAGCCAACCTTCTCTGTTCAGCTTCATACTCCTCCTGCTGTCTTTTCTGTTCGTTCTTCCAGAACTCGTTGATGGGCTCGGGATCGACGGATGCAGCGCGTTTAGGGGTATCTTCGTCTTTCTTGGGCCGAGCAGGCAACGCCGGGCGGTCCTCATCTTCTGATAGGAGGTTTGGCGGATCTTGGGGAAGCTTAGGCACAGTAATTAAGCTGGTGAGGTATCTAAGATTGGAGCACTCGTAGTAGAACTTGACGAGGCGGTAGTGCTGGGCGTCGTAACGACCGCGCAAGGGGGCTAAGGCCTCATCGTCGCCGAGGGTGGTGTGCATGGCGCGCAACATGCTTGTAATAAACTTGTAGATGCCATAGCTCTCCTGTACAAGCGGTACCAATGCAGAGATGCGACATTCGTTGTTGGAGCCATTACGAAAGTGAGAGAAGATAAGCTTCTGGAAGGAATCGATCTGATCCTGCAGGGTCATTAAGTCGGAAATTGTCTCGTACCCCTCGTTGGGATCGTTGATGGACTTCAAGCTGATATACTCCTCGTACTCAAAGGTGCCGTTGAACTCGGGGTGCTGACGGTGGAATGCCAACTTGGCCATCAGGTAGTAGACGTACTCGGAAATCAGCGGGGCATATCCTGCGGGGCGAAGGTCAGTACAGGGGCTCGGGCGGGAGGGCGGGGCGGATACCTCTGATGCCTTCGCCGCCGGCAACACCGCGCTGCAAGCTTTCGAGGAAGCCAATGTGTGCCTGTGCCTGCTTGAGTACTATGGGATGCCCCTCCTGGAGCACCTTGTGAATGGTAATCAGGGCCTTGAAGGTCTGCACCTCGTCGGCCAAGATAGGTTGCCTGTAATTTACGTCAAGCCCATCCTTGCTGCGAAGCTCACTGGGGATGACGCACACTTTCATGCCTGCCCAAAACGAATCGGAGTTCTTGTGGTCCCATGTGTAGACGATGGCGGCGCGGACGTGCTTCCCTGGACGACATGAGTAGACGGTCGGGCGCTGGACTCGGACGGGAGGGCTTACGCTTCGGGGCAGTCTCATCTGTGCGACAACGGTCAGCGAACAGGCCGGGCGGAGGATTGGGGGGCGGGTCGGGCGCAACGCACCTATGCTGGTAGCTTTGCGGATGTTGATGGCAAGCTCCGACTCCTATCTGGCAGTCAGTACGGCGCGGAGGCTGGAGCGGCGCGGGCGCGCCGATGCTCTCCAGCGATGGTCAAGACACGACGCACCTGCTTGCCCATGTCTACATTGCGAGAGCCGTACATGGCGACGGCGGGTGCCTGGCGCTTCCGGGCTCAGGCGCAGTCGGGAGACGATGGGAGGCGGGCTGTTCAAGCGGCCGGAGATGCGGCGCGGGGGCAGCTGAGGAAGGACAAGAGCTCGAACGAGGGAGCTGGAGCTACGGAGAGGGGGTCGCGCGAGGAGAGAAGGCTTGGGGGTCGGTGGAATGTGATGTTGGAGTAATTGCGATTGCCAGGTTGGCGGAAGCTCCGTTGTCAGTGTTGGTCCGCGAGGAGGCCGGCGGCAGCGCCAAGCCCTCCGCCAGCGAATGTGCGTCAGCGCCTCCGCCGCCCGCCAGTTGCCCAATCCCCTCCGCACCTCAAGCCTCCCTGCATGATTTCGTGGACAATGACGTTGCCGCCTGCAAAGCCCTTATGCTTGCGCAGCCCTCTGATTTGTCGCAAACAGCATCACGAAAAATTTTCCCTTCGCTGGCACCCTTCGACACCCTGAGCTGCGATACACTCTGGCCCTCCTACGACAGAACCCCAGCCGTGAGTCGCAGCCGCAAAGACGGCACTTACAGGACGCCCGTCTATCTATCCCTCGCGCCCTATCCGTCGGCCTTCTTGCCTGGTGGCGTCGGTTAATGCGCACGCCCTCCCCGAATCCGGTCACTTTCAGGCTTATTGGACATCCGACGAGAAGAAAGGGACAGAAAATTCAATCAATGTTTGTAAACTATTTACAGAAATTTCGATGGCCTACAGTCACTGGATACCCGCTCCTTCCGCTCACACCGTGAGAGTGTAGTTCACCGCATTGCCTGGGACACGAGGGTAGAACTCGATTGTAAACGTCGTCGTCTTGGCCGCGCTTACAACCGCCTTGACTGCGCTGCTGGTGAGGATGATGTTCGACCCGTCCCAGTTCCATTGGTTGCTGTAAGTTGTGCGAGCCTGCTCCAGCGGGCCCAGGTACTGCGTCCAGTCGTCCACCAAGTACGTGCCATCCACTGTCAATGCCTTCACGGTCGCCGGCTTGTTCAACCCCTTCCACGTGATAGGGACCTGGAAGTCCGACCCAGTGTCTGCCGCAGCGGCAGTGGTGCTGTTGCTGCTGAGTGTGGGCACATCCCACTGCACGATCTGAACCTCGATATCAGCACCCGCAGAGAACGAGAGTGTCAAGTTTGCCTTGATGCCCGGCGCGGCGTCCGCGGACACGTGCTGCGACAGGAAGGACTCCGTGAAGGTGATGCTGGAGCCGTTGGTCGAGTAATCACTGCCCTCGGCGAGCGGGCTACCTCCCACGCTTACGCTGGACAGCGTGTTGCCGTTAAACAAGAAGGGAAGGCTCTGAGCAGTCACCGGCGTGCCCGCCTGATGCCAGATGTACGCCGAAGTGAATTGGCTTGTGGCCTGTCCGTCCTCGGTGCTGTCCGGCAGTGAGTTCGCCACGCCTTGAACTGCGTTCAAATAGATGTCGACGGCCGTCTGGTCTCTCCACGTGTGAGCGTTGCGGTCCAGGAAGTCATTACCATTATCCCAGAGAATGGTTGACGTGTTGTACTTATTGGCGGTTCGGATGAGGAAGTCGAAGTACTTCCACCGCGCTGCTGACTCGGTCGCCACAGGAGAAGCAGCCCACTCGCCAATGACAAGAGGAATATCCGTAAAGTTGTTGCGGATGTTGGCAATGTCGGCCTCGAGAGCGGCCTTGTCGTCTTCGGATCCCCACCTCGTTTTGCCCCAGGCGCTGAAGATGAAGTCGTAGGGACTGTAATAGTGATACTGGATAGCCCACGGGTTGCTGAAGTTGGCGCTCGGTGGCTCGAACCATTGGCTGGTTTTGATGCTGTCCTCCCCGAGGCCGGGAAGAGTGACCACACGTTGCGGGTTGAACCCACCAGCGTCGTTGATGGCCTTGAGCATAATGTTATTCAGCTTGTTTAACTCGGCACCGTGCTCAGCCGTGGTACCCGGAGGCTCGTTGATGGGCTCAAAGCCGACGAGCTCGGACTTGCATGCGAGCTTGACTCCGATCTGATACCAAAGTTTGTAAAACTTTTCCTCAATAAGCGTGTAATTGGCCCCAGCCGCCGAGACATCGGCCCACACCCAGCTGTCGTGATGCACGTTGACGATGGTGTAGAAGCCACGGGCCGTAATCATGTCGACGACATCTTCGACGCGCTGCAGCCAAGCCGGGTCTACGGTCCAGTCCGGCGACTGGGAGGTGAAGTGGTAGGCCCAGGTCACTGAGGGGCAAGTCAGACGCGCGTTCTCGTGTTGTACACACACACACACAACTTACCCGGCAGGCGTACACCCTTAAATCCAGACGCCTTAACATCATCAAACGTATCCTCGGTGACAGGGGCGTTGTTCCAATCGCCCTCGTCCTCAACGGCGTCGAGCGTATTCCCCAAGTTCCAGCCTGGGTTCAAAGCATCGACGAACTGCTGGGCAGTAATTGGGTTGAAAGTGCCGTTGCACGTGGCGGCAGACACCGACGCCTGGGCGGAAAGAGGCAGCGCCGATGTCAGTCGGCCCAGCTGCGACAAGCCGGCAGCGTAAAGGAGAGACCTCATGATGTAAAGAGAAACGAACGAAAGGGCGCCTCAGGAACCAGATGCTGAAGCCAAAGAAGTCAAGCTGAGAAGTCAAGGCGGAACTTAGAGCTTGGAGGGGCAACAAGCCGGCGACGCGGGGACGTGAAATTATATCTAAGGACCATCGAGCCCTACGGTACTCGAGCGATCCCGCTCACCGTGGAAGCCGGCGGGCCGCATATCCCAGAAGGACGGAGGCCGAATACGATTTTAGGGAGGGTGTCGAGGCTCGTCAAGCGTCCTGATCGGCTCCTCCAATCTAGTCCCTGGCAGGGATAACAGCGGTGGGCCAGGGTAGGTTAAGCATAATGACTGAGTGGGGTGCGATAGATGAATATGTTAAACGCGATCGCTGTCTCCGCCCTCCACAAATGGCCGTTCTGCGAAGCGAAGGGCCCGTGGTCCGTTGAAACACCCCGCTTGAAACAAGGGCAATGTCATGCATGGCCTCGGCTCCCTGCTGCAATACGGATTACCGGTGACGGCATGCTCGCGAGATATCGTTCGTCAACGGAGGAAAAGCGCGTGGTGCCAGGTGTGGGCAAAATTGACGAAGGCGCTGAGGCGGCTCGCGGCAAGTCAAGATGCAGGAACCGACGGTCCGCCACCCGCATTAGCGAGCTTCACCCTCCTCCATCCCATGCAGGCCTTGTCCTAAACCCCTCCCGTGTGCAGTAAACGCGCACAACAGCGTCTCCCTCGTGATTCAATGGATTCTTGTGCCTCAAAGTATCAACACGTCCGTGATGGGGTGCAGGATGGGCTCATAAATCTTCCGCCAATCGTTCATTGTTTAGGTCGCCTCCAGCCGTTGTCACAGACAGATAAACTGTGTTTCAGGTCCCCAGCTCTCTTCGGAAACACCCGAGCCCCAAGAAAATACCCGCAAAACCACTCGGCCCACAGTGGCCACCCATAGGGACAAAACCCCCAAACGAGGATTCATGGGCAGCTGGAGCAGCCATCCGGCCGTGGATGTTACCAAGCTTACACGACATTCACGTCCTGACGACTACTTCCACCGCCCATATTAGCTTGCTGTAATACTGTCTGGAGGGTAATCTCTTCTACCATTTTCTGTGGGCCCGGAGCAGTTTCTCGGACGAGAATCCGAACTTCAAAGATCTACACCGGCCATTTTCACCCGGTCACCCTATTTACCACATAACATTGCCCTCTAGATACTGCAACAGGCACGGACAAATCACCATACAAACTCCCAACCGCACCCGACCAGAAATAGGCAGAGGAACAGTAAGATGCTAGCTGGGCCCTCCTGACGGCGCACCTCCCTACCCCTCACAAAAATGAGAATCGACCTGGGAACAAGAGGTAATTTTACCGATGCCCGATTAAACTAGCATACACGGAACCTTCGCAGGCAAGACCAAAATAAGAATAGAGAGAAGAAAATAGTTCCAGATCGGCTAACTTACTACGCCGCTGAACAAAGTAGAGAAACGCGGGGTAAGTAAAATTTAGGGGGGGAAGGGGAAACAAAAAAAAAGTTAAGGCTGGGAGGAACTAAAGTTAAACGGAATTCGCTACCCTGCCCCGGCCTACACATGTACTATTTTCCCCAAAACACCAGACGCCGTTTTTGTTTTCTTTTCCATTCAAACAGAGGCTGCAAGAAGTAAGTGGTTGTAGCTGGAAGGGACTGGAACTAGGTTGTCCCACTTCAGCATGATCGGTAAGTCGAGTAAATGTCGATAATGGGGAGAGTATCTGCAAGGAGGGTCGCATGCCACTCATGGGGCGACTCGTCGAAAATCCGTTTCGCCGTCATTATCCGGGCCTTGCTCATTCGGGACGTGGTCTCTTGGCCCCGTGAGGATTCCAGTTGCCGTCGCCACCTCCGCTTTGTTGATTTCCGAAGAAGGCTGGGTTGAAGTGCGGTTGTGCACCGCCGCCGAAGCCGCCTGCGAAAAGCACGGATCTGTCAATAAAACTGCTGCAGTCTCGATCCACACTGCCGTGGACAACGCTGACCCCAGATAGCATGTACAATAACTGATCTGATGCTGGAAGAGAAGGACGAAATCTAGGGGATAAGTGTAAAGAGGGATCTTGCCGAGATCTTTGCTGACAACACTGCCTCTTATCAGGTAGGCGTTGCTGCAGCTCCGCATCTCGCTGGCGGTTTTGACGGTGGAGACTGTTGTGAAGGTGGTGGTGTTGTTGTTGTTGGGCTTTGTGCTGATGGTCGTAATGATTGATGGTATACTCACCCTGCATACCGCCCATACCCATGTTCATGTTTCCACCCATTCCCCCCATCATGCCTGGGTTCATGCCCATACCCCCCATGCCCCCCATAGGGCCCATGCCTCCCATCATGCCCGCGTTCATGCCGCCATTCATGCCGCCTCTTCCACGGCTCGCCATGCCGCCACGCATACCACCTCCCATCATGCCACCACGGTTGAAGTTGTTGAAGCCCATGTTGTTCATACTTCCCATTGGTCCTCCACTGAAACCACCCATCGGACCGCCTCCAAAACCGCCGCTAGGACCCATACCGCCGCCGCCCATTGGTCCGTTGAAGCCACCGCGGTTGTTGTATCCCATGTTGTTCATACCGCCACGATTGTTGAAACCCCCACGACCCCCCCGGAAACCACCCGAATTATTGCTAAAGCTATTGTTCATACCAGAACCGCCACCAAAACTTCCAGACGAAGAGCGGTTGTCGTTTCGGTTGCCGTCCTTACGACTCGGGACGTCCTTGGGTAGGGTGCGGTAGGGATTGACATTGGGCGCATGATACGAAGCTGTATGCTTTTTGGCATATTGCTGACCCTGTCCAAAGGATTCAATCGTGTGCTTCAGCGCAGTGGCAGCCTGCTGTGATGCCATCTCGACGAAACATTGGCTAGACCACGATGTCAGCGTCGCACAGACTGGGTTCATGCGTCATGCTGATATCTTACCCTTTGCTCTTGCCATTGACCTTATGCTCGTTGAACGTGACATCCACCAGCTCGTCTTCACAGCCGCTTTGGTTAGCCCATCCTCGGATGTCATCTTCATTTGTCCACCAGTGAAGGTCGCTTATAAGCAGAGCGGTGGTTGCATTGGCATCGACAGGCCGGTCATCAGCGCCTTCCTTGCGCTTTACACCTTGTTTAACGGGAGCCTGCTTTGGGGGCTGCAACTGGTTATGTGATGAGCCACCAGTGCTGGATATTTGCTGGCGATCATCACCATTGGTGTGGGTGGCCTCTTCCTGCTTGACCGAAGCATCACGGCCTTCCTGTTTCATTTCGCCATTGGAGTGGACAGTGTCGTCCTGGTGCGAAGCGTCGGGGAGGGTTTCCTCGTGCGCTTCTGTCTTGACTTCACTGTTATTGTTGAAGGAGTCTTGTGGGGCGTCGTCGCCGTAGATATCGATGTCGAAGTTATCGTCGTCAGCCATGATGAAATTAGAGTGATCTTGTAGATACTATTCTGCTTCGAACAGAAGAGAGTCTGCGGCGGAAGGGGGTTGATCAGCAGGGTAAGATACAGAGGCGTCGACATGGTGCCCGCCGAAAGCTTCCAAACATAAAAAGGAGAGAGAGAGAGAGAAACATGGAGCAAGGAAAGCGCAGACAGGAGAGGACGCGATACATGCAAAGTGAAGTCGGCGGTCATACGTACACTTCCCAAACGGCTCAGCAGAAACAGATCGAAAAAGGCGCTCTCAACAAGTGTTTGTGTGACAAGCTTGGAGCTCGCTGCACCCCAGTAGGACTGGCGCAGGAGCGAGAAACAGGAGGTGTGTGATATGCAGACAGGCGTGGGGCGTCACTTGGACCGGTACAGGATGAGAGAGCCCTTAATCCCTGGAAAGACAGAACCACGATGCCCACTTCCTCTCAGCGACGACAACAAGATGACCGCGCGCAAGTCACGGCGCGGGTCGCAACCAGCAGAAGCCCTCCTCCGACTGCTTCCCTCTCGGCGGCCGGTCGCGAGTCGTGGCGCGAAGATGGATAGAGGGCGGGAAAGCCGAAGCTGCGGGAGCTACAGAGATGGGGACAGTGCACTGGCAAGTCAGGTCAGCGACGACAGCGCGGTGGGCGTGGGCGGGGCCGTGGCCCGGATTGGTACCTCAGAGCGCGGGTGGTGATGGAGAAGGAGTGATGAAGCACGGGCGCGATCTGAGGTCGAGGTGAGTTGAGGCTCCTGCTTGCGGAGCGGAGGCCGGTCGCTCGCGGCTTGGCGCGCCGTGTCCTGCCAATCGCCCGCGAGCTTGCTAGGGTGGCGCGCGCGTGCGAGAGCGACAATCTGGCCTCCCGCTTATTGTAGCCAGAGCCCCAGAAAGACACGTCCCCAGCTTGCCCGACAACTCTATCCACCTCCTCCACTCCCGACCTCGACCGCGAACTTCGTTCCTTGTCCCCCCCTTCTGCGCCGTTCCCACCGCCATCATGTCCGACCAGCTTAAGGACCTTGCCGACATCCCCAAGGACTTCATCAAGGACGGCACCCAGTTCATTAACAGGTAAGCTTCCCCCTGCGCTGCTGCGGTTCCAGCAGCGCCGTCGCTCAATGCTCGTCCATTGCATGTGTTAACAATGCGAAACCCAGGTGCACCAAGCGTACGTCTCTGTTCTGATCCTCCTGCGCCAGCAGTGCAAGCCCGCCTACTCGCCGCCCTCCCGCTCGCCGCCCTCCCCTTCCTTCACTTCTAGCTCAGCATGCATTCTAACGCCTTCGCAGCCGACAAGCGCGAGTTTATCAAGATCTCCCAAGCCGTGGGCGTTGGATTCGTCGTCATGGGTGCAATTGGCTATATCGTCAAGCTGGGTAAGACTCCCATAATTGTAAACTAATTGATCTGCGCCAACATTTTTACAGTGCACATTCCTGTCAACAACATCCTGGTTGGTGGCTCATGATCGCGTTGCGCGCCGCGAGGGTCGCATATCATCACTGGAACAATCAACTGGAAGAATGACCCGTTCACGAGGAATCCCGACGTGAAGCCAGAGCGCCGCGGGTAGAGCGATTCTGTATAAAGTTTTAATGGACTAGGGAGGCACAAAAGACGGAGTTAGGATACCATCGAAATCGAACTTTTGCCCGAAATCTCCAAACGAAAGTACTCAGTATTCTCCCTCTGACATCGCCTCGGTATTTACCCAAACCAAACGCCATTAGTGGCTAGTCTCCTTTCCATCTCTTCCCCCATGTGTCCAATATATACAATAGAAACGACGTCGGTCACAACATGCGCTTAAATTCCCATGGCCCAAATCCCTACTTCATGCTCACAGACCCTCAATCGTCATCAATCCTCCGGCTCCTCATTCTTCGCGAAAAAATGCTCGTCCCTCTTCTATTACCTTCAGTGCTCCCATAAAGTTCGGGGTCATGCTCGAGCTGCGCATTGACGCGTTGGCCCATCGCCGGCTCCCCTTCGTCTTCCTCCATACCGTCATTCCACGTGTGAACCGTGCACGTGCCGAGTGATGTTCCCCAGCCATTCCAAGACGTTGCTGTAGGGATGACATTAGCTAGTGAAAAGGATGCAATATAGGGAACTTTACTTACCGGCGATGACAGGTGCGTTTGGATGCCAGCTGGCATCACGCACGCATGTCTGCCATGTTCCCCCGTTCCGACCAATGAAGTCATACGTCTCCGCCAAAAGATCTGCGTCGCGAGGACGCGAGTTGCGCGTGGCTTTGAGGACGTCAACCTTTCCAGCAAGCGTTGCGTCGAGATTCCAAATGTATACCGAACCATCGTAGCTGCCTGAGTAGACGTATCTCGAGTCCGTGCTCCCGGGAGGTGAAAAGTGACAGCGAATGAGTGTCTTGAGCACAGAATGGCCGCGGAAAGTGACCAGCGACCGGTCGTGCGGGTGTGGGCGATAGTCACTCTCGTCGTAAGAGTTGGTGCGGTACTCGAAGCCTGTCGTATACTGATTGATGTCGATCTTGTCGGCCTCACGTGCGCTCATCATATTGCGCAAATCCCACAACTTAGCCGTCTGGTCCTTTCCGTTGCTGAGCACATAGCGGCCATCCCCTTTGCTGTCAACGTAAGTCAACCCCTCCGTATGGCCAAGGAACACTCCTGCTTCGCGTCCGTCACCCATGCTTCGCCGATCCCACACTTTGAGCGTCGTATCATCGGAACCTGAGTACAGAATGTGTGGCGAATTCGGGTCTCCATAGCATACGGCGTTAACATCGTCATCATGACCAGGGATTCGCAGAATTGATTGGCCTCGTTCAATGTCGTAAACATATACTGAGCGATCTCCAGTACCTGCCACAATTTCGCGGCCATCGCCGGAAAAACGGAGAGACCAAATCTGCGGGGACATTCAGCAGGCTATCTCAATAGAAGTGAGGCCAGACAACCACCTACGCCAAAATATGGATAAGCATGGAAGCCGCGTCTTCCCCGCGTTCCTGTGTTTGAAAAATCCAAAAGGTGCGGTTCCGAACTATCTCCAGGATCTGTCGGTGCCAGGCACACTATGCTGCGGATAGAACTATACGCCAGGAATTTGTTGTCAGGGCTCAATGAGGCATCCGTAATGGTCCATTGGCCGTAAGGGTATTCAACGGTCTTGTAGTACTTCCATCTGTACGGATTTGAGGTATCGTACATGCGCACCTTGAAGTCCTGGGCACACGAGAAGAAGAAATTACCATCATTGGAAAACTGACCAGAGTAGCACCGGGCATCGTAGTGGATTATGGTGTCAGCTTTCGACGAGGGAATCAGGCCTTGAGAAATGATGTTACTACTGAGCTTCTGCCTTCCGAAGGAGCCCAGGCCAAGCTCTCTCCGCATCAAGCGGTACGCCAGCTTCTTCTTGCGCATGTATGAGTCCTCGGGACGGTCATTCACTCCGAAGGTACCTGAGGCCATGAGCTTGCGGCCCTCGTCGCTGGGAACCTTCTCAAATGCTCTGCGACCCCTCCCTCGCCGACGCCGAGTACCGACGCCGCCGTAGCCCGTGTTGTCGGTCTCGCTGTCGTCGTCGTCGTCCAGCGGGGCACGGCGACCAGAAGTGTGATCGGCAAAGATGCGACGAAGGCCGGCATGGCCAAGCAGCTGCATTATCTGCTCGCGGGTGACTGGGATTGCGTCAGCATGGCAGGCTCGAGCAGCAAGAGGCACAAATGGCTCAGGTACTATATATTGAACGACCGTGGGGGCCTGTATGGTCATCTTCCTCATCATCGTGCCCCGTCGTGCCTATGAAGTCGAACGAAACGTTGCTCAGGCTCTCTTCGGCATCTGCAATGGTGCTTGGTCAGCTACAGGTGACGAGAGGCAGGCTGTTGGGCGTACCGTGGAAGTCGTCGCCGTCGTCGTACTCGTCGTCCATCAGCGACTCGGCCTCCTCGCCCGACTCGGCAGGCACGTAGTCCATGTCGGCATCGTCGTCGTCTTCGAGCAACCATCTGGGGCGGGACTGGTCCTCGGCAGACGGACTGACGCTGGCACGGCCGTTGGGGGCGCGCGGCGTCTCACTCATTGTCGGGCGCGGGCGCGGGCGCAGCGAAACGAGCTATCGACAACAACGACGATGTTGGCAGCGGCGCGGACCCGTCATGGAGACACGAGCAACAGCAGCAGCGGGCGAAATAGCAGGTGTAAGGTAGATGAGGTAGGTGATGATGGCAGCGAATCGCGCCAATCGCCCGCCAATCGGCACCGGCGATACTGTCTTTAAAGCCGATTCCAATCCCTCGGCCGCAGCCCGCCTGTGAGGCTGGCTTCGTGCTTCCTCGCCGGCCTCCCTCTGTGTACTCTGACGCTTTTCTCGCTGACATGGTCCAGCTCTGTCCGTGTTACCGTTTCACGTCCAACCCGCCGATGGCGCGCTCTCACAAGATCCCGCGACACTACGTCGTACTACTCAAAGCCGGTGCTGAATGGTCTTGCGCCCAGCATGCGACGCCAACTCTCCGACTGGCCTTCAGGCGACCCGGCGTTAGCCAGTCTTCTGACGTACATGAATAACTACCCACCATTACCTAACGCGCCGCAGAGCACTCACAATCCGGAGTTATCGACACCATACCTCTATCTCCGGATACGCGGAGACGCCGAAGCCCCTCCGTCAGCCCGACAACACTCAACCATTAATATCGCCGAAGCCTGGCCCATTCCTCTTGCTAATCGGCGCTGTGCATTCCGATGGCTCTGGTAGGTTTTGCAATCTTACTTTGTCATTGTGGCGTGGCTATTCGTATGTGCGGATAGATGAGCCCCACAGATCGCGACACAACAGTCTCGCAGTTTGAGGGGAAGGGGCGCTGCACAAGGTTGAATCAAAGGCTGCTTTGTTTCTTGAGAGATACGCAAGTTGGAAGTCCCAAGAACCAGCTTGTTGTGCGACTCATGTTAACTATCTGCGTATAATGTCAGGCTGCTGCGGTAGCACCCATTGTCTGAGAGGCGTTGGGGAAATATGCATTCATGCGGATTTATGTGTGTAGAATAAGAAACGAAGCTATCCTGACCAGAGTTTGAGCTCTCGGCGCAAGATATGCTTTGGTACCATCCGAATTTTTCACCCACCGGAGCAAAATATAGCTTAATGCGTAGGCAGTGGAAAAAGTCGTGTAGACGTAAATGTATAAGGACGGTAAGAACGTTTACGTCCAGACGACTGCTTTAACTCCCCATTCCCCTACATGAAATCAAGGACTTCCGCCTATTGCAATACGCACGTGGGCCTTCTTTACGATCTCCAGGACAATCAAGCATTCAATTTCTATTTGCCTAGCCAAGTTAATGGCCTACGCCAGCATTGAAGAATGAGAGTAAAGAAGAGAGGACAACCTCTAATAATGTATACAAAGAAGTGAAATTTCCGGCCATTCTCTTGTTTAAACCTCCGTCTATCCGCATCTATGACCCCCGAGCACTGGTTTAAGCAGAAGTATAGGTGGAGTCGATGTCGCCGTATCGGATGTTAGAGTATATGACGGTCGAGTCGGGGTACTGAGACTCGACCTCGTCGGGAACACCAGTGTCGGTTCCGCAAGGGCCACGCTTGATGCCAGGCTTGGTTGAGTCGCCATCAACGGGGTAGGTGGAGTCGAGCCAGAGTGCGTTGGCCGCGTGATCATCCCAGATGGACCTTGAGACATGTTAATATAATTTGTGTTGTAAGTGGATAAAGAGTTGCCGTACATCACCAGGACCTGTCCACGTTCAAGCGAGTATCCCATGCTGGCCATGCCACCTTTGGCCTTGAAGTCGTTGGTATCTCCAAAGAGAGTCTTCTGAGCGTCGCAGAACTCGTCCGAGATGGAGTTGAATTGGGTAAGGGTGTCGAAGTCTGCGTAAGAGTTCTCGAATACCTTTCCATCCTGGACGTACTTGCGGCGAATCTCAACGAGGTCGCCGGTCGACGAGTTATCCGACGTGACTAGCAAAATGTTAGGCGGGATTCTGTTTAGCGAGAATGAAGCTCAAGACTCACTGAACTGAGTCACCACCGTGAATTTCTTCGTGGTGTCGATGACTGTGCCGTAGAAAGTCTCGTTGCCCATGCGGTAAGGGTTGAAATCGCACCCATCTTTATCACAGACACCGCCGTAGCGGTTATCGCCGTCGCCGCATTCGTCTCCCTCGCATCGGTATTGACCGACAACCTTTCCCCAGGTCAGAAACACACAACACAGCACCAGCTGCAGAGGTGGATACTTACATCGGCAGTACAAACGTGTGGGGTCAAAGCGGTTGCCTGAGAGTTCGCTTCCCAAACGTCCAATTCGACACTGTTTTTCGAGTTTGGGGTCAGAATCATCATAAACGTGATAGGTTCGGCATGGTGGTGACAGAAACGGTAGAGGAGGACAGGTGGGCGACCTCAAGAAAGTTTTTGCCGCTTCCCCAACAATACCACATGGATTGCTCGACTCAGATGAAGCCTGAGAAATAAACAGAGTGCCTCAATTGCCTGGAAATGCAATTGTGCGTTGTTTGGGTATTGGCTGGGTCATAACGGAAAAGAGGGTCACTCACCAGCAAGAGCCGTAGTGGCCGGTACCAGCGTTGACATCCGTCTCGGACTTGGTCCAGTTCAGGATGTTAGCCTCACCGTTGATGAACTTGATGTCGTGCGGGCACTGGGTATCGCAGTAGCCAGTGCCGTACTTGGCGCCGGCCTTGTTGTTCTCGTACTTGGAAAGACCTCCATCGGCGTCCATCTAACACGGAGTCAGTAAAGTCAAGGCGAGGTTCTCGATGCGATAATACAGACCTCAGAGAAGTAGAGCGCGCCGTTCAGACCGCAGGGCAGGTTGGAGACATCCACGTCGAAGGTGAACTCCTGGTTCTTGAGCTTGAAGAGCTCGTACGTGTCGTCACTGTCGGGAGCCAACAGATAGACACGGCCGCCAACATTCTTCTGCGAGCCCTGCGTGACGAATTTCATAGTGAGGGCATTGCCGCTGGTTGAGATGCCGTAGGTTCCCTCGTAGTCAGCACCATCGAGAGCGCAGCTGGTGGCGCAAGTGCTTGGGTCGGAGCAGATGGAAGTGTCCCATTCCTGGCCAGTGTAGCAGTTGGTGTAGCCCTCGACCGTGTGCAGCCAGCGCCAGTTAGCGTCGAGAACGATTGAGGTAGATTGATCGGTACAGCCGCCGGCAGTGGTACACTTCTGCGTGGTGAGCTTGGGGTGTGTCTCTGCGGTCTGCGTGCCGACCTGCTGAGCACGGGAGGCTGCGAGGAGCAGAGAGATGGAGGAAAGAAGGGATGTCTGGTGCATGGTGGGCTAGTGAGTGAACGTCTGTTGTCCGGCAACTGAGGAGTAAAAATTAAGCAGGTCGCAACGTATTCTTATAGTCACTGGGCATCTTGCGGAAACCCACGACATCCACGTTGTTTCCTTTCTCGTGGACATTAGATTGAAACAAATTTGTTTCCAGGAACCCGCTCAGCGCTTCATGCATGCACAACACGCCTACGAGCGGCTTGTTTGAGAGCTTCTTCCTGACTCTTCCGGTCCCATCCAGGTACTCGCTGTGTAGATCCCGCACAACACCAAAATGCATCCAAGGAGACCGTCTTCGCGGAGTTGCGGTCCGGAATAATGAAGTCAAGTCCTGTGATTTCCGGGATGTAGTCCCTGAGGCTCATGCCAGTATGCAGTAGCGCCGATATGCCAGGTAACTCCTTTGGATCGACTGACGTAGGACGAGGATGGCCGCGGGTGGCTCAACACCACCTGACCGCAATTCTCCGTCCGGACTAGCCTGTTTGGCGATCCGGATCCGGGGCCGTCATTCCATTGGTGTCTGTTTCATGAGCCAAGCGAAGTGGAGAATCTGGGGAACACGCCGCCAGGGAGCCCGCAATCAAACGCACGGTTTCCAAACGGCGTTGCGGTGGCAAGCTACGGATCGGACTCTTGCCATGGAGGGTGTGCAGGCTGCATAGGGCGGCGAGTCAACTGGGCGATGGAAAAATGACAGGCGTCTGTCGGAGCAATCTATTCGAGATCTGCAAGGTTGTGGACGGCGCTTGTGAGACATCGTCCATGCGGGAAAAGTAGCTTTAGACGCCTATTAGGCTGCTCCGCTCTGCAAAGGGCAACACTGTACATCGAAGATAGGATAGCATCCACGCCGTGGAGAGTCGGCTACCCTGGCAGTCAAGAAGAGCGTCGCCAGGCTCAACGGGTACCTCGCCTAGTGCATTCCCGTGTCGTCTGCTGGCGCTCCGAGGCGATCTTTGCGGAAAAGAAACTGGAGCACAAGTACACAATTCAGGCGCGTTGTCTGCGGTTTTGCCGCGGTCGAGATTGAAGGGACACCGGACATAAAAGCCGCTTGAGTCACGGCAAAATATTCATCGCCCGCGACACTGCGATGGTGGGCGGGATTCTTCCGGCCAGGGGCTTCCTGCGCACTGCGAAACAAGGAGGCGGGATGCAGATGTGAGTAGCAAGGAGGGGTAGGGAGGCAGTCATGTTTGATAGGACCACTCCGGCTAAGCTCGAGTCATCAAACAGCCAGCCTCGGCGGCAACGCTTCACGAAGCTTACAGAGAAAAGCAGCGCCCCCTTCATCAGCCGCCGAGGCACCAAGGATCGTGTGAGCATCACCCGGCGTTCTTTCTCCCTGTGGACCCGGCTTGGCCGCTACAAAAAGCGCCGATCCCCACATAACGCAGCAAACGCTCTTCTTGGCCCTCTGTCCCAGAGAGCGCGGCTCGGTCCGTAACCGATTTTTGTGCACTCACTACTATCCGCCAGTCACTATGACGTGGCCGCTCTCTGGCGGCCCACTATTGGCCCGCACAGTTTTGACGGTAGACACTCGGCACTCGGCCCGTCGTAAAGCGCGCGGCACCAACGCTGTCCGAGCACACAGAGTAACCGGCCTACCTTTTAGGTCAAAGCTGGTATACGAACTGTATACGCTCACCGTCATTTCTCGCTGGTCCTCTGGCCTGGATCGGCCGAGATTCTGCTGAGCAGTAAGCTCTAGTCGAGAAGATACTACAAGGCTTTACTAAACCTAAGAGAGGCTGTCCTATCCGTAGCCACCCACACATGGACATGCTGCACTGTTGAAAATAGGTAGTGGATTAATTGCTTAATTGCCATCTATTTGCTTAGATTTAAGTATCATTTCATCCTAAAAACTGTAACGCTTCGGCTTCCATACTGCCAATGCCAGCTGGCAGTCGGCCGCTGTTTCACCACCGCTCACCAGTTCACCTACAGCTCCCAAGAGAGATCGGTGCGACTCGATCTAGTTGGCTCGAGGTCGGTATACTGGCTCGCTTATAAGTAGTCGACTGGAGGTCACCTGGTAGGCGTCTAACAGTTTAAATATTTAATAACTATAATAATAGGTACCATAACTTAAGAGGTCTAGTTCAAGATTCGTCTATAAGAGATTAGCCAAGAAGATCCGTCGTCTACTAGAAAGACATCCGAATATAGCTACTTTAGTTCTCCTAGCCTCCATAGCGACTGTAACGAGCATCAAAGATTTATCCACTATCATCGTAACCTGGTTAAGTAGAAGACTACGAACGTAATTTTAAACATCTTGAATAATATCAGCAACGGTAATAACCCATCCTGCGACTCCTTTCTAACCATTTCTAGCGTCTGTCTCGAGAAGTCCATACCTCCGAAGTACTAGCGCGGACAAAGAATCGATTGAGGTATAGTAAACGCACTAGTCCGCCGCTTCCAATGTCAATTTCCAAGGGGCCCCCATACTCGTGTTGACAGGCCGTATTTCTGCTGATCGTTTGATGAATTTCCTTGGATCGGTGCCTCTTCCTTTCGTAACGGTCTCTCATCCTCTTCCCTGCGGCGTCTGTCGTATCCTTCAAACCCTGCTACAGCGGCTCTTTTAGCAAGAGAATTGTCAGACGATGACATATCCTCTACCCTGATCTGAAATTCCTGTGTCCTGTTCACCATGAGCCTGCTTGGGCCCGGTGAAGGTGCCCTTGCCTCTTCATCATCGCCATCGAAACCTTCCCCTATCTCATCGCCATCGTTTGTCTGCCCTGAGATCTCCACCTCCTGCAGCTCGAAGACATCTTCATCCACATTGATAGGACGCCCTCTTGCATGGTGCGAAGTCCCGGTTGCGCTAACCCTTGTGGATGCGGTAGACTTCACTGGATTTGGTTGTGGTTTGTCGACTTTGTCTGAGACAGAGTACGTCGTGGTAGAGTATTGGAGGTGGCGATTGCGATTGTTCGTTCTGCGATCTATCGAGGCGGATCTTGTAACTCTTGCAATGAGATCTGCCATGCTCATCTCGATATTAAGCTTGACTATGTACGCTAGAGGATGGAACTGCATGTAACTGCGCTGTATTAGTGACCGAAGAGAGCTCTAGGTGAAGGAAAGACAGACACGAATGAGTTCTGAAGCGACATCATACCTAAGGTTGCTATTAGTAGGAGTTGCAAAAGCGCTGAGATAGCTTACTAATTATTAAAACATCCATACTAAGAGAGAAGCCGATGATATAAAGGTTGAATTTAACGACAGACTCGTACTTTTTAAACCCTTGCCTTACTAGCCTGTCTTGGACAACTTTGATAAAGTAACGATTCAGGCAGGCATCGACGATCAAGTAAATGACTTTCTCAATCCGGTCCCAAACGTCGTTGAGGTGGATGTATCCCTTCGATATCTGCAGTCGCGCCGGTATCTTGATCGCGTTAGCCGTCATTGATCATCGGAAACGATGCTGACCAACCCAGATACAGTAGACACTGATGTTTACCGCCGTGATGAGTATTGCAACTCCAACTTTAATGCGGTAAGCCTTTCTTCGGTCGACCAACAAAACAGAGACTCGATTGATGATGATCTGGAGAAGGAATTGGACCTGACCGGGTGAGACTCATACTCCGAGGCACCGGGTGGGTCACTTACCTGGAGCGCCCAAGTGGTTACTTCACTTGTGCGTCAGCTTGGTGGTTGGGACGGTCGGCAGATGTGCTCACAGATGCAAAAATAAAAGGCGAAGCTTGGAGGGATGACACCTCGCAAATACAGCCAACAAATAATGCTGAACGTAAGACAGACGGCAATTTCGAGCCAGATCATCCAAATGTAGGGATTGTTCAACTTGCGCAAACCGTGTTTACTGTAAGCCTGATATGTCTGCTTGATGGCTGTCCAGGTCGTTAGAAAGCCAAAGCCTAAAGTAAACCCCCACGTTAGGCTGGCCAAGTTCATGTCATCTTGGGTGACGGGCTCGAGCTCGAAATGTGGAGAAAGGAGAGTTGCGAACACCATGTCGCTGAAGTTAAGAGGCCCGACCAAGTACAGCCGTATGCGAAGGCGACTAAATGGACAGAATATGCAGGACCAAGGAGTAGGTATTATTCCTTTGTTTGGCAGCACTTTATCTGTGGAGAGGGCACTGGGAACATCGTCTTCGCTGTCTTGGTCTTGCTGATTGGAAGCTCCAGGCAATTCCCAGAAGGAAAATGGGAAAGAGATGGTTGAAAATGTGAATCTCAAGCGAAAGGAGGGTTGCTTCGGAGGGGCTTCAAGATCATCTACATGCCCGATAGTGGGTCCCGGGGTGTTCTTTAGAGATGCGCAATTCACTCCGAGCGTCGGAAAGCGCAATCATGGCCGGCGTGTGTCGTGCTGGGACAGGAAAGGGCGTAAAGGCTAAAGGGGCAGGGAACAGCGACTGGCGTAGCGGAACAGGCCCGTGAGTTATGGAATTGAAGATATGTACAGGGAATCAGATACGGGCCGAACAGTTGATCAGGCAGCCGGGGATGGTGGTGGGAATCTCATTGGCAGCGTGTTGGCGAATAAGCTCAAAAGAGGTGCAAACTGAAGCGAGAGCGAACGTTGCTAGCAGATGCAGGGGTAGTGATCTCCAAAATGGCGGATGCGGGGTTGTGGATTGAGAGCGCGGTACGGGGTGAGTCTCGACAGGACTGCAGCAGCAAGTAAGCGTGTGAGTGGGAAGTTGAAGCAGTCGTCCGGACGCAGATGTTCAACGACGATGGTGACAACCACCTCTGGATAGCTGCTTCGGCCGCCTACGGGATGACCCTGCCGGTACACTGCTTGTAGAGCTGATCTCTAGGATGAATTCATGCAGCGAACGATGAAACAACTTCAGAATATGTCATGTGCCCGGGGCTGATTTTGTCCACGACAAACATGCAAAAAAGGAGAGGAGGAGGGCAGCAGCGATAGACAAGTAGCGGAAATGGCGGACCGCAGTGAGCGAGTAAGCATCCATGGCTTCAGTAACGCCGGAGCTGAATACGCAGGCCGTGTCCAAGGATTTGGGACAACAAGGACAAGGTTGGACGTTGCTTGTTCGGGCCGCGGGCACGAGTCAACCATGCGGATCCAAGCCGATTGGGCACTTCAGAAGCAAGCAGACCCGATGGACATCAGAGACACATTCAAACTTCGAGGCTGGATGAGCGACGTGACCAGCATTCTCTGAGGAATTGCGTGCGGCGAGGAGAAACGACCGGTGAAGTTCGGCGATCAGCACCGTGCGATCTGATATATTTCGTATGTCCTGTACGCACTCACATTGTCCGATCCAAGCTCTCAGTGGGTTGGAAAGGCGCTGTTTCAATTCGCGCCAGACAATCTGGTCTACATAGAAAGTCAAGCCGCGATGAGTACCGAGGTTCTTCTGCAAGGTCCTTTGAGATATGCAGGGCTGGGCTGTGGAGGAGCGTCTCGTCGGGGTTGCAGCCTGAGGCGTGATTTGGGCCAGGAATAATATCTGGGCCGGGTGTACGTCCTGGCAGGCGCGAACAAGACGCCAGTGAAGCAGGTATGTACGCCACAACAGACCACGCAGACGGCCATAGCAGGTGTGCGGCTGGCGCCGGTCACGATGACGTAGTGCAGTGCTCCTCAACGTCACCTCTACGCGACTAAATTACCACCACTGCATTTGGACCACAATACGCTCCAATTTCTTTTGCACCCACACGGAAAGCAACCCCCGAAATCCTTCCGAGCTTCCACCACCACAATGTCTGCCAAAATCAAGGAGACGGCAAAGGAAGAGGTCGAGCGAGTGCGCTCGCTCGCTACCCAGGCCATTAGCTCTGGGGCCTACATCTATCCCCTCAAGGGCTTCTTCTACTTCCTCGCCCACCGCAGTCTCTGGAAACCACTCACATCAAAGCTCGCCCCAATTATCACGACTGGCCTCGGCGTCACCACCTTCATGTTCTTCTTCACCTACCTGCCCCAGGCTGCTATCCTCACCATATTCAACGGCCCGCTCGCTGCCCTGTCAACCGTCTTGCTCGTTCTCAGTGAGAGCTCCACCATCTCGAATCTGCTGAGCCGCACGTTCTTCATCGATGATGCCCTCATCGACACATTCGACGGCGTGCGTTTTCACTGCCTCCCAAAATCATTCCGCTAACTGTTGTTAGACGCTTGTATCACGTGGAATGACATCCATCGTCTCCGAAGGCCGTCAGCTCAAGCCCGGCAGTGACCCAATCGGCAAGTTGGGAAAAATACTGAAGAAGCCCTTTGCCCGCTTCACGCCAAAGGCCATTATTCGATACCTCATATACCTGCCCCTCAACTTCATCCCGGTCGTCGGCACAGTCATGTTCGTCATTCTCCAAGGCCGCAAGGCTGGCCCTGCTGCCCACGCAAGATACTTCCAGCTCAAGGGCATGAACTCGCGTCAGAAAGAAAACTTCATTGAACACAGAAAAGCTGCATACACAAGGTGATTCGCGCCAAATCTCGATCCCGCTCTGCCGTTGTCTAACATCACTTAGCTTTGGCGTTCCTGCTGTCGTTTTGGAGTTGATCCCGATTGTAGGGCTGTTCTTCTCTTTCACAAATACCGTGGGCGCTGCTCTCTGGGCTGCAGACTTGGAGCAAAGCAACACTACTGCCCCAAAGCTGCGGGAGCAGGCACAGAAGGCGGACTGAAGTACGAATTTGATCATATGCATGCCGAGTCTGAATTACGCGCCACTGGACTTTCGTAAGCTCTAGTCGCTTTGTCGATGGCGCATCCTCCTGCACCTTGGAGTCATATTCAGAATGGAAAAGCAAGATCTGCCTTATCTTTACCCTTTCCCCCTCTTTGCAGGCCGAGAGAGTTCAGCAACGACATTGAGTCATGATTACTTTTTCCTTCGGCCTTGGAACAAGCTAAAGAAATGTGACATGCACTTGGGATTTTTTCATGTTACTCTTTCTACTTTCAGTGGCAATGGCAAGTTGAGCGACTCTCTGTGGATGAGCCTTTGGCCAGACTGACCTCGATCGAGGGGCAGGGCGGGAAGTTGTAGAGCGATGCAACCCGGAATCATTCATAGAACTCTCGAATCATATAGCGCGAGTTCTGTAATTGGGGCAGCCTAGGAACGAAGTCAATACTCATGAGAAGGTTCCGAGAATGGCTGGGTGAAAAACCATAACATGCGCGCAATTCTGCGCGCCTCCCTGGAATGAATGTACTAGGGTCTTTGCGGGTGGTCTATGTTTAGAACATCTCAAATGTTCTGAATCGCGGGCGTTGGCGTAATGGGATGAAGGCTCCGGCCATGAATGTGCAGTGAATGTAATAAGTAACCGAGATACATCTCTACTGTAGGGGCAGTGAGTGATACGGCTCAAGCTCAAAAGAATAGGCAGCCGCTGCGAAGCACTCGCAAGCCGTGTTCGCAGAGGACACGCAGATCACCTCGCTGCGAGCGCATGATCATCTAAGTAATGGTCACTTGTACGCAGATACTCACTGACCAACGCGGCCATTTTGTCAGAATACATGAGCCCCCGGAATAATTCTGCAGCCATTTTTCCAAACACAGAACCAATTCTGCTGAGAATCGGAAACCTAGTAGCAACTTCTGGGAGTCAACTCTTCCGCATCAACCCCTCGCAATTTGTAAAATTCGCTCCACGGCACCATGAGGACTTGGTGTTGATAGGGGAAACGGGCATTTCATGGCCTTCGGGCGTGGGTATAGGGCAGATGGGGATATATGTACATACAGCCAACGCCATGAACCGAACTATAGTACAATGGATCCCCCAATGGTGCTGCCCAGGTGTGCAGTCATGCCATACATGGCGGGTGCTCAGGCACGCCTGTCAATGATTTCCTGCTGGACGCGGGTGTAGCGTGGAAGGATAACGGGCTGTCTGCGGGCGCGGGCAAAGGCTTCGGCGGCCTGGCGTTCGCTGTCGGTGCGGATCGTGGTGCCAATGGACATGAAGAAGCTGGGCCGAGTCAGCAGTGAAGCCCCGCACTGGCATTGGTACCTACCCAAAAGTTGCAGCGGAACCCAGCATGTACTGGCCGAGCGTCCTTAACATGCCATTGGGGCCCGGGCCAAAGCGAATGATGTTTGTTGCTCCTAAGCGTAGGGTTAGACGCGGGCAATTTGAGAGGCATCTTCTCATGCAGGCGGCGCACCGAAAATGAAGCCAATGATGAGACCGACGGCTGCGGCAGGAGGTGTGAGGATCTGTTCAGAAGACAGGGAGTGCGAACGTACAGCCGCCCATCATGGCGCCCATCTTGACTGGCCGGCAGTTAGCATAAGACTGGCCGCGAGCGCGAGAGCTGGTGACGCACGCTTGTCGAAGGTCGACGGGCCGGACACGCCGCCACCAACGGGCACTGGCATTGCGATGGGTTGCAAAGGAGCTGGCGGGGCGGAAGCGGGGCGGAAGCGGGGCGAGGCCGGGCGAGGCGGCAGCACGAGAAGCAGGGCGGAGGTGAGCGAGAAGGCAGTGAGTGTCTGGAGCTCTGAGCGTGGTGGAGAAAGTTCAAGATCAAGATCGAGTGCGAACGAATGGAGCTCACACCATTTGCCGCCACGCACCGCCCGCGCTCCAGGTCGCGCTCGGTTGTTGCCGCCAGCGACGGGCCCCCGCGCGAGTCAGGTAGGCCGACACACGTGAGCGCGGCGCATCAGTCCCGTCCTGCCTGTACTGTGTGGGTCAGCCCGTCTGGCCGTCTGGCCGTCTGCCCAGTCCAGTCCAGTCCAGTAGCTGCTCGGCGCAGACCCAACCCCGGTGCGCAGCGTGCGCGCAGGAGGAATGCAGGCGCGCAGCCCCAGGCACGCGGCTTTGGCAGGCAGGCAGGCGGTACACGTAGCAAACACAGCGAGATAGGCACTGGCACTGGCACTGGCACGCAGGGCTTGTTGGTGCATCGCCCAGGCTCACGCGCGCGGGTGGCCTGCGATTTGCTGTGATCTGCGGCGCTGTCGCAGGCATTGCGCTTCCTGCTTAGCGAGCGCCAGTGAGCGCCTCGCCGGACAAGGAGCGCCGGCTTGACACTCGACACCTCTCTGCCTCTCTCCAGACAGCTCCCCGTCCTGAGCCTCCCCGTATCACCATCGCGCCGTCCAGCCGAACACTGCCGCCCCCCGCGCCCAGCGCCCCCGAAGCCTCTCCGCCCGCCGTCCTCCTCTGTTGCTCGGCAGCCCTCGCTCAGCGGCGCTGCCCTGTCCTGATCCGTCCTGAAAACGGCCTGGCGTCGCACGTCCGGCACACGGGCCAGCACACGACAGACCTCACCTCGCGACTCGACCCCAATCCTCAAAAGAGCCGCTTCCCCCAAGCCCGTCCTGTTCATGCTCTCGCCTCTCGCCTGCCTCGCCCCAAGCCCGCTCCCGCTGCCGTGAGGCTCCCGCCCACCGCCCAGGCCGCGCCCGAAGGCCAATTGCCCGCGCGCCCCGTAGCGAACGACAAGCGCTGGAAGGCGGCCCTCTTTGAGCACGCTCCATATCCTCCCTGCTCGGGATGACGGCAGTCGCTCCTCCCTTGAATTTCCAGCCGAACGCCAGAACGGGATGGAGCGCTCCTAATGCCGCTCCCGCCGGCTTGAATTCCATGAGCGCCGACGACGTCTCCAGAATGTTTATGCCTCAACGCAAGAGCGCCCAGCGATCAAACTCCTCGTCCTCCATCTCGTCTGCCTCGTCCACCTCCACCATCGCCTCGTCGTCGGCCCAGACCAACGGTATACAGCAGCCTCCGCCTCAGGACCCTAACGCCTGGGGCTCGCGCAAGAAGCCTGCCCGCGGGTTATGGCCATCGTCCAAAGCCGAGCCCATCGCCGGTCTCTCTACCGCCCGCCCGCAATCCATCGCCTCGTCTTCGTCCGGCCCCTCGGCCGCTTCGGCCATTTCCGCCCTCCACACCCCTTCCTCCATGCTACCCTCTCAGCACGGCCAAGCCGCTCAGGCACAGCAGAATGGCGCTGCCCGCGCCCAAGCTCAGAATGACCCGCCGGCCATCCTTCATCTGGTCCCGCTGAATGGTACATTCGAGCGCAAGACCATCACTGTGCCCTACTTCCCCGAGGTTCTGCGTATCGGTCGTCAGACGAACAACAAGACCATCCCGACGCCGCTGAATGGATACTTCGATTCCAAAGTGCTCTCAAGGCAGCATGCTGAAATCTGGGCTGATCGCTCTGGTAAGATCTGGATTCGTGACGTCAAGTCCTCCAACGGCACCTTCGTCAATGGCACCCGCCTTTCGCCAGAAAACCGCGACTCGGAGGCTCACGAGCTTCGTGAACAAGATATGCTCGAGTTGGGCATCGATATTGTTAGCGAGGATCAGAAAACAATTGTCCACCACAAAGTAGCCGCCAAGGTTGAGCACGCCGGCATCTACCCGAACAACAACGTTCTGGATTTGAACTTTGGCGATCTTGATCCTTCGGTCAATGGGAATCTCCTCACGTCCCCTCTCAACCAAGGCGTTGGCCAGGGAAGAGGTCGAGCTGGCAGTCAGGGCTCTATTGCCAGCAATGGACGCCTCGGTTCTGCGCCACAAAGTGTGGCTGGCAGTAACATGACTGGAATGGGCCAACAGCGCCATACTAACTTCTGGCTACAGCCTGTCACTATGGAGCAGATTGTCAAAAAGTTGAATGTGAGTACTTTTGCTGCGGTAGGCGTGTAGCTCGGCTAACTTGTGCGAAGTCCGAGATGAAGCAAGCTCGACAGCAGTCCCAAGAGCTTCAGAGAACGGGGCAGTACATCGAGTCCCTCTTGGCCGCCGATCCGAAAAAGGAGCAGAACAAGACGTCTTCACCAATGACAAAACACTCCCCGCTCAAGGGAGACATTAAGGCACGTTTCTCGGATCCGCCTGCTCCGCCTCCATCTCAACCTCTTCCCGAAAAGCCGGATGCGGCCCAGCCATCGTTGCGCCGCTCTGAGACCGAAAAGCCAAAGATATCAGCCAATATCAATGCCACAAAAGGAGACGCTTCACTACAGATTAGCACTTTGGTTGAGGCTCTTAACAACGCCAAGAAAGAATTCGATGTTCAGAGCGTCAGATTGAAGGAACTCGAGGATTTGCTGGCACAGGAACGTCTTGCACGGGAGAGCGCCGAAGAGCGAGCCCAGCGACTAGAGTCAGAAAAACAAAAAGATGAGACTGGGGACACGTCCGAGATCTATACAAATGGGATCAGTGATGCGGCGTCTGGAGAAACCTCTGCGCCTGCGGATAAGCCAGCCAGCGAGGAAACGATCATAATCGAACCGCCTCACGCTTTGGATACCGACACATCGACTGTACAGCTCCAACATCGCATTGAAACAATGGTAGCGGAAATGGACCGGATGCGACAAGAGATGGAGAGCTACAAACAACGTGCTGAGAAGGCGGAAGCGGACAGTGCCAGAGACCGTCAGACGCTAACCGAGATGATCGAGAATATCCGTAAGCAGGATACCAACCGTGCAATGAGAGCCGGTGAGGTTAGCATGTCAGACGGAAACCAGGCCATTGAAGAGTCAGCCGACATCGACGGTGCCCAGGATCCTCAACCTCGGGACGGCATCGGCATGGAAAAGCCTTCGAGGCCTGATCCAGGTCTACGAGAAGCAGGGGTTCAAAATGGCAGACCCATCCAAAAGGATCAGGCCATTTTGTCGAAAGATAACGGGGCGCATGCGCTCGTTACCAAATCACCCGGAGGCGAGCATCTGGCGCATGTCGGGCCATACGCATCAATGGTGGGTGTTGTAGTCCTTGGCTTGAGCATTATGGCATACATCAATGGATGGCAAAAGCCATTAGAGAGATGAGAGCTAGCGAATAGCTAAGCGGCCTCCTGCCACGCTCGACTGTGTCAGCGCTACTGTCTGTCCGTGGCGCGCTTAGCGGTGGAAGCATCGCTCTGTGCTAACCAGCTTACGGCTGCAGGCGTTGGATAGACGTGGGCTGAAAAGACTGCCCCGATCTTTTGTACACAAGTTGAGCGGACTCGAACTTTGGCATGTGTCGGTTGGAGGAGCGTCGACGAGTGTTTTCACAGGCGCAATGCGACATATTATGGATTGGACTTCAGTGGAAAAAGCACAGCATAACGACATTGCTACGACCGAACATCCAGGCAACAGACATTTCTGCCATAACCTCTAGTAACTATATACCATTCACTCTTTTCCTTTCTTTTTTTTGTTTGATTCCCCATTTCCATACTTATCATTCACTCACTGTGCGCCTCCTCTCCTATGTCTTGTCCATCCTCCGAACCTCCTTCTCTTGCATCGGGCCTATCCTAGCAGGGCTCATGGAGCATTGGAACATTAAAGTGGAGTGGGCGTTGGCGTCGAGAGTAAGCGGGCTTTCTAGTTGCCATGTCGATTTTCTTTTCGGAGCCGTTTATCAATTTTTTTTTTTTTTGCCAGAAGGATCTTGTTCTCTGCGTGTGGTATTTTCTCTTGGGTAAGCAGTGCCAGTTGGCTTCAGGCGCACCGCGACGGCTTAAGTGCGTCTGTGGTCGCAGTTTGTGTAACGGTAAACCCTTGCTTCGGTTCCTCCAACGTTTCAGGACCGGATGGAACTTCTATTTTCTTTTAATGATACATATTTGACACGGTCACTCGTAATGAAAGCGAGAATTCGCTCGTGTGCTGTCGGCTGGAGTCTGGCCGGAACGAAGTGAATAATGACAGTTTAAAAACACTTGAGGGTGATGCATCAACATTCAATTACTCGGCTGCGCCTTCGATGGTATCCTTCGCATGGCCGGAACAAGGCCGCCCTTCTTCATCTTCAAAAATCTCGTCAACTGTCAAATCAGGCCACCGTTCTTTTACTTTCGCAGCCAGGTATCTGATGCCCCACTCTTCGCAAGACCGGTGTCCCACGCATACAACTGGCATGCCGGCAATGTAAGCAGCCTCCAAACCGGAGTCCCTGGCTGCGCCTGTCAAATACAGCACCTGGTGACCTTGTTCATGATCTTTGATCCATCCTGACTCTGCTGCGGCATCCAGCACACGCTTGACTTCCTCTGGATGGAAGGCATTCATGATGGCGACGGTTGTGAGACGCGATTCAGTGTCACTTCCAACCGGAATGTAAAGATCTCCAGCACCGGCAAACTCGCGTCTAATCGAATCGTTAAGATGCCCTAGTGAACAATCTATTCCCGGACGAAGCGGCGCGACAAGCCCAATTTTCCGCAGCGGGTCCCCTTTATAACCTTGAATACACATGGCGCTCTCGGTTCGCAGACACAACCGGCTAGCCAGTGCAGTATTCCAGCCAACGGTCAAGTATGTGTCCAGGGATTTGTGGCTGGCTATTATGAGAGCGTCTCGGCGAACAGCGTGTCTGTTCAGCTGCCATGGGCGGTGAATGACGCAGAGCGGCGGGTCGGTGAAATTGGGACTGTTCAATGCAGCATAAACGCCTGGAGTGGGTGTAACGCTCAAGACGACGTGGGAGACAGGTGCACGAACTGGATCGTAAGAGAAGTGTCGAGGGGTATGATAACGAAACTTGACATCGTTCGTGCAGTGTGGCAGAAGGGTCGAAAGGAAATGGGTTATGTTTGCATGAGTCGGAGCAGTGCGCTCTTGGGGCAGAGTTTGGAAAGCTGCTGGCTTCATTGTTTTTCATTTCTTTAATAAGAAAAAAGATGAGAGAGTAGCAGTAGTGGCAGGCATGTCTGAGGGCGAGGAGATTAACATGGTATTCATTGGAGGGGCCGGTGATTTGTTTAGCGATCTTTCAACTACGTCATTAGGCGCTTTTAGATTTCGCTTTTCGCTTGTGACGGCACGGCGGATGGCAGGAAGGATCGCCTCCGAGATCCAGGAAGAAACTTGCATAAGAAGTTGAAGCAGCTATCCGTAGCCAAGTGTTCGATAATATTGATGACATGTCATGTTGCCATTACGGCTAGCTCGAGATTTTGTAAAGTACAGGATCCCTGAAGTCGATCAAATTACCTCCCACGACTATAATATTTAGTCTGTTGCTATGCTGGCCTACCGTACGAATTTGCGCACCTCTGATATTTTCAAGCTGCAAGAATATAAATGCCGATTTTTGTATGTGGGTTCATCGGAGCGTCTGCACAGTTGTTCTCCGGTTCGCTCCGTGGAGCTTTGGCAGCGCGTTGGAGCGTTGCACAACTGACGCATCGACAAAAATGGATTGATACAGGCATCAGTGGCGGCGGCAGTGAAGATGCGCGGAAGATCAGCATATGCTGCCTGGCTGAGCGCGTTGGTGGCAGGCTCAGAGTCGTGCTGAATGGCTTGCTGCCTAACCAAGCACGTGATTTCGCGCTAGCGCAGGCGCCAGAGCGCGTCTTCCAGGCACGAAGGTCGCGAAGCCGTCCTACTTAAAGACTCTACCGGGCTCCTCGAATGCCTTCGCTAGATCAATTCAGTGTCCGTTTCAAGGACGCAAGACTTTGTCAAACTCCATATACCTGGACTAGCCTGTGCCTTTCCTGAGGAAGCGCAGCTGCTCCTTCTCACATTGACTCCTACTACGTCAAAATCCCCCTCGAACATACACCTCCGATTCCCATTTTCTCTCAGACTCTCCAAAATCACCTCTCGTGGATCACGCGCCTCTCATACTCTTCTACACTTACAATCTCTGCCACGCATCATGGCATCTGCCGCCGACCCGACCACGCCCTCCGCTCTCCCATGGATTCCCGTGAAGCATCGTGATTTCATATCCTACGCCGCTTCTCACCCCGACAGCCACATGAGGAACCTTATTGAACCATACAAGCAGTACGACTCCAAGCTGCGCGAGGTCTTTGCCCAGGAGCCTACTCATCCGGCCCTCGCCGACCTGCACCTCAATGTCACACCTGTGTTCGCCGGGCATGAGTCTGACTTGACGATCCGTGCACGCAACCTGGAGGCTGAGAGTCCTGCGGAGAAGGAGAAATATATCATGCCCCTGGATTCTGAGAAGCGAAGGCGTACCGGTAGTCCCGCGGTCGTCCAGTCTCTGAAGGAGTTCCAGACGAACTTCAACATATTCTCTGAATCTTCGCTCGTTGACATGGACTGGAGCAACATTGTAGCCGTAAGTATGCTCAGTCATAATCAATCTACCTTATACTTACCAAAACAGGCTGGAAGTTCAGTGGTCACGTCCCTCTTGCCGGTACCAGACAAGTATGCTGGCTCGAAGCGGTCGCTTCGTCAATACTACCACGACATCATTGCTCCGGCATCTGACGTCGATCTCTTCATTTACGGATTGAATGAGGAGGCTGCTTTGGAGAAGATCAAGCAGATCGAAAGAAAAGTCAAAGACTCCATCCTTGCTGAGACAACGACTATCCGCACAAAGCATGCTATCACCATCGCCAGTCAATACCCAACACGTCATGTCCAGATCGTGCTCCGCATATACAAGTCTGTCGCAGAGATCTTGACTGGATTCGACGTCGACTGCTCTTGTGCTGCGTACGACGGTACCCAGGTATACGCTTCTCCGCGAGCTCTGGCAGCGTACATGACGCAAGTTAACATGATTGATCTTACTCGTCGCTCCCCGTCATATGAGAACCGTTTGTCAAAGTACTCACACAGGGGCTTCGAGGTGTACTGGCCACAACTTGACCGATCCAGAATCGATCCTACGATCTTCGAACGTAATTTTGGCAGGACTCTGGGGCTTGCTCGTCTGCTCGTTTTGGAGAAATTGCCCAGCTCATCCGACCGCGATGACTATATGGACCAGCGGCGCAGGGAAAGAGGAAGACCCGGAATCAACCGTTGGGCTCGTTCTTCTCTCCGTAGCTTGAAGGGAAATATCAAAGACAAGTATGAAGACGAGGTTGCGGAATGGGTGGACGACGATGAAGTTGCAGACTATCATACGTTCACCGTCCCCTATGGTGACAAATTCCATGCCAGAAAGATCGAGAAGCTACTCTACACCAAAGATCTACTCCTTAATGCAGAATGGAACAAGCCGAAGGACCGCGAAGTAAACCTCCACCGCCACCCTGCTTTCTTCGGTGATGCCGAAGACGTTTTCTACGATTGCTGTGGCTACTGTCCGAAGCCAGAGACGCCAGAGGAAGAGGAAATGGCAGAGGAAGAGAGCAAAGTTTTCGTTTCCGGGAAAATAACATTCATCAAGGATGACCCCGGCCGCCAAAGCATCGGCAGCTTTAATCCCTTGACTGACGATGACTGGACGGAAATGGCATACGTTGGGAACACTGCTCGCTTGTGTCAAGCAATAGTCGATGGGGATTTGGAACACGTTCAAGATTGGCTTGCGCAAGAGGGAGCAGACCCGAATTGCCGTGACTATACTGGGAGAACTCCTCTCCACCTTGCTTGTCAGTCATCCACAGCTCAAATCGTACAGTGTCTGGTCGATGCGGGTGCTCGGATGGTGGCTCGCCTCGCGGACGGCCGCACCGCACTTCATCTTGCAGCCGCTCGAGGAAATACCGAAATCGTCAGGATCTTAATGAAAAGAAGCGAAGCCAACGAAGAGGAGGAGGCTAGGAAGTTAGAACTCCGCAGGAAAGCAAGACTTGCAGCGAAGGATGCTGCTTCGACCGGCGGCGCCAAGAGTCCTTTCGACATCGACATGGCTTCCGATGCTGACGCCGAGATGATCGACGCTGACGAAGATGAAGATATAGACATGAAGTCGACAACCACCGGGTCTTTCATCAAACTCAAGAAGGCGGAAGAGCAGAATGAGATCGAAAACCTTCCAGAAGATGATAGTGACGAGCCTGATGTCTACGACATCAATGTCTTGGCCTGGGATACGCCAAGTTCAGCCCTTCACTTGGCCATCTTCAACGGCCATTGCGAAGTTGTGAAGGAGCTCGTACAAAACTTCGGTGCGGATGTGTTACTACCAGTAAAGCTTCTTAGCAACTACACCAAGAAGCCTTCAGCAGCCATTCTGACCTTATGCCTGGCTGTTTATCTCCCCCTGGAGAAGGCTCAGCAAATGGTGCAGGTGCTCTTGGAAGTAGGAGCATCGTCTGCGCAAGCAGATTTGCATGGTGTCACTGCTTTCCACCGGTTTACGGCGCAGCAGTCAGAATTGCTGCAGACATTATTCGATTACGACCTTCCTGGTGCAAAGCGAGCACTGAACCACCTGGCATGTGGTGGGCACTTTTATAACCCCAATCTCACCAGTCCCCTCCATACAGCAATCGATTCGAAGAACTCGATTACTGCGCTCAAACTTTTGGAAATGGGTGCTCGGCCGGAGATCGGGTTCCAAGAATTCGTGAATGCTTGGGTTTTGATGCGCGAATCTCACGTGCACACTGACACAGAGAGAAACATAAAGACCTACAGACAGAACGTACATCAGCCTGTAGTGATGGCGGCCAAGAATGAGCTTCCTGGCATAGTCCAGCAACTTCTCAAGCATGGAGCTGACCCCAACACCCTTACTCCGTGCTCATGGCAGCTCATTCAGGAAAATTATTCGTATGGCAGAGGCGAGGCGCAGAGCCTGCTGGACGTTGTCCGTGACAAGATCGACCAGTTGCGTAAGTACGATGACAGGGTCGATATTACCCCCCAAAAGCCTGAGTTTGAAGGCGAGGGGCAAGAGTACATTCAAGAATACAAGGATGATAGCTACCAGCAGTGGGTTGCAGTAAAGGCAGTACAAGCTGCCCTCTGGAACCATAACAACGCCATGGAGAAGCACGAAAAGAAGGTTAAGGATGCAGAAAAGAGGAAGGGTCTAAAAGAGAAGGGAGCGGCTGTTCAGAAGCTTTTAAACGATTTTGAAGAGCTTGAGAAGGAGCTTCTAGTGAATGGGGCAAAGACCTTTGCAGAGTTGCACCCTGATTCTATGCCAAAGCACACGGAACGCAGATACGAGCAACCGCAGAGGAAAAAAGAACCTTGGAAAGTCAATTTCAACTTCAGAATTCCGGACCTGACTGACAAGAAGAAGGAGGGCTACATCAGGATGTAAGTGCAATTTCCATCCTTAATATCGATTCTTTTTCATGCATGGAGGTTGCAACAAAACCCTGGAGGCTTGAACCAAGTCATTGAATCTGGGTGCTCAATGGTGACACTCAAGATCATTTCTACGAGGTCTGGATCAAAGGTATCGCGGCCGCAAGCACCGACGCCCACATAGTTGACATGACCAAGTGTGATGGCCTAGCAGCTGTGGTACCTTCGAGACAAAACTCTTCAGCTTACAACATCCATATTTTGAGAAAACGAGTCAAGTACTAATAATTTTTCCGTCGTAGGTTCAATGCGGCGTGGAACGGAGATCTGCTTACAATCAAAAGACTCACCCTGACATTCTGGGGTGAGCTGCGCGATCAATTTCCTCTCAAGGTCGCTGTTACAGATGCGAACGGATTTTCTCCCTTCCATCTTGCCATTCTTCGCGGCCATGTTGACTGTGCCAAGGGAATATTGGAGATATCGAAAGCCCAATACAAGCCCAAGACCAAGAGTGACAATGAGAGATATACTATGGAACAGAACGAGGACTCAGATTACGAATCCAGTCAGGCCAGCGAAGCGAGCGAAGACGAAGACGACATCAAAGTTTTCCGGGAAATCATTGATGACCAATTCACAATCGAAAATATTGGAGAAGTGGCTACTCAAGTCCGGAGCACGGTGACCCCGTTGGCATTCCTTGACTGGCGTTGCTCAGTTCCTCAAGTCAAGATCGAACGGGGGAAGTCTTCCGTCGTTGGCCTTGCCAAGCATCCTCTTGCTGGCGAATGGCAGAGTGCAAAGTCTGGAGACTTAGTCCAGTATGCTATCGAGCGAGACGACTTGGACCTTCTCAAAGTCTTGTTGCAATGGGGTGCAGAGTACACAGCGCAATACGTCAAGGCGGACGATGATCAGGCGACCGTTTCGTTCTACACTCGGAACGAGAGTGACTTCAGTTTCGCTATGCGGCATAGTCGACTTCGCTGTCTGGAGGAGCTGATTAAGCAGACGGGTGTTGGCTTGCCCTTGGACAAGTTGCTTAAGAAGAGCGGAGTTAAGATTGTGGAAAAACCAAAGTACTACCAAGGCTTGTCCATCCATGGTAAGAAGAGAGCAGACTGGGCGGCGGCTGGAAGGGGTGTGACACCCCAGCGCGTTGGCAGTGATCATCCTCCGCTGCTTCAGGCTGCGAAGGAAGGCAGCCTGGAGGCCATCGAATGGTTTCTGAGTGATGCTCCCACAAGGTGCTATGCAGAATTCGCGGAGAGGAATAAGGCAGACAAAAGGATGCAGCACCTAGCGAAGGCAGATGGGGGCGTTCAGAAGGCAATCTCGGACTGGCTTGAGCTCAGACGTAAGTTACATATGTTCTCTCGACAGATTTATATGGCGATGCTAAACATTGTCACAGAGAAACTGGTGCTTCATTGTGCCATCCTTTCTCCGTGGAAGGCCGACCAAACACCCCGCATCTTGGACTATCTTATGCGTGCTTTCCCCAGAACTTTGGAGACAAAAGCTAGTAGTACCGGCCAGACACCTCTCCATCTCGCATTCTCGCTTGGTCGCTACACCACGGCCAAAAAGCTTATTGCAGCCGGGGCGGACCAGACTTGCCGCGATAGCGCATGGAACAACATTGTCCACGCCCTGTTGTCATCCAGGACGCCGAAGCCAGTGGAGCTATTCAAGATGCTGGATCTGGTAGATAAGCGTCTTCTTGCCTCTTTATTCACCGAACGAAATTCGGAAGCCGCCACCCCACTATCCAACTGGCTTCGAACTCGTGCCAGCGAATCATCTGGCGTGATTCTCGAGCATCTCCTATCTTTGTCCCCTACCCTGGTGGAACTCGATATGGTTGATGGTGCTGGTGATACGCCGTTGCATATTGTCACTAAGCAGGGACTGATCTCTCTCATGCGCATCATCCTTGACAAGCGTCCGGAAATGCTCTATCGTGAGAATGCAACGGGTCGTACGCCTGCAGAATTGGCCGGGGACTCGTGGACATCGAAATGCTTTGAGAATCCTCCTGCCATTCCGAGGGATCCTAATGGCGGTCGATTCTGGTCGTACGGTAGCGGCACGTCGGATTCGATCGTGAATCGCCAGCCCGAAAAATTTCTGCCACAGGAAGACGAGATCAATCTTGGACAAAACAGCGTCTGGAAGTTGGTCCGGGAGCGCATGGAGAGGGACGATAAGACAGGAGCGACTAAGAGAAAGCTGGTATCATTGAACGAGGCCAATGAGGTTGCTCGTCGATTGGGCAAGAAGCAGAAAACGGCGGTCTGGAATGGAAAACAGTCCTTAGGCGACAAGAGCGAAGAGGAAGACGAGCTGCAGGACGAGATTGCGTACTGGAGCGGACCATCCTGGTGTGAGTTTGAATATGATCAGGAGGGAAATCTGGTTGAAGAGTAGATGGAGAGGGATGCGGTTGCTGCGATTGACGTCCGTTTTCGTGAAGCCGCTCGTTATCAAAGGTTTGATTTCAACTTCAACATGACCCAGAGAGCACAAATACGATCGAGTATCATGGACATCGGAGGAAATAGAAGATAGTGTAACTTTCGATACAATCCTTGATGTGGGGGTATCTCAATCGCTTCTGTATAGCCAACGATGCTTCCAAGTCTCGTTCCAAAGAAGACGTGAGGCCATTAGCAGACGGGATCTCCTTTGCCTTGCCCTCCGTGACAAACATCTTCCGACAGGTAAGCACGGCTATCTCCTCATCATGGCCAAACGTGCGGGGTGTATGCCACTATTGTCGCCTCCCTCGTCATGATGGCCGGCACTATCGGCAGACGGCGAGTCTGTATGCGTAACTGGCTGGGCATTGGCCCCTCTGCCTGGCCCCATTTTGGATTTCTTCTCAGCCCGTGCCTTCTCCTTGGCCTCATGTTCGGCTCGCCGTTTGCGCTGTTCATTCAGCCTGTCGTTCTTGGCTTTCAACTTTTCCTTACGAGCGTCGGATTTGGATCCGCCGCCACCGACCCTGTCTTTCGTTAGCATCGGGCTAAGGGGGCAGTTATGGGCTAGACATACGTCAGCTCCACATTGATCTTCCTTGCCGGGCTTTTGCCGTCATCAAAGTTTGAATGATGGTAGAGTTTAAGGCAAGACTTCATGTAGTCGAAGCGATCGAATTCAAGAAAAGCGAACCCCTTTGATTTCTTGTTGTCGTTGGTCATGGGAGCACGGATGGAGACGGGCGGAAGCTTGCTGAAATGGGTGGCGATGGACTCTTTGGTGGCGGTATAGGGGAGGTTGCCGATGAAGACGATGAAACGCGTGCCTGATTTGCCTTCACCGTGGTCGCTCTGGTCTTGTGCATCTGCAAGAACAGTGGGTGTGGAGGTCTTGGGCTTCTTGGACCGTTTCTTTTCGGACGAGGTTTGTGCGGGTTGCTTGGCAGCCAAATCGTCTTCGGTCTCATGGTACTTTCGCTTCTTCTTGGTCTTCTCACACTTGGCTTCGGAGCCTCCTTCGCTGAGCTCTGGTGCAGACCCAGAGCGGTTATCGACGTGCTCGCTCTCGACTGCTTCATCGTTCTGGCCGCCCTTCAGTGTGGTCTTGTTCAAATCCCTCTTGCGTTTCTCCTCACTCTTCTTCTCCTCCCTCTCCTCCTTCTTGTCCCTTTTCTTGCTCTTCTTGTCCTTCTTCTTCTTCTTCTTCTCCTTCTTACCAGCCACTGTTGTGGTCTCGGTTACATCGACAGTGGAGTCAGAAACCGGGCGATCGATATTGGCTTCATTCTGGTCGGACTTCTCTTTGGTTGTTCTCTTTGATTCGGAGGACCTGTGTTTCTTGTCGGTTTTGGACATTTTGACTGCTGACGGGTGGTGACGCGTGAGAGGAGATTGTAACGGGCGGGCGGGTGCACGAGGGCTGGGAAATTTCCAGGGCGGTATAGGCTTTTAGCCGGCAGAATGTCACATCACCGCCCGCGCAGGGCCTGGCTGTGGTTCAGTCTGCTCGCCGCCTGCGCATGAGCATCAATCTCCACGACGTCCTCGACAAAACAATTGCTCATCACGTATCAGCGATGCAAACCTCCCGCCTCGCCCTCTGTAGAATATCTCCGCTCCGCCGACCTCTCCGCCCACCCAGTCCCCTGATCCAACACCCAAAACCCCGCCCGTTCACCCACAATTCGCAGCTGCTCCTCGTCATCTCGCCCTCGGTGGGACCGCGTCCGCAACTGCCATTCCTCCATCCTGCCTCGGCTGCTAATCACGCCCTTCACCGCCGCCATCCCGCTGGCCAATGGCAGCTGGCTCGCCTGTTGACGACCGAGAGCAAAAAGTACATCAGAGAACAAGTCTGGATTGCTGGGAAATGGACCCTTTTCTTGTGGACTTCCGTCGGCCTGCTATTCATCGCCGCCTTCGGGGTACAGAATGAAATTCTTGAACGCCGTACTCCGAGCCCACCTGAGTGGTCTACCATTAGTCGTATGAACTACAGGAGTGCACGCGCTCAAGAGGATCCTGACTTCTGGCCCTCGGGTATCACCGATTGGGCGAGTGCCGGCAGTATGTACAAAGGACTTTTGGAACGCTTGGAAGATCCAAGAATTGACGGTGCTGGTTTGAACGAACAAGACGACGGTGGAATTCTGGTTCCAGGCGTAGGAAAGGCGGGGTTGGATATATCGGCGAAGAGTGACGCCTGGCGTCGCGGCTATCACGATGTGCTCATGGGATGTGCGAGGGCCGCTGAGCACCTGGATGGTTGGTTCAAGGATACCACCCGTCACATCTGCTTTCCGCCTGATGTCGTCATTGGACCTTCAAATCCAAATCCGCGCCCATGCCCGCCCTACGCCCATGAAGCGCCATTGGAGGAGAACTGCGTGCCTGCATTTGAACCGCCAGAGACGTACTACATGAAGATTTTGACAACCAAGGGGTTTTCAACTCGTCAGCGTCTGGATGCCGCCTTGGCATATGCTGATTGGTTAGAATCTAAGGATCTGCCTTCCAGCGCCGCTGAAATGTACGCCTGGGCTCTAGATATAGCTGCGTCTGCTATCCCAAACGCCGCCGAAGTAATCGACACCGCCACAGGCATCATCCACCATGGTCCGGCCGCTGTTCGCGTTTCTCCAAATATCGCCCGCGCCGCTACTGCCTTGGCCACTCATCATGCCCGCCAGCGGGACGTAAATAAAGCATTGCCCATATTCCTCTCGGTCCTACGTGCAAGAATTAATGCGCCCTTGCCCTCATCCACCAACACATCCGCCCTCCCTCCTTCAAATGACAGTGGGTTAGCCTCAACTATTCGCTCCATTCTCAGCCCACCGTCATATCCTCCCCAACCCCCGACTGGCGACGACGTTCTGACTCGCTCCCCTGGTTCCGTTTGTGACGAGGCAGCCCTCAAGACGTACATCGGCGAAATCCTTTTTGCCACGAGCCCATCTTCGCGTGATGCAGGACTCGAATGGACACGAGATGCGATTACCGATGCAGAGTTGGGAGTGAGAGACGAGAGTAAGTTGGGGCCTGGTGACAAGGAGAGGTGTGCCCAATGCTTGGAAGTGTCCTTAGAGAACTTGGAGAAGATGTTAGGACTTTTGGCGAAAGAGGATAAGGAGAAGATCGAGCAGTCAAAGGGAAGCTGGCTGCCACTCTGGGGATCTGCCAGGACGCAGGAAAGTGAAGCAGTTTGGGAGAGAGAGGAGAGGGAAGTGCGGGACAGGCTTGATCGGATAAAGAAAGAGGGTTTGAGGGAGAGGTTTGCAAAAGCAGGGAAAGTTGCGGGCGGCACTTGGATTGGTTAAGGCGTTGACTGCATGCCTTCGTTCCTGTACTACCATTGGCCTCGCGTGAGCGGCAGTGGAAAATTTCTTTGCGGCCAGGGACATAGTTCGACTCATTGATACGTAGCATGTAACAATTTAATCTCATCGAAGCATGCAGGCTCGGGTTCTGAACCATTGTAGTTGTCTATGCGAATTGCATCGTAGTGCACTTCAAATGGTCAAGTCTAATGAGTTCTCTTGATATCCTTTAATAGTCTAAATCATTGCGTTATATTACATCGGTTTCTCTCAAATCCTTTGATTTCCCGTCGCAACTGGCGTCTTCTAGAAGAGTCTGGGCGAGCCTCGTCTCAAATAGAACCATCTGTAAACTAGATAGTCTCTTGACTATTGATTTCCTACGTTTGCGCCGTAACAATGTATAGAGCGGTCGAAAAAGCAGAGCCTCAATCTGACTCTATTGGGCGTAGCCGGCGAGCTTACCAAACATTAACCCCGCAGCGCTGAAGCGTTTCACGACATCAGTGTCCAGCATCTCCTGCTTCAAGTTACACCTATCAGGCAGCAATCAAGATTAAGCAGGCAGAAGCCATGCAAGTCGCCGTAAACGTAAGCACTACATCCAATCACTTGGTGGATACCAGTGTTACCAAGCACAGATGCACATTCAAGTGGCTTCATTCCAGGCTGCACCTTCCGAGCTGAAGGCCGCAGTCGTGGCACTAATTAACAGGTCGTTAGTACAGTGGCACACCAACGGGGCGGGGAAATGATGACGGTGGGGTGATGATGGCTTACTGAGGAGGATAAAAGGCGTCGTAGTAGCGATTTCTTAAGCTGTTTACCTCCATTCTCTTGTCTTTGCTAACTCCTCCACACTTGTTCGTTCATCAAATCAAGGGCAAACATCTATTTGTGAGATAGCTGCCCCGAGATTTTCGCCAACATGCCCAAGAAATCCAAGACAGAAGAAGCTGTGTGCAACCATGCCAAAACCCACTCTTCCCCCCCTCCACATGAGCCTTCGCTTTTGCCTTCGCACAAAAGTCCAAGAGAGTCGTATGTGTCCGACGCAGTACCCAATTTCACGTATCAAGTGCTAACAAATGCAATTGCCGGTAACAGTCCATACATCTCCGATGCAATATATCTGTCCTTCTGTCCAACCGCGCCTCTCTATCTCATACCTCGCTCCCTTTTGACCCCTTTCATCCTATCTACCGCTTCTTACGGCCACCAAGCTCTCCCTGGAAATTCACCATCCTGCATCGTCCCCGTGCTAGTCCTCTACAATGTGGATCCTGAAGTCGCCCATACCTTCGTCCACTATCTCTACACAGGAACGTACCAGACCCTGAATGGCCCCACACCCTTCGCGTACTCCCCTAGCCAGAGTGAAGATGAACGAGAGCACCATCGTGCACTCCTGACGTATTCCGCCGCTAGTGAGTACGAGCTTAAGGGCTTGCAGGAGTTGGCTATGGAGAGGGCAGAGTCCATTGGAGTACCCGCTTGGTGCAAAATTCGGGACGTGGAGATGGCATACAGGGACATAGAAAGGCAGGACGAGTGGCTTGATAAATATCTAACAGGAGCGATTGAGGCTTTTGTCGAGACGGGTCACGGGGAAAGAGATAGACTGAACATGGAGTTGGAGAGCATATTCTCCTGTTCTCTCGTCGACGCCGTCTTGAAGCTCGCTGGAAAATGCCAACGGAAAGAGGACCAGCAAGGATTGGAGATGCCGCTAGCGCCAGGGGTTGATGTAGCTGATCAGGAGAGCAGTCATGCCCAGTCAAATTCGGATGGCGACGTAATTGATTTGGACGACTACCTGGATTGCGCGAGTGGAAACACACATTCCTTTTCTGAGGCCGACACTGAAGATGACAAGAATGTTGGCCACGAGTTTGAGACGGCCAACTGGGATGACGATGCAGATCAAGTCTTTGTGAGAGATGAAAATTCCTCCAAGAATCCCACGAGGAGCCGGAGGGTAGACTTTGAAGGTAAGAACGATGATAAATACGTACCCTTCCTGGCTCTCCCCTCCCATCTTACTCGCGGACTTGGGTTGACGAAACTACAGGAACCTTCGGAAATACATATTCTGTTGCACTCCCGCCACAGCCTCCAATTGAACCGAAGTCCTGGATCACTCGACGGTCAACCCCTCGAAAGCCAGAGCAATCCAAACCTGAGGTTCCTGGGGGGGTGAGTGCCCCCAGCACTGGAGAATTCCAGCCGACAACGAGAGCTTTGGCAGCTGCAAACCCAAATGATGCGCTCTTACCTGATGGCTTGGCCAGTAAGGTAAACCTAGATTCGAAATGGACGAACGGTTGGCAAGACGACCGCAGCGAATCCTCAGCTGTACCACTTGTTATATCCCCAAAATCACCCCATGTCCTGACCCAAGTTGATGCGGGTATCGCTGGGATAAAAACAAGCAAAAAGCACATGGGGAGCAATCTACACGGAATGAGCTCTCCACCGCCATCACCGCCACGACCTCTTCCTCCCCTTGACGAGGATGAGTACGAGCGCGCTGAAGTCCACTCTCCGGAAAAGCCACCAGCTATTAGATCGCAGAGTATATGGGGATACAACGCTGATTTCAAGAGTCACGTAAAACTACATCTGAGCAAGGGAATATCTGGAGAGCCGCTATCAGCGCCTCCAAAGGCTCCATCCGATGTTTCAAAAAATTCCCTCTTCAACACCACCGAACCTGCTATTGTTCCAGCTAGTAAGAGTTGGGACTCGACCTCCTTCAAACCAAAAATAACAAAAACGGTCACAGCAACGCCTCCTGTTCCTTCACTGCCTATGCCGCATCAACCAGATCTCGCTGGCAATAACAGTTCCCCTCAGGAAATCGATTCTTCTTCCTCGAAGGGCCACAATATCAAAGATCTTGGGAAATGTGCGCCACAGTTGATCAAAACCTCCTCAATCTTAGGGCCTGAACCATCTAACATGCGTGGTCCCGGAGATATTAATTGCTGGTTTCCCAGCCCGCCAGGACCACAGCTTTCCCATCCAGCGCCGCCTCTCGCTCCTTTCCCTGCCGCGCGGACATTTCTCCCTGCTACTAGAGACTCGAGACAAAGCCGACAATCCCCCTCTCATGGTACTACCTCGCCCGTTCCCTCCTCTCCACCGATCATTCCTTTATCAGCTGCTCCACCTCCGCCGCCCTTTGCTCCCTCATCATCTAATCATTCGCGACCTCCTCCAAAGACGCAGTGCCGAAGGCCTCGGTTCCGGATGACTCGACGCGATAGAGTCGGACATTTTGGCTTCGTCCCGAATCTGCCGCCTCCACCACCTTTTGCCGTTGACGTATTCTCAACACCGCTACAGCAGCAGCAGCAGCAGCAGCAGCAGCAGCCGCCGCCGCCTCCGCCACCGGTGCCAGCGGTTCATATGAGTATGCATCCGGGAGAGGGGTTCATGCAACCCTCTGGAATCGGCGTTGCCTTCAAACCGTCCCCTCCGACACCTCCACCTCCTCCGCCGCTGCCGCCGCTGAGCCCGGATCCGAGCGAGAACGGGGGCGCGACATGCCCACTCATGTCCACTCATCTCAGCGGCAGGGGCTGGAGGCGTTGCGGGCAATGCAGAGCGTTGGTGATGCTGGCAACACAGGTGGCGAGGGCGCAGTCAAAAGATGAAGACGAGAGTGAGAGCGAACGCGAGAGCATTCGAAGCAGCTACATGTCGGAGGCGTAGGGATCTGCGGGTTTCGTCCCGAAAGGATTACGATGACCAGGCTATCACACGGGCGGTCGAAGCAGTCATTCGGACGTAAATATCATCATCTTGGGATATTTACGTCCATGCGATCACTCTAATTTCGTATGTGAAAAGCCATTTGTGGTGACACTGTTTCGAAGTTTAATCCGTATTGGTTTTTTTTTTTTTTTTGGTCCTATATTTGCATGATGTGATCTGTTGATTTACTACTTATCATTGACGAACATGACGGCTGTTGTGCTTTTCGCAAAGACAAATACGTCTCTATATGACTGACTTACAACGTCATGTCAGATTTTCTTTTCGGCAAATAGTCACTCTTAGCAGCAATTCGAACTCGCCTACTTTTTATTCAACCAGCGCCGCCAGCAACTGATACCCAAGGCTCAGTTACCTCAAACCTTAGCCATTCCTCTAGAGAAATGATGATATGAATTCAAAGTGACATGTTATCATAACTTGCAGCAGTGATTCATGGCTTACAATCAGATTTGGGAAAACGTGTTCGTAGTAAATGGGATAGGACGTGACAATAGGGATATGTCTGCCGACACATGAGCCTCGTTTCATTGACAGCTTTCCAGATCGCACTTATCGTGAAGATTTCTTCCGGAAAGATAAGTTTGGCGAGAATAAGCGGATTTTGAAGAACGTTCAGGTGTAGCTGCATGGTGGGATTTGTTAGTGGTTGGAAATAATGCTCTGAATGCGGCCTTGCTTCGTATCAGCTTCTGAAACATCTTTTCATGTTTTCTTCAAAACATTCCTGAAGTAAAACAAGCAGCATGAGATATACCGTTGTTGGACGAACACAGTAAACTAGAGAGGAGCCGGATTCAAGTGGAAAAGAAGGTATTTTGGTACTCGCGGACGGAAACATGGAGAGAAAGAACGTAGGTAATACATTCTCTAACCCCCTTTCCGAACTGTTGATGTGCATTGCAGTTACACGAGACACTAGCATGTGTGTCGATGTAGTATTCGATGATCTGTATTGAGACCAATATTGATGGAGCTGTGGATCATGCGGATGAGCACGATGCTCATGTTTATTTCCCATTCCGTCGCCATGCTAAACAAAATAAACGCGTTAAACACAAAGATACTGATGAATGATGAAATCGAGGTTGAAGGAAGGAAGCGTCAATGAAAGGAGCACCGTTGGGAGAAAAACGCCGAAAGATGAGCTGCTAAATGGAGAAGAGAGCCGCCAGTAGAATTCCCGGTTTGGTGTTTTATGTTCCCCATCCGTCTCTTCCCTAGACAACTGGTTCAACCAACGAGAACTTATGCACATTATTGAAGACTCGTACAAAAGAAGCCGCTCTTTCATCGACTCCTGTCGAATTCCTCATCGTCGAGTCTCTCTGCACTTCTTCCTCTTGCGCTCCGGCTACTCCAAAAGCTGCCAGCCCATGACTGAAACTCATGTATTCCGTCACGTGCCCAAGAAACAATACCACCCTCATCTTCACGGCGACGTCCGCGCTCAAGATCATGGTCATCAAGGCTTTCCATACTGGAAATACTTATAGGTCTCGTGGCAGGTGGCGAGCTGACACGCGCCTGGACGGCTTCGTCTTGAAAGTCGTCATCATCGCCGGAATGCGAGCGAGTTCCAAGGAGCGGCGTGCTGGACCCACGGAAAGGAGAAGGCGAATGTGAATTCGTAGATGAATAGGAACTTGAAGCTTGAGGTTGAGATGAAGACGCAAGGCTGCGAACGACATCGCCCTTGCATATAGGGCATGTGCGACGGCGCGTAGTCAGCCAGGGCGTGCTGCAGCAATGTCAGCTAGATGAATGCGGCAGACTGAAGGGTGAAATACTCACATGCATTCGGCGTGAAATTCGTGACCGCAAGGAAGGCTCATAACCCTGCTTACACCGTCTACATATTCCTCGAGGCAAACAACACACTCTTTCTGACGGCCGCCATATTTTCTTCTCCAAGCTGCAAGGCCGGTTTCGGCCTTTTCCTCTGGACTAGTCGAGCGGCCGATGCTGTTCGAGGGTACATCACCAGCGGTCCTGCTCCTTGGACGGCTCCGTGAAGCTGAACTTGAAGACTGTAGTAGAGGTGTCCGTGGGCTCCCTGCTGCGGGCGTAGCAATGGGGCTAGATGATGCTGAACTGTCGCCAGAACTGAGAGTCTGATATGTACGCACCGGTAACCTTTCTACCACGGACTTGGGGGCCCGCCAGCGACGGCGGCGAATACGAGATCGCAGAAGCAGAAGCGCGTAGACCACAGTCAAAGTTACCAAAGGGCTAACGACAAGAACGAGAAGGGTATCAAAGAATGGGCTGTTAGACATGCTTGTGGGTGTGAGTGTCACCCAGAGACCATCGTGCCTGTCGTGGTCATGATTCGAGCCAGGTTGTTGACTCTGTGCGACGATCTGTGTGGATGTCGGCGTGCTCTTGACGCTGAGTTTTGGTTTGGAGGGTGATGTTGGGGATCGATCATTCGGTTTGGAGGCAGAGTGCTTGTTCCAGAGCATCCTGCTGAACCAATTGCCTTGCTTTCCTTGGCCCTTGTCTTTGGTCACTTCCAGTTTGTCAGAAAGGGCAGGCTTGGATTTGCTGTTTGCAGAGCCAAGTCCAGTATACTCTCCACTCCCCGGTAGCGCGTTACCTCCAGAAGGGGACATATCACCGGTGGATTGCTTCCCCGTTGATTGCGCGTTGGTATTCTTGCTTGTCGAAGACTCGGTTTTTGGAGGCAGCAGATCGGGGTCTCTCCAGTCCTGCACTCCAATGACAAAGTCATCGGAAGATTTTGCAGCGATGGTTAGGGAAGTGGGCCGGGTCTTTTGAGTGGCTGCCGTTGCAGTCTTTATCTTTTTAGGTTCTTCGTCGTCCCAATCCTCAACGAGAATCCAGTCAATGTTCCCACTGCTAGGAGGTCGCCTGCTTTCTTCTGCTGTGTGATGTTTATTGGAACCAGCACCAAAAAGAGCAAAAATTGAGTGGATCCAGCTGGTATCCTCTCGGTTAGCTGCATCCACATGCGCTTGCTCGGTGGATGAAGTCGACGGTTTCTTGCCTGTTCCTCGAAATGCGGTAGGGTCCGCGGCTGCTGATGATGTGAAGGTTGGGCCACCAACGGGTCCTTTGGAAGCCTTGCCCGCTTTTCCAAAGCCCAGCTTGAGTGAATCTTCGCTGGGCAGGTTATCTATTATTCCTCCCGAGGGCACAAGAGAGGATAGCAAATGAGCGGTGGTATGAGAAGTGAACAGAGCAGGTATTGTGATGTTGGAGGTGTCGCCTCGGGCATACATGGTCACCAAGGGCCCGCCGCGGATGTCGTCACCGACAATGACGGCAACACCACCCCTGCGCTGGGCCCACTTAACCTTCTCCAGGAATCCGCAGCCACCGCGGCGGAGCAGGACGACCTTGCCAGCAATCTCAGCGCTCTCCTGCAAGGACTGAATGTCTGCATGGTCGCTGTCTTCGGAGGCGGTCTTGCCCGAGGACTGGGCTTTAGATTTGGGGAGCCAGGTATCAGTTAGGGTGTCATGGAAATGGTCGTCGGTCCCATCGTCGTCCAACGGCTTCGACTTGGCCTTGGAGGCAGAAATTGCGCCGGTGGAGCCGCTCAAGATGCTACGTCTGAAGCCGGCGGGCTTAGAGGCGGCGTCTACAGCAGGAGCTTTGACGCCATTCCTCGAAATGGTGTCGAGCTGGGGGGGAGAAGATGACCGTCCGCGTCTCTCATCCCAACCCGGTACGTCACTGCAGCCGAGCTCCCCATCAGCACCGGCGGCGAGTCCACCGCGGCTCAGAGTATCACCACCGAAGCCGCTGCCCGTCCAGAGCTGGCCGCTGAGACCTTTGGACGGCAGTGGAGGGCCAAACGCAGCAGGTCTGGCAAGGAAGAAGGTGGAGTTGTCGTCGGTCAAGCTGATTATGGCAGAGGGCGGAAATAGCGAAGGCGCGGAGAAGGAGAATAGAGCGCGCAGCTTGCTCTTCTTCTTATGATGGAGGTCGGGCCTGGAGGAGAGGCTGGCGTCGGGGGCTGGTATGGCGATGTAGAGGAGGAGGGTGATGGCGAGGACGCAGGAGGTCAAGGACAGCAGCAGGCGGAGCGGGCGCATGGTGGGCTGGTGTTTCGTGCGACAGGCTTGAAGCCCGCCGCGGGTTGATGGAGGACCGCTGGGAGGAGGGAGAAGAGATTAGTGGCGGGTGAACATCTGGGGAACGTCCGGTGTTATGGGCGCGGAGGATGGCCCCGGGAGGACGGTGATCAGAGCAGGTGGTGGGCGGGGCGCAGTGGCACAGTGGTGTGGTAGGCGGCTGGGATGCGGCGAGAAGGGCCGAGCAGCGGCAGGTGATGGGTCGGTGGGTCGAGGGCGGTCGAGGGCGGGTGGCGGGCTTGAGGGTGGGAGGGAGGGAGGGATGGAGCACAAGTGGTTGAGAGCAGCAACTTTGAAGCTGTGGTGGGAGGCGTGTGGGCTGCTGGCAGGCGGGCCTGAGGCGTTCGCTGTACGCGCAGGGGTTCGTCGCGGTGATGCAGGCCGTGGCCCAGCCAGCTGCAAGTCTAGCACGTCAAGCACGGCGGGCGAGCCTGCGGGCGCACAGCCGTCAGAGGCAGAGGCCCGATGCCCGCCGCATGCGACGTCGCGGCCGAGCAACCACCTGGCCTGCCTCCCTCGCAGCCCTTACTACGTGTGCATTCACATGACAGCTACCGTCCGACCGAAGCGTCCAGAAGCACAGGCACCCGCCGCGTCCGCCGTCGCTCTGCAGCGCCGCCCTGCAGCTCGGCGAGCGGGCTGCAGTGACGTCTCTCCAGGACAGCGGGCAGCGGGCGGCGGGCGGCGGGCAGCGGGCGGCGGATGACGGCTCGCGGATGGCGGGCAGCAGGCAGGCCAAGCTCTGCACCGCGCTGGGACTTGCATTCCCATGGCATCATCGCGCGGATGCTTGCAGCGGAGCCGGGGGCAGCCTGCACACCCGCACACCCGCCGAACCCTCCGCGCTGATCCCGTCCAGTGCACCTCCACACGTTGCCCTGGTGTCCGAGCTTCCACCTCGTCGTCTCCCCGAATCGGCACCCTCCCTCTCGCCTTTCGCTCCAGCGCTCGCTTCTCGCGCCCGTCCGTTGCAACATCTGTTTTGGCCTGACTCGAGCGACCTCCTGCCTTCCACGCCGGGCCCGTCCTTCGCCAGCGCCAACACCATCACTGCCCCCGTGCCTGCTTGCCTGCCTGTCTGCCTTCCTGCCTGCTGCTGCTCACGACTCTCTCCGTGCCGCCTTCCTTCTCTTTCGACGACTGCCGCCGGCATGGCCAATTCACTCTCCACCATGTCCTCGCTCCCTCTCTCCCGCCTTCTCTCCTCCGCAACTCCTAGTCCATTTCTACCTTTGAATCACCTACCCACCGCGTCAGCTTCGTTCTTTCAGCCCTGTGAATACTGTCTCCTCGATCCGCCTATCTGAAAGCATTCGACGAGCGTTCCTGGTGAGACTCTATGTCTCACTCGCGCCTATTTAGCTGACCATGTTCCGCCGTCTTAGAATCCCAGCCCATCATGAATATCAACAGACCTGCCGATAACCCCATCGTCCTGCCCGGCATGAGGGTCAAGACCAGTGAACGCCCCCCGCCCCGCCGCGTTCACGGCCTGAGCTGGCTGCCAACACCTATCCGGAACCATATTATTGCCATGCTCGGCGAGTTCACCGGCACCTTTCTGTTCTTGTTCTTTGCCTTTGCTGCCACCCAGGTTGCCAATGCCGCCGCTGCCGGCGCCGCCATAGACGATGGCTCCGTCAACCAGTATCCAAACGTGCCTGTGCTCTTGTACATAAGCCTGGCCTTCGGATTCTCCCTTGCTGTCAACGTCTGGGTCTTCTTTCGCATCTCTGGAGGACTGTTCAATCCAGCTGTATGTACGCCTTTCGTCTTGTCCTGAACCAATTGTTGACACGTTTTAAAGGTGACCCTGGGTCTGTGCCTGATCGGTGCGGTCGGATGGGTGAGAGGCTTCCTCGTCATCCTCACGCAAATCGTGGGCGCTATCGCTGCAGCCGGCCTTGTCTCCTGCCTTTTCCCTGGTCCTTTGAATGTTCGCACCACCCTCGGTTCTGAAACATCCATCGTCCGCGGCCTGTTCATTGAAATGTTTCTCACTGCTCAGCTCATCTTCACTATTTTCATGCTTGCAGCAGAGAAGCATAAGGGCACTTTCCTAGCCCCAGTGGGAATTGGCTTGTGTCTCTTCATGGCAGAGCTTGCAGGTATGCGGACTGCCGTGTCCCTCTTAAAAAAAAAAAAAAAAAACCAAATGCTGACGTTTTAGGCGTTTATTTCACCGGCGGGAGTCTCAATCCTGCCCGCTCCTTCGGTCCAGACGTAATTCTCAAAACATTCAACGGCTACCACTGGATCTACTGGGTGGGCCCTGCCCTGGGAGCTCTGCTTGCCGTCGCGCTCTACCGCTTGATCAAAGCCTTGGAGTATGAGGCCGCTAATCCTGGCGCCGACTTTAATAAACCCGATGCAGAAGTTTTCTGCCCGGATGAGGATCCCAACACTGACCGCAGAGCCCCAAATGCCTCGGGTTATGATGGTGCTACTGATACACAGGCGCCCGTAACACCTCCGCTGACGGCATATGCTCCAACTGTACGTCCTTCGAGTAATGGCTTGCCGCGTGCTCGTCTCCAGTCGACCGCAGGACAGACAGCGTCGGTGTACTCAAACAGCCCCAAAAATGGCTCCAGCAACTCCCTCGAAGACGACGGCTACCAAAAAGGTCCTGATGCTGAGGAAGGGGCGGTGGGAATGCAAAGTTGAACCCTGCTATTACCAAGCGCCTATGGCATGTTGGAATCAGGCGACTACGTGGCTATTGATCTTGGAGTTTTCCCTTGTGAAAGCCTGTGCCTCAGGTGACGACAGCTCCCTCAACTAGTATATTGGCTTGATGCATAGAGCAGGCTTATAATTATAGACTTTGCTCCGCCATTGGGCTTAAAAGGCAATGAAATGACTTGTTCGGCGCTGACACTTCAGACGAGATATTTTACCTGGACCCGTTCGTACTGAGGAATGAAAACATGATTGATTATCAAAATGTACTCACAGCATGCAAACGCATGCAAACGGCAAGAGATCGCAAATAGCATTTGTTTGAATGTCTGGATTGCTCACATGTTCGATTTTTTGTTGTGGTGAGGACTTGTGGAAATATTGAGAGGTTGAGGCGCAGCACCGCGGACGCAGAGGGCAAGTCGGTGAACAGATTTTCCAAAGTGAGCAAGCGGCGGAAACCGGCATGGCTTGGGCATGTCGACTTCCCGTTTTGACAAGCATTGACGTCCAGGCTCCGACAGCTACAGTTTACGAACTCTGCGCCAAAACTTCCTTCCATCATCCGCACTGGCACCTTGACTCAGCACTGTCCCTGTCCACAGCGCCATCCGCTCGACAGTAGTTCAGGACCAGGCAAGTAACATCCGCCTGTTATGCTCTTGCTGCTTAAGGAAAAGATTTACTAAATTCCCTCTCAGCCAGCGCTGCATCATGACCCGCAGCAACTCAAACGGAGACCACAACCCTCGTAGGCAGCGGCCCACCGCTTTTCAGCTCCACAGCCAATATCACCGGCGCTCCAATGACCTACTTCCCTCTTATTCCCTTCCTCTTCGACCCCCTCCGCCTCGCAAATTCGACCATCGCAATGACAGCAACCCCAGTCGTCTGCAGCCGAGACGCCGCCCACCGGAGCAAGCTTCTTCGGTCCAGCGGCAGCGTGAAGATGGCCGGCCTCACGAGCATGGTGATCGCCGCGAGGCCGAGCATCGCTTGATCTCCGACCGTCGCCAGCAGGACACTGTGGTTGAGCAGCGTATCGGGAGCTACTCAGCCTACCGTGGCTTACTTCAGCAGCACAGCTCCCTTCAGCGTCTGCCGCCATCTCAGTCCATGGCGGTTTATGAGCCGGAACGTCGTCGCGAGGACGAACGGCGCCTCGCAGCCGGTCCCCGCGAATTCGGCGTTCCTCGCGCGAGCGACATCAGCATCTCCCAGGCCTTGCTCCAGCAAGTCTCTCAAACACGGCGTGCTGCCATTCATGAACAGAATCGCACGGCTGAACTTACCCGCCTCAATGCGGTCATGGTCCAGCGCAACAACACTATCGCCGAAGCACAGAGTAATATCGCTGCGCAAAATGAGGAGATCGGCAAGCTACGCCAGGCGCTAGATGAAAGGACGAAGATGGCGGTTGCACTACACGGGATCTGCAGCCGCCATCAGGAGTTCCTCAAGAGCATACCAGGTAGTATCTGTGCTGCCGATGAAGGCCAGAATATGCAGTTCCAGGCATGGGTCCGGAGCAACGAGTTTTACATAACACACGTTAAGGAGGTGATTGCTGCTGAAAGAGACTGGAACAGTGTAGCGAGGGAGGCAAACTCCGAGGCCATGGAGGAGATTAGAAAGGCTGCTTACCTGGCTGTGCAGCGTCTGGCCCAGCAGATGAACGTGGTTCAGCCGTCTGGTCAAGAGTCCACTCCGCAAGCTTCCAATCAGCCCAACGGACGGCCTTCCCATGGCACATTCCACCACGCTCTTCAGCAGCTCATCGACGAAACTACTATTGAGCGTAGTGCGTAAATAGTCAAACAGCACGAGGGTGGCTGATAGCAGCTCGCACAAAAGAATCTGGAGTGCGGTATGACACATGGGGGATACTGGCGCGGTTTCATAAGAGATAGCACCTAGTATAGTATAAACATGTGAGCACGTCTGGTATAGCAAGCAGGGAGACTTTAAAGAGTAGTGTTTTTAAGTGCGAATCCCTGGATGAGAAAGGGGCTCGCCCGGAGTCGCGCGGATATACTATAGGTTACGTAGACGACTAATATAAAGTATATAAAGGGTATACTATCTATATAGCTCTAATATTATTTTTCTTCTTAAAAGAAATCGCTTTTAACGTCGAGGCCGCTGGGTGGCTACCCGGCGATCCACTTCCTGGTCAGAGTCCTGGGGGCCTGACATTTGATCCGTGCGTAAGGTTATATAAGTAATCCTAGCCTAGCAACTCAACTTTTCTCCGCGGAGCCCCGCTTTCTCTCTATCCATCTCCCTATCTTTTTATCCACTCTAAATCTTCCCATCACGTCTACCCTTCTCTGCATTTTTGCACCTTCACTTTCGGCGTGCCTTTAGTCTCGTATACTTCGCACCCCCCTCAGCCGCCTTGCAGTGGCTTGGGTCTGGCGTTTCGCTTCGAACTCCCCTCGAGTGCGTGCTGCAGTGGCGGGTCTAGTGTGCGTTACCCTCTCCGGAGCTGCTCGCGTCGTACTGCCCTCTAGGTGTTCCTGTAGTGGTTTGGGTCTGCTTCTGCTTTGTACCCCCCTAAGGAGCACCCTGTAGTGGATGGTCTCGCGCGTTTCTCCTCGCTTTCGATTCACGACGGAGTCAAGGCTGCTCGAAAAGCCTGGGTGGGCGGGTTTCTATGCCGACTGGCATAGGGTTTCACTTAATTCCCGGCTGACATCTTATAGAATCCTGTCGTAACGGAATGTCCAGTTTCAAACGCGTCGTAAATGAGCGCGTCTTCGTCCACTGGACGGACGCGGAAACGCATCAAGATTGCACGATAGGCTCCACGTCGTCATTCAACAAGCAGACCATCGGGATTTTTCTAATAATCGACTTTAATCCGACACACGGACGTGTTTTTACACGTTTCGCGCTATCGCTATCCTTACAGCGTGCTGGGGCACCCCGTCGTCATAAACTAATTCTCGTACTTCCGCTGCACGTCGCGCTATCGGGCGGCGAGATCACTTCTCTCCACCACGAGACGATCGACGTCTCCCACATTAGAATACCATCCATTTCATCTGCCGTCGACGATTCGAGGCTTTCTTCTACTGGTCGCCTAGTGACCGCATCTTTCCACCTCGCCAAGCTCGGCTATGTTCTCGCGCCGAACATAAAAAAGATAAGACCTAGCAATAGCACATCACAAGATCTATTGCTCGGATTAAAGTCACTATCTCGCGCCCACACCTTCAACGTCTATATAAAAGCTAGTGACTACGCTCGCCAAGGCCTCACGTCCATATCTCAACTCTTATCTGGTAACATCAAGGCACCGAGGCTTGACTTGGACGCAATGTTTGGGCTTGTAGGAGCCACTATCCTAGATTGGGATGATTGTGTTCTTCTCAGTGCTGAAGAAAGAGCGCAACCGGAAGAAGCTCACGATTCACCGCCGCCACCGTATGAACGACAAGTACTCGTGCGACGAACATCCAGTGCTTCACCGCCTAGGTTACCAGTGATATATTCAGACAATAAGCATGTTTCCGACAGCGATGGCGCAAAATCGCTTCGTCTCCGGCTCGAAGCAGCAACTGAGAGCAACATCGAGCGAGCACGTACGGAGAAAGGGAAGCGCAGATTATCTCAGTCTGTTGAGCTAATGCCACCCCCTCGCCTATAGACTCTTTCGGCCGCTCCATTATAGATAGAATTTCGGGTCTGGATAGATGCAATTTTGGAAATAAACGATAAGGCATTCGCCCATTTAAGACTAGAGGAGCGCTTAAAAGGACTAGGTCAGTATGTGCGTGAGTCTAATATCCAAAATTTCTATTCAACACGGGCCTAATGCTCTGCGATATTCTTTTACGATCCATATGATCTTGCGGATATTGAAGAGATTTCTGATCCTGAAGCTCTCCGCCTCTATGAGGATCTCGAGATTCTCATCCGCTGGGCTCTCCGAGTCCACTACCTCGCCGACGTTCTTTTGATAAAGGACTTTACTACGTTGGGATTAGGAGCTCGGTTGCTTGCAAGACGAGAGCAGAAGGCAGAGGATTATCATATGTTGCGGAGCAACCTTATCACCGTTGTACTTACCAAATTTGGAAACTGCTTAAGTCCGGGGTTACTCTCGTTGCCAGCTACTCCAGTTCGAGGACTCTAGCAGTTAGAATACTTAGTGTTTTAAGATACGGATGTTCGTGGGATTTAGAGTACGAAGTACCATTTCTACCTTTTGCTACGTGAAGTCTAAGTGCAACGTATTAAGCCGGAGGAAATTCGGGTAACCCTTAAACTACTTAAGTAGCGCTCCCAGCTTTGTCTTAGCTTTGCCTAGCAATGCCAATATATCTTTAACGAAGGCCTCTTACTCTTCATTTAGCAATAAGAAAGGACCGGCATGGCACTTCGCAAGCAGGATACGATGTTTTTGAAGAAGATCGAAGTAATAGGGCGCTGGACCGAGGAATAAGATATCGAAATTAGATAGTTCAAGTCTGAGAAAGGTAATCCGGTTCACCTAAATAGGGTAATTTTGACATAGTCACGAGAGAGCCCCGGGTTGGAGATGGGAATGCAGGTAGACTTGCGTTGCTTTACACCTCCTTGGAGCTCATGCAACTTTGCAGCATATCTCGGCTGACTTGCTCATGTATATATATATATATATAGAGAGAGAGAGAGAGAGAGAGAGAGAGCACCGCGGATTTCTTACATTCTTTAATTTGTAGTGTGCCCGGTCTTGCTGCGAGAATTCGAAGAAGTTTATGCTTGAATATGAACGCGCACGGATTGTTTTGAGGCTAAATATGTAAGCATACTTCGAATGGCGGTGTGATCGGGAAACTTGTTGTGCTTCGCGATAACAAGAGCACTAAAGAACCCCATGTGGTAAATCACTTTCCCACCCCATCTTCCGTAAAAGGGGACTACATTGAAATCCCGATGATCATGCCATAGTAACGACGTTCTTCTAGAAACGTTTTGGTATACGGTTCTTCCCCGTCCCATGGAACGCCGACGCGCCAAAGCTATGCAAGCAAATCAAAAAATGGAAAAGCTTTCAGTTTGTATGAAAGAAGACCATCTTTCACGCCTTTGACTTCTTCCTCCCCTTGCCTTTCCTCTTACCACTTTGGGCTTCCTCCCTCTTCGGTATCGGACCCTTCAATAGAGCTTGAAATGCAGCTTTATGACCGAGCGGCACATAATTAGACTTTTGCCTCCGAGTATCGCTCGCCTTATCGACGTCTTCGATGTTCTCGCCATCTTCGTCCGCTTCAGCTTCTTCAGCCTCCATTTCCCCTCCTTCAGCGTTAATTTCCTTGCTGCTGTTCTTGGATCTCTTCTTGTTCTTTTTTCCTGGCGCATCAGCGCTCCACGTATCGGAAGCCTTTGCGCGCTTGCTCTTCTTGGGTTTGGGGCCTTCCGTCTCTTGCTCCTCCACTGACTCGGAGCTTGACGAATCGGAAGATTCCGGCACCTTGCTCTCTTCAGTCCGCTCTGACTTTCGCTTCCTGTTCAACTGATCCAGCTTAATTGAAGCTGCAGCACGTTCCTTGGCTTGGCGCAAGGCACGCTCCTTGTCATATTGATCATTGCCTGCGAGACCAGCTTTAATGAACCTGTTTGCGGCAGCCTTATCAAGCGATTGGTTAGGCTTGATGGGGGCCTCTTCGACCTGCTTTATCTTCTGGAAGTACCGGCGAACGCGGGAGAGCTCGGTGAATACAGCGTGCTCTTTGGCCTTGACGCCGTTGAGGCTAAGGTATGCTGCGCGACAAGATTAGAAAGAATGCGTCGGCTCTGAGAAGGGTATGCAACTCACAAAAAAGAATCGATTCTATGGCGTAAGTGACCAAGGTGTAGAGCTTCGCTCTATCGAGCAGCGGGAGCTTGCTTGCGTGAGCTGACAAAGCAGCCTGGAGCAGCGGACCAAGGGCCTCTTCTAGGTCGTCAATATTTTCGGCTAGAGCCTCGACCTGCGGCAGCAGCTCGGCAGTGTCCATGACGGTCGGCGGTGATGCAGAAAGTTGTCGGCTTTGTCTTTGCTAGAGTAGAGAAATAGGCCGGCGCCGGAAAATAGCGGCGGCGAAGGCGGTGAGGGTAAGACGGCAGATGCTGCTTTTCGTTGACGACATGCGCCGGAGCAAACGTGGGCCGAGCTCCAACTGAATCCGTCGCCTTCTCGTCCATTGTTCTCCTCCACTGCCTCCGAGCCCTCCTGCGGCTTCACCATCCATGCCGCTGCCGTGAAAATAGCCGCCACACTGCTTGTCTTAAGCGTTCCCGGCTTTCAAGCTGTCTCTCTTCGCCCATAACTATCCGCTCCCGCGGCTGCGGCCGAGAACATCACGCCGCGCTACAGCATGTCCCGCAGGTAGCAAGCAAGCCGGCCGGGTGGCCTTCCCTTTCCATGCTCCTCCCAGTTCGCCAGCCACTATTCACTACTCCACGAAGATCTCTAGCGGCCAACGTTTCTCCTCATTTCACCGCCCCAGACATTCGCCGTTATCTGGCGCACCCCGCACCGTCCACGCCTTTCTAGTCATGCTTCCACATGCTCGATACTTCAGCAGTTCCGCACCTCTCGCAGCACAGGAGCGCGTCTGGAATGACCGCGACCCGAGTCTAGATGTCCCCCGTCGGATCTATATTCTCGGCACCGGCAGCGTGGGAAAATTGGTCGCCCACTCGCTCAGCTCCATTCCAAGCCCCCCGCCGATCACGCTTCTATTTCACAAGCCTTCCCTGATGGAAGAATGGAAAAAGGCTGGCGGAAAGATCTACCTGACCACTGCCGGCGTGACGGAGGCTAGGACTGGATTTGACGCTGAGCTTGCCATGCCCAACCGCCGGGAGCATGGTAGGGAGATCGATCACAAGGACGATCCTGCTCGCACGTTCGTCCCTGATCTGGCGCGGAATGATGCTGTCACGCCTGATGGCAGCGCAACCACTCGTGGGTTGGGTGCTGAGGTAACGGAGCCGATCGATAATCTCATTGTTACAACTAAAGCGCCCTCGACTGTCTCGGCCATCTCGGCCATCAAGCATCGCCTGCCGCCAACGTCGACCATATGCTTCCTGCAAAACGGAATGGGCGTCATTGACGAGGTGAACAAAGAGCTCTTCCCCGACGAAGCTACGCGTCCAAACTACATGCAAGGCATAATCAGTCACGGCGTGCACTCCTCTTCTCCATTCTCCGCGACACATGCTGGTGTCGGCACAATTCAGCTTGGTCTGATAACGCGGAGCTCAACGGTGGATCCTCCAGACTCCGCAGACTCCACTTCCCCTGACTCTAGCATCGCACCCAGTGGCACCCCATCGCATAGCAAATGGGCCCCGTCATCCCGCTATCTCCTCCGGACACTGATTCGTAGCCCAGCTCTCTGTGCCATCGGTGTGTCTCCTACAGATTTGCTCTGTGCCCAGCTCGAGAAGCTAGCCGTCAACTGTCTGGTCAACCCGATGACAGCCCTGCTCGACGTGCGGAACGGGGCGCTGTTGTACAACTACCACCTTACACGCGCCATGCGCCTGCTCCTGTCCGAGATCAGCGTGGTCATCCGCTCGCTGCCCGAGCTGCGCGGCGTGCTCAATCTGGACTCTCGTTTTTCAACCTCGCGGCTGGAGACGCTGGCCGTCTCGGTGGCAGAAAAGACCGGTGCGAACATCAGCAGCATGCTGGCGGACACGCGCCGCGGACTGCAGACCGAGGTCGACTACATCAACGGGTATATTGTGAAGCGGGGCGACGAAGTCGGCGTGAGATGCGCAATGAATTACTTGATCGTGTGCTTGGTGAATGGCAAGCAAAACGTTGTCCAGCGGGAGGTGGAGGAAGATGTCACGCTTCTGGGAAAGGAAGATCCTATTGGATATTCGATTGGCGAGGGTGGTGGAAAGAGGAAGTAGGGGCGCCCGGTCTCATTTTACTCCGTTATTCGGAGAAGTGGACAAGACACGCACCGCCGTTGTAGTGTCTTTGTGCCTCTTCATGACGATACTGTAGTTCACAAATAAACAAGCAATGATATACAAGCAGATAATCGAATGCAAAGGCGCACAGATACATTGAGTTGTTCAGATGGACTTCCGCTCCCAGTCTTACAGGTAAATAATATGGCATCAGAGGTTGCTCATGATAAATATTTGTGCGTCCGTCTCTATTGCTTGCTTGCTTTCGCCTAAACGAAAGCTCGTCTCTCTTTCAGTAGCTCTTGTCGTGAAACAAAGCAGCTATACCAAGCCAAAAGCTGAACCATTACTTTCGGAACCCGCTCACCGTCCCCCTCGACTCAACATTCGTTATCGTACAAGTATGATGCCGCAAAATATCTTTTTCCGGGCCAGGCTCGTTCCCGCCTGTACCCTTTCGATGAAGGAAATGCAAAGCAGTTTGACCTTGAGCCAACAAGACTTCGAACCCAAAACAGACAAATAAAGCAGAAAAACAAGTTCAACCCCTTCTTGGGAGCGTTTCAACAAAGGGAAAATGAATCCAGCCTCCATCCTAAAAACCATCGTCTATACCATTGAGACCCTTCCTAACCACCCTTTCTTTCATTCCCTCCATTCCCTTCCATTCCTTATCCGTCTCTCGATGCAAACAGAATGAGAAGCGAGTCCAGATGTCTCACTTTCCAGTCAAAACTCCCAATCTCGTCGATGATGTGCATGACGTTTACGAATCCCATCCTTCCATGACGAAAATTTGTTCCCGGGAGGCTATGCATGGCTTGTCTCACAGAAGAAAAACTGGGAGGTGCCGCATTGCCCGTATACATTACAAGTGCTTACTGATGAAGATGTTTGCGCGAAATGAAAAGCGACTGTCTCCAGGAGCGCCTGCAGAGCAGTTTGTGAAAAGCAGGAGCGATGCCAAAGAAAGGTAATATAATAGGCCCGGTGCGAACTGAAGATGCAAGTATGTATCGTGATGCGCGCATTACAAGGTTCGTACGTTGGATGCTGATGACAAAGAGGTATAAAACGAGGAAACCGGGCCTGCAGGAGAATTTCACAAACGCAACGCGGGATAGCCGGCGCTTATTCCTAAACACCCGGGGTCTTGTCGCGTGCAGTTAAGATGGTACGCTTTTGGAATATGGACTTCCAATCAAAATAGAGCGAAAGATCCAAAGCGCACACGGGCGGATATTGCACCTGTCGACTGAGAGGCGATGCCGTTGGAAAGCGTACGACACGGGAGCGACAGTGTGTATGATCGAGAAGTGACGCAATGCAAAAAGGTAGACGCGCAAAAGGCACAAGCCAACAAGTGGACTCGAGAGGATGCGAGGGAATCGTTAAAGAGCATTAAAACATGCCCATGGCGAGGAAAGCTGCCGAGCGCGCCATGAGACTAGGTATCATGAAGATGTTGCGGTTAGCCCAAAAGATGGTTCGCGTGCAGAGGGTTAAGAAGAAATATCTTCTCTCACTCAAAGCCACCTGGCATCACTGATGCCCGCTTGTTGGAGTCCTCGGCGGTAACGGATTTCCTCTCGTCGTCATCGTCGGTCTCGACTTCTGGGGCTTTCGTCTTCTCCGACTCGGTCTCGGGGATCTCGGTCGACGGCTGTGTTTCGGGATCCGCTCGCTTGTGGTCAAAGTCCTTGTCAGCTTCGGGTTCAGCCTCGTGCGCCTCAAGAGACTTCCGCATCTCATTCTGAAGCTGTTCCGCTGCTTCCGTCTCGATCCTGCGCTCGTCCTCCGAGTCCAGAGCAATCGCGGAATCTTGCTTCTGCTCGAGGGCAGAATCATCGTCTGTGACCGTCACCACGGTCCTCCCAATGCTAATTTTCTTCCCCTGCCTCTCCGGACCTGAGTGTTCTTCCCTTTCGCCATGACCTCCCTGACTCGTATCGTTCTCCGGTGGCCTGACTGAGTCGGCAGCGGCCCTCTCGTCCTGACTGAGTTTCAATTCGCTGTCGACACTTTTCCTCGGGTCAACTGCCTCGCTACGCCTTTTCTCCACCATCGCACCCTTCGGGCTGATGCTCGGGTTAATGTAGGCGGGCACAACTCCGCCGCCAATACGCGCCCAGAACATACGCTCGCGAAGTCGTACACTCTCTTCCCACGCACTTTTCTCTTCGTCTCCGTTCTCGGCACGCCAATGGCCATCGCGACACAGGCGTAGAAAACTAATGTAATCGCAACAGCTTCGGACACGAGCTAAACAAAAGTCGCATAGCGGGTATCTCTGGGCGTCCTTTTCATCTGAGGTCCTGAACCTGTGCTTGCGGGCATAAGGGTCGGTCCCATCTTTGTTCATGACCTTAGAGACACGGTTCTCGCCGCACAAACTGCATGCAAACACAGGGCCACGGTATCTGGCATACGGCGGCTGAGGTTCGATGGTCAAAGTACCGGCGGTCATGCTGTTGAGAACTGTCCGGCGAGCCAGCCAAGAGAGACCAGGGGCATTATCCAGGCGAAGGGTTGGCTCAATATCCTCGGTCAAGGCTCTCTTGTAGAATTTGATCTCCTTTAAGGCAGGTAATACTGCACCGGTTTCCTTGTTTACCGAATTGACCGATTTCGGTAAAGACGTTTCAGAACTGTTAGTGGGCTGCAAGCTGAGACTGGCGGTTGACATGTTTGCTAATGATCCGAGCCCCATGACGTTGAGACCGCCATAGTTTCCGCTAGCAGCGCGGGAGTTCGGTGCCGAAGTGTGAGTTTTAGATGTTTTTAACAAGTCTTGAAACTCGTTGTAGGCTTCAATGTCCGAGCGTAAAACCGGGCTGATGAGATGAGTGAAATGCAACGGGTGAGCTGGCTCAACATCTTCGTCATGCGGGGTGTTGGGCGTAAGGCTCGCTTTCTCAGAGGCGCGGCTTGATCGGTCGGCCGGAACAGCGGCTGGCGTCGATGGTGCTGTGGAGACGTGAGTGTTTGTAGTGGCTGTTGTTTCTTTGTCGTCGCTTTCCGCAGTTATTGCCGCCATGACGTCCTTGAGGTCGCGGAGTTGCTCTTGATGGGATGCAAGTAAGGCTTCCGCATCTTTAAGCTGTGTTTTGTAATGCTCAACACGGCGATCAGATGCTTCCGTCTCTTTTCTTGCTGCCGCAACCATCTGGAAGCTGTCAGTAGCGATATGGCAGGCATGCGACACTCGGACTTACCGTGTTGGCTTCTTGAAACAAGGCAGTCGTGAGATTCTCAAGCTCGTTCTCGATCCTCTTCTTCTCTTGATCAGCGGCAAATCGAGCCTTCTTCTCCTCTAGTAACTGCTTCCGCAGGGTCATCTCCATGCTGTCGTAGTCCTCCTTTTTCACCATGCGGCGCATAATCCGGTCGTGTTCTTGTGCCTCAGCCTCCAATTGCTCAATGCGGCGACGGGCCATTTCCAGCTCCGCTCGAGCCTGCTGCAGGTTGTCGTCCAGGTTTGTTTGGTGGTTGATGGCGTTGATCAGCTTCGTGCTCAGCGTGGCCACCTCATCGTTGAGGTCGGGATGGCGCGGTGTCTCCGGTCGTTCTGAAGTGGATGCTAACCGATTTGGGCTCGGGGTGCGCGGGTCGGGGATGGTGTTGAGAACGCCGGATTCGGGGCGGCCGAAGATGGAGCGCGCAGGGCCGGGAGAGACATTACGCGGCAGGGCGGGCGTCGAAGTCGACTTGGTGAGGGCCTTCATGGTGGAAGTCGTCTTGGACGTCGGCGTAATGGGGCGGCGCTGCGACGACAGTCGGGAGGACGGTGTTAGGCCGCCACCGCCATGGCCCCAGCCCCCGACTGTGAAGAAAAAGGAACTGTGTCTCCCGCGGTCAGCAGAGCAATGGGACGGGTCAGCGCAGCGGCGGGTCTGCGTGCTGCGATGGGAGGCTGCAGGGCAAGGCTCGACTTACTCAGCCAGCTTGACGACGGGTGATCGGCTCAGGAACAAGGAAAGCGCGAGGCCCGTGGGCCAAGGAGTGACAGAGAGCGGAGATGGGAGCGTTGGCGGCGGGAGCGACCGGTCTACTCGGGCATGGGCATCGCGCGGGCGTGTCGGCAGGAGGGTGAGGTGTGCAAAGGGAGGAGCAAGCAGGGCGCGCGGGAGAGAGCAGAGCGGGAGGGCGGGAGGGCGTTTGGACGGGGAGGCGTGAGATGAGCGATGATGTATCCAGGCGTGCGAGCAGCTTGCTTGCGGCGGCTCCCTGGGCTGCTTAAAGTCAAAGCGCGGGCTGGAGGCCTGGCTCGCCAATCGTATTCGACAAGCGCCGCCCAACGGAGCTGCGCCTTGCACCCACCGCGGCGCTCGCGGACCCGCTGCACGGCATGCGCACGCCCGCAACCCGTGGGGACGCTGCGGAATGCACCTGCGTCCGCGGCGCAGGTGCTCAGCTACAATAATAACATCTGCCGTGATTATTTCTGGCGTGGACCAGCACTCAACGCGCCCGCGTTTCCCTCGCACCGAGCGCCGCGCACCTCGCACCGAGCGACGGGCGCCTCCCGGTGCACCCACGCCTGCATCTCTGCACCTGCAATAATGTGCCGCAGCCGGCGCTTCCCGCCCGCCGTGCTCGGCGACCTGCCTAGCCAAGCGCAGTGCCTGTCCGCCTGCCTGCCCGCCAGCTGCTCGTGACTGCAGCCCGCAGCCCGTTGGCTCGTCCAGCCCTTCGCGCATGCCTATCACGGCAAGAGATGGTCTGGCCGCAACGATTGGCATCGCGTGCGCGCTGAGGCAGCGTCCCCACAGCACCCCGGGAGGTACTCATTGCCGGCGCTCCGTGGCGTGTCGCGACACGGCGCCGGCAGCCATTGACGGAGCCAAACAACGAGGGACGCGCAGCCTCGCAGCCAGGCACTCGGCCGTCGCGGCGCACGCGGCTGCATCATTTGCCCGCGTCGCTCGCCGTAGCGCCGCGGCCGAGGCGGCCCCCGCTGCGCTGCGTAGCTGCGCCAGCGCCAGCGCCCGCCCTGCAGCGCTTCAGCGCTTCCTAACCCAACCTCGAGTCGACCCCGCCAACACCAACAGGCTCCAGGCCCCAGGCTCCGCCAGCACAGCCCAGCCCGCAGATTGCAATGTCTGACGCAGATCTTGAAGAGGTGCAGCTCCGCGCCGCACGCCCACCCTCCTGAAACCGCGCGCTGACCCGCCCGCAGATTCGCAAGGCCCGCCTGGCCCAGCTCCGCCAGCAGAGCGGCGCCGCCGCCGGCAGTGGCGGAGAAGCCTCCCAGGAAGACTCGCAACGGTACGCTCCGCCGCCGCCCCTTGGCCCCTCCGCGAGCCCAAGGCGCTTCTCGAACACGTCCTAACCGCCACCCCAGTGCCCGCGAAGCTGAGGCCCGCCAGACCATCCTCTCGCAGATCCTCCTCCCCGAGGCCGCTGACCGTCTGGGCCGCATCCGCATGGTCAAGGAGTCGCGCGCCAACGACATCGAGAATCGCCTCATCATGCTGGCCCGTTCTGGCCAGCTGCGCCAGAAGGTCACCGAGAGCCAGCTGAAGGACCTGTTGGGCGCCGTGTCCGAGCAGGAAGAGAAGCAGCAGGAGAAGATCGTCGTGCAGAGGCGCGGTGGCTGGGACGACGATGACGATGACTTGCTGGATATGTAGGCTGTCGCCCACGGACATACGAAGAATACCCTTCTTGCATTGATACGGCGTTGGGATTAGGCTCAAGCTACGGCTGAGGAATTGCTCTGCTGGTCTCTTCGACCAGTCGTGCCTTCCGGAATGCCCGTAATGAAAAGTTGTTGATCCTTGGCTTGTGTCGTCCTCAAACATGCCCATCGGAGTACCGGCGCGTAGCAGCAAGCGAGATTGATCGTCATCATCACTTTCAGTTGACATACGCGTGTTCTCGGGCGGATATTTTAAGTGGTGGCAATACATCCTAGCTCGCACTTCCTGCCGATGACCGTGCATCCTTGCGCGTCATGTTCGTTCAAAGCAAGTGTCACGTAAAAAGACTTGCGGTATTGAATTCTTTGAGTCTCCACTACGTATACTCTCCTCAGGGACACTTGACAGGCACTTGCTGCGACGTCAATATCAGATTGCAGCTTGCCAAGCCGCCTCCCTAGCGGCCTTCTCAGCCTTCTTCTTCTCCTTCTCGCGCCTCCTGATGTCTCTCAGATCCGGAGGTTTCTCAATGCCCAGTTCAGTTCTCAGCTCATCCACGTCCTTCTCCAGGCACTCTTCCCAATACACATTGATGACTTCCTTGCTCTTAAGGCCATTCTCCACAGCCCACGGTCCGTAGATTTTCAAGAACCTTTCTCTCTCCTTCTTCTTCAACGTCAGAGCCGCGGTGATGCTCAGCCCCGTCATGGGCAACAGCGTATTCGCAAACTCGAATGCCTTGAGCGCAACCTCTCCCTCTCTGAAGACCGGGAGCCCACAGAGGGCGTGGTAAAAGTCATGGCACTCGCGATACCGCTGCATGACGTACGCGCACTCTTCATCATCAATGTAGCGCACCTGTGCGCGGGTATCAGGACTGACACCCTCGCGGTCGAGCCAGCCGACGTAAGTGCGCCCGACTGTGTTCTCGGGTAAGGAGCGCAGGTAGTCGATATTGAGGGACTTGGACGTGATTCGCGGACGGTCCCGCAGAATGCGGCGGCCAGTCGGGTCGCGCAGCATGGCGTCACGCAGCCGGTTGATGAAGTACGGTTGCGCGGTGGCTTCGCCCAGCGCGGCGATGAGGTCACCCCGGCGAGGATCGATGAGCGACCACACGGCGGAGCCAACGGCCAGGGCGCCGCGCTCGATCACCGTCAGAGGCACATGGCCGGGGTAGTTGGGCGGTGGGCGGTTGAGCACGGAGAAGAAAGCACGGGCGGGTGGTGGCAATCGGGTGAACTGAGCGCAGGGAGAGGCACGGATGGCCCGAGAGACTGGGCGCTTCAATGTTGCTGCCATTGTCGCATGGTCAAGTGTTGGGGAGAGGGTTCGGGCGGACAGAGCTGAGTCGTTGCTTGATCTGATGACGGTGGTTTGATTTCCGGAGCTTTTATCGATACCACGGCACCTGTACGCGAGACTCACAAAGAAAAGAAAAATTGTGGCCGCTGCCGGCAGCCCCGTCTGACGAACCGTTCTATTCTACGCTCCTTGGCTCTCGGCCATTCCTTGTCATCGTCCCCACTGCATTGCTCATACTCATCGCCGGCAAGCCGAGATGGACTGCAAGATCGCCGTAGTATTGTCAAATCAATAGCACCGCCTTCATCGCCGTTGCAGGAACCTCTCACAGAATTGCCCGCACTCCATTTCCAATATGGCGACGCCGTCACCGGGCCCTGAACACGAGCGCTTCATCTCATGGGCAAAGGAACATCTTGGCGTTAACATCGACGGTGTCACTCCTGCAAAATTGCCCGGCAGAGGTCTGGGCGTTCTCGCGACCAGACCGCTGAAACAGGGGGACCTGCTCGTCTCAGTCCCGGCAAAGGCACTGCTGACTACTGAATCGAAGCATGTCAAAGATGTCCACCTGCCAAAGGAGGCCACGGTCCATGCTCGTCTGGCCGCGTATCTTACCATGATGGATGGCAAGGCTGATGCGCCGCACCGAATCTGGCAACCGGTGTGGCCAAAGAAGGAGGAATTCGAGGCAATCATGCCGATGAACTGGGAAGAATGTCAGAAGGAGCTGCTTCCGGCCCATGCGAAGAGTAGGTTCTGTGCATCGATAGTGGTTTTTTTTTTTTTCGCCGACTGTGTGACCCTTGCTTTCACTCGCATTCCTCAACTCACCTTCTCCAGGCCTTCTCGAGAAACAGCAAGACAAATTCGAAGCAGATTGGCGACTCCTCAAAGACCATCTTCCCGATGGGGGGTCGCGCGATCTTTTTACCTATTACTGGCTGATTGTGAACACTCGAACTTTCTACTGGGACTATCCCACCACAACTCGAACGGGAAAGCAGCAAGTCAAGAGGCGCAAACTGGCCCCTGACGATTGCATGGCGCTGTGCCCGTTTATGGAGTACTTCAACCATGCCGATGAAGGAGTGGGTGACCCCTTTAATGTGTCCCCCTTAATATATGCGCGCCACTGAGATTCTGTAGTGTGTAGTAGACCATGACATGAAAGGATTCACAATTACCTGCGATCGCGAATATAGTGAGCTCCACAAAGTCCTGCCATATTGTCGACATGGTCAACTGATTCTACTCCTGTAGAGCCCGGTGAAGAAGTTTTTCTCTCGTATGGGCCGCACAGCAACGATTTTCTCCTTGTAGAATGTGAGTTCTCCGGTTTCTCTTCGGCTTGAATAAGACCCATACCGACATAATGCAGATGGCTTCATTCTCGACACCAACAAATGGGATGAGACAAAGCTCGATCACATAATCCTGCCTAAACTTTACAAAGAACAGAAAGAAGCACTGGATGACCGAGGATTTCTAGGGTATGTCAACAAAGGGCCCCTGATAACTCTCATATTCGGTTGCTAACGAGTGCAGAAATTACACCATTGACTCTGCGCAAACTTGCCACCGCACTCAAGTTGCGTTGCGTGCTCTTGTTCTGCCAGGAAACACATGGCGCCGTTTCGCAGACGGCTTCGATGACGGTGACCGTGAGCGGGATAGCGTCGATGAACGGCTGCTGGAGGTGCTCAGGCAATACGAGCATGAGCTTGACGGTATAGACTTGAATGTTCAGAAACTTCCTGAATCAAGTATGAGAGGCATTCTTAAGAACCGATGGGATCAGATACGGAACATTGTAGAAGAGCTTCTGCTCCAGCTGGAGGCGTAACACGGGTCCCTCATCGGGTAGGAAAGAGAAACCACCCCTTTTCGCTTCTTTTTTCCTTTTCAAACCACAACGCACCTTTCGTGGGCATTTTAAGCAACCGGCCGAACGTAGATCTCATACGATACCGGTAATGTCTACGTCCGTACTAATGCTTCGATTACACATAGACCTAAATACAAGAGAGTCCGTTCTCGAAAGTCTCTCAGGTCTTCGACGAAACCCATCTGCCTCAGACCCAGCCATATACGCGGACCTCCCGCATCCAAGAAAAAAAGAAGAAAATCTAGATCTAAGTCTACTCCAAACTATGCGGGTGGCGATGGGATGTTCCCTCTGAAGATACCATTACCGCCGATAGCCCGTCACTCGTCTGCAATGATATTTCTCACCTATGCTTCTCCATCCAAACATCTTACCTTGGTATACAAAGTTTGTCGTCTACTTAGCAGTCGTCTCTTTAGAGGCTATAGCTTAATGCTGACCTCTCTTGTCAGAGGTAGGAGTTCCTTTAGGAAATATCAAATTGAAAAAATGGTTTTTTGATTATATACTCTTTTTGTTCACTTTCATGGCATAAGCAGGCCTAATTAAGGACTTGCAACGGTCTTGTGGTCTAGTGGTATGGTGAGTAATATCAACGGACACATTTAAATGGTACAGCTGTCTAATATAATACAGATTCTCGCTTAGGGCACACCCTGAGTTGCTTGCGAGAGGCCCCGCGTTCGATCCGCGGCAAGACCCCTTCTATTCTTTTGCTGTGTCCTTGTAAGGAATGTATCTTTTTAATCTTTGAGAACCGCGGAGGCAGCGTATCATTTTGTCATAAGGCCTATTGCAAATAGTGGGATCAGCTAAGCCTTAGTAGCTCAAACGAGATATACTATATAATAGCGATCTATACATCAATATTATATAATTAAGGACGGGGTAAAGAGTAGTTTAAACCGATGGGTAGCATATATATAAGTTTTATATCTAAGAATCGAGACCATAGTTAGGTGGTCGAGGTTGTTAAGTCGAACCCCGATTTCTAACTTAGAACAGCTATTTTGCTTAAGAAAACCTAGCTGTTCTATTGCTACTCGTTAATGCAGTTAGGTTCGAGTTTATTTTCTAGCTTTTAACTGCTAGGAGTCTGGATCCTCATCTCTAGCGGAGTGGTCGATTGGGTCTAAAACGTTTACGATGTTACTTACTAAAACTACCAATGTTATTATAACTATAATATAATATTTATTAAGCTAGAGAACGTGCGTGAGCCTTCGTTTTATTCGCGACGTCCGATTACTGCCTTTTATATTTCTATAAGACGTTCCGCTGCGGGACTATCTAGAGGTCCCCCACCTACACGCTGTCCGGAAGCATGGTAGTTATAGCATTATAATCGAAGACGTCCTATACGATATAGCCTATTAAAGTCGTTTCTATTTGTAAATTTAACAGTGTCTTGGTAGATTTTCGTTAGGGCTCGGAACGAGTCAACACGTACATGGCCACGAGAGAGGTGCGGAAGGACACCGTATTATATAGACTGCCTCTATACCAAGTCTACTATCGTGCGTGGTCGGGGATAAAATGTGGCGGTGCAGCCTATAGAGCAACTTGACGCCGCGAGATAGAATCTAATATCGACCTACCACCGCATGGGCATTAGGAGCAATCATCCGAACGGAAATATCACTATTAATCTTAATATTTACGTCTTGATAACTGTTTCAGCTCCAGATAGCACAATTCCTTGCCTTGGCGATAGTTTAGAACACAACTCCATTACACGCTCCGGACCATCATCCATTCACCTTGGATTTAAGTTTTGGAAATCTTTTCATGTTAAGCCCATATACGCTCAAAGAAACAGACAGCATTAGTTTGGCTCTCGTAGGTTTCTGCATTGGTTCCGAGGAAATACCGAAACCGCTGTCTCCAATATCAGAATTTTCAAGGTGAGAGAAAGGGTCCACTCTGCAATCCAAGAACATTGGCAAAACAAAATTGGCAAAAAAAATTATTCTAGGGCTCAGCCGGGGATCTGATTCAACCGTTAGTTGATTTATTATTCGTGTAAGGATCGAACTTGGAAACTTACCGAACCCGGGGCCTGTCACATTTCAAGCGTTATGTGCTTTCAAGACCTCTAAAGAAGTCTGGGAACACTACCCGAAGCGACAATCATACCACTAGACCACTGAGCCATTGAAGCAGAGTCCAGAATTGTATCCGGAGTGGCTTATTCGTTGGGGAACGGGTGGCGTTGAGAGTTAATATTCAGCTACCGAAATTCGCGTTTGAGCGAGAACGGTAGCGCAACACCTAACCAAAAGTAATGCTCAGAGGCAGTTACAGATGTAAAAATGCAGAAGTTTTTATTTGGGTAGTCGGATACTTCAGCGTATGTCCAAAGGTGAATCGGCTCGCCCAGGGACGATTTGAGCTTCGTATTCGTCTGTAAGCGGCCCAATGTCCAGTCTGGTTACCTTCGCCAATGGAGATTCACGATGAACGCATCGGTGATGAGTTGAAGCAGTCATCTAGATGCTAATGTTTTGTCTTTGCTTGCACATCCACATCTACATAACTGCTTCAACTCCATCCAAGAGATAAATTTCCTTGCTCATACAGTGACAGCTGCTACACTTAACATAGCACACTGAGGATTCCTCCTTTTCCCTTATGCCCAGGGGTAAATCCTTTCACGAAGCCGACTGCCGGAATAATGAGAACTCCCCGAGTAGCTCGGTCATATGAAGAGTGTTCACCCACGTCGACGACCCTTCAGCCCAGGACTTAATTTCCACACTGAAAAAGGGATGCGCACTATAAATTCACAAATATAGGTACACTGCAAAATAGGAAATGTGGAACATTAAAGCGTCGTTCAGACGATATCCACGCACTAATAACAGTATCATAACTCCACTTCATTGAAAATCCTCATCCTCCAAAGGGAATTTTAAGTAATGGGTTGTTATATGTTGTCTATTATAAGCCGTACATGTACAGATATATCCCATCAGCAAAAAAAGTGTCACAAAAATATCTTAGAGGTCCCTGTGGGTCCTGAACATAGCTTCCGCATAATACGCTTATTGTTTAGTATTTCCTATAATTCACTTAACTACCTACTTTAAATAATGTTTGCACAACTCTGTCTAACCCACTCCATCATGAAATTCTTACTTCTACCGAGTTGAAAAGTCTTAGAATAACTGGTATAATAACCTGACACCTAGTATTTCCGGCACCCATGAGCAACTAACAAAACCACGACTACGCCAACATCGCCTCCACTCCACCGGTTCATAACTTCGGCATTACTTAAGTCACCCGTAAGTATCTTCAAGCACATAACGGCATCTCAGCTGACGAGCCGTTTGCCTGCGAGCAAGGCCATATCCAAGACACATCCGGATATCATGTCCGTCGTCCAAAAATCTCAGCACCTTTGGTGCAGAGCTTCTAGACAAGGGATTTTTGCGCGAGGCCTTCGCGGCATGCACTTTGGTAGATTTGAAAAATGATTGAAGTAAGATGATAGCGATGGTAAGCGCGTCTGAAAAAGCCTCGACGGAAAGATTATAAGAGGGAAGTGGGGGGAACGAGATGTAATAGTTGATATATAGCATACATGGAATGTTTGACATAGTATAAAACTGCGTAACGGTGACTATTGTTAGGCTCAATCGAAGCAATAATACTAATTAGATCATGACAATCACCTTACATGTGTCGTCAAGCCACATTTGTTGAAGTGCAGGGCTCGTACAACCGGTCCGCACCTTCCTTCTATTTCTCTGAGAAAACAAAACGGACATACTGCCGGATCTGGTACCTTTCGGAGAATCAAGCTACTTGTATTCGACACGGAGTTGAAGCAGTCGTCTGGACGCAAACGTCACCATTAATCTTAGTATTTACGCTTGGACAACTGCTTCAATTTCGCATCTGCAATTGGATCCCTGTTGCAGATTCTCAAGAGCCGGGATGGCGCCGCCGAAACGAGAAGTGCAAAGGTTCTCCACAAGTTCTCCAAGGCAACGTGGGACGCCAACGACGAAGAATATTCGAAATTGACCTCTCCTTGACGGCAAAACACTGAATCGGAGACCCAGATCCTTACCATGGATGGAGGCAGAGTTAACAGAAACCAGGTCGCGTACTCAATTCTGACCACAACGTCAACTTCATGCAGACCCGCCAAGCCCCAGCTCATACCACGCCCATCATGCACGTACGTCAGAATCAAGAACGCGGGCCAAGATTGACAGATCGACGCGGCCCCGGCCCGATCAGAGGGTTCCCACATTTTCCGGAAGTTCGGATAGGTGCGTAGGGGACTTCGGTCGCGGGAACACCGCAAAAAGGTTGGCGGCTCGTGGGCAGTTGAAGCAGTCATCTGGACGTGGACGTCCGTTGATCTGAACGGAAACGTGCTTCTGGACGCCGCTCACTGCGGCAGAGACTTCCCGAACCGACTTCGTGTCTCCCACGCCCTTCCGCCGCGCCAGATCAGCCAGCCTCATCGGCGCATGAAGGCGGCGCATCACACCGATCCATCCCACCAGTCTATCACAAACCCCATCTCATCCCCGGATACCGCCGGAGGGTTCGCCTTCACACACACAAACTTTGTTCTGCGCCCGGAGAGTGTGGTAAGATGACCCGTGGTCCCGCGCGGGGAGCCACTTTACCTCAACACGATAAAGGCAAAATGATAAAGAAAAGGAAAAGGGAGAGGGAATATCTGAAATCAAGTTGCAAACCGCCGGGCCCCCTCCCCAAAACCATCCCCGCATTGACCAACCTCTTCATCTCAGGTAGCCCGCCGGAACGCACGCACACCTCTGGACTGGGGAGGCGGGTTCATCCCAGTTTTCCGTCCAACCTCGCAGGCTGGATCCCAGGTGGCGGCTCGTCTCCGAACCGGTCACAGGTATATTCAGCGGCGATCCGGGGAATGCTGGACAGCGGTTGTGAGAATTTCCCTCCCCATCTTTTTTCGTTTTTCTTTTCCGGTGCCCCTGTCTCGCAACGTTCTGGAGAGAAAAAAAAAAAAAAGGGAATGAATCCTGATGGAACGTCTCGGGCGTTCCGAAATGAGGGCGAGTTTCGTCTTTGTCAAGTCGGACGTGTTTGAATGGTGCGGCAATCTACGAGGCTGGGCAAATTTTAGCACGCCCGAGCGGCCACTGTTGCCGGCAGCTGATGCGTCGTCTCGGTGCGGGCGTCATGGATCTTGCCGCGGATGTGCGCCCACATGCCGGCTTCAACTGCCCGCGAAAGTAAATCACCCTGACGGCCGGTAGAATTAAGGCAATATTGGGGGTCGGGAATGCTTGGACAGACGACGACATCTAAGCCTACTATCAACTTCGGTATTGCGCGGGAAAGACTCAGGGAGCTTCGTAGAACAGATCGGCAACTGTTTACCCACCACACCCACGCACAAGAGTGAAAAGAAACGCCTGCGATGTCATCAAGACATTTCCTTCCAGAGAGACGAAAGACCTCCAATCCATCCGACGTCCAAAGAGAGCGCAGAGAGGTATCACAGCGAAGCCCACTCAAAAAAAAAAAAAAACCCCCCCCGATTCCCTCCCACAATTCCTCCATGTTTGCTTTCCAGGCTGTACACCATCCCTCCGCTGGTATAAGAGAGAGGGAAAAAAAAAAGAAGCCACCGTCATGGCCTATTAAGTGCCAGCTTATTAATATGTGGGGTGCGCTGTTGACGTGCTGATTAAGGAGCAACACGCCGTAGCGAAACCAAGTAGAAGAGGAAAGAATGAAATCGAGAAACCAAGCAGACAAGAGAGCCGTAGGTGATGAGCAACAAGCAAAGTCTTGAGGTGTCGACGCCGGGGCCAATGCTTTGATGGACAGCGAGAAAAGGAGGCAAAGGAACAGAGAATACTAAACAGATATGAGATGGGGAGCTATTGTAGGTGTCGTGTGTAATTCGGCGGGTAAGGGTTTCTTGATAGAAGGACGTATTCGCCTGTGAAGATCTAGATGATGAATGACGGTTTTGGACAGTGAATGTTGGTAATGGTTTGCTGTATAGCTGCATTAATATCTCTTTCTTTTGCAGATAGGTGAGCAGAGAACAGCTTTCAAGGAAATAAAATCAGTGCGACCTTCGCCCTTTGTGGTATCAAATCATCCATAATTTCCTCCGCCGTTCATTACCGTCTCCAATTGACTCATTCGACGAGGCGCCCAATTTGCGTCCCATTAGGAAGTGTGATGTGCCATTGACTGAGATCGATCGCGAAACTGTTCCCCAAATTTACTGCTGTTGCAGCCGTTGCGGCGTCGTCACCTTCTTGATATTCGGTAAAATATGTTTGCAGATTTTCTTGCGCTGTAACGGCGGCGGAGAGATCCTCGCTCTCCTGGAGAACGAAGAGAACCCCAATGCGCGCGAACTGCAGGCGCTTGTTGCTGACAGCAAGAGCTGATGTTGTAGCTGAGGCTGATGCTGTAGCGGTGCCAGTGGGGGTCGAAGCGTAGGAACTGTAATACGCATTGGAGCTTGCTGGCGACGAGTCATATACGATCCCGTATTTGGTAGCTGCATCATCGGATGATGATGACGAGTGATATCCATCGCGGACGGCCAGGAACTTCAGCTCAGGGGGAGCGGTGACAGTCGGGACAGACGAGGAACACGAGGTCGAGGGGATGCCAACTGCTGGCTTAACACTGTTCTCGAACGCAACCTCGACGGCTGGTATGGGCGCGGGAGGAGGTAGATCAATCGAACGCTTCTTCGACGAGGAGACGCCGTTGAAGGTAACAAGCGCGTTCTCAGCCGTGCAACTGAGGTTGGAGGACGAGAAGAGGGCAAGAAGCTCGGTTCCGTTGAGCGGAATCTGAAAAGAACCCGAGGCGGTTGTAATGAGAGAGGGCATGGCGGAGCCAATGGTAGCGTTCCTCCCTCCGATGGTTGCAGTCGTGCAACCTGCGTCAGACTCCGTGGTGCAACGGTCTCCGGTGAAACCATTGACACACATGCAACTGCAGTGGCCACTCGGATCAACGACACTGCTGCCCCCGTTCTCGCAAGCGAAAGTCTGCTGGCATTGAGCGAGAGCTGAATCGGCGGAAGTGCTGCCAGAACTGCTATTATTCTGCTTCGGAAGGACAATGAGGACGATAGGAACGACGACAGCGGCGGCGACCAGAAGGAACAAGACAATCATTAGGATAACAAAGCACCAGAGGGGCATGCCGCAGCATCGCCGACCTTGTTTTTTCTTCTTCTCATCCTGAGGATTGCCGTCGGGGTCAAGGTGTTGTTCGTACTGCAGGCCGGAGGGCCAGCGTGAAACTGGTCGGGAGCCATTGGGGTGACGTTCGCCAGTTGGCGTGCCGATGCCTGGTGGAGGAAAGGATGTGAGGATGTCGGATAATGAGGATGCTCTTCGTTGTTCCCCAGCCTCCCAGGCCTTGTCGTGCGTAGTAGTGCCGCCCTTCTCCCACATTTCCAGACCGAGCCGACTTGCAGTTTTGCCGCGGTCCAGGTTTGAAGCAAGACGTGTGGCACGTCTGATCAGGTCGGGCAGACTGGTGAGGCTTCCACGGGCTTCGGCTTCCCGAACGGCATCGACGTTCAAGCGAGGCGGCCGCCGGGTTCCAACGCGGTCGGCTAAGGTCGATCCTCTCTTGGTGTTGTTGTACCCGGCACCAAGCGCACCGCCTCTCTCTAGGCCGCCCAAGATCTGGTCCACTCTCGGGTCCACAGGGGAATCAGGGGTGTTGTTGTCCGAGCGTGCCAGAGGAGATGATTTCATCGGTCTCTTTAGTCCGACCGAATTCACCGACTCTGAAGATCCGGATGCCGATGGTGGGAAAAGGCCCGTCCCGCTGCTCAGAGCCTCGCTATCAGGTCTAGAAGACGATCTTTGGCCAGGTTCCCGGGATATGCCGTATCCAGCAGCAAATGCACCACCAGCAGCCCCAGCCGCCATGATCCCCTGCCCCACAGCGCCCTTCTTTTGCTTCTCGTTGTTTTTGATGATCCTGTCGAAACTGTCCACGCTCTTGATCGTTGTCAACGATGGCTTGCCCCTCTTGCCAAGACTGGCGTGCCTGACAAGTCCAGCTTGATCGCCATCGTCAGTCGCCCGCGAAGATCGGCCATCATCGCTCCCGGTGATGGTCGACGGACTGGCCATGGGCATGTCGTCCTCCGAAGGGGTCGCGTCCTCGTCAAAGTAGAAGCCGTCGGCATTAGGAATGACGTTGCTCGATGCAAAGGAATTATGAGACCTGTTGGATTCGGCCTCCTCCACGATTGGCGATACGTACGACACCTGCGAGTAGTACGACGAAGGACCTCTCCTGGCGGACGGGGGCGGGCCAAGGTTCGGACTTTTCCGCGGCGGAGGCATGTTCGGGACGGGGAAGTCGGGTATGGAACCCAGGGACGAATTGGAAGCCATGGACGAGGTGGTTATCGGACGGTGCTCTCTGGGAGACGGGTAGTACGAGGCGGGCGAGAGGGTCTGGTCATCGTAGTCGGAAGGTGAGAGGGGCTCGGGTTCGGGCTCAGGCTCGGGCTCAGGCTCAGGCTCCCTGCGCCTGGTTGCGGGAGCGCGAGCGCGAGGCACGGGGGGAGGAGCGAGGTGGGTGGGCTGCGGCTTCGTGGGATCGAGGATGGAGGGGACGTAGGAGGGCCTTGGCGGGCGCTGGGGCGGAGGGCCTTTTTGACGCGGCGGGCTGTCCTGGACGGCGGACTGGATGTTGTCGGGCAAAGGCCAGTTGGGGCCGGGTGAGCGCGACATGTCCCGGCCGGAGCTGGAGGGTGGGGTAGGATTCGCCTGCGGGCGCGTTGGCGGACGCACATTGTATTGCGACATGGGTAAAGTCGGGCGCGGTGGTTGGCCATAGTAATCGGCACGGAGATACTGTTCCTGCTCGGCCTGGGCGCGTTCCCTTGCAGCCCTGACGGAGCCCTTCCGGGTGGCATCGTCCCCGCTTCCACCATAGGACGCCCCGGGAGCCCGAGGGTAGCTCATTGGTGAGGTTCGCAGCCGGTCAGATTATTGCATTCGGAGCAACGTGCGATTGGCGAGGAAGGTTCCGGGCGGGCTGGCGAGGATCGTGCGCGCAGCAGTGAGATTTGATGTGGTTAGGTGAGAGCAGCTGTGGAGGTGGTCAGAGACACGGACGCAGCAAAGACATTGCGGACGACTCGTAAAGTGAATGACATGAAGATCGCAGGCACTCGGGCGTGGAGAAAACACAACAAGAGGACAAACGGGTGCAAATTGGGGCGGCAGCGCACAGCCCCTCGGCGTCGGCATCAGAGCATGCGTCAGAGGCATGCTACACTTTGCGTTGCAGGTGGGATGGGCGGCGGCGGGCGGACGTACAGTGCGAGCGTGGCATGAAATTCAATTCCTCAGTCGCTAATCAAACGGCGCGCGTCGGAGAGTTGGACATGGGAAGGGCGCTAGCGGCGAGCAGAGCAGACGGCGTGCGAGGTGGTGGTGGTGGTGGTGGTGGTGGTGGTGGTGGCGGCGGTGATGGTAGTAGTGAGGCGGTCGTGATAGCTAGTATTGGTGGTTGTGATGGCGACGAGGGTGGAGGAGCAAGAGACAATCCGGACTCGCGGAATTAAGGGCTAATGGTGTACAGGTGGAATGGAAGTGAACGACAGACAAGAAAGCAGAAGAGAATCTGAGCGTCAAGCTCAAGCCCGGCGAGGTGCAGCTGGGGCTCGGGGGCGGGCGCGGGAGGAGGAGGGCGGGAGAGGAGGAAAAGAGGAAATGGGTCAGTGGGTGCGGAGAGGCGGCGGACGGGTAGATGATGGCAGAGGCAGGGCTGGGCAGAGGAGTAGCACGGCCGGCGTGGGAGGCTAGAGCAGCGAGCAGCGAGCAGCGAGCAACAGCAGGCGGGCGGGCGGGCGGGCGAAGCGAGGGTCGCTGGTGAAGAGATTGGTGAGGCCTGGTCTGAGGGCAGATGGTGCGACGGCCACCAGCAGCCCAGCAGCCCAGCAGCCATGCCCGCTGCAGCCCACGAGACGGCCGCCGACCGCCGCCGGCCTTGGACCACACCAGCACCCAGCACCAAGCACCCAGCACCCAGCTCGGAGTCGACGCCCCCCGCTCGCAGTCCCAGTCGCAGTCGTAGTCGCAGTCCGCCGCGCGCAGCCCAGCCCGCGTGTCGTCGCTGCGGGCCTGGCCAATGGCAGCCACCCCTGGCCCGCGTCTGAGATTGATGGCCCGCGAGATGACGGCCGCCCGCCGCGGCCGCTAAGCACAAATTGAGCCTTTGAGCCCCATGCCCATGCCCATGCCCATGCCCATGCCCGCGCCCATGCCCGCGCCCAGCAACCAGCAGCCAGTATCCAACACCACCACCACTACTACTTCTACTACTACTACCACCGGCAGAAAGCACGCGCGGTGCCTTGTGTCTGTGTCTGTGCCTGTGTCTGTGTCTGTGCCTGTATCTGTGCCTCTGCCTGTGCCTGGGCCTGTCGCACCGCAGCGCTCTGGGGTGGCGGCCGTTGCGGAGAGCGTTTGGCGGTGCTCTGGGCAGAGGCGAACACGATCCGCGGCAGACGCATGCACATGCACATGCGCAGGCGCAGGCGCAGGTGCAGGTGCAAGTGCCGCTGCAGCGCGGGCCCACAGCGCGGCCTGGCTCTGGCCCTCTCGCTCGATCACGGTGCTGTGTCTGCTGCAGTTGCTCCGGCTCGCAGGCACAGCACAGGACAGGCCCCAGCCCGCGCGACGCGAGTAATGAGCCTCGCCAATTTCTCTCTCCACCGCGACGCAATATCGCCATCCCGTTCAGAGTTAAGACGTCTGACGACACCCCGAGCCTCTATTTCCGGAACCACCGGCCCCGAGCTTCAGCGCGCCCCAGCTAGAGCACTCCCGGCCGCTGATATTAAAGGGCCTGGTCCGCTGGAATCTTGTAAATTGCGGCATCGCTGCAGCCTCGACATTCGCCGATACTCGTGTCTACGCCTTTGTTAGTGTCTGCATCTGTGTCCGTGTCCGTGTCCGTGTCTGTTGCGCTGCACTGCACTGCACTGCGCGACGAGAATGCGATGAAGCAGAACCCGGCGAGGTGCATGAACATGAGCGCACAGCGCCGCCTCCTACTCCTGCTCCTGCTCCTGCTCCTGCTGCCAGGCCGCCTCGCCGGCAAATGCCAGACCCTGCCGCTCAGCCCTCAGATCTCCCTTCGGCTCGCGGAAGCTGTCCGCCAGTTGCAGCCGACGCCACTCTCTGCCCGCTGTCTGCCCAGGAATCAGGAACCACCTCCCGCACCGTCGCCATGCCTGTTCCTGTTCCTGTTCTTGTCCCCGTTCCCGTACCTGATCCCGTACCTGATCCCGTTGCTGTCGCCTGAGGCCGCCTCCCTGCTATGCAACTTTGAGCCTCTCAAATTCGCCTGGCCACTGGAGTCCTGTCCTTAGCCGGCCGCTTCATCGCCGACCGGCTCGTAAGCTTACTCCTCACCTTGCCTGCCAAGCCTGGTCCCCTCCGCCCGCCCTACTATTGTACTGTACATACGAGGCAGATTCCAGAAGCATTGCAGCGGCAATAGCGGCGAGTGGAGTCACCGTCATCGAAGTCGTCCGGATGCACTTGTCATCAGTTCTCCCGCCCAGACGACCGCTCCGACGGCCCCTGGAGATGACGGCGCTGTTGCAAACCCTTCTCCACCAACGTCCGTCATCCGTCATCCGTCCGAGGCTCCTCGGCCATCCATCTATCTGACTTTGGCTCACCTTGGATCTCATCACCCAACCATGTCGCCGCTCTGTGAAGCCCGAAGCTTGTTTCAGACCATGCTTTCTGCATTCCATCGTGGCATGATCGCCGCTGCCCGACAAGGATGTGCTGCTGTACGCGTAGCATCCGTCGCACCGAACTCCCTTCCGCCCATCGCGACTTCTGCTGTGCGCGACCTCATCCTCCGCTTCTGCTTCCTGTTCCTGACTCTTGCATCTCTTGCGCCCCGCTCGCCCCTCACCGCCCCATCTCTGTGCTCATCACGTCCGATTCACACCAAGCGCATGTGTCGCAACGCTCGCACCACGCATGCCCACTTGAAGGATCCGTCCGGACGCCGGTGTTGCTACTTTCCCTTCGCATCTGCCGTCGAAGCCCATGGCCATGTCCGTGCTCTCCGCGCTGTCGCGTACTGGGTAGGCGCCCTGAATGCGGTAAGTTACTTGGTTCATTGAAGTCTTCCTGACAGTTTTGACGCGCTTGATCACATTTTCTTGTCTTCGTGCAATAAGAACTGCGTCGTCTTTTCCACGACTCGAAGGGATGCTGGAGTGCATCCACTTGTGAGGAAATTGACACTATCGATTCTCGTCTGTCATCAACGTTTTGCATCCGGAATAATGCTTCAGTTCCCCTCGGGTCGCCTTGGCAGCCTGCTGCAGCAATTACCACCCAGTCATGGTTCGTAGATGCCGGTGTGAGAGCGCTCGACGAAGGCATGCGCGACGGACCGCCTGTGTCGTCGGCTGTAGGATCAACCTACTCAATTCAACAAGCACTCATTGTCGGCCCAACCCGTACGACTCCATTCACGCCGTCGGTATTTCAGCCCCGGATTTTGGACGCGACCCCGTCAGCCAACTCCGCCCCGTCAGGAAGCAGATGTTCTTCGGCAATGGCTGCTGGCATGTCCCGTCTGCCAGCCCTACTGCACCTGGTCACAATTGCTTGGCTGCTGATGGCAAACAGAGAGGTTTGAAGCCTCGTCGTCCGGTATACCCTGCCGGCGGCTCCATCACCATAGTGCCAACGGCCCGGAGGAACGTCGCGACACGTCACCGCCGACTCCACTGAACCATGCAACTTCCAGTCCTCCCCTAGCTTCGCAACCGCGCAAAACTTTGCTTCGAAACACTCTCTGCAACACTCCTGCCCGACCCGGTTACTACGATAGGCGTGCTGACCTGAGAGCCCACCTCACCCCCAACCGCTCCAACAACCTTTTCGCTCCGTCCAATCGCATTTCGACGCCGCCTGTTCATGGCCGTCTCCGCGCCCGAGACCTGGTCGATGAGCCTGACCAAGACGTGCCGGCCTTTACTCCGCTTCCTCCTCCTCGTTTGCTCATTGCTGATCACCGTACTTCCTATCCTCTGACCGCCGACCAATTATTCGACCGAGATGGCCGACTCTCGCCCACTCCGCCCGCTCCTCGCGTTTCACAGTCTCCACCAACGTGGCCTTCAGTGTTTCGCGCGCGTCAACGTGCTTCACCAATGAAAGGCGTTGATCCATCCGCCCTTGAGTCAGCTGACTATTACGATTCCACTTTGCAGTCAAATGCTCGCATCGAAGCATGGTTGGAGAACGTCCGACCATACCACGATGATGTTGATGACGCCCCATCTTCACCACGACACCCACAGCTGTATCGGCATCGGAGAGACAGCGTCATAGAGTCAGCGGATCGATATGTCAGTCAAAGAAACTTCCGGTTCGACCATCCCACTCGTGCCTCCGCTGCATTCCTAAACACTGGCGCTTGTGAGCACCTGCACAACTCGCCACTATCGCAAACGTATCACGCAAGCGAACCCTTCGACCGCGTCCTCCATAGCCCACCGCCTCTGCTTCTCGAAAACGGTCAGCACTGCCAGTCGTCACTCCTCATTCCGCAACCAACGCCGCGTCAATGCACCCCTTCGCCAACTCGCGGATACCAACGTAACTTTCTCCGACACAGCGCCATCCCTGTCCCTCAAACGCCCTTGGCACGCTCAACCGCTCCATTCTCCTCCCCGATTCCAACGTTTCCTCCACGTCTCCCCGACACCGCATCCACACCCACCCGCTGTCCACCACAACCATCGCTCCGCTCCAGCGAACCACCCGCTTCTCCGGCACGCGAAGCTTGCACGCCCGAACGGTGCCACGCAACCACATCATCGACCAGCCTAAGCGGCGCACGACCGCCGTCGCCGCTGCCCCCACCGCAACCGTGCATCACCCTGTCGCCGCCGCCACCGCCGCCGCCAGCGCTCCAAGCACCGCCACCGCGCCTTGTGCACCCGAGCCCCCGACCGGCAGCACCAGCCTCAGCCTCAGCCTCAGCCTCAGCCTTAGCCTCAGGCGCGCCGGCCACGTCCACACTGCCCAGACGCCCGAGGCAGCGGAGCCCAGCACCGACGCCGCCACCGCAATGGCTGGTGGCTGCGGGAGAAGAGGCAAAGCCCGAGCTCCCGGCCACGCCGAGGGCGGCTGCGCGGAAGAGCAGGTTCGGCACGTGTGCGGGCGGGGAGGCCGACGGGCAGAGCGGCCTGCTGCTGCTGAGCCCGGACGTGTATCTGTGGCGGGGGGACAGCGAGAGGAGGGAGAAGTTCAGGGAGCTGGTTCGGAAGAGGCGTTTGAGCTACTACGATGAGGATATCGTGGGAGACGGCGAGGCGGCTGGCCAAGAGGGGGATGGGGATGGTGCTGGTGAGAGCGGAGAGAGATTGTGCCGGCCTGAGATGGTCTGAGGGGCTATGTTCTTCTTCGGTTGGCTTGTGGGCTTGGGATTGGTTGACTGATTGGTAAATGGTAGGTTTCCTGTGTAGTAGACCCTTGGCTTAGAGATAGGTAGGTATGTCAGGTGGAGCATGGATAGAGCCGCATCATCTAGACTGCTTTCCGTATTCCACATGTGTGATCGCCAATCGCTTGAGTGTTCTCGGGGAGATGTATTGGAGGAACTCTCCTTGGTATTGCAGACTATAGGCACCTGAAGCAGTCGTCTGGACGTAAGTGTCGCAGTACTATTGGAGCATCTTTGCTGTTGATCTCTGACCTTATCGCCGTTGTACATGGCCTTCTCGGTTGTCGTGAGAAGTGATCACACCCGCCAGAACCGGGGGGACCATAGAAACCTTCGGATTGGTACGTATTTTCTTGATGTCTGACTTGATCTGGAATATGGCCACCGCATCGATGCACGTCTCTCGGCATTGGCGAGTGTTCCTGGCTGGAATTTAACATCCGCGGACGTGGAACTGTGGGATCCCTACGAGTGGTCTTTGGTAGTTAACATTCAATCTTCTTTCTGAGTCTAGTGCTGACATTCAGTAAAGAGTTAGGGATTGTGGGATGTCTCAGACATTCAAGCACAGGGATTTGGTTTGTACCTCAAGAGCATAGCCAGGTTCAGAACACGGCGATTCTCATCGTGCTACTGTACTGCGAACGCGCTGCGCAGAGTTACGACAGTTATCTCAGAGGGCCGGGATGATGATTGGTATTGCCTTATTTATATAACTAATTGCGGTCATATAAGACTGGACTACGGGCGATCAGCATAGCCTCAACATGGGGCATGGTAAAATCAAAGATTAGATCTTACCTTTTCTATTTTTTTCCCTTTTTTTTTTTAACCAAGGATCAACGGTATCCTCGCTAAAGACTGATATATTCTTCACCTCAGAGATCTGGAAACTTACATTTCGTATCTTGATGACCCCGGTCCACGACCGGGTCGACTTTTCATAGCCCCTGAGCGCAACCCCAACACCACACACGAGCAGCATTAACATCAAATCCAACGTACAACACCATCACCCCACCCTCTAGCCGTCGGAATAACGGTATGCAAGGCCGTGGTCTTCCCACACTACTTCCCGAGGTCCAATCCGCCCCCATCTCCATCCGCCCCGTACCCGCATTGGCGCCGCATCAGATATTGCCCGACCACCCCGCACTCCCCATCTGGAAATCGACGACGATAAGGGGACCCGCCTATGCTTTGCCTATGCTCATCCCGCGCTTCTCCGCGTCTGCATCAGTGCACATCCTCCGCAACTTCGAACGTCTGAATCGCCAAGCGCATGTGATCCCGAGGCACAAAAAAAAATTCCCCTCCCCCAATTTCGTTTTCATTCCTTCTCTATCGACTGTGTGCCGCACTGCTCGCGGCACGAGACCCAGCTTCCCTCATGTCGTGATTTCCCCCCTCCCTCCTGTAACCTTTCCTTAATCTAGTTCGGGATCTGGAAGCGCGGGCTTGACAAGAATCGAATCAGGCAAGCCCGTTTTCCGCCACTTTACCAGATTCGAAAGGGGGGGTGGGAAGACAAGCGGAGTCGATCCGAACGGGGATTCCATGTTCCTGACGATCCGAGACAAGGTTTTTTTTTTTTTACCCCCTCCCCTTGTCCCCCGCAGTTCGAAGTGGGGTGGTGGAAGATTTAGTCATGATGACGGAAGTAAAAGCGAGGAAAGCAAGCTGTGCTGCATACCGAGGAAGTAAGGGCGCGGGCCGGAACCACAGCGGGCTGGCGAAAGGGCAGAGCTGGCCGCGGAGAGCCCGGTCCGTCCCCTCGCGGCCATCAGTCAGAAGGGTATCTGCGTGGCGGGAGGCTGAAGCAGTCATCCGGACGTGGACGTGGCGGACATAACCGTGCCTTTACGTCCGGACGACTGCTTTGACCCTCCCCCTCTCCTTGGGAACCATGGCATGCGGCGGCTGGGTTCACTCCCGTAGTGCTTGTGTCACTGTCGAGGCGGATTCGCTGTGAGTCGGAGGACCAAAATCCTCTGTCACCTACTACGAGGCGATTGGCGCATTCGGAGAAGACAGGACTAGTTAAGCATTGGTTAGAGGGGTTAGGTGTGGTGATATTTGTGAGTTGCAGGGTCAGCGTTGCTGTTTAGTAAAGCTGATACTTTAATATAGCACATCTTTCGAGCATATTTGTAGTGTCAGTGAACGGACGTGTTGCAGAAAAGTGACTGCCCACGGGGAACTGGCTGGTGTTTTTGGATTGTGCCTGGTTTTTCCGATGTAGAATGAATATTGCATCCACGCGTCACTTGCCTCTACTGGTATGCCTGCGCAGTATGATAGACTCTCACAGGCTGCATTCAGGAAGAGAAAAGGGGGTCGCGGTGACACGTCTCCGCGTCGTGCATGAATTCCGCGTCGTCACCCACCGTCGTCGACGTCGTCGTCAGCTTTTACTTCAGGGTCCTGCTCCAGTGATTGGGAGACGACGCGTCGGGCCTCGCTTAGCACGTTTTGCGGGCCGCTAGCCGCCCACGCAATAAAGTCGTTGCCGGTATCGATATAAATACAAACTTCCGCCGCCAGCATCAACAATCACGTGAAGCCACTCCAGAAACAACTCTGGACTCCGCTTTTAACGGCTCAGTGGTCTAGTGGTATGATTGTCGCTTCGGGTAGTGTTCCCAGGCTTCTTTAGAGGTCTTGAAAGCACACAACGCTTGAAATGTGACAGGCCCCGGGTTCGGTAAGTTTCTCTCAAGTTCGATCCTTACACGAATAACAAGTCAACTAACGGTTGAATCAGATCCCCGGCTGAGCCCCACCTCTCACTCTTCTTTTTGTACTTTTGTACTCTTTGGCTGTTGGAAAGCTTTGTGTTGGCGAAGAACCATTTTCGAACCGGGTTGGGTCAGAGGTGAAACACATGTCTGCATTTAAACGTACATCACGAATCAATCGATAGTTGCCGAGATAATTGCGCACGAAATTTATCATTTTTCCCATTGAGAAGAGAAGCGTCTGGTGCTTGCTACTAAACTATGTAGCTTCACCTCCAGCTGCGAGCGGCGACATACCCTCTCGACCACCACGTACCATGACAACCAATCACAAAAGACCATCCAGTCCCATAACCCGGGCGCCCAATCAAACGCAAGAAACACAATCGGCGAAACATTCCTACGCTTCCAATTATCAATGACGTAGCCGCACCTCACACGGACCCTTCTCCGTTGCCGCAGGCCGTGTCTTTTCTCAAAGGGAGGGGGAAGGGGGGGAGGTGGCAGCACGACTCACTAGAAAAAACCGCCTCTCGCAATTTCACTTGACCTCGCGCCCTCCCGCCAGCGGCGGAGGCGGCCCGTTAAAACCCGGAGAAGGAGCTTGGTTTCGGATTCAAACCAGACGGCGACTCCGAGCGAACAGCCAGCCAGCCAAGTGTCGGGATCAACCGAATGCTCCCCATCGCGCTCCTTTCTCCTTCCATACAAACCACCAGTCGCGTAGGTGTGAAAGGATTCGTGGATCAAGTAATCCAAGGCAAATATCTCATATGAAAGACGCTAAAAGTAAATAAAGGGGGAATAATTAAAAAAGAAAAAAAAAACGGGGCAACGAATTATGGCCGTCGCCTGCTGCCTCAATCCGACAATCCTGCCCGCGGCAATGCTCGACACGGACAACCCGCTATAAAGCCCTTGAATGATACAAATCACATAGACACGAGAAGTTTCAGGAACAACCCTCTGCCAGAAAAAAAAGAAAGAGAGAGAGAGAGAATAGCAGCGCATGAATGTTTCGAAACGAACGATGATCTCATTCGGTTTATTGCGGGGAGGGCTTCTGAGTAGGGCAGCCGATCTTCGGCTGAATTCACATCTCACAAGTCTCATACATGCTTCTGGCCCCTCCGTATCAGAAATGGGAGTGCGAGGGGAGACAATCATATTCTCGCTTCACTTATGCGAAGCTTGAGCGATTTTTTCCTACCGGAGTGTCCATCTTTCCCTATGGATATTCAATCCTTGCACTTTTCAAGTCACGTCCTCTCATGCGCAGGGAACAATGCAGTTTCTCTGAAAATTTTGCCTTTGAGTAACCAACATCCTAATCTACTAGCAAAAAATCTGCAGGATGTGTGACCACATGGTCTTGTCGACTATGTCTTTGACCCTCTCTATGATATCTCGTAGTCTTCAAATAAAAAAAAAAAAAATAACGTGACTGATTCCTTGTTCCTTTTCGTTTCGCGCCTAGTAAGAATAATTCACAATGCGCATCGTAGCCAAACACTTCTCTTCTCTTTTTTCCCTGTTTAAACGGAAGACAAAACGAGACACCTACAACTGGTCAAGCAGACCCTCAGCCTCGAGCAGGAGGACGATCTGGTGGACGATGGTCCTGACGTTCTGCTTGGAGGAGTCGACGACCAGGTCGGCCTTCTTGGGGGCCTCGTAAGGGTCGTCGACACCGGTGAAGCCCTTGATCTCGCCACGGCGAGCCTTGGCGTAGACGCCCTTCTTGTCGGTGGCCTCGCAGTACTCGAGCGGGGTGGCGACGTGAACGAGGTAGAAAGAGCCGTACTTCTCGACGAGTTCGCGGGCAGACTGGCGGCTCTCCTCGAAGGGTGCAATGGGAGCGGCGATGACGGCGGCGCCGGCGCGGGTGAGCTCGGAGGCAACGAAAGCGATGCGGCCAATGTTGACGTTGCGGTCCGCACGGGTGAAGCCGAGCTCGGACGACAGCTCGTGACGGACGGTCTCACCGAGCAGCAGGGAGACACTGCGGCCGCCCTGCTGGTTGAGAGTGACGTTCAAGGCACGGGCAATCGCGTCCTTGCCCGAGTTCTGGTATCCCGTGAGGAAGATGGTGAAACCCTGCTTGTTGCGGGGCGGGTGCGATTCGCGGAGGACCTTGACGACCTCGGGGTACGAGAACCACTCGGGGATGTGAGCGCCGGTGCGGAGACGCTTGCGGAGTTCTGAAGGCGTTAACGATCGTACCGCAAGTTCTGGAGTTCGTTGACTTACCAGTGCCGGATATGTCAAGGGTCTTGACGCCAGGCTCGACCTCGTCCTTGGGCCTGTACTCATCCGCGTCGGGGATGTAGGTCATCTGCTGGAAGGGAACCATCTCAATGCCAAGTTCGTCCTTGTACTTCATGACAGCCTCCTGAGCATCGTACGGGCCGTAGAAGTCAACACCCTTGGAGTTCTTGCCGGGACCAGCGTGGTCACGGCCGACAATGAAGTGGGTAGCACCGTGGTTCTTGCGGATGATGGCGTGCCAGACGGCCTCACGGGGACCGGCCATACGCATGGCAAGGGGCAGAAGACCGAGGACAGCCATTCCGTTGGGATAACGGGGCAGGAGAGCCTGGTAGACACGGACACGGGTGAAATGGTCAATGTCACCGGGCTTGGTCAGACCAACGACGGGGTGGATGAGGACGTTGGCCTGGCGTTGGCGGGCGGCGCGGACCGTCAGCTCACGGTGGGCACGATGCATGGGGTTGCGAGTCTGGAAAGCGACGACCTTGGACCAGCCAAGCTTGTCGAAGTGGAGGCGGAGCTCAGCGGGGGAGTCTGCAAGGTGTTAGTTGGTGTTCGAGTTATTGCGGATCGTGCGGTGCCGCCTACAGCGCAGAGCAACAAAGTCGTAGTGCATGAGGCGGTCAATGGCCTCAAGCTTGCCGCCAACGTAGAACTCCTTGGCGGTGTTGTACAGGTACTTGATGGCGGGGTGCGCAATGTCACCGTCCTTGTCGAAGACCAGACGGGCCTCCTTCTCCCTGCATAGTTGTCAGCCCGGCCGGCTCGCCGCTGAAAACTCGGTATTGCTCACTTGTCCGGCCTGTAGACGTCCTCGACGGTCAGGATGGCGAGGTTGCGGTCGTCGCGGAGGTCGCGGAGGGTGATGCGAGCGCCAGGCTTCACACCGACCTCGTCAATGGTCTCCTGGGAGACATCGAGAGTGATGGGGATGGAGAAAACATTGCCGTCGGCAAGACGCTCGTTCTCGACGACACTGCGGGAGGCTGTTAGCGCGCACTCTGGGGCTCAATGGCAGGACCAACTCACCCATTGTAGTCCCGCTCGTTCATGAAGCCTGGATCGGGCGTGAGCAAGGCAGGTTTCGGCGATATCGGCGGGGCAGCCGCGGAGATGTGAAAAGTTTAGGCGGGGAATGACTGACCCTCCAGCGGCGAAAAACCACCGTTCAGGATGAGCTCCAGATCGCACAGCTGCCTCTCGGACAGGACGATGGCCGGGAGGGTGTCGGCCTCGTCGGAGAGCTCCTTGCGGCGAGGAGCATCGCGGGCAATGAGGTCCTTGAGGACGCCGCCTACGCGCAAAGTGTCAGCTTGAGCTAATCGATAAGAGCGGGCTGGCGGCGCGCACCGTGGGGAGGGTTGGCCATGTTTCGCGAGAGGGGTGGGAGAAGAGAACGAGAGGGAGCAGTCTTGAGAGCAACAGCAGCGGAAGAGGCCATGCTGGCGGGGGGCAGGCGGGCAATATATATGGGTCTGCTGGAGGGCGTGGTGTCCGCATTTGGCGCCAGGCCATGCTTGGCTGGCGGCAGGGATGCCGAAATGCAGCGGGCTCCGGCAAGTGTACGTAGAGCTAATGACAATCACAGACAGCCCGCAAAGCCTGCCGCGTCAACAGCGTTGGCCGATGCGCTCCCGCTCAACGAGTCGTCCAACTGGGAAGCTCGCGCACGAGCCTGTCCGCGAGGATGTGCGACTTGAATAGATTGGGAATGTCGCGCGTCTCAGGCCGGGCGAGCATCACTGCGTCACTGTCCGCGAGGCCTCCGACCACCTCCTTCTCGCCCTCACTGCAATGCGCCGCCCCGGGCCGTCGTCACTCGCGCTGGCGCTGTCGCACTCGCCTGGCGTTCTGTCGCCAGTCGCCGCGCCAGGAAAAAAAAAAAAACCCGTCTGGAGGGAGCCGACCAAGCAGCTTGGCCTGGTCGCGTCATCGCCCAGCACCGGCCTCATTCGCTCCTCCGCCGCTCCAGAGACCGCCAGGCGCGGCGCACAAAGCACAGCAGCTGCCGTGGCGTGGCGTGGCGTGGCGTGGGTGACGGCGACTGCGACGGTGACAGTGACAGTGGCCCATCATCCGTCGGGTGAGCGCTTTGCCCTCCAGCTCCACGCGTTTCCCGGCGCGTGCACGATTTGCAGCGGAGAGGGAGGGGGCCGTGGCCCGTGGCGGGAGGCCCGTTTGAGAGCTGGAATTAAAGGTTGCTTGTTTCTCCAAAATGCCAAGTCACCCACGCTGATCCCATCCATGCACACGCACTGCGTAAAGCCGGCCCGTTGGCCGCCTCGATTGCTCCCTCACCGGGCAGGTAGCTATGTATCAGCCGTCTACGTGTGTGCTGAGTCTGCTCCGACTCGCCGACTCTCCATCCCTTTTCGTCCTCAATCTGTTCCATTTTTACTTTTAAGCGAACCCGTGAAATCTGTTGATATCTCCATCCTGCAAATCAAAACGCCGTCCTGCGAACTTGGGGGGGCATCATGCTCATCCGAATGCTAACCAACGCCGATGCTAATATGCTGCAAAAAAAAAAAAAAAGATAGAACCAAGCCATCCCGTCCTTTCTTGTTGTGTTTCTGTCTTTTTTTTTATGACGCACCGACATGAGCAGACTCCAGCGCCTTACTTAACGCCTCCTCTTGCCTCTTCCTCTCCTGCTCGGCCAAGAACTGCGCGTAGCGGGACTTCTTGTTGTGGATACCGCATTCGGACTTTTCGCGGCCCTTCCACCTGCCCGCGCGCTCGTCCTCGCCTTGCGCAACGGGCTGCGTCGAGTGCCAGTCGCCCACGCTCTTGTAGCCGCGGTCGAGCAGCTCGTTGTAGGGGACGTTGTACTTCTCGATGTAGCTCTTCACGTCGCTGAAGGACCAGTTGGCAAGGGGGTTGATCTTGATCAGACCATCTTCGGCGATTTCGATGATGTCCAAATCCCCGCGCTTGCCGCCCTGGCTCCTCCTCCGGCCTGTCAGAACAGCCTTGACCTGAAGCTCGGCGTACGCGCGCTGGGCAGGCTCGACCTTGGCCACGAAGTCGTACAGTTCCTCGTTGGTTTCCCAGAGCCTCTCACCGTGCTTCGCGGCGAAGTCCTGCGCCGTCTCGCAGCCTGCAGGCTTGTACACGTGCAGGTTGAAGTGGGTGTACCGTCTCTTGACGCGGTCGACCAGATCAAGCGTCTCCTGGAAGTGGTGGAGAGTGTCGAGGAAGATGAGGTCGACGTTGGTCTTAGTCGGGTTGGGGAGGCGCGAGAGCATGTCGAGAGTGACAAGGCCGCTCAGGCCAAAGGCGGTCGTCTGAAAGAGCGACGGCAGGGTGATCAGGCACCATCTCAGGATTTCTGCATCCCCTTGGTCAGCATTGCGGCGCGGGCGGGGCTACTATGAAACACACCTTCAGGCTCAAGCTTGTTCAATTGCTGGTTGAGAAACTTGAGGTGCGCCTTGCTGAAGAAGATGTCAGGCATAGAAGCCTCGCTCGAGCAGCCGCTGGCATAGCCCGACTCAACCTCCCTTGGAGACTGGCAGTCGAATTGGGAGTCGGACATGGTGGGGTCTCGCGTAGATGGCGCAGGGGCTCTGAAGTGGCTTGCGGGAGCGTGTGGCGCGGTATCAAGCAATTCCGCCGCGACAATTCAAGATGACTTTCGACGACGAGAGAGGTGTAGAAGTGACGGAGCGAAAGCGGAGGACGACGACTTAACTGCCTTCGCCTGAGAGATCGCATCGGGCATATAACGCCGGCAGGCGCCAGCGGCTCCGTCTTTGAAATCACAGACCTGAAGGCATCATAAGTTTTCTTGATCACGCAATTTTAGCGTGCCCAAAAGGGCGCCCGTACGCTTGCTCCCTGCCGCGTCGCGCCAATCAGGCACCGTCGTTACAGCCGCACGCCGCTTATTCAGCGCGATGTGCTGAACAATCGAGGCGGCTGCTCCGAAGCGTGCCTGGCTATGATGATGCCGCCATGTCGTCGTTCGTCTTCTCAGACCTGCGTCAGTGTCTGTTGCGCATCGTCGACGATCGGGACGCCGTCGCCCTGCGGCTGTTGTCATTCCACGTGCATCTGCGAACTTTCCTCAGCCCTACGCCCGCCTCGATGGCGCTGGATCCGGGGAATCTGCCCTCGGGACAGCCCGGAGAAGCCAAGCCTGCGCTGTTGCCGAGCTTCTTGCGTGCTCGCCTGTCAGAATAGCGCGGATGGCGCAGTCCAACCCGTATCTTAGCGGGGGTCCCGCCCTATCCGACCCGGCCGCACAGTCGGATGAAGGGCCTGCGTGCCGCTGACAATAGCCTCTTGCCCGAAGGTTCGACGCTCGTGCCCTTGCTCTTTCATTCTGCATCATTGTGCGGATTAGAAATTTCTGCTGACCGGTGGGTCGCCTTCTTTGTGATGACCTTCGGCTGCCCCTCGTCCGCGCCGGCGGTACGATCTTCGCACCTACGGCGGACCGAGCCGGCCAGTGATGTAATATTGCCCGTTCTCGTCGAGTCAGACATGGCATCATCACACATCCTTCTGTCGTGAGCTCCCGTCCGCCCCTCAAACCTAAATCCGACCTTGCTGCTCCAATCTGGGGCTCAGGTCCTGCTCCAGATCTCCGTGCTTCCCCAGAATCTGGGCCTGGCCTATTCTCAACCTGGACACTGAACCGAGAGCAATGACCAGTCAAATTTTTTCCGTCTTGAGGCTTGTATATGATGTGTATGACGTGCATGCAGGCCCCAGAGCGGATAGTGAATTACCTTAATACATACGCCCCGCTGTCTGATAATGTGCTATTTACGCCTTGCTATCGTCCATCTCAGCCTTGTTCGTAGCGTCCTCCAAGACGCTTTTCGGGGCCTCTCTCTTCGCATCAAAGACTTGAGCATCCTCAAGGCCCTCAGGAGGGGGCTCTGGGACCACGAACAGAGGGTTGCGGTAGTTCGGAGTACTGGCAATTGTCTCGAACCAGGCAAGTATTGAGTGCTGCGCGACGGGGAAAATAATCTCGCCGAATATGCGTTCGCCAGATGACAGGATAGGAAAGTAGTGGTAACCCCATTCGTAACTCTTCTGAGGCATGGTGCGAACTGGCTGAGTGGGCGCCTTGGCAATCGATTCGATGGCGAGTTGGGAGATGGAAGAAACCAGAGTATCCGAGGCATGGCTAATTAGGCTGGCAATCGGATCCTGGCTAGAAACATCCGGAATCTGTTCAAGCCACGGCGCCGCGGGGAAATTGGCAGTCCTCGTCAGCAGCTCAGCCTCCTTTGGATGATCTGTCTCCGCGGGTACCGCAATCGGAGTGCTGAACGGCTCGGAGGACGGCACCAGCGCGCGGGCTCGGTGACGGAGGAAGGCTACGAAATCGTGATCCTCAAAAGGGTCCTGGATTGGAGTGGGGTCTGTCAGTGCAATAGCAGCCACGCGGTCTTTATACAAGGGCCCTGTTGGGAGTATTAGCGCCGTCCGTGAGGCTAGATTTCAACTTGTTGAGTGGAAGCATTCTACTGGACATTATTGAGAGTACGGATACTCCATCGAAAAATTTAGGCTGCTGCTCCGAATTTCTGGGGCACGTTCTCTTCGCGAATACTCACATTGATGATCCAAAACCCTCAATACGGCATCTCCGCCGTTACCGATACCAATAATGTAGATGTTAGCATCTGGCGCCACCCAATCAGGATTGTTCAAGATTTTCTCGAGAGACGTCTTAACATGCTCATACACGGTCCTGTTACCCTCAATCTTGTTGAAGACCGGGTCGATCCTAGGGACAGGGTGAATTGCTGACTTCAGTGGTTGAGAGTCCCAGGACTGCTTCGTCATGGCCTTGTCCAGACGGTGGGAGTAGAAAAGCTGACCAGGATTGAGAAAAACGAGGCCAGGAACCCTCCAGTCTTGCGGGACCTTGAAAGGCGCATTGTTGGTGCTTGACACGGGCGTCTTGCTTGCGATCGGGGAGCCTGGACCCTTGTTTGCGCCTGGCTTCGAGATTAAGCTCTCCTTGAGGTCATGGTTCTCCTCCTGAGGCGATACCGGGCAGGTCGGAGGAAAGACGGGCTCGGCGTCAGCCGTGAAAGTTAAATGGTTGGTTTGCATTGCCTTGGCAAGTGACACCACTGATCCCGACTCGACACCGCCCTCCTTGCTAGCAATGCGGTACGCCCAAAGGCCAAGATCCTGAAAATCATCGTTGATGACCACGATAATTCTCTTCAACTTCTTCAACTCCTCCCTCTTGGTGACGAAGATGGGGACGCTTGGTTCAGCAGTGGGCTTCTCAGTTGTAAGGTGAGGTAAGTAGATGGGAGGCATGCCAAGAGATACCATGCGATGGCTGATCTCTCTGTTGATGCATGCATGCATGGCTTCACGGAAGGACTCGTTGACTCGGTCATTGTTGGATATCCAGAAGTTGTAATAGTTGTGGGGCGGTTTGATAGTCCTGATCTCGGATCGCTCATCGATGAAGTACCTGAGAACAGTCAAAGTGAGGCGACTCCGACGGCTTACTGTACATACCCGAGTTGTTTGAGATTCGGCGGGTACGAGGGGTCTTCAGGCATGCCAGACTCGATTAACTTGAACATCTTGGCGGAGAGCTAAAGGCAGGTCGATGATATGGTGCAGAGAATACCAGCGAACCTAGGCAATGCGGATGCGTGGAGCACAAAATGTCGTGGCAGATGGAGCGTGCGGAAAGATGAAAAGCTGCTTTTGCCTTTTGTCAGCGGAAGGTGCAATCAAACAGGCAGGCGCCTGATATACGCCAGGTTAGAGGCACATGCGGAAGGAACCAGGAATTTATGTGAGTGAGACATATGACAAACATCTTGCACATACCACTGCACAAGCTATCGTGGATTTTGTATTGCAGACAGAAGCTTCTGCATGCACCAGCGTCCTTAGGTCCAAGTACAGACTTGTTGACTTGTCTATCTTCTTTCTGACAAGAGAGATAGATGTTACGAAAACTAAAGGTTGCAAGGAAGTTTGTGGCATTCATCTTATTGTGAATGCCCGGCAGGTAACGAGTAAGATCTGTTTGTAGGCGCGATTCATCTTCCTCTGGGCAATCGCTAGGTCCCCCAAACACACACACACACACACACACAAAAAAAAAAAAAGGAAAGCCTCCCAAACGCCATACAATGCCCTGTGTATCTTCTCGTCCGCAAACACCGAGTCGGAGTAGAGAAGTGTAAAAATGTGTTTCCCTCATGATCCACCGTCTACCAGCTGGCTTTCTTGACGCCGGGAATATTACCAGCTAGAGCATTGACGCGGAATTGGTACTGCGAGCGCTCAGGTCAGCTAATGCATCCTCTCTCAAAGGAGAATTCCCGACCACGGGCCGTCTCAAGGTCTCCGACATCCTAAAAGCAGGTTGTGTCCAGACCAGCAGGGTCGCGGAGGACGGATATATAGCGATAGCCACTTACTCTGCCCATTCTGAAGTCACTCATAATACCCCTTCCCTTACCACCCATTATACACCTATTCTTGAACTGCGTGGAGCGGGTATAGGCGTGCATCTGGGTGAGCTCGAGCTGAGCTTGGGCGCGGACACGCTGAGGCAAGGTGGTGTTGCGGATGATGTACCGCAGCGCTTGTCTGGACGAGAAGACGGATTAGCGTTGCAGTTGAATGCAGTATGACGTGCACGAAGTCGCAACGTTGAGGCGCAGATGGGCAGGTGTGGCGGACCTCTCGGGCTCGAACTCGGCGAAGACCTTGCGCTTGGTGTGGTCGCGAATGTTGCGGGCGTTGACGAAGCAGCCCAGATCAAGGCGGGCAGCTCGGAACTGCGACATGCTGGGCAATGGCGATGGGGCAAGGCGGCGTCGCGGGCGTGAGGATGATGGGCTGGGCGGTGATGGTGTTGCAGTGCTTCCCGTTGGAATTGCGGGCGGCGCGTGCGAGACCGGAGATGAGCCGGCCATTTGCAGACGCGTGCCAGTGGCCTTCCCGCTGCTGTCACAACCACCTCCTTCTCCGTGAGTCATCCTGCTGGCTACATATCCACGGACATGCTCTTGCTCATGCATTGCTCAGTCCTGTATCCTCAGGCTCCATCTCTGGTCATGTGCGCCGCGCTCGTCCTGCAATTGTGCGAACGCTAGATCTCGCCTGCATTAATTGTTGCCGCCACTTTTTTCCGTCCGCCTCACGCCCATCAATCTCGCAACAGAGCGTTGTCTGGCCTTTGCAGCCGATCGTCGCCCATTTGTGCTGCCTTATTGACACTGCCTGTTTCTTGTATGTCCGCCCGAATTCACCCTCCCCCTTTCGGCTATAACCGAGAGATAACCCCCGGACCACCACCAGCCAGCCTCTACCTGCTCCATGAACTTGAAAGGCCCACCGTAAATTTCCATTCTAGACCACTAGCTTCCCACCATGTCTGCTATCTTCTCTCTAGATGAGATGCGCGAGCTCGCCCTCGCCTTTCCTAGTGCCAGTACCCATGCGTTTCCTTCGTCTGAGCAGGAGGTCCGCCTCGTCCCCAGCGTCTCCGGGGACGGTTTCCTCAGGTCAGACGTTCTCTTGCAGAAATTAAGTGAGACTATTGAGTCCGGTGAGTTCATCTCGACAACTCTTATCCTTCAAGACCTAACAAGACCGAAGAGGGTGAGGGACGGCTTCCGTTATCTCAACTGGCAACCTCCTTCGATATTCCCAAGGATGAGCTTGCCGCACTAGTCAGGGATCCTAAGGCTGAAGTCCTCTTAAGCACCGATGGACAAGCCGTCATTTCCAAGTACGTCCTTGGCTCTTCCTTTTTTCCCCCGCTATCTCTACTGCTGAGCCTATCTGACCTGGGACCAACAGGGCTGAGGCAGATCGCCTGCAGGAAAATCTCAAGGAGCTGGTCGAAGGGCGCGTAGTTTATGCTGCAGGTGTTGCCATAGCAAACAACCTCGCTCTTGAGAGTATCCACAAGCTTATTTCGATGAACCGCTACGGTGCCAAGGGCGAGGACGAAGACTTACCAAGATTGGCTCTACATCCCCAGACCAGCGATTCAAGGGAGATCCGCAAGGCCATCATTTTCTCTCCATCATATCTGGATGGACTTGTTCTTGATGCACAGGCCGCTTTCCAAGAAGCACAGGAAGAGGGCGTGTATGTTTTTCCGTTGCCGGAAGCTATGCAATCTGCTGACGCATTCTTCAGTCCTGAGAGTGTCCCCCAAGATGGTGTGTTACCAACGCCTTTCTTGGAGCTCATCGTAGAGAGACTTGGCCCAGATTTTGACGGGCGATTCAACACCACTGAAGGCACGGTGGAGTTCATACCATCCACTTATCTCAAGCGCCAGCGAGACGAGAAGCTGGCAGGGCTTGCTGACGGCTCCATACCTTCGTGCAGCCTCCAGTGGCTGGTTGATCTGATGCCGGAGCAGTATCCAGATATCAGCGCAGCAGAACGATACATCCACAGCAACCACGCCGATGACGTCCTCATTTTCTTCGACACGGCTGTCTCAAAGGCATGGCACGAGCGCGCCGTAGGGAACCTGCTCCAAACTTTACAGGATAAATCCATCGTCAACGTCAGCGTAAGCCACTCATCACCTCCCAATCCTCAACCCGTAAACCCTCCTCACACCCAGAGCCCAGGACCCATTCAGCGACCTCTCCCCGAGCGCCGCCCGCGAAGCGGCAGCTGCCGCCCATACCGCCATCCTCGCCACCGTGCGCCGCGAGGAGGAAACGTCCGTCGTCTCCGAAGGCCTCTTCCCGTACTTGATCGCCATCGAGTTCTTCCAAACCATCCAAGCCGCCTTCGCCACGGCCGTCCGCACGCACGCCCAGCACCTCTGGACGCACAGCGCCACGCTCCCGGAATCCGACCTGCAGCAGAACCTCGACACGGCGGCCGTCCTGGCACCCGCGGCGGAGTCGCTCGCCCTGCCCGCGCCGCTGCTCCCCATCCTGCTGCGCTGCTCCTGCGACGGCGCCGCCAAGGCCACCTTCAACGCCACCGTCGCCGCGCTCGAGGCCCAGGCCGACGCCCAGCTCGCCGCCTTCTGGCACGACCGCGTCGCCGCGCGCGTCGAGCTGCACGCCGCCGGCGCCGGCGCCGTCCCCGAGCCGAAGCTCCGCGCCCAGCTGCTCGACCTGCTCCGCGACTACGTCGTCCGCGACCTCGTGCCCGACGCCGTGGCCCGCGCGGAGGCGAAGGGCCTCGTCCGCAGCGCCCGCGCGCGCCGCAACGTCAAGAAGCTGGTGGCCGCGTTGGGCGAGCCGCAGGCCGCGGCGCAGACCGGCGAGGCCGGCGTCGCGGCGGTGAGGGCATCGTTGGCGAAGTTCGCCGCGAAGATGGAGGTGCCGGCGCCGGGCGACTTGGAGGTGAGGAAGGCCGGGTTTGTGAGGGATATGGTGAAGGGGATGCAGAAGGATGGGGATGCACCGAGACTATTTTTGACGTTGGTCGTTGTGTTGTGGGCGAAACACGCGGAGGGAGTGGTGTATGCGACGGGGAAGTTTGCGCCGAAGGTGGTGAAACTGTTGAAAGGGGGAAACGCTGGAGCGGATGAGGCAGTAGTGAGGAGGATAGAGGAGTTGAAGGATTTGGTGAAGGCCGGGACAGTTGGGGATGCGGAAAAGGACGAGATGAGGAAGATGGCGGCGGAGGCGTGGGGGTTTTGATAGGTTTCGATTTAGGTTGGCAGGGAAATAACACGTGCATGGAGGGGTTTCGGGACTTTTATCGTTGCACTGCGGGGCAAACTCATCTCTTTCGTTGTTTCGAGGCCAGGGGGAATGCATTCTAGATAATATTCTTGGATCCTCATTCTGAATACGCGTGGTTGTCCGTGAATTATCTCCAGGGTCCTGTAATCAAGTCAACGTAGGACAACCAGAAGACGGCCAATCCAGAATTTGTCCACTTGAACCTCCTGCGCAGCTCATAGAGTGTTTTGCAGTATACTCCATTGAACCGGCTAGGAGAGTGATAGCTTCGGTGTGCACTAGAGATCGTTCGAAATCGTATCATACACACACGTCTTTCTGAATAAGTAGATAGGTTTCGCTCTTCCCTTTTGCATATTGAGCCAAATAAGTTAGCATAAGATATTAGCTTTCGTCAAGCTGCTTTGAGTATGTGCAATTTTCTTTCCCCTTTTCCTAAAAAGACAGAGAGTAGCGCAAACCACGCTTGATATCATGAACCTTTTTTTGATCCCGGAGTATTAGCTTTCGAAATCAGTTCCAATCGTATTAAAGCAGCGAGAACAGCTACTCTTGGATAGTGGGAGTGGTTATCTAAGTGTATATTTTACTTATTACACGAAACACTTAAATCCACTTTAGCCGACCCGGAAAGGGTTTTTGTAACTGTAATGCTTGCTGTACCCGGCGTCATAATGTTGCAAAAACAAGCCAACAAGGCAGAATTCATGTCCCAACTTTCTTAGAAGTTTCTGTATAAGCTACACGGACGTGGTTCCCAACACCATGGAGTTCAGGGGCTACCTGCGGGGAGGCGCATCTGAGTCGAAATTTTCAAGTCCCTGGGCCAATATGCCTTATGCAATTGCGAGATACGTAAGTTCGCATGCAGAATCGCATGCTGCCTTGAAATCCAAGCAAGGGCAAAAGAAACAGCTTAAAAATCATCAAAAAATTTCTTGGGGCCTAACCGCGATTCGAACGCGGGACCTCCTGCATTTTAGGACTCCTAGAAGCTTTCCCAAAGCAGGAATCATACCTCTAGACCATTAGGCCAAGATGCGGAATGAAATTCTGGCATTATTGAACGTTTGAGGTGGCAAAAGGACATTATGTTGAACTTACAAACAAGAAAGAAAGTTTCTCGCTTAATGAGCGGCGTAGGAATTGAAAACTCGCTTCCCTTTACCTCGGCATTTCATAGACAGGGCGCTTGGGAAGTTGGGGTTCCGAAAAGGGTGAAGTGGGTGTACAGGGGTGGCTCACACGTGACTTAAAGATAAGCGAGGTTGAGGGTCTCCGCAACAGTTTTTTTTTCCACATGAGAGTCGTCAAACTGTTTGTATAAGACGGGGGAAAGATGTGGAAAGTGGCGTCCGATCAGTGCTTGATCAGATTTTCGGAAGTGATCAGGGGTGATGACAGCTGTGGCGAGCGCCGAGCCCGCACTTGATTGGTGCAACTGTCGGAACGAATTGCACGAAGAGAGTGCGGGCTGACGACGCAACGCAAAGAAAACAAGATGTCAAGATCTATACAATGAGGGTGAACCAGGATGCGATGTGAGGCTGACCGACGACAGAAATGGATACGAGATTTTGTGTTTAGGACATAGACTATGGAAGGATCTTCGTTTGATCATGACCAAAGCACAGATGATCAGATAATTGTGTGATCGGGATAGCCGAATGGGCATCTGTAGCGGGTATGGAATAGATGAAAGATACATTAGCTTTCCGCGCCAACCCCGTCACCAGCTCTTCTCATCCCCCTTTGATCGTTGCAGTATCCTGAAATGTAGAAACTGATTGGTTGAAGAATGAAACGGCTGCATTTTAATAAGCGGGGTTTTGGTCTCTGACCGTCTCATACCGCTACATCTCCATTTCAAGCTACTGAAATAGGATATGATCTGTGTGTTACAAAATCCTCAAACTATGACCTATGAAAAGCCGTTTCCGTGGTTCCTCTACTGGTATCTATGCTATCACTGAAAAGGGGAATCAAAACGCCACCCAATGACAGATTTCATCCAAATATATGCTCCCGTGGCCGAATCAAAGATCAAGGAAACTCATCATGCGTCGGGTTACTGCTCCCTTTGGTATCAAAACTGAGCCTCTCCTTCTCGACCGCCCGCAACTTATTCTTCGCATGCGTGACGCCCGCGATATCGTTCAACTCCATCGGCTCACTACGCACGACGACGGTCGTCTCCGTATTGACTTTCAGCACAGGAGGGGGCCTCTGGATATCCGAGACCAGACGCTCGGTGCTCCCTTGTCTGATCAGCTTGTTCGCACACCTCTCAAAGGTGAAGACCTTACTGCTCCGGCCGTTCCGGCTACTCCGGGCGCCGCGGCCACCGGAGCGCCGGCCGTTGCCGGCTTCGATGGTAGTGGTGGTGCCGAAATGCTGGCGATTCTTCCAGAAAGGGAACGAGGACTGGAAGGTGTCGATGATGTCGGCCTCGACCTGGGAGCTGTCGTCTGCCGGGGGCTCGTCGGAGAATATGAAGACTTCGCGGGTGAGGCAGAAGACGAGGACGTCGAGCCAGCCGTTGCTGGTGATCATGGCGCCGGCGAGGCACAGGTGTGCGAGGCTGGGTTCTTTGCCCACGATGCTCTGAAGACGGGCGGAGGCGAGGGGTAGTGTGCATACGACGTAGACGAGGGGGTAGACGACCATCATGTAGGCAGCCTGGCTGGCTTTTGCGGACTTGTTGGGGCACCGGAAATGGTTGTTCTTGATGCGCCTGCGGATGATGTAGTAGAGTGTGCCGTAGAGGAAGACAGTTCCGAATTCGGCGACGAATATCCAGAAGTAATGCAGCCACAGTCGGAGACGGGGGTAGGCAGAATTGATCCAGCACTTGGGCAACAGTCAGCGTGATCCATAGTGATGATGTCTACAAGACTCACCCAAGCACCAGCTCGGACATAGAGGTCATCAGGATGCGTTACTATGCCGACCACGCCGGCCACGAACACCAGCGCCCAAATGATTGCGCAGGTGCTGTAGAAAGAGTATGGACTCATCTTATGACCAAGGGCTACGCATGAGAAGGTGTGAAGGCCGATTGCAACAGCCCACCAGCCACTTGCGAGGTCCCCTATGGACACGAACCATCCTTGAGCGAAGCATGAAGTAGTACCGACTTTGATCTCGTCGCGGAAAAGCCATTCAATATTGATGAAAAAGGCAACGGCTTGCTGAAAGTCGGCAAGTAGGAGGTTGAAGATGAGGAAAAGGAACTGGTTTTGGACGCCATGCGCCCGTTTTCGCCACTTGAAGAAGAGATTACGGCCAAGGCTGACGAGTAGTAGGAAGGTTGTGATGAGAGAGATGAGGCTGAGCGCAACAATGGCTCTAAGGCCTTTGTTGATGGTGTCGGGCAGAGGTGAAAGAGTGGCTGAGTCGGGAGGCAGCTGCGATACATCGAGAGCCATAGCAACAGTAAAGACAATATGGAAGGGAAAGGGAAATCCGGGTCTTGGTGTACACGCAAGGGAAAGGTCAAACGCCGAGACGGGAGTGGCGGGCTCTCCATATGTAGGATTCAGCGGAGACGATGGGCAGTGGGACTACATGGGTAAATCCAAGGCGAGTCGCGTGAGGCCAGCGCGCCGGTTAAGCCACCAAGATGCTTATCCCTAAGATTGGTCTGATCAGAAACTAAGAAAGGCTTCTACACAGGCAGGCGCACGCAGAAGGCGGGTAAACCCTGTGGGCCAGTGGTTGCGAGCCCTACGATGGACGCGTCGACCGGAGACGCCAATTGGCGGAGGGCGCCATTTGATGGCAATGGTGCTCGTGCGAGCAGCATCTGGCGCTCGCGCTGGACCCTGGCTGAAGCTGGGCATGATCATGACTTGTGATGCCGGGTTTAGGCGGGGCACGGCTCCAGAATAGAGCAAAGGTGCGGGTTCGCCGTGGGTGCCAAGCATGATGGTGCTGCTGGCTTGCGGCATGGTACGAGTGGCGATGCTTCTCCCATCGGGAGGCACGGCTGTCATCTTACGGAATGCCCGTAGAAGACACGCCAGCAACAGGCAGACGGCCCGTGAGGATACTTTTGCCTGCGGGCGGACTTAGCTCGAAGACAAGGCGCAACAAGGCGGCTGGTGACAGCGGGAGCCTTCAGCGGCGGGCGGATGGATTAAGCTTAGCACGGAGCTGGGGCGGGCTCCCGATTCATGGAGCAAAGGGACGAGTCTGGAAGCAGCATGGGTTGGCAGGTGGTTGGTTTGCGGCGGTGGAAGCGAGCTGGCTGGTGTTGAGTGGGCGGAGCAGCACGTGGCTCGGCGCTCTGCCAGTGCGCCTTTTGACTCGCCGGCCTCATCTCCATCCCATCTCCATCCTCAGCCCAACTCTCAAGCCATCGGACGTAGCGCCGTTTGCGGCCTCCGCGCTCTGCTCTGGCCCCGCACCCTCCCACACCTACCTCTCCGCCCCCTCTCCGCCGTTACGGTACGAGGCACCGCGCTGAGGCAGGCCACAGGGCCCAGCCGCAGCCGTCTGTTGTTTCACCCCCAAAGCATATCCAGCTGAGCTGCCCATCACCTTCCGTTTCAGATCGGCCGTCTGCTCAAACGCCTTGCGCCCTGGAGCCGCTCCCGATGGACCTCTACGGAGCTTTGCCTCGCCGCTGTCTGCCTGCTTTATTTCGCTTTCAACTCGAAGACGACAAATTTCTGCATCGTGGTGCCCATCAATGCTGAGGGCGTGTGGCAATGTTGAGCCCCATTGAGCCGCGCAATCCCGGCCTGTCACTCCTAACCCTCTTCGATCGGTATCGACATCAATGCCTACCCGGGCGGGCCGGCGCGGTTCCTTACCGATCTTTACTCCGACCAGGGCAGCTTGTTCGCTGCCCAAAACTGCACCGCAGCCAGTCTACTGTAAATGCAATACACCTCACGTTGATCTCACGAACCATCTTGGCGCCCCCGCTCAGAGGTTCCCAATATACAGCAATAATGGATGTTTCCGCTTGGATAAATTCCACCCGCCGACGGCGAAACGGACTTGAGCTATCACGATTACCGTGATAAACCGAGACACGAGTCGACACCCGACGATCGGGCCCTGCAGCACCTAGGAAATGCTCACCATAGCATACCATCTAATCTGTTGTCTAGCCATTGAGGCCCTTTGGGATCCATCGTTCCAGGCCTTGCTCCTCCCGCTCTCTGGGTGCTGCATGGACAAATCTGTGAACAACCAGCCGTCGATGCATCAATGATCCGATTGCCGTTGCTGCAGCCTTCCGTTCCCGTCTGCTCTCAAAGGTAGTTGACCCAATTCTCACAGAGGTTTAACAAGGGTTTACGAACCTGCTCGCACCTGTCCCCACCGACCCTGGTCTCGCAGCTCACGCTTCAGAAGCTCCGAACGCGTATCATAAACCCATGTACCTTTTTGCTGAGACGATATCGTGCTCATCCCCTTTGCCGCCGGGATCCTATTCGGCAACGGTATCGTCCCCCGCCCACTCTCTACCAAAGATCGGAGCATGGGGCAATTTTCTCAACCGCTGACACAACGACCTTTGTTCACAGCCGCACCGCACAGGCGTCTGACAAATTGTCCGATACTGGGTCAATGTGGACCGTTGCCGAGATGATTGCACATCATGTCAGGGTCCGTCCGTCTTATTGCTGCCCAGCGTTTTGGCTATCCCGAATTCTGCAGCTTCCGCGGCTGGCCCGAGTCAGGCGTGACGGCGCGTTCCGCGGATGGTGCTTCACGGCATTTGAGCCGGGGATCATGGTAGATGAGTAGACTTCGGCGCTCGGAGAACTTCAATATTCGAATTTGATGATAGAGAGCTTATGCGGGCCTCATCGCAATAGCAACACGAAGACTAAGTCTACTAACAATAGCTATGTTGAATGAAGATCGATGGAGAGGATGACACGACATTGAGCTTCGTTGTGTTCCACCTGGAATTCTTTTTTTGATGAAAGGAGAGGGAAGTATTATCCCTTCCACTACGCCTAGCGAATGGCTCTTCCTGGATTTTCTGGTCCTTCTGCGCTGTCGTTAATTTTTTCCTCCAACCACGACTGTCCTGGACTTCACCTACATTCGTGACACTGGCCCAAAGCCGATACTGACATGCCGTGGCTCATTCTGGCCACGCAGATTGATTCTCTACTTCTCTGCAAATCTATATCCATCCCCCTATTTTTCCCCTTGAAGGTCAGTGTTCCTCGAGACCATACTTCATTCCTTCCATCTCTAACGCAAGCATTCTCATACTTGCTTTTAGTATATTTTCCGTCTTCCTTTCTCATTTTTCTCTGCCCTGTATCGTTGAGTCTCAGCACCCTCATGCTTTGGATATGCCCTTGCACTCCTTGCTTATTGACTATTCGTTAAGTAACGGTTCTCTGATGTGCCATCATTGCTATGCTCTTACTTGCAGCAGTTAAATTTGCCCTTTGCAGTCCACCAGCCCTTTTTTTTATTCCCAAAGAACAAGCTCTTGGTCCTTGAGAACGCTATCAGGATGGTCTTCTCGCGGAAAGACACGGACGGATTTCATTCACTCGGCCAGCGATTTTCCAAAGGAAGCTGCCAAAAACTTCGCATCCCAAATCACCGCGATGATGAACGCAAGCATGCGAACGGCGTCCAGACAGCAATTCCAACGCAGATGTACATTGAAGTGCCCAAAATGTCACAAAACTCGCCAGTCAGACACTCATCAAGGCTATCATGATTCGAGCCAAGGATTCCAATTGAGTAAAGGGTGAGATTAAAGTGGTTTTAATACCCGTACTACTTAAATCATTGCCTGTTCAGAGCGCTCGTATCAAGACACTATCAGACACAATCCAGCCATCGCGGTTCTTGCGCAGCTACCGGTTCGAAGGGAAGGCATTGCCCTGCACGCCGTATCAGGAGAATCCAGGAATACACGCGCCTATAAAAGAAAGGAGATGAGGATAAAATCGGAAAGAGTCTACTCTTTCCGCAAACATTCGTGAAGACACCTTTTTGGCACTCCTTACCCATGCACACATAAGAAAATAAAAAGACATGGCCGTACCCGGTACCCAGGGTATCTCTGACGAGTGAAAAGAAAAGAAACAGGAAAGGAGGAAAGGAGACAGTATCTTATCCGATCCAGCGTACACTCTACCAACATTCATCGCGTTCCGGCGTTCGTTCAAAACGGACTCCCCGACCCTCTCCTCCCGCTCGCATTCCCGACCACGTGCGTCGTCGTCTTGTTGCGGTAATTCGGCGTCGACGCCCCGCTGCTGCTCTCGCTCCCGGGCAGCAAGAACCCCTCCGCGGGCTCGACCTTCACCTCGACCTTCGTCTCGGCGCGCACGCCCATCATACCCATACCCGCGAGAATCGTATCAGTGCTCCCCCGCGGCGTGCTGTTGCGCGCGGACGCGGTGCTGGGCGAGCGGCCGCGCGTCAGATGCGCGGTGCTGTTCGCGTCGCCGCCGCCGCCGGAGCCGGCCTTGTGCTTCGACCGGCCGACGCGATGCTCGCTGACGAGCACCTTGCCGGACTTGGACGCCAGCGCGTCCATGTCGATGAAGTTGCTGTCGCGCGCGTCGCGGCCGCCGGTGATGGTCACGGTGTGGTCGGCGAAGCCGCGCGACGCGCCGCCGCCCTTGCCGTCGAACGACGCGATGTCCCAGCCGGCGCCGCCGTGCTGGCTGTTCTGGCCGTACCCGGTGCGGCCGCCGGACGAGGACGGGTTGCCGTTCTTGCGCGGGTCGATCTCGTTGGACACGAGCACGCGGCGGGTCAGCGTGTACAGCAGGGCGTCGACCCAGCCGCAGCTGGTCATCATGGAGCCGGCGACGCAGTAGTAGACGATGGGCAGGTTGCGGCCCGTCATCGTGGCCATGCGGCCGGCGGCGAGCGGAAGCGTGAGCAGCACGTAGGTCAGCGGGTAGACGACCATGTAGCGGGCGGCTTGCGAGACTTTCGTCTGGGTGGCCGTCTGCGGGGCCGAGGCGACGATGATGTTGGCGAGCTGCTTGCGGAGGTAGATGAAGATGAAGGCGTAGACGACGAGCGTGCCGAACTCGATGATGAAGATCCACATGTAGTGCAGCCATAACCGCTCGGTTTCGAATTTGTCGGAGGCCCAGCACTGTGGACGGCAAGTTAGCGGATTCGTCCTGTCTTTTCATGTTTTATTTTTTTTTCCCCTTTCTTCACCATCCCTCCTTTATTGTCTCTCCGCCTCCTTCTCTTCCGGATACATCACACAACCAAGTACAGATGAACGAAGAATATTCAGATCAAGCTTCAATCCCTATACTTGGCTCACATATTACACAACCCCACCAATCATATCATTTCTCCTCAACATCCCTCCCGCACTCAAACATCATGACCCAAGAAGGAAGAGGAGAAGGAGAAAAGACTCACCCAAGCACCAGCCGCAGTAAAATACCTATCCCCATGCAGCGCGGGTCCCAGCACGGTCAACAACAAGGCGACGCCCCAAATGATCAGGGTCCCGATCAAGAACGCCCTGAAGCTCAGCTGGCGGCCCTTGACGACGCTGAAGAAGGTGTGCAGCGCGATGGCGAAGACGAACAGGCCGCTCGAGACGTCGCCCATCTGCACCAGCCAGGCCTGGGCGAAGCACGCGCCGCTGGGGGCCAGCATCCGGCCCTCGCCGATCCAGTGGAAGGAGATGAGGAAGGAGAGCGACTGCAGCAGGTCGGCCAGGAGGAGGTTGTAGATCAGCAGCACGTACTGGTTGTAGCCGACGTAGCTGCGGTAGTGCTTGCGCCACGACACCAGCCGGTACGTTATCCACCCGAGCAGGGCGACGGTCGCGACGACCGAGAGCAGCGCGAAGATGCCGACGGGCCAGAGGCCGAGGCGCAGGTTGCGCGGCAGCGGGTCCACGCTGTAGGGCCAGGGGAAGTGCGAGGGTTCCGACGCCCGCGGGGCGAGGCGCGTCGCCATTGCTGAAAGTCGGAGAATTTTCTTTTTTTTTTTTCCCTCTCTCTCTCTCTCTCCCTCTCTATGGAGGAGTGGGAGGTTGTTCCGGGTGGGAGCGAGGGGGATCCTGGGCCCGGTTGATATCGATATCGAGGTCGATGGTTACACGCGGATATGGGTTACACCGAAGGGATGGCGCGCGCGCTTCGGCGACGTGTGGATGGGCTCTTTGGGCCTCGGAGTCGTCGCTTCTCGGGAGTGGATTGGCTCTATATCCCGAGGCACATGTCGGTTGGTTTCTCGGTGTTCCCCTTGTTTGGTCGGTCACTTCTCAAGTTCAAAACCGGGCTTATTTGGACTTCTCAGGGTGGTTGTTCGGAAAGAGCGCCGAGGCGATGGTGAAAGTGGAGAGGAGGGTAGAGTAGATGGGGGGATGAGGTGCGGATAAGCGCTGAGCAACGGTAGGGAACGTCAGTGGGGCGGAGCAGGGAGCAGTATGTGAGGTATGATTCGAGGCACAAGACGACTCAAGACCAGGGACGAGAATGATGGGCGGCGGAAGATCCACCTTTGGGACAAGGGACTCGGCAAGTGGCTCTTATCCAGTTTTCGAGCCGATCCACGCCGCAGGACCTCGTGGGGCTGGCAGGGCAGAGGGGCGTGGAAGGATAATTAGTCTAGATCTGTGCGCCGCAGCCGGAGCAGCGTGGGATGGGGGCGGGAGCAAATGACAGTAGCGGGAAGTGGACTGTAGCAGATCAAACGGAAGGGCACGGCGGCCGCTTGACGATCTGTTGCGGCACCAGACCCGGTAATTCTAGTCCCTCTGCTTGCCGCACAAGGAGCTCTCTGCTAGTCATCGGGCGATGGCTTACGATTTGAGCCTTGGCCCGTCAGCATCATCGCTGTGCCCTTCGGTGCCTCATCTTTCCGGTAAGCGCGAGGGAGAATACTGGCGGGCGTTGAAGACAGCACGCGATCAGCTTTTCCGACGCTCATCATGCCCAATTGCGCGGGACGCACAACCAGGATCGGAGCGGCCGCTATTGGATGCGGAATTTGCGGGTTGTGCCTAGTGTCCTGGTGACGGGGCTCTGGAGACCGGGATCTGATGGGGTTCCTGGATAAATGACCGGTGCGGGAGGATGGTGGCTGGAGTGGCTAAGTGATGGTGCTACCGCAGAAACACCGGAGCTTCAGCATTCCACGCTCTGCGCGATGCTCTCGATCTCTCTGCAATGTGAACGTGTTTCCTTGAGAGGTAGGCCAGCACGAGAGGCGCAGGACGGGGGGCGATTGGCGGCGGGCATGGCAGACTGCAGGGCCGGATATCTCGCTTGCCGCAGTCCAGATGGTGCAACCCCTCGGTCTGCAGGGGCTGTGTGGCACACACGTGGAGTTCACTACGTAAACAGATGCGCGGATTGATTGCTTCAGGACGCACGCATCCGAAGTGTGGTCGTCCCAGGGTTGCATTGGCTGACAGGAGCCCGGGCCTCCGGCACTGTCCAGGGCTGGGCCGCACGCATCCCACAGCCTGGCAGAGCTGCTAAATTGATCCGCGGCCCCAGGGCATGGGGTTGGACGTGTCTCGGCGCGTAGCCGTTATGGTGCGGTGCGCCGGAGCGATCATCAGGGGGCCGTTCTTCTCGTCCCTTTCAGCTGCGCCCAAACAGACAAACCTTCACGCAGCGCCCTCTGGCGTGCAGACGGCGTCAAAACGGGCCCGACGGCACGCTCCACGACCTCACGGAAAGAGAAGACCTTTCGAAAATGAAGCCGTCTGGCGTCCGTCTGGCGTCCGTCTGTGGGGCGGGAACCAGCTTCGGCGGCAGGGGAAACGCGGCGCGCAGCGTTTTGCGATGCCGATTGGGGACTGGGACAAGACACCAAGAGCAACACAGAAATGCTTGTCGCTCGTCTTCGCGCTGGTGTCCGCAAGTGTCTGTGCGGGGCGGCGATTGACTCGGTTGCTTTTGAGGATTGACACAGTGTACAGTAAAAAAAAAAAAACGGTCTCGCTTGGCCTGCTTCTGCCGGCACATGGAGCTCCCCGTGTCCTCGTCGCCCTCGCACTCACTCATGACAGCCCTGTGCAGCGGATCCAGCAGAGCGTTTCCCTAGTGGGCGCTAGGTTTGACAGCCGCATAACGCATTTGATAGTGCCTCTGCTAGCGGCGCCCATCTTTTCTCCGGCCATTCTTCAAGCTCGCCGCCGTTCCCATCTTCCGCCGCGCTTTGCCATCATGGGGAATGTGTTTCTCTTTAGCATTTGCTTTTTGACGCAGGGATGCGCCCATTGCGCCAGAAAACCGCCGAGGGGTCGTTCATCATCGCTCTCAGTCCTCGGTGCAGTGCCCTGTCAGCATCCATCGCCACTCGAGCTGCCCGTTTCAGAAGTGCGGGCTTCTGGCACTATCGAGCAGCCGAATTCGGCCGGCAGTGGGAGAAGAAGATGAGTGAGACCGCGGCGTTCTGCCAAGTGCACCTGCGCTCGACTCAGGGCTTGCGGGGTAGCCAACGCCGCCTGTGCCGCCGCGGCGGGGACGGAGAGCGCGGGAATAATCCAATGATTATCAGCCCTTTTCTGTCTTTTTCTTTTTGCGCTCCTTGTCCGCTTCCTCCAGCCCGCGCCGGGGGTGTGCATAGTATGTTCTTCCTGTCCTATAGTTCGGTCAAGCTTTTATGGGGCCAGGAAGCTTACGTCGACCGCACGCAGAGGAGGCGGAGGTGCTGCAGGAACGGCACGTAGTGCAGGGCTGCAAAAGAAAATACAGCAAGACCTCCGCACGCCACCAGATTTCTCGATGCCTGCCTTGTCGGGCTGCTACTCTGCTATAGGGGCTGCTCGTACCGGGCCTGCCGGTAACTGCAATCCCCACAACAGGGCAGCAAAGTGAAGCTCGCAAAAGGGGCTAAATTTGCCATGCGGCGCAGCAGGGCTGTACATGGTACAGTACATGGTACGTCAGCTCTCCGTCTCTCGCTCGCTTCCTTTGCCTCGGGAGGCCCACCGTGCTGCTGATATTTTCGTTCTCTTCGGCGAGACGATCCTTCAGGCGACAGCAAATCTTTCGGGCTGCTGAACGAATGCTGTGTAGATGCATTCCAAAGATTTGCAGGGAGAACCCCACTTCGGCATCCGGTCGAGAACTTCCACCCGCGACACGGCCCCCCGTCCGGCCGCCGCTCTGCTGGGGCGCACAGCAGAGAGGGATCCACCGCCCGCTCTGCTTCGCCTTAAGCGAGAAACGGAAGCTGGCCCGCAAGCTCTTAGTCAGTCTTCTGACTTGCGCGTCCTCTCTCTTCCATCTCTGCATTGGCGCCGTGGGAGATTGATTCTCACCCAACGTGCGGGTGCGGGTGCGTGGAGGTGGAGCTGCGCCGGCGTTAACGAGCAGATCTCTGCTGTACTGTGTTGTATATAGCCAGCCCCTCCGACAAGCCTTTCTCTGGCGGCAATTGTTCCGTTCCACTATTCCCGAGCATGGCGCTTGACGTCGGATGAAGAAAATGCGAAAAGCCAAAAAAGGAGATGATGTACCAGATAGTTCGCGTGCCAAAAATCCTGCAGGATCCATAGAACCGCGCGCACGGATGAGCTCTTACGCAACGGTACCACCTGCGAACTCCAACGGCGCTGCAGGCGTCAACGCGGCTATCTCTTCCTCGGTCTCTCCGTGATGGGATTCTGAAATGCTCGCCGGTGATGCTCGCTGATGACGGGGGACGGCTGCTCCACTCCGGGAGGCCCACTCTTCTCAATCAATTCGAAGGCGCGACAAGGTGATTGGAGGACACTGCAGCCTCGGGTCTCGAACTTTGCCCCGTGCGTCTTCACAACAAGCACTCACAAGCCTTCGGCGACCCACACGCAACGGGGCTGAGGCTGCGCGTCGCTCAGCGTTGCAACCCTTCCATCCCCGCTCTGCTCTGGCGTACTTTATTTCTCTGCCCGTGCCGTCGAACCCTCGTCCCCGTCGACCGGCTTCGTCCATTTCTTCGGCCCTTCCAAACCGCACCGCCGTGCCGCCCAAAATCCTTTTTATCGGGTACCGACGCGTCTGGATCACACTACTGTACAATAATAATTCACCCGCCCACCGGTAAGCGGGAAGGCCGCCGCGGCACGCTCTCCAGAGGCCCGTCGGAGCCGTTCCCTGTTCCCGTGTCCCCTGAATAATGTCCGCTCCCTTGAGTATATCCCTTCCCCCGAGCGTGTTTTCTGGGACTGCGACGTCTGAAATTCGGTCATCCCATCAACCCTGAAATGTCTGTCCTCAGGCATTTCTGTCACAACCTTCTCCGGTGCTCTGGGACACGCCTGAGACATCGTCCGGACCGCAATGTGTTCATCGTAAGCCACATCTGCCACCACATGGCGCACTTCCTTCCGCGGGATCGATGGCGGATCGGAAAACCTCCTGTGCTTACGAGCCATTTGCAAAACGTTCATGCAACATCGTCGGCGCTCCTACGGCGATGATCAATAGAAAAGAGTAAGGGGTGGTCCTCTGGCGAACGCTACACTATTGACCGTTGGAGTGAGTGGGGAAGTTGTACAAGGTTTGACAAATCTCTAAATTGCTCCTTTTGCGCTGCTGGCACGCTCATTCTGTCCTCCCGTCCTTACTATCCATCCCACCCTTTCCTTTCTGGGCTGGACGTGTCGATCGATGTCATTTCGAGAGCGCCGTAGGATTCCGTTCCTTGCGCATGCACGTGCTATCACTTGGATCCCTGTGGAAAAGAGACACCCGATTGACATGCTGACGCCATTCTGAAGAGTCCTTCTTTCTTCTTACTTTTTCTTTCCACGTGGTGGCTGGCCGCCACGTTTTCGGCCTGGAAGACCGAATGCAGAGGCCAGTAACAGGTCTTCGCTGCTACCACAGGTCTGCGGGCACAACGCGCTCGGAGATAAAGCCTCATAACATTTTCTTGATGGGACTTTTCGAGAATCATGATTCCGCACACGTCACAAGCCTCGATTTGCCTTCTGAGTTCCCGCCATTCTGGATTACTTTACTGCTAAGAGACTACTTTCTGTGTTCCTTTCCTTTTCCCTTTCCTTTTTTTTTTTTTTTTTCCTTCCCCTTCTCTCTCATGATGGCGCTAAGTTGTAGAGAGCGCCGTTGTCCCCGCCACGCAGCTTCCTGCCATCGCATTTACCGCAAACCACCACCCGCTGACCTCAAACCCTAATATACGCCAGCCACCAGACGACCTGTCGTCAATCCAAGCTCTCGTCCCCACACGTCGGATCCGATCCCCCTTTCCGCTTTCTCCGATCAGCGGGTAGGGCAGATGCTCCACAACGGCAGCGAAGATCTGCGGAGAGGCGAGAAAGGAAGGACCCTCCTCGACGTTCTGTGCTCCTAGACGGAACATCGGCGAGTAAGAATCTCCTGGACTCGATGCCGTGGTAAGTAAGACGGACGGCCATTGGGCGGGGATGTGGGTAAGGGGGCCGTCGTGCGCCGTGGGCTCGGGGATGGCTCGGAGGTAGGCGTGTGGGTCGAGGCGGCTTTCCCGACCGTATAGGAACGCGACTCCGATGAAATTTGCTGTTGCTGAAGGAAGTGCGTGTCTGAGATTCTTAGGTGACGTTGCGATGGATATGCTGGCGCGGGATGCCCTCGGTGGTTGAAACATGTGAATGGAGGAGATTGAGGCTCTGCCTTTCCTCGCACAAAAGGATTTAAGAGCTACGTAGATGCCGCTTGGCCGAACTGTCAAGGTAAGAATATAGAACTCCTTCCTCCAAGTAACCGTCTCTCTATTGAAGCGTTTCAATCTCAGTATGAAGTTTCTGTCCGGTGCGCAACATGATCTTCGAGTCTTCGAACGTCTACCATGAGCTCACCCATCTCCGCACGACCCTCTCCACCCATTCGCCGTCTCTTAAAATATCCACCATCGGCACTTCGCCAAGGCGTGGCGCCGCCCCGACCGTGCTTCGCGTCTCATATCTCAGCCTGTTCTTCTTCTTCGCCGCCCGCAGCCCGTACTTCCCCTCCCAGAACCCCAGGAGCTTCCGGCTCGGGTTCTTCTCCGCGTCCCGCTCGCTGTCTCTCAGCCGCTCCAGCCACTCCGCCGGCGACACGACCTCGAACGGGGGAAGCAGCCCCGTGCGCTGCAGCGCAGGCACGAAATCCCGCGTCCAGCCGAAGGTCTGCGGGTTGAGGATGTGGTAAACGCGAGCTCCGCCGTGCCGCTGATCCTCCGGCCTCCCACCCCGCGGCAGCGCTATGTCCAGGATCGCGGCGGCAGCCACATCGATGGGCAGCCAGGACGGCGTCTGAAAAGCCCCGCGCAAACGGGAAAGACGTAAAAACAATCAGCCTCGCGTTCGTCGGGGGAAGCAATCGCAACGGGGGGGGGGAAGACGGATACTCACCTCGTCCAGCGCCGGCAGCGCCCCCGTCTCGCGCACCCCGCGGACGAGCAGCGGGATCGCCTCGCGCGCGTTCCACTCGGCCGCGGGCCCCAGGTCGCCCACCAGCTGCCCGATCCGCAGCACGCGCGCCCCGCCCGCCGCCGCCGCCACGATCTTCTCCCCGACCAGCTTGCTCCGGCCGTACCCCATCTTCTGCGCCGCGGCGAGCGCGTGCGGCACCTCTTCCGGCACGACGACGGTGACGTCTTCTCCCCCATCGTCCGGGCTGGCTGCGGTGGTGGTTGTGGTCGTCGTGCTCCTCGGAAGGCTGGCCAGCCCGCCCGTCGCGGCCACGCTGCTGGCGAACGAGAGCGAAGCCGGGCGCGGCGCGCGGACGCGCAGGCAGAGCTGGAGGAGGTTGTGCAGGCCCGCGACGTGCGGCGCGAAGGCGCGGACGGGGAGCGTGAAGTTGACGGGCCAGGCGGCGTGGATGACCGTCGTGAGGCTGGCGTGGAGGGTCTGGAGGAGGAGGAGGAGGAGGTGGGCGGCGTCGTCCGGGAAACCGAGGTTCGGCTGGCTGAGGTCGGAGGTGGGCACGGCGGTGAGCTTGGAGAGGCTCGGTCGTGAGAAGCCGAGCTCGCGGGAGGCGAGGGAGGCGAGGATGCGGGACTGGGCTGCCGTGGCGTCCGGCGCTCGGACGAGGGCGTAGATGTGCTTGATGTCGGGGCGGGCCAGGAGGGAGGACAGGATGTGCGCGCCGAGACCACCGGTGGCGCCTGTGAGAAGCTTGAAGATCATCGCAGTCAGTCGGGAGAACGTTGACCTGCAGGCGGAGAGCATCGAGTGCTTACCACAACTTCTCCGTCAGGGGGTGGTGCGTCTACAGGGACATGCGGCTCGAAGACCGAGTACTTCTCCACAAGCTCTTGCATGGCCAGCAGCTCGTCTTCGTCACTCTGCTCGACGTCTTCTCCCGTGCGAAGACCGTAAAGATGCCTCGCAAGGACCTTCACGTTGCCCTTTTCGTAAACGACATTCTGGCTCAGCTCGTCGCGCCCGGCCCCCAAGTCGAGCGTCTTCCGGATCGTGCTCCACATCCGCGTCGTCTGCAGGCTGTCGACGCCAGCGGCAAAAATATCACTCTCCACGCTCTGCAGCTCGACCCCCAGATCGACCTTGAACCTCTCCATCAACCACTCCTCCAGCTCCGGCACCGTCAGCCCGAGCAGCTGCCCTTCCCCGTCCACCTCTTGACCTCCATCCCGCTCAAAGCGCCTGTACGCCTCCTCGATAACGTCGGCGAAAACGTCGTACACGCGCTGCCTCACCACCGTCCCCTTATCCGTCCTCGGCCATTCCGTCCCCGCCGGCATCGGCACGACGAGCTCCCTCGGGATGCGCGAGAACGACTCGGCGGCGGCGTTGGCGGCCTCGACCGCCTCCCAGACGGCGTCGACGAACTCGGCGGCCCCCATCTGCATGCGCGCCGCCGCCGGCGGCGAGCCGGCCTGCTGCTCCGCCCTGAACACCAGCAGCCCCGGCACCGCCCTGCCCGCGCCGAACGCGACCGCCTCGGCGACGAGCGGGCTCTGCCGCACGCGGCCCTCGATCGGCAGCGGCAGCACCTTCTCGCCGGTGACCAGCGCCAGCCGGTCGTCCAGCCGCGCCAGGTACTTCCACCACCCGCGCCGCGCCGGGTCCGGGTCCGGGTCCGGGTGGCGGGCGAAGAGGTCGCGCGTGCGCCACGAGCCCGGCGGGTCGGCGCAGTTGACGCTCATCGGCCCGCGCGAGGGCAGCGTCGCCAGCGCGACGCACTCGAACACGCCCGCCGAGATCTCGTCCATCAGGACGTGCGGCGCCGTGTGCGGCGCCAGGCGCACGTACGACCACTCCTTGTCGCCGGCCGGCCGGAGGGAGGACATGATGGCGCCGGTTTCCGACCTTTAACATTTTGTGATTTGCAAGCGTCAAAGAAAAGTTCGATCTCTCATGTGGAATCGGGACACGAGGGATGGGGAGAGAGAGAGAGAGAGAGAGAGAGAGAAAAGGAGGAGGAACCGGGTTGAAAGAGGTGGAGACGGTGGCAGGACGGGGAAAAAGGACTCACGACCCATAGTTCGCCACCAGATTCACGCCGGCCTCGACGAGCCTGTCGCCCACCGCGTCCGGGCACGCGCTCCCGGCGAACATGACCACCCTCGCCCGCGCCAGCTCCGCCACGCCGTCGGCCCCTTCGGCCAGCAGGCCCAGCACGAAGGGCACCGCCGTGACCAGCTCCGGCTTCGCGACCCGCATCGCCCGCACCAGGTTCGCCCGCGTCGTCGGCCGCGCGTGGTTGGCCATGTACATGGGCGCGCCGCGGTAGACGCAGCGGAACAGCTCCATCAGGCCGTGCGAGTGGAAGAGCGGGGAGGCGCAGAAGGCGCGGAGCCCGAGCGCGCGCGCGAAGTTGGCCAGGAGCGCGCGGTGCGAGAGCGGGATGGGCTTGGGGAAGCCCGTGCTGCCGCTGGAGTGGATGATCCAGGCCGTCTTCTCGGCTTGGAGCGACTCCAGATGGGGAGGGGTACGGGGAAGGTCTGCAGGTGCGGCTGAAGTGCGGTAGTCCGCCCGGGTGATGATGGGTAGGGACTTGAAGGATTCTGCGGGGATTGAGGCAGGAAGTTCGTTGCGGATCAGATATACTGTGCGCTGATGATCTCCAGATACGATCATGGTGCTGCATTCTGCCATTTGAAGCAGGCGTGCGTGAGCGGCGGACGTCAGACGAGGGGAAAGGAATAGGAGCGCCCAGCCCAGGCGGCCGATGGCCAGGATGGTAATGATGACCTCAAAGCTCGACGGCGCCAAGAGCGCTACAACAGGAGCCTTTGGAGATCTCGGATCCTGAGAATGCGGTCAACGGATATTACGTCTGGCATTGGAAGGGGCGGCATACTGCAGGATCCAGGCCCAAGCTCTTGTACTTTGCAGCCGCCGCATCTGCGTATCGATCGAGGTCTTTGGCTGTATGCTCTTCGAAATCATCAACATCCGTCGCGGGATACGCTACAAGGACAGGATCATGAGGGAGCGCAGCTTGTGCTTTGATGAGTCCGTCAACGGTGGAAAAAGTAGACACGGTGGCAGCCGTGGCAGTCGTGGAAATCGTGGCTGTAATCGTCTCTGACATGATGGGTGACTTGCTGATGGAGGTTCTGGTGAGGTGCTTCGCTCCCGGAATTTATGCAGTCATGGTACGGTACTTGAACTGTTCAGGCAAGCTTCGCGGTTTCTTTTCCGACGATATGCGGATGGCGGATCGGAAGTGTGGGGATGCTCGTGATGCCCACTCACGCTCACCCATTGGCTCGGAAACAGTACTGGCGCGGGGTTATGCATGTAGAACCCCTTAAAAGTACACGTCCGGGGAATCGTGCGGAGAACCTTGTATTCCCGGGCGAGATATCCAATTTCCATGCCATTTGCTAATGCTGATAAACGACTTTATGCCTAATGTAGGCATTAGTGATGCTGACCGCAGGACGTAGGGGAGGGTTTTATCAAGCGGGGCACTACTTTCTTTATCCGCAGCTGTGCTTCTTATATCCACGGGACTATTTGTGTGAAAGCCCTTTATAAGGCGTATCTGAGGCTCCACCACTGCTGCCCATACTGCCTCGTCACGAAGCAACAGCACTTTCCAACTATGGCTCAAATCACGACTAGAGGCTATCATGGCAATTCTTTCAGGTCTATCATGATAGCATTGGCTATCAGTCTAGCAGGGTGAGGGAGTCATTTTGGGCACAATCGTGCTCTTACGAGTTATATTAATCATTTACAGTCTGCTGTACGGTCTCGACACCGGTATAATCGCAACCACCATTGCTCAGTCTACGTTCAAGCGTTACATGTATGGCGCTTCTATGGATAATTCCTCCATCAACGGCGGTATTGTGTCAGGGTACTATGCCGGTAGTGCAATCGGCAGTGCAGTGGCTTCGTGGAGTATGGATGGTATTAGTCGGCGGTGGAGTCTTTTGCTGGGCTCAACAGTCAGCGTGATTGGAGCTGCCGTGCAGGCTGCTGCCATGAACCCGGCAATGATGATAGTCGGGCGCGCTTTCTCCGGATTCTCAACAGGAATGGTCTTTTCGGTTGCACCCGTCTACCTATCCGAGATGTCTCCACCGGAGAACCGCGCATTCTTGGTGGGACTAAAAGGGCTCATGAACACCATAGGTGCCTTCCTGGCCAACTGGATCGGCTATGCAGGGAGCTTTGGCAAAGGAGATGTCCAATGGCGAGTTCCGCTGGCGATGCAGGCTCCACCAGCAATGTTGCTGATGGTGTTGACGTTCTTATTACCGTATTCACCCCGATGGCGTAAGTGGCTCTCCACCGATCCGTCCGCTTAAGAAATGATCCACCGTTCACAGAGCTTATGTTTGATAATTCTCTACAACAGTCATTCAGCGAGAACGCCATGAAGACGCCACGAAAGTTCTCCGGTATCTCCACAGTCATCGTGGAGAAGATTGGATTGCATCAGAATACACCACAATGCAAAGCCAAATTGCTTTCGAGTCCGAGATGCGTCGCAGGAGCAGCTACCGAGAGCTCTTTACCAGACAATACATCCGCAGGACTCTCCTCGGCTGCCTGATCGTAAACATGACCAAGTTGTCAGGTTCGAATATCATCCAGGCCTACCAAACAGTCATGTACAATGCACTTGGATTTGAGGGGCAGACGGTCCTACTGATTGCGGCTTTGTACGGTTTCATGGCAGTGATCGGGCAGATTCTGAGCCTCTTCACGCTTTCAGACTTTTGGCCGCGGAAGCGGACAGTGAGTAAGTACTATTGATTGCCATCTGATAAGTCCTGTCGATACTGACTTGTGGCTTACTCGCAGTTACTGGCCACGCTTCACTTGCGGTCACTCTAAGCATCTTGACCGCTTTGAGCAAATTTTACCCAGACTCGCACAACTTATCGGGCTCGCGCGCCGGTGTCGCCTTCATATTCCTCTACGCCTTCCTTTACTCCTACTTCTTCAACACTGTCAACTGGGTGCTGGTGGCAGAAATATTTCCCCTCCATCTGCGGGCACGCGGAAATGGCTTTGCAGTCTTCACGCAGGCGATCACCGCTATCTGGCTTAGCTACGCTGCCAGCATCGCCTTCGACAAGATTTCGTGGAAGTTCTACTTCGTCTTCATTGGCTGCAACATGTTTGCCGGAACAGTGTACTGGATTTTCCTACCAGAAACAAATCAGATGACCCTCGAACAGGTGGCCGCTGCATTTGGAGACGAGATTGCTACGGATAAGGAGCAGATGTCCGGCGTAAGAGGAGAAAATAAAGGCGACAGTTCTGTGGCTCATGTAGAGGTTGTGGAAGAAGACGGAGAAGGATATGACAGGTCGTGAAATATGTTTCAGCCTCTATGTCCATCTTCGTTTTCTGGCAAGGTTGATCACCAATGCGTCACCTAGGTGGAAAGAGAAGTCGTTTTTTCGGATCATAGGAAAATGGCAATTGAAAAATATGAGCGAGCCTCGGATAGGGCATAGCTCATGAGGGAGTTGAAGCAGCGTCCGGACGTGGATGTTGGATAGTATAGACAGAATTTACATCGGGATGATTGCTTCAACTTCTCATGCGGGCTTGTCATTTCGAATACTGCTTTAGTGTAAACCCGCGCTGGAGCATCTGCATCCCGGATACTGGTGGGAGAGGCTGACATGATGTAGAATCACAGGTAGTGTTGTCCGACGAATTACGTACGCCGGACAAGAACCATGTTGACGAAATGGCCCTGAATAATTGATGCTCTACTTCCATCACTAAAGTGGTCCGCAAGGAGCCCCAAAACCTCGGCCGCCCAAAGGGCGATGATCTAACCGAAAGTAGCAATCTTCTCGAAAGACAAACACCACCCAATACCCGCATTCTCAACAGCTCAGCCAAGACAACACAGACTGAACAACGCAGCATCGCAACCAAAGATCTCTCCCATCCTCGTCGATGAGCGGTGAGCGGACAGGGAAGATCGGCCAGTGGGAGAAAAGTCATCCAGGCAGCAGCGAGCACAAGCCACAACGAGGCTGACACACGGCCTCGTCTGTCTGCCTCGCCCGGCTCCTCTGAATATTAATATCCGCTTCGACCGCAGAAGCCATGTTTGTATGATCAAGCCATCTCAACATCGCCTTTGGCTGTACCGGTCTCAACCGCAATCCACTGCAGGCCTCCTCCGCCGAGACACCCACACCGCAGCCCTCACGGACCAAAACGCTCACCACCACCACCACCGCCGCCGCCGCCGTCTCAAAATCAAGATCCGCAGCTCCGCAGAGCCCACCGTCGCAATGGCATCCCAACCCCCACCCCAACCCCCACCCCTGACCATCCCCTCCTCCTTCCTCACCGGCCCCGCCCCGCCCACCTGCACGACCACGCGCCTCGACTTCGCCGCCACCCCGGTGCCCGCCTACGCCAACTGCTACGCGACCGTCATCGACGACGCGCTCACGCCGAGCGAGTGCGCGACCCTGCTCCGGCTGGCGCACGCGGCCAACGGCGGCGGCGGCGGCGGCGGCGCCTGGGAGCGCGCGATGATCAACGTCGGCGGCGGGCGGCAGGCGCTGGCGACGGAGACGCGCAACTGCGGGCGCGTCATCGTCGACGCGCCCGACGTCGCGGCGCGGCTGTGGGCGCGCGTGGCGCCGCTCGTGCCGGAGCTGGCCGCGCTCGAGGGCGCGCGCTGGTGCGTCCCCGGCCGCGGGCGTGCGGGCGGGTACGGGCTCGGGCTCGGCAGCGTGCTGCACGACCGCCAGGTCGCGCGCGGCGAGCGGTGGGCGTGCGCGGGCTTGAACGAGCGGCTGCGGTTCCTGCGCTACGAGCGGGGCGAGTACTTCCGGCCGCACCAGGACGGCGCGTACGAGACGCCGGACAAGGCGCGGCGGTCGTTCTTCACGCTGCACCTGTATCTGAATGACGGGGAGGAGGTGGTGGTGGCGGGCGAGGAGGACGGGGAGAGGGGCAGTCCGTTCGTGGGCGAGGTCGAGGGCGAGCCGGCGGAGCGGCTGAGGGGCGGGGCGACGACGTTCCACGGGCCGGAGGATCTGTTCACGCTGTCGTTTGGTGAGCCGGATCCGGGGGCTCTGGGGAGGAAGGTCGAGGTTTTCCCGAAGGTGGGGAGAGTGCTGCTGTTTCAGCATCGGCATATGCTGCATTCGGGCGCCGACGTGCTAGCGGGCGTCAAGTACACCATGAGGACGGACGTCATGTATGCGAAGGAGGCGAGGGAAGAATAGAGGGTGAGAGACGAAATTAAGGGGAAGAACTTCGCCGAACCTCTATGTTTGGGAGACTCCACCAGTATTATCCACTCATCGCGTTATGAGCTTGGTATTCACCGAACTATTTGTAAGAGGAGTATGGCTGATATTCAATTTTTCCTACAAGTGCAACAGCTTCAAGATGAAATGATCGTTAATGCCAACTCTGAGACGACGGACTTCAAAGCAAGGCTGGCAGAATTGTTGCTTGTGTGCTGAACAAAGCACGGATGAAGCCGGCCAGATCTTACTTCACAAGTTGAATAATGGTTATTAAGTTCGACAGAAACAAGTCTTTATGTTTCCTGAACTTTCTGATCTTCTAATGATGCATACCATGGAATTTCTGGAATGTTAAGGCTCGTTTCATGTGGAAAAAGGATTGTGAAGACAAAAGACTGTAAGCTATGGTGTGAACTGTCTATCCGACATACACAGTAACTGAGCAGAGCCCGCTGGTGTTCAGTCAAGTTTTCAGGAGCAGATCGCATGTTGAGGCGTATCTGACGCTCTTCGACTCTGTGAGTCAAGTATCACTGTTAACATCGTTGGCAGAGGCGGAAGTAAGTCATGCACATACGCTACTCATAAGCTTCTGATAGCTCACAAGATATCTACCGGGAGCCCGATAACTACTTTCAGCTTTCAAAGTTTCCTGAATAATCTATCCGGGTGCGTTGCCAAGAGCCATGCGCAAGAAAAGTTGCAGCAGTCTCCGCAGCGTCAGAAACGAAGGCAATTTTGCTGGTTTCGAATTGAGAGTTCCCGTATCTTGATCGATCAATACCAAAGGCAACCCCTTCTGAGCATGTAGCTCCACACGGGGGCCAGGGCCGGATGAAACCCTTCCGAAAAGGCACGACTTTGCGGACTGGCATAAATAACCTTGCAGCATCGGCCCTTCCTCAATGTTATATCAGGCCGATTACTGACTCAACCTCCCCACAAAAGGTGAGGTATTCTGACACCGTAGGCATTCTACGGGAAGGAACTGGAAAGTTACGATGAAGCTTGCACTGGTACGAATATAGAATCGCCCTGAGAAAGTTGTTTGGAATCGTCCGGAAACCACAAATCCCGTCGGGTATATAAAGCCTTCAAGTTTAGTCGGATTCATTCGAACATCGCTCCTCATCTTCATCACAAAAAATTTGCTGTTCCTTTCAACATGCGTCTCGCATTCCTGACCGGTTTCTTTCTTGCCTCCACCGTGGTTGCGGCGTCACCTCAGCCTGGTGAGGAGGGACTTCTGGACGTAGCTCAAGCAGAGGTCTTCCCCAGACAAATTCCATGTTGCGGAAACGTATGTCTCTCCATCCTTTACTTGTGCAGGAAACTGGCTGATCTGAGCGGAAGACTTGCTGCGCTCATACTGAAAACGGCAGGGTATACGAACCTCCAAGAGGAACATGACTCCTCTTCTGACTAACTTATTTTCTCGGTAGTGCATCGGCTGTGATCCGAACTGCGGATGCAACTGTGGTTGTTAGTGCAAACTATCGAGCTGTGATAGACGTTTAAAGTGGTCTATTTTGGATCGGAAGGCCAGACAGTTGAGGGAATTTGCCGTGGAGGGCTTGTCTTGATGATGCTGGTAGATAGCTTCATACTTACCATGATATAGCGAAGAATTTGACCGACGCTGGAATCTACTGTATAGTCTCTCCACTGTCCCCATCCTTCTTTTTTGTCTTCTACGGTAGCCCGCGTTCGTGGCAGCCGATGTCCCCATCCTTCTTTTTTGTCTTCTACGGTAGCCCGCGTTCGTGGCAGCCGACTTGGACCTAAGTCTGTTCCGCACTTGCCACAACTAATCAAGACATCAAATCAGAATGGCTGCGACCCTGAATGCATTCATCTGAAAAAGAAAAAAAACAAGGGTGTTGCAGCGACTGAGCTGTAGGAAAAGCTGCCGAGACATCTGGGGAAATTGGCGCTGGAGGATATCGAATTCAAATGCGTGAACCAACGCGTCAAGAACTTGATGTCGATTATTCATAGCGAGAGTGTGCGTGAGAATGAGTGAGATAAAGAGTAGTATGTCTCATAGAGAGAGATGGAAAAAATCAGGGGCTACAGCACGGATGCAGCACATTAAAGCTTAAAGGGAAAAATAGGAGGCAGAGAGAAAGAAAGAAAGAAGAGAGAGAGAGAGAGAGAGAGAGAGAGAGAGAGAGAGAGAGAGAGAGAGAGAGAGAGAGAGAGAGAGAGAGAGAGTACGGCGTTCAAGCCCAACCAAATACTACTCAGAATGCGGCCATGCAACAAGGATCTCTGTCATAAGCACCAGAAATTCAGCAGACGCAGAGCATCATCAATGTTGATTCTCCATTCCGGGATCAAAACCACGGATTGAAGAATGAGAATTGAAGAGTGAATAACACATGTAGCCAAATCCTACACTCCCCCGTACCATCAGCAACAGCAAAATCTCTTATCAAAAGAAGCCAACCCCATCTCTCTCCAATCAAACCCCCCACTCATAGTTCCGCACCACCGCTACAAACCCCCTCCTTCCCCGCATTCGCATCCCTCCACGCCCGACCGACCCTCTCCACGACGCCAACCAGCGGTGCGCGCTTCCAGGTACCCCGTTCGACGTGGCTCTGCAGGAGCAAACACCACAAGCTGGCCGTGCTAGCGAGCCAAAAGGCGCGGACGGCGGCGCGGGTCTCGCGGCGGATGTTGACGTGGCGGTGGGCGAGGTGGTAGAGGATCGTCAGAGTCTTTACGCAGTTTTTCCACTTTGTGTCAATTTTCCGACACTGTTTTGATAGAACGGAGGAAGGGGAAGGAGTGGTGGACTTACGCTGGCAATGCAGATCCATGCGGGAAGCAGGAGACGCGGGTCAGAGCTGGCGCCGGAGAGGTGGAGCCACCAGGACGTGGTGTAGACGTTGATGGCCGAGATGGTGAAGAGGCGGACGAGCGTTGCGGCAGGGGTGTAGTTGAGGAGCCTGCGGGGTGACACGTCAACTGTCTGTGTCATTTGATATAGAAATTTCGTCTTTTCCTCGCCAGTGCTCCATCCGCTCTTCCTTCTCCATACTTGCTCCTTGCTCCTGGCCCATCTCGATACACCGCCTCCATGTGGCACTGCTCTCTGATATACTCCCGCTTCCATGCAGACGGAGCACGAACGGGGCGGCGCTGACGAAATCAACGAAAGGAGCAGTTCCTTACCATCTCGACATGAGGCAGTCCGCGAAGTAGAACGACAGATATCCCGAAGCCCCGCACTGCACGAAAAGCACCAAAAGATCAGCCAAAAAAAAAAATCCCGACTTTACACTCTCACCCTCAAACCACGTCTCTACCAACCCCCTCTTTCTTCCCTTCCCTCTCCCCACCTCACCCAAATCCCCAACGAGAATGACAAGGGGGAAAAAAAAAAAGCATCACTCACCCACAACCCCGCCAACGCCACCTCCGTAACCACCAAACTCGCCGCCTCCCCGCCCACGCCATCGCCGACGCCCCCGCCCCTCCACCCGCCCGTCCCCCACTCCACATCCCTCTCCACGCCGCCCCTCAGCAAGCTCACCACCAGCCGCCATACCAGCGCCACGCACCGGCCGAACCACCAGATAGCCGGCGCGGTCGCCAAGCCGCGACACAGCAGCAGCGGGACGTGAAAGGACTCCTTAATCCCAAGCAACACGGCGACACGGGGGTGGAGAAGCGCGGTCGACGCGGTGTTGTCGTCGTCGTCGTCGTTCGGCTTCGCCGCGGCGGCGTTATCCTCGTTCGCGGCGGGAGCGGAGGGAGGATGAGAAGGAGGATGGGGAACGGGATCGTCGCGGGAGAGGGTGCGGGACAGGTCTGGGGACGACGAGGACGAGGTGGCGGCGATGCGGGCCGCGGCGCTGGAGCGGCGCCGGGCTTGGAGGATTTGCTGTTGCTGCTGTTGCTGCTGCTGCTGCTGCTGCTGCTGTGTTGGTGCCGCTGCGGTGCTGCTCATGGCCATGCTGGGTATCGTTGCGTTGGCGGGATTGGACGCGCGGCGAGAGCCTGGGAGGGAGGACGAGGCGCCTATCGGGTGGTGGTAGGGTGTCGGGCGGTCATCTTGGGCTAGAGGATCTTTGGGTGTGTATGACGGAGGAGGCGTGGAGGGGACGATGGGTGGTTGTTGCTGGGCTTGGGTGAGCGCGATGGGTGCGGATGCGGCGAAGGGGTGACGCGGTCCAGGACGGGGACGGTGGTGGGGCGGCGGAGTCGCCATCTAATTATCTTCCCTTTCCCTTCGCCAGGACGTCCGGAAGGTGGCTGCTGGAGCGTATCCGATATGATGTTCGGAAGATGGACTCGCTGGTGTTCGTTTCCGTGGAGCCTGTGGTTGGGATGAATGCGAAAGGCTGGGTCCCGACTGGGTTATTTGCGGCAGAGATGGAGCAAAAATATAAAATAAAACAAAACCAGAGAATTGCGAAAGGACCTGCTGGATGAATACAAGCACAGCCAAGACTGGTCGGCAAGCAAGCCGAACTAGCGAATAGCTGGGTGCACGCGCTGATTATGGGCAGGAGGGTGTCCGCGCGTCATTGAACAGCCAAAAACAGAAGCAGAAATGCCTGGACAAAAGATGTGGTTGACTGCAGACGAGAGACGGAGATGGAATAGGATAGCGAGGGAGCGAGCAGTTGGCGAAGAGGAGACGTGGTGTCTGGCGAGGCGTAAGGACAGAGGAGATTGGGACCCTGTTTTTTACCTCGTGGGCACGCGTTCAAGGCATGACGACAGGGCTGCCGACGCTGCCGCTAGCAAGGAAGGTGGGGGCAGGGAATGGGCAGAGAAGGAAAAAAAAAAAATAAGGGAGGGCTGGTGGCGGAGAAAGGAACCGCTTGATCCGGGCACCAGAGTGGAGCACGGCTTGCGTCTTCCAGCCGATCGCGCGCGCAGCTTGGAGCGGAGCAGTAGATGGACTGCGGCACCGAGCAAGGGGAGAGAGAGGGAGAGAGAGAGCGCTGCAGGTAAGGCTGGAGAGTGCGAGAGGGGCAAAGTGTGGTCGCGCTTGCGCTTGGAGCCGAAGCGCAGCCTTTCCCCGGATTCTGATTACGTGTAGGGCTTAGCGGGCGGACCCTGAGCCAGCCTGGCCCTGAAAGTCGAAACAGGGTGGAGCTGAGCTGGGTGCACGCCCCGATCGTCCGTCCTCCGTCTCCCGTCATCTTCGGCTTGCTCTAGACTCTATTCCATGTCGGTACATGTACAATGCATGCTTACAATTCGCCCTTTACACTCTCCCGCCCATTGAACAGCCCGCAAAATTGGCACCATGCCATCACATCTCCCCATCCCATGCCTTCAAAATCTTCTCCCTTGGTCAACTCTATTATCTCGCCTTGTGTCTGTACCGTTTATTCGAGTTTATCCGCGTTCGTCTCGTCCACCAACCCCCACACAAACCAACTCTCCTCCTTGCCCATCCACATCCTCTTCTGCAGCACAAAGTACTCCTGCACATCCCTCGCCTCCTGTTGCATCCTTTCCATCGTCACCTCCCCATCCTCGCCCACAGGAAGCTCCTTGCCCGCCGCATCCACCAGATTCTCCTTCCCGTTCCTGCCCTTCTTCAATGTTCCCTTCACCAACGCCTGCTTGGACTTTATGCGGAAGATGACCTGTCGAACGCAGCACGGCTTCTCCTTCGTATTGACCCCGGGTACGGGTATCTTCGTGACGCGGTCAGACACAATGCGTGGTTGCGAATTTGATAATCGCGCCCAGTAGTAGCGTTCGTCGGGCTTTCGTGCATTGATGCGGGAGCGGAAGGTCCGGAAGATGCTGTCGGTGCATATGCGAGAGAGGTGCTCTACGTCGCCGCTGGGAGGAAGTCAGCACCCACCGTGGATCCCAAAAGGCAAATACCGCCGACGGAGCTCTTACTAGGCAAAAGCAGTGTACATGTCCTTATGCAGCTGGAGCGCAAGCTTCCGGAGACCTCGCCTATTGATGACCGGCCTGGGCTTCTTGACTGTCGTAAACTTGTACACGATCCGGCTGTCAACAAGGAAGCAGATCGTCAGCTCCAAATCGCCATTTCTTTCACCACTAGCACGGCCGGAGACTGACCTACCTTATGATATCGTAGAACCTCGTCTTCACCCACGTTTTCTCCACCGTCCACCTCAGCTTCGGCTCCGACAGCAATCCCGGCAGACGCGGGCCCGTGGGCCTGACAAAAGTATCTACCAACGCACGCAAGAGACTGTCAGTGCAACCCATCCTTCATTGTGGCCGTCCAAAAAAAAGAAAAAAAAAAGGTCAGTCCGTAACCGGCAAAGAGTCCTCCTCGTCCTCAAATTGCCATTGAGAAGCATGTGAAGAAATGCGTCGCCTTACCAGGCATCAACCCCATGTCCGTCGGAAGCTCGTCCAGGTTGTCCATCGTCATCGTGCTTGTGTGCGGCATCGCCTTGCGCTTCTGCATGTCTTTGACCATGCGCTTCATGCCCGCCGACATCTCCGACGCTTGTCTCGGAGCCGACGTGGCGAATTCTCTGCTCCCATTGCGCGCCAACGACAATATCCTCGACGAATGGCCGCCGTACCGTGTCTGGTCGTTCGTCGTGGCGGCGGCGGCGGCGGCGGGAGAAGAAGACGACGTGACAAGGCATTGGTAGGACGCAACGCGCGCGGCGGGACGGAGGGCGGGGAGAGAGAGCGGCGCGCGCCGAATGGCTAGCGACGAAGCCATTGTGGGCGGTATCGACGAGGTCCGCTGGATGCGAAGGTGGAAAACAAGCCGCCGGCGGTCCTAGTGTTGATCTCGACAGCCACAGATCGCGCGCGGAGGATGATCGGATGGGTTGCTCGAAAAAGTTGGAAGCTTTGACCAGGTTTAATCACGTGTATGTCTGCACGACGACCATCCTGCAATGTCCAATGAATAACCTGCTCTTTCCTTGACAGGGCATTCAGAGGTGAAGGTTATATTCAGACGTACCGACACATGCTATGAAACTCCGCTCGCTCCCCGCTGAAAACTCAAGAGGTATATCCTGCTATCGCTCGCAAACAAGACGCCAGCGCGATCCCAAGCACGCCAAATGCATGAAGGTTCTCCAGACCACGCTCGTCCCCATCCAGCAACAATGGCTCCGGCAAAATGCTCCAGACGGAAACGCCCACCATGAGATGCCGCCCTAGACGCAAAGACCTTCGGATAGCCACCAATACCCTCGACTCACCTCTCCCCATTCCTCCTGACATAATCGCTAAACCCCATCAACCCCAGCCAAACCGCCTCCTCGCACCTGATGGTCCGACTCCCCTGACTCGGCACCAGGTTGACCCACGCGTCGAAAATATCGCCGACGTTCTTCCCGGTCACCCCCTTCGCGACCAGTTCCTCGTCCGCCATCGCCGCGACCTCCAGCCCCGCCACGCCGCCGAAGACGATCAACAAATGCCTGAACCCCTCCGGCAGCCTCCCCGCTCCACAGCCTCCGCCTCCACCGCCTTCCTCCCTCCCGCCGCCAGCGTCCACCGGCGCGCCCCCGCCCCCGAGGATCGACGACAGCGGCAGGCCGCGCTCGCTCGTGCCCACCGACACGTCGTACCCGCCGTCCCAGGGGCACTCGGTGAACACGGCCGACAGGCTGCCGGCCCGGCGCGTCTGGTAGCCCCAGTAGTAGCCGGCCTCCTCGCGCGGCTGCGCGGGGCCGATCGCGCGCGCGCGCAGGCCCTCGTACGCGCCCGGGGCGGCCGGGCTCGCGAACTTGAGCGTCACGCGGGTGCGGGGCGGGACGGGCGTCGGCATTTCATCGTCGTCGTCGTCGTCGTCGTCGTCGCAAAGGGTGACCGGGTGCGGGAGGCCGGCGTCGACGAGCGTGGGGGAGGAGAGGGCGCCGGCGATCATGTCGGGGGCGATGACGGCGAGGTTGGTGAACATGGGCGGCGGTGGCGGCAGCGCCGCCGCCGCCGCCGCCTTCTTGTTGCCGTTGTTCTTCTTGCGCTTCTTGCTGCCGTTGGTGGGCGGGCGGAAGCTGGGCGCGGGCGGCGAGCCCGAGTGCGAGCCCGAGTAGGAGCCGCTGGTGTACGAGCCGGTGTGGCTGCTGGAGTCGTCGAAGATGGCGGACGGGTCGAGCACGACGCCCTCGCGGTACTGGCACCACTCGTCCGCGCGGAGGTGGTGCGGCATGTCGAGCGAGGGCAGCGTGCCGGCGGTGCGCAAGTTCGGGTGCAGCGGGAATAGGGCTTTGCGCAGGTTCGGCGGCGTCTCCAGGTAGGAGAGCAGGTGGTAGAGGAAATAGTCCGGGTCCGAGTAGCCCGTGTAGGTCGTGTAGTCAACAAGGCCGTTGCCGTGATGGTGGCCGTTGTGCAAGCCGTTGTGCAGGCCGTTGTGCAGGTGGCCGTTAACGGCGCCACGGCTTCCCTTGTTCAGGACCTGGCTCTGGCCGTCGTCGAAGATGACAATCTCGTCGACGGTGAAGACGGCGGCGGCGCGCGCGATGGCGCCGGCCATGGCCGTCTTGAGGTCATGCGATTGAGCACTGCGGCACAGTCGCAATTAGGACCAGCACGGATCGAGGGCCATTGAGGGTGTCCTTACTTCGCGATTATGCTTCCTGGCAGGGCAATGCTCAGGGTATGGGATCGGCCTTTGGTGGGGGTGTAAAGGGCGGTTGGCTTGATGGTGTCGGCGCCATTGCTGCTTGCGTTTGCCTGGCGCTCGGCCTGGTGCAGGACGACGTTCGGGCGCTTGCGTTTCTGGGCGAAGATCAGCTTCCGGCACGCGTTTCGGGAGGGAACAAAGGGATGGCTGACCTTGGATTGGGAGAGGATGGCCATGGTCTTAGTGCGGCTGGATGTCGCGTGTTCGAGATTTCGCAGCCAGCCGTCGCGATCAGGAACCTTGCCCATCGACAGAGGCCTCCTGCCATCAGCCTTACGCACGGCCCGCGACGACGTCACACAAAGCGGGACCTGGGATGCCGTGAAAATCTCCTGGCGCGAGTCTTCAGGGCCATGCTCAAGTCCCTCATGCGGATAATGTCTCCCATAATCTGGTTGCGCAATGACCGCCGAATTGCTCGAAGGAGCCTCATAGGGATGCCAGTGCATCGCCGGGCTTCCCCGCATTCCACCAAGCTGGCTTAGAGCTCTCTGACTCGCGCCTTAGCCGTTCGGCCCCGGCTGATCTGCCGTCGTAAGGCTTCATCCGCGCCGGCGCTATTCCCCTTATCTTGATCCGGCCGCGTGCCTCACTAGCCTTAGCCTTTGTTCTTCAGGTTTTCTATCCAGAATTTTCTTGTTTTCTTTTTCTTTTTTCCCTTTTCAACCAATGTGCGTCCGGCACCCTTGTCCGGCAATAATATCGTGCCACTGCCATGTAACACCCATTGCAGATAAGAGGGGAAAAAAAAAAAAAGAAAAACCGACACGGCGCACTGTTGTTATCGTTGCTTGGTTTTTTAGACTGCATTCCAGTGTCGCTAGCTCACTAATGATCTCAAATACCTCAACCTGAGCACACAATACGCACAATCGTCAAAATCTGTCCCGACACAACTGTCTGGAAATCGATTGTATTCGCGTCGAGCCGGAATATTCGTATGCGAAGCCAGTACCACAAGTCCTGCGTAAGGAAACATCATAGGTGCGTATGCGGAGCCGACATAATCATCTGGATGCAAATACTACCGTCGTGTTGAACGTAAACAGCCGGATGACAGCTTCAACTACGCAAACGCTATATCGTTGAACGAACTTATGCTGCAGTATCTGTGGATTCGATCTCTGACCCTTCTTGTTGCGTTGAGCTTTTCCTGTAAGATTGGGAGCTCGATTGTCCCATTATGCTTATCCACGTCATAGATCCTCGTTGATGAGCCCCGCTCGTGCAGGCGAAGCGGGAAACAGTCTTGCTCCAACGAGGCAGCTGGAACATGCACTCAGACAAGTTGCCTGTATCTAAGGCTACGATTTTCTCATACAATTCGCTAATTCCGGTGAGAGGCCTTGAATGCCCACACCCGAATGAGTGCTTCAACTCCGTCTGTCTCCGGTATCGAACCCTTCGGAATGATCTCCTTACAGCGAAAATACCTCCCAAGCACCTCGCTTGAAACCATATATCCTTTCTCATGAAATGGCATTCGTAGCTCAGCGGGCAGCAGCTCTAGCACTATGAGCAGACAATGTTGGTGCCTTGCGTTCTTTGTCTAGACTCATGTCACTATTCTCATGACGATCCTAAACTCAAATGGGAAGCTCTAGCTGTTCCCTTTGAAGGCAATAGAGATTCTCTGGGTGACATGGATACATGGCAAACGATTAGGGACGGATGAGCAACGATCATCTCCCAGTTTTTAGGCCTATGTTTGCGAGTAGTGCGGTGAGGCTCTTTTTTGTGGGACCGATAGTCAGTTGAGGTGACTACATCGTACTTCTCTTACTATATTAATGCTTCGCGCTGCCATTTCCCACTAATTCAAATACACACACCTCAGAACCGCTCTACAAACGCGCTCAAAAGGGGGCTATATCTACTGGACGTTAAACTCACAAATTACTTGCTCACCTCGACTTGGTCGGAGGATTCTTCCCCCAGCCTCCGCTTATCTACTCGGGATTATTGAAGCTCCCGAGGTACCGGTGAACATGTGATTTTAAAGCAGTCGTCTAGCCGGGAATCCTATGGACATCCATAAACTTTCAAGTCCGAATTTTCGCTTCAACTGCGCATGCGTTGCCCGGCTGGTTCCAATACTTTCGACTCCAACCCGTAGGTGTCGATCATTAATGCCATGTCAAACCGTAGCCTGATGGGAACCTGCTTAGGCTACTAAGTAGTCCAATCCTCGGCACAGCAACTGCCGCCGGAAACTTCATCCCTCCATGGTCTCTCCACTTCCGGTTATCGGCAACATCGATGACCCAGACCTCAATAATCGACTCTTGCCCACCGCAGATAATGCAGAAGAATAAAGGTCAAATGCCGAGGCTGCGGGACTTCTTCGCTCGTACTTTTCTGTTACATCAATTAAGGCGTTTGGCGTGGGAGGTCGTGGCGCCGACCACATACGGCAAAAGAAACGATGAAACCTGGTTTAGCGAGAGGAGATGAAACGAGTTACATGTTTTGTTCTATAAGGAGAAGAAAGTTTGAGTCCCCGACGACTACACCGTCACCGGCTGCACGGCCACCCGCTGACTATTTGCTGCCGGCACTTGGAGTCGCAGCAACCGCTGTCGCGACAAGGGTGGTTTGCCGGAAGTTCTAGAATCCAACTAGTTGGAGGTAATGGCGTGGGGAGCCGATTATTGTTGACGTCTGTAGCGACATGTCAGTTCTTTCTTTTGCTGCCTCGGCCTGTCGATATGTCTGAGATTGCGCAGGATAACGATCGTCTTGTCCGTCCACGAATGAGCTTGTATGCGATCCAGATTTCTTTTCCTTGTGCGCATAGCCAGCCTGCAAAAAGGAAATTGGCAGTAGATTGCTCTAGATGTGTTGTCTTAGACAGTCGTTCCGCGATAGGCCGACGGTTGGGGTAATCATGCAGGGCTGTGGTACCTCGGCACAGTAGCAGACGGATGGTGGTGAGGTTTGGGGATTTGCAGACCCCTCACAACGCCCAGCTCCCCTCTCCGACCGCCGGCGCCATCCGCAAGCAAATTAAAACTGGAGTCTTCCTGCAGGTGCAGTGCCTTCTGTGGCTGGATCCAACCCGGCAAGAGCCGCCCGTTTGCCAGGGCTGGTGAAGCTTGGTCGTCAGCAGACGGCGCCTTTTGTTTGGAATTGATGCATTCCGGAAGCTGCACCGCCGCACTGAAAGTCCAGCCTGTGTCCAATCGCACCAGAAGGCTGTCCCGGGACCTGGGCAGCGGGAGGAAACGCCGATGCCAGGGATCACCAGCGCCTTTGAAACGGATAACTTGTATGAAGTCCGCAAGGCTCCCCCTGCTCGTCCATAATGCTTGTCATCACCTAGACGATCGGCCGTCTCGCCCATCACTCTCGCCACCACGCAATACGACTCATGCGGCGACTGCCATTGGAGCCAGAACGAGCTGGCCATGGGTGATGTGGCTTGCGCCAACCGTTAGCCTGCCCGCGACCGGCGGCACTAGGAACCCACTGCCGTGCTAGGGCCAAACATCCCCAGCCTTGATACACCCGTCGACTCGGCTTTCCGTCTGACTGCTGCCACTCTCGCTGACCCCACACACTCAATCCAGCCAACCAGCGCACAGAAACACCCTCTGCCAGTCCTCGATGGCCTCGGTCCATCACCGCCAGGACGGCCAGTCCACATCCGCTCTCCTACCAAGCCTTGATCGCATGAACGGCAAAGCCAGCCCCACCACATCGAAGTGCTCTTTCACTATCCCCATCCTGAACAGAATCCTACCCATCGTGACTGCTCCTTTTTGACTCGCGATACGTACTTTCTCCTCCTATGCAAACAGCGACTCAGAGCTTAGCTGGGCCCCACTCATGCTCGGCCCGCGGACTCTCACTTCGCTATCTGCTCTGTAATCCATGAGAAATATTCTCGACCTTCCGGACAAGGCAGTGTCCTTCCGGATTACCACCCTAAACCGCTTTCCTCGACACGGCGTCACTACACTTCTGCAACACCGCACAGCCCTCGGGCGCTACACCGCGGGTGGTCCAGGAAATAGTGCCCAGCTCATTCTCCAAGCCTTCGAAGCGTCTAAATTATCGAGCTGACTAGTGCCGATGCCCTTCACTATGCTTATACGCAAGGTACAGATCACTCTTCCTAGCAAATGACGTGCTCGAGCCAACGCCTCAAAACACTGAGGCGTCACAGCAATTGGTTAACCTGCGCAGGTCTCAGATGCTGTGGGCCCAAGCTCTCTGCGCTGATCCGATCTCTCCAAGCCACAGTTGGCGGGAAGGCATCCAGAAAGAAACAGGGATGGAACGAAAACTGCCCAACAGGTAAGAGCTGCCATCCTTCCGTACCGCGGCGACGGTAGGTATGACGACCATGGCGGAACCTTCGGCCCTACTTCGTACTGCCTCCCCTACGATGTTATGTGCTGCTGCCTGAGAAAGTTGCCGCGGCTCTTCTGCCGTCTGCCTATGCAGGTAAGTCCGTAGCTGCTGTGTCATCTGTCAGGTGGCGTTGACAGTTCCTGAAGAGAGGTAAGTATATAAGACACTGTCACATCCAACGGACCAGTATCTTCTGCATTAAGCCGACCGGTTCGCACTCGTTCATCTTCCATTCTGCTCTTTCTACATTCGTCACAGCTCCAGTAGCTTCACTTTTCACCAGTCCAATATACAGCCTTCACTTCCCCAACACAACATCAACACAATGGTTGCCGTCACTCCCCAAATCCTTCTGGCGCTGGCCGCTACGGCTATGGCCCTCCCTTCCGACAAGCCTACCCGCGTTGAGGCTCGTACTCCCCAGTTTTCCATCCCGGATGGCGGAATTGGTCTTGGCGGCAGCTCCAGCGCCAACGACGTGACCTCCGGCTCTTGCAAGCCCGTCACCTACATCTTTGCCCGTGGAACGACCGAGACAGGTAACCTCGGGACGACCGTGGGCCCTGCTCTGAAGCAGAAACTCGAGCAGGCCCTTGGCGCCGACAAAGTTGCCAGTCAGGGCGTCAACTATCCGGCCGACTTCGCCGGTGCCGTCCAGGGTAGCATCAGCCCGAAGACCGCATCCGGAAGCACCAACTGCGCGCAGTTGGTTCAGCAGGCTGTGTCGAAGTGCCCTGAAACCAAGATCGTCCTGGCGGGCTACTCGCAGGGCGCTCAGCAGGTGCACGGATGCCTGATGAACCTGGATTCCAGCGAGGCCAGCAAAGTTGCTGTAAGTGCGCCCCTTCCCGTGCATCTTGCCATAAGAGAGATTGAATGCTGCACCATACATCTCACGATATTCACTCATCATGACCCACATCATGCTCAATCACACCTCGTCCCCTTCTTCAGTCAGGACCTATGTTTTCCACCCGTAATCAGAATTAGCACTCCGACACAGATGCTGACATTTTATCCACAAACAACAGGCTGCCGTCACCTTCGGCGACCCTCTCCGCGCTCAACCTTTCCAGAACATTGATGCTAGCAAGACCAAGATCTTCTGCGCGACCGGCGATCTCGTCTGCACGAACCAGTTCATCATCACCCCCGCTCACTTGTCCTACGCCACTGCCAGCACTGGGCCCGCTGCCGAGTTCATCCAGAGCCAGCTCGGCTCCTCTTAGATCGGCAACGACTTGTAAAGGACGGGGAAGGAAAGGTATGGAAAAAAAAAAAAATACTGGGCATAAGCGCAGGATTGCATTGGATTTTAGCACCTCGTACAACCTGATGCACGATTCGTTCGGCTTCCACTCATCATAACCACACTGATTCCTATTCGTCCTTGCCACTTCACATTTCAACCCTTCATTTCTCTGTGGATTTTTCTTCGCTTCAAATTTTGCCAGTCTTTAAGGATTGGCAGCATTGATCTGTCAGACATTGCCCTTTTTTTTCTGCGCCTTTTTTTTTTTTTCATTTTAGCATAACGACCAAAAAATGAACAAAACGACATTCTGCCTATCAGCAAGTTAAGGTTCAGCCAAACATCAAATTCGGCACTTCACACAGCGAATTACTGTCAGCCACCTCAACACATCAAGTCAGCCCAGTAAACGGCATCCGAAAAGTAAGTCAATCTCTTGCGGGTAAGCAACGGCCTCGCGAGCGATAAGCGACTGTTCTGTGAAAGGTCAGCCATACTCCTGACAGCCCTCATTTTCAAGGTAGGTCCGACAGGTAAGCCGGGCATGCCGTGCCAAAATTCGTTTCCTACCATCTCCCCCATCCTTCCCCCCTCATCCTGTGTTACTCCCCTCCCATCCTCACACCCACCTCACAACCCTTACACCCCATCACCCGTTCGGGAGAAGTCCAAATACATCCAGGAAGACCAGAATCCTCGCACAATTCCCTCCTCTCCTCTTTTCGCCATCTCGTGAAAAAGAAAGCCCAGAAGAAAAAAGAAACGAAAGCACAGAACAAAACACCCAAAAGGTAAGTGACCAGTTCCACACCTGAAAAAAAAAAAAAAATAAAAACCGGTAAGGGGTCCCCCTTGTATGCTTTCTGCTACCAATCTATCTATTGATACATTGAAGAAGCCCTTCTCTGACTCCACCTTCCCCCATCTATCCCACATATACTATATTCGCTTCCCTGGTGTCCATTCACACACATCACACACTTCCAATTTACACCGCGGCACCATTCTCTCATCCCCATCCCATCCCATCCCATCCCATCCCATCCCATTCCTCCTATTCCTCCCACCTAGGAAGCAAAACAAAGTAAAAAAGAAGTGCAAACCTAGTATGCAAAACCCAGACCACGCCACGCCATGCCCGCGCCATGCCCTTAAAACCAGAAATAAAAACAGAGCCAAGCAAGGGTGGAGAGCAAAAAAGCCAGAGAACAGAAAACGCCAATGTCCCAAATGCTAGGGATGCATTCTTCCATGATGGCCACAAGAATCGCCAACACCAAGAGAGAGAGAGAGAAAAAAAAAAACTTGTAGTAGTAATGGTTCACAAGTGGGTATACCTATCTCACTCTCTCTTCCCCTCACCCTCCCGTAGTTCCACTCCTCGCCATCCCATATAGCCCCCCTCCGACCCTCTTCCACCTCTCTCAACCCTCCCCACCTTCACGGGAAACCTTCGGCGCAGGCGACGCATGCCTCGGCTCACCACCCGACACCTTCGGCCCACCAAACCATCCGCTACCTTGGCTACCACTACTCTTCACCCTCCCGCTCGGCGACCGTGCCGGAAGGGGTGGCGGTGCGGCCGCCTTGGACGGATCATCAGGCGAGAGGAGGGTGGTCGCAGGACGCGGCGGGAGGGGCGGCGACGGAGGTGCGGAAGCGGGTTTTTCGTTTACCTGCGGCGGCGGTGGTGATGACGACGATGACGACGCGTTCGGGTTCGGAGCAGCCGACAGGGGAGCGGGGGTGGGCGTCGGAGTAGGGGTGGTCGAGGTCGAGGTCGAGGTCGAGGCGGTAGCGGTAGCGGCAAGCGACGAGGAAGAGCTAGCAGAGGTAGTAGGAGGAGGAGGAAGAAGAGAAGAAGCGCCGCCGATAACGACGGTGCCAACACCATTACTCCCATGTGAAGCCACTCCCCCTCCTCCTCCGGCAGCGGCATCCTCGTCCATCTCGAGACTGAACACCGACCCCGCCAGCGCGTCGATCTCGCCATCACCATCGCCGTCGTCTCCGTCCCCATCGTCCTCGCCATCATCAAACGTCCGAGCCTTTCCTCCCTCATCCACCGCCTCTGGCGTGACGGGTGCCGAAGCATCGCTCCCCGCAGCGGGCGCCGCGATGACCAGGAGCTGCGGCTCGCCGTCATCGTCGACGGCGGAGTTGCTTTGGTGACTCCTGCTGCTCCTCGTACTCCTCCTGCTCCTGCCACCACCGCTTCGCTCAATATGATTATTACCACCACCAATACCGCCGCCGCCACGTCCATACTTCATCGCATCGCTCTTCGCCCCACCCGACCGATTCGCACTCGGATCCGACTTCTTCCTCGGCGGCAAGGGCGGAGGCGGCGGCTCCCTCGACGCCGGCGACGGCGAACGCGGAGGAGGCGAACAACCCGACGACTGATTTCGATTGTGGCTGCCGTGCTGCTGCTCGCTCACCGACCCGCTCTCGCTCCCCTTCCTCTCCTTCCCCACCAGCGCCAACGACATCGAAGACGTCGACGACGTGGTTCGCGTCCGCGCGAGCGTCTGGTGCGACGCCGCGGCAGCAGCAGTAGTAGCAGGAGTATCGTCCCGCCCGCTGCCCCCGTCCTTCCCGTGCATCCCCATGCCCATGCCCACCGGCGCCGCCGTCGCGGCCGGGATCTGGATGTCCGCGGCCATGGCAGCGGCCGACAGCGCCGACGCGCTGCCACCGCCGGTATGGCCATCACCACCATTGCCAATACCGTTCCCGTTTCCTGATGATAGCGCCGGAGAAGGGGCTGGCTGCTGATGCGGTGACGGAGCAGGAACGCTCTTCCTCTTCCCCAACCCCAGCAATTGCGCGCTGCCCTGCACCCACTTGTTCTCCGGCTTTGCGGGCGGCGGCAACGGCACTCCCGGTGGCGGCAAGGGTTGCCCTCTTCCCATGGGCACGCTGTTGCTGAACGAACTGCTTCTCGGTGGACCGCCGGCGCCAGTCTCAGCTTGCGGCTGAGGTTGCGGCGGCGGCTTGGGTGGCGAAGAAGAAGCGGAGGGTGTTGTGGCTGGGACAGCGGACGAAGGGAAAGAAGAGAGTGGCGTGGTCGGTGCACGATCGAGTTGCTGGTGCTGGTCGTTGGGTTGAGGCTGTGTTGTCGAGTCCGAGTGGACGCTTTGGCTCCATAACGACTGCGGCTGTGGGTCACGGGTCGGGCTGCCGGGCCGCGCTGGCGTTCCGGCACCCGAACCAGGAGCAGAAGATGCATGCAAAGAGGGAGAGGGGTGTGAGGGAGTCGATGCGGAATTAGGATTGCTAGATTGTTGCTGGCGAGACGCGAACCACTTTTTCGCAGCACTTGTCGCCGAGTTGAGAGACATGTTCAACATCTGGCGTTTCTCCGACAGAGAGGTCTTGCGCGAGGATAATGAGCTCTTGGTGCTGAGGTCGGAATGGGTAGTGGAGGAGTCGGTGGCGTGGGAGTAGAGCGAGCTCTGCTCCGAGTTAGCGGAGAAGGCAGCTGGCTCCGGACGGGAAATCGGCTCCGTGTGAGAGTGGACGACTTCTCCAAACAGATCAGTAATGCTGGCAACATCATCCTCGGTCTTCCCAAATGATGGTCCTCGTTCTCTCTTTCCTTCTGTTGCAGCGGTCTCTGCACTTTTATGTGTTGACCCCTGCTTCAGCTCTCCGCGAGCTGACGCTTCAGTAAGCGGGCCTGCGGATGCTGCCGGAGAACCGACAGGCGATTCCACGGGCGAAGACGGCAGGGAACGTGATGAAATATCTTTCATTGCCGCGATGGCATCGTGTTGGTGCTTCTGAGGACTCTTTTGCGCCTCTACTACTGCGGTATCTGGCGCCACCACTGGCCGTGCAATGCTAGCGAAAGATCCCGATCGCATGGACTTTGGCTTCACAGGTGCCGCCTTGATCTCTACTCCACTGGCGCTCGCACTATCACTGGCAGCACTAACGGACACGACTGACCTAGCAGTCTTTCGCGACTTTAAGCTTGGCGCGTTTGCTTCTCCTAGATTCGGCATGCTCATGGTCTTCTCATCCTTGCGCATGAAATGGGAGACCGTGGGCTCTTCGTGATGCTTTTGCCCTTCATCCATCGACGCATCGTCCTGAGAAGCCTCATGGGCAGCGTCCGGAGTGACTGGGGCTTTGTTAGCGTCCTCCCAGATGCCGCCTCTTAACGGCTGGGCAATGGTGTCGAAGAATGGCATGTCATCCCAATTAGGTAGTACTAGGGTTTCGCCGACAACTTCGCGTATCCGATTCTCAATGGTCCGCAAAATCATTCCATATGTGATCTGGCGTGAGCTGACGATGGGCTCGATCGTCATCTCCATCTTGGGTTGCTGTTCAAACGTGATCCACAAACGGTTGCTCGGCGGAGGCTTCACACGGATGAGGAGATGGCCTTCCAACTTCTTCAGAATCCCTGCAAGAACCATGTTGACATGGCGAGCCTTGAAGCGCGAGCCAAGATCAATGCGCGCGACCGCGGCTATCTCCAAGCGGAAGTTGCCATTGTACTTGATGTCGGCCTCTGCGGTCAGGTCTCCGTCAAGGGTCAGTTCTCGCAGTTTTGGATTGGTGATCATGGGGGCACTGTCTCCCATCACAATGCGCTGGATGTGAATGCTCTGGATGAAGGCGGGCTTGGCCACACGGGCAATCTTCTTGGTGATTTTCAAGCGAATGAACTCTTCAACATTGGGCGTTTTGTACAGGGCAAGAAAGAGCCTGCCGGCGAGGGCGTTGATCCACCGCGTCTGCAGATTCTCCTCCGAAGCATGCAGTTGCTGTACCAGCTTGACCACGTGCGGCTGCTCGAACTGGAGCGGCGGGGAGATGGGCATGCCAGTCTGGCGCTCCTGGTTGCGCAGCAGGGCAAAGTAGAAATCCTCCTTCTCCGAGCAGTTTTCCGAGAACAGGTAGAAAGGGCGAGACTCGGCCTCAGAGTCCGCGGCGTTGTGGGCACGGCGTAGACGGATGCAGTTGCGTTTGATCCAAAGCTCGCCTTCGGGGATGGCGTCACCGCCGGCGTAAACATCAACGATACGGTGGGCTAGGGAGATGACGTAGCGCACCTCGACCTGCTCGGAGTCATCGAAGAGGATCAGGTGGCCGTGCCTTGTACGGTGAGCAAGCAGCCTCGCGGCGGAGAAGAGCAGAGAGATTGGACAAACCTCAGGACGACGAAGAAGACGTTGCGGGCTTTCTTCTGAGCCTTGCCGTTCTTGGCACCTTCCATGCTGGGGCTCTGGGCGCGGTTGCGCTCGAAGATGCTCCGATACATGCTCTGGTAAACACTGGGGCTCTCGACGCCGACAACAGTGCCAGCGGGAGTGGTGCGCTCGGGCGGCTTGCCGTTGACACCACCGGGCACGTATTCGCGACACACAGCAAAGTATCCGGCGGCAACGTCGGGCTCAGTCAGGCGGGCCTTGAGATCTTGCGGGAGCTCGGCGGGAGCGACGTCGCCGAGGTCATCTTCGAGGTGGGAATCATGGTCTCCGCTGCGGACCGGGCAGGCCAGCACGGCGAGGTAGAGGGCGGCGGCGAGGCATAGAGGCACGAAGGTCAGGCCGCCGATCACGTAGACCAGCAGGAAGGCGCCGAAGGTGGACATCGTCGCAGTGGAGGATCAGTGGGATCAGCGGCGGCCATTGGGGACACGCAGCACACAGGTGGTCGGACAGCTGGGCGAGTGCGGAGGGCGGGCGCGGGAAGGCGGGAAGGCGGCGAGTGAGTCTATGCGTCGCGCGCCGCCTGCCGCCTCGTACCGCCCCCCCAAACGAACCCTCCACCGCCATCGCGTCTCCCGTGACCTCCGCCCCGCCCTCCGATCCTGTTTTGTCGCGCCCGCCGTGCACGCATCGCTCTTGCGCCTCAGACATCATCCTCTCCGAACGCTGCTGCTGATCCGCTGATCCGCTGATCTGCCCAGACTCACCCGCTGCAACACATGGCTGCACTAACACGCTGCATCAAGTCGGCCAATTCTGACAGGCAGCCCTGGTGCACACCAGGTCGAAAACTGGCACACCGGCAAATGCTTCAGCTCCAGACCCATGTCCGCCGCTTGTTGCATCGCGGAGGGCGGCCCGAGGCTGGAGCCGAGCGCGGTGAGGCGAAGCACTCATGCGGACGGCTGCGAGACGCGCTTTATCCGCCGTCGACGTGCGCATGAAAGCTGACCACGAACATGGGTTTATGGTCACCAGCCGCCCTCGTTACCCAAGCATGACGGAGCTAATAATGTAGGTAGGGCGGACCACGCGGTGGTCCCTGCCACACGCGGAGGCCACGATAGCAGAGCATTTACTCTCTCCGTACGCTTTTTCCCTCTTCGTGCTGTCCATCCAACTTCATACTCCTCCAAGTCTTCGAGCCCTTCGCTAGCCTTCACATCTTCCTCCGCCCTAGAAACGAAATGACGAAGGGTATTGAAGAATAAGAAAAGCGAAGAAAGCAGCAGGTATGAAGAGTAGCTAGCGCGAAGGCATACCAGCTTTGTTATTTTCAATATTCTCCACGCTCGATACATCTTAATCCTCGCGTATCTCTTTCCTCGCATAACTTGTTCCTTGCGTTTTTCATCGACTTTGTGGCGGCGGCGGACCGTGGTTGGACATAGCAGACGGCTCTGCTCGTTGGCGAGCATGCATGTGGAAACACAACAGCCAACTCTCCGACTACTTTCACACCACAGCCGTCCATCTATTGTCAGTCGCGATACAGACTAGAGATTGATGTCTGATACCATTTACGACATCGTTCAACGCTCGTGCGCCACGATTTGCCCCTCTCCCACGGCTGTGCCTCTGACCCCAAATAAATAGCATGCGCCAGCCTCAGAGCAGCTCCTTCTCGCCACGCGTTACACGCTGAGCTTTGCATCTCGCTACCCAACCTCCGCGTGCTGGCACACCCTAACCTCGTCGTCTGCATATCTGCATCTACCCGCATCTCCGACACTAAGGGCCTTGATCTAAGCCTCTTTGCTCCTCACGTGCGAAGATCAAGGTACCCTTCAGGTCGTGGGACCCTATACGTACGCCCGGCTATGACGAAATGGTTCTTTTATAGTAAAATGCGCATAATAGGATTTACCAAGTCTGCCTATGGCAGATGTGAGATAGCGATCAGAATTTCGGAGAGATTCGATTATTGGTAGTCCTTAGGGATTTGTCTATCATCAATTCAAGATGTATTTGCACCAGCTCTTAAATCTGTACCTATGTCTGACCCTCGCAAAGACCCGCAATGCCTTCTTCGGGTCGCGCTTTGGTCTGCCGCAGGGGAGCTGGTAGGCTGGCCGGCTGGGCCCGGGCAGCGATCCTGGCCAAGCAGAGATCTCGGCCCATCCCTTTTCCGCTATCCCAAACCTCACCTCTCATCTCCTGCCCGCTCTTCCTCTCTCTCACGCCTCGCACGCGCTCTTGCCTTTTCGTCACCGGAACACCACCATAACACGTGGTGCATCATGCAAGCATAGTGGGTGAATTGCTAAGATAGCTCTCGAGAGCCCGCTATCTAACGCCGTTGTCTTTGTCTCCATCCATCCACTCCATGCCTGCTTTTTTATCATGTGTCGTGGTCCACCCAGGTTTCTTTGTCTACCACGCCCGGTCCGAGACAGGCTGTCAAGCCATGCCTACCCGGCCGACCACCAGCTGTCCTTAGCATCCGAATCAAAAATCTCAAAGGGGGAAAAAGAAAAGAAAGGAGAGGAGAAGTTGATCTTGCATGCCCGCATCGTTCTTTTGTCGCCCCCCCCATCCATGCAAAATCTTTCCGACATGGGAGGGTTCCTCCGAACCATTGCCCCCCTCTCCTCGTCGCAAATCGTTGTCTTTTTTTCTTTTTCCTTTTATTCTTTTGCATCCTGGACCGAACACGTGCGCCTTTGTCTCTCCGCCTCGTTGAGACAAGAGAGCCGAATCCGACCGTGCCGAGCAATGGCCCAGGCGCTCCGTGAAAAGTGGCCGTATCGTGAATTAAACAAAGGGGGGAAAAGGAAAGAAAGAAAGTGTGTGAATCCGAAGCAATTGTCCCAACCGTTGACTTTTTGGCTTGCCCTGGTCATAGTTGCCCAGGTGGCTGCTTCATCATCCATTGCTGTCCTGTGTATCTCCGTCTGGACCGTAGCGAGCAATGCTGAGGATTGACCGTATCGTGAAAGGAGAAGGGAGAAGAGAATGAGTCCGCCTGTAAAGTATTCTTCCAGGCGTGGATGCTTAGCACTTTCCTGGACGCATTTGTCCAGGCAACTGCCTGATCCCATGCTAATCATTCTTTCTCCGTTTAGTCTGCGCCGGTCATTGCCTGACCAGCTGTTCCGTGATTTGACCGTGTAGAAAACCGAAAGGAAATAAAGGCTCATGAGGAGAGTCGACGCAGCCATCCTGACGTAAACGTTCAACGATGCTCGCAACGTTCACGCCCAGACAACCTCTCATGCAAACCTTTGTTCCCACGCCCGAAAGTCTTTTGCCGCAACCGCTCCAGAGAGGCGCGATGCCCCTTCTCTAGATCTTGCTCTCGCCCCAGTTATTCTGGTACACCTGATCCGGCGGCAAAGGCATCCAGTCGGGCTTGACAGGCTCCGGTGGGACCAGGGACTGCAGCTTCCTAGCAATGCGGAGCGCGAAGATGCGCAGCGTCGGTGCGCGGGGCTGGGCGGCGGCAACAAAGGCGACGTGCAGCCTTTGATACTTAAGATGCACTGCGCACGAGGTACAATGTCAGCGCGGCGACCCGCATCAATGCGTTGCTGGATCCCTGAACGATAGACTTACACCACCTCGCTCAAAAAAGTCTGCTCCTGGAACGTGAGCCTGTAGGTGAGATCGGTGATCTCGTCGAGTAGGTTGACGTTACTTAGAGGCTCCGACACGTCTGCGGATCAATACTACCTCTAGACTCTAGGAACTTTATCGCTCGCACGGCTCCAACGCCCCTGAGAAACGAATCGGTGGACCTACTACTGGTGAGTTACTGCTTCGTATGGAATCATTCAAATTTAGTCACTCCATAACTCTCTGCCTTATAATCACACGAGCAACGGCTTGCCTGCGAAACATTTGGTTTGCATCTTCGACGGTTTAGACTCCATACTTGATGAGTATCCATTGATGCTATCTCTTAGCTATGGAAATTTTTGTTAAGCCCATCGTCATTTAAGACTGCTTTTAGAACCCGTAACCCGTCCTGGTTCCTTCATCAATATATTATCTCCTCCTTTCGAATGCTGGACTTGGGCGAAGTTCTCCTCAATGACTTGTTAGCCCCGAACCTCCAATCAATGCTCGCTTCAAAAATTCCGTGCTCTCATTCCAGCAAATTTAAAGTAGAACCTGTGTGTCCGATCGCAATGTTCAAGTGAAAGTGAGTCATAGTTGTCTGGCTGAGCCTCAGACATCTGGATCTAGGCAAACTGGCTATCGGGGTGAGCCGCCTGCTGAAGCTCCGGCCAGTTGCTCAAGTCGTTCATATCGAATGATACGAACTCGGGAATGACCGCATGGTCGTTCATCTTCGTGTAGTTGTTGCCAGGAATGAACTGATCGCTGTAAGGATACGCAGATTCGGACTGCCAAAGCTCGGTAGCGAGCTCCCTGAAAGCATTCTGTCCATAGGTGAGGCGAGCATCCGTGTCAACAGCATTCTCTTCAGCGACAACACCAGACTGAGAGTTGGTAGCAGCGTAGTAAGGACGGTTACCGTTGCTGAGGGTGGGCTGCGAGTTAAACGAGCCACTGAACAGGAACGGATCAGAATGGTCCCTGCGCTCCATGGTGCACTCCTCGGCCATTGAGTCGCCAGAGAGAATTTGGATCAAAGTCTCATCCAAGCTCTCAACGCTTACGCCAGAAGCAATCATGTTGAAGATATCACCCTTGGCCTTCTGGACTTTGTTGACCGCAGCATTCATGTTGTCGGGAAGAATGGTAGCAACATCCATCGGGCGGAGCTGGGTGGTCTGCGGAACGGCCTGAGCCATCTGAGGGGCATTCTGAGCTACCTGAGGAGTCGGGTGAGCCACCTGAGGAGCCTGCTGAACGATCTGAGCCGCCGGATGAACCATCGGAGGAGCATTCTGAACAGCCTGAGCAGTGGGGTGAACAGCCTGAGCAGTGGGGTGAACAGCCTGAGCAGTGGGGTGAACAGCCTGAGCAGTGGGGTGAACAGCCTGAGCAGTGGGGTGAACAACCTGAGCAGCCGGGTGAACCATCTGAGAAGCAGGTTGAGCAACCTGAGAGGATGGAGCAGTCATGGTAAAGAGCATGTTTGCAGAGTTGCTGCTCATTGTAGGCGCGTTAGCCACGACACCATATCCTTGCGTGCGAACAAAAACTACCACGTCTTGAGCTGACATCATGGTAGTGAAGAAGTTCGCCGGGAAGGTGTTGGCAGGAGGCGTGAAGCGACGAATGAGCTGATTGCCAGTGTTGTCCTGGACGAGCTCCCAGCCAAAAGTGCCGAGGTAATCATCGCGACTGACAATGCCAATGTGAGGGCAAGCTAGGTTGAGGAACACAGTCATAGGTGCGTTGTCGCCGCCGACTTCGTCGCGGATGATCGAATAAGCCTTGGCCAGGACAGTCCACTTGGGTTTGGCCTCCTCAGCTGCCCACAGGGCCTTCAGCATGCTGGAGATTTCCTTCTGCTGGAACTTGTCGAAGATCGGAGCCAGGTAGCCTAATTCACTGTCAGAAAAAACTGCAAGTTTCATGGATTGAAGGCTCACTTACAGCGAAAGGCCATGTAGCAGTTAAGCGTACGCTTCTTCTTACCATCTTTCTCCTTCTGGTTGTGATAGGTGTTGGCGACGAGCTTCTGCAACTCGTAGGGAGCATTTCCCTGCATCTGAGCCATGACAGCCTGGAAGCTGGCGGGATCCAGCGCAACGACGACCGACTTGACGTGCGGAGCCAATTGGGGAGCCGGCATAGTGTCAGTACGGTAGCGAGCCGGCGATGAGCCTGAGAAAATACTGGTGTGACAGGGCTGACGTAGTGACAGCACCTGAAAGAGATTGAGACAAAGAGGTTTGTGAAGGTGGTGTCTGGGGGATGGTTGGAAGCGAAACGTTGGCGGAGGTATATGCGCCCCAAAACAGAGTGGCTGGTGCGCGGGCATAAAGAAACTGGCTTCTCTTCACATCTTAAACTACCCGCAGATCCCGGTTGTCAGGTGGGAAATCTCGCTGCCCTTTACATGTGATGTTATGATCCCCCATTTCAGTCGCGTTTTTTTTTCGACTTCTCTTCATACAACTACACCAACTCACTTCTCCACAAACGCACAACTCAAGCCAAAGAAGATGACGGGCCTCTCAAGCCGAGTGTGGCAACCCATACACGACCTCATTCCTTTGACGGAATACATGTCATACTCACCGCCGATGACTGAAAATGTTCTGAATGACGCGACGAGCAGGATGGGATTGCGACTGGCGGAGTTTCCCACCCTCTGTTCTCAGGAATACCTCGATGAGATCATCAACCATCTGGAATATCTCTGCAACGAAATCGTCGAGGATCCCTTCCGTTACCTGCAATCATCGATGCTTAAGGACTCTTTTCAAGCGACAATCTCAGACTGTCATAAATTACTTGACTCTCCCGATACAATTCAAGACCAGCCTTCTCGCGCCAAATTCTTCAAGAGGGTGTATGAGATCGTCTCTCACATCGTTCTAATCACTAAGAAACACCGAGAGGTGAAGAAGGCCATGAGTGGACGGCCAGATATCGAGCGACAGATATTGGAAAGAAGCAATGGCTTCAAGAAGGGTCTTCCACGTTGGTCGCAATTCCTTGCAATCAATGCGCCTGGTGCGCGCAGGCTGCATTCAGAGCAAATGTCAACGTTCCTCCAGAGACAGCGTCGGGGTTACCAGATTCTGCCTCAAGGGGGCATCTGCATCCTCCGCAATTGGGACAATGAAATCAGTGCATTCATTTCAGATATTGATCCGGAGTGGGAAAAGGGATATTGGGCCCCTCGTTTCGAATGGGGAAGCGTGAGCCAGCATCGCCTTGCGCTTGGAATTCGCAAGTTCGACCCGCTAGTTATTTCCCCCTCGCCTTGGAACAGGGGCAAACGCATCGACAATACTAATAAAATGGCCCGCATCAACAAGTACCGTACGGAACTTGAAGTGCTAGACCGTTCTCTTGGTAAGATATTCCTGTGCGGGTAACTTCCGCAAATCTACATACATGTCACATATATTTCTTGAATACGAGACGCTGATCAGTAATTTAACACAGGAGGATACATGACCCGCTTCAACAAATGCAAACAGAAATGGGAATTAAGCAAGTTTCTTGGGGGTAGCTTGGGACGCAATATCATCTCCAACCTCGACGGCACTATCGAAGCCAACGCAGACAGTTATTTCGACTTCGTGCTGATCCAGCGCTTTATTCGGGAGGATGAGCTGGAGCGTCTTCGTGAGCGTGACTCGCTTTCGCCTGAGCAGCTTCGACTGCTGGATTCAATTAATAGGCAGCAGTCTGCAGTTCAGAACAGTGGCTCGTCTTCACAGGGTCAGGCCGCAGCATCAAATTTGCATGCGAATGCACAAACAGGTCCCCATACTCAGACTGGCGCTTCTAATCAACTTATTCCTTCCGCTCCGGTTGGTTTTTCCAGTCAAGCTGGCCCTTCCAACCAGTCCGGCGCTTCCACTTAGTCGGCCAGCGACGGGAGAGAGAACACTTCATTTGAGTTCATGGACCATACAAAACTAATATCCATTCATCCATGACGGATATGCTTTTCGAAAAGGTTTTCTGCAGGACGCTGCGTACCTTTCCTCTTTCTCAAATGGCCACTTCTGGCCTTTCTTCCTCTTCAATAAATAATCATAGCGGCGGAATTTACAATGCCCTAAGGCTCAAAGGTACTCAGTCCACTGCTATAGGAGGATATCGGTTACGGATTGCGAATTCGTAACATGGGTTTGCTGCACCCTGGCTTCATTTCATTTTACCCCGGACTCTGCACTGTTTCACTTTCTCCACTTTTACGAACACAGCTTGCTCAAACCTCCCTTGCATCCATAGACAAAAATCAGAAAACCATACTCGTAAATCTTTGATGTGCCAAAGAAGGCTATGTTGCATGAAGAAAGATGAAGCATCCAAGTCCGGTTGCACGCCTCCGCTACTTTCGACGAAGTCCAACACCATAATGTCTTGCGTCCGCCCATAACGGAGCCAGAAGAACATATTTAGCAGAACAAGTCACTACATAAACTGACATGGATCATACAGAAAGCGGGCCGTGCCGTGCCGCCGCAGCGCTATGCGTCAGTGCGGCGGGTCCTTCTTTCTCCACCAGCCAGGGCTGCCCAGGTGTCAGCATGCTACAGGCCAAGCGTAACGATCTCCGCAATAGCCCCTGCAAGTGCTGCAAAGCGGCTGCAAACTATATCCCTTAGTGCAAAATGCTCCCGCGACCTCTTGCTCGCTCTCACGAGCTCCTCTTCCTCCCCCTCCAAGCCTGCTGCCTGGACTTCCATTCACAGTCCGCTGCTGGCTGCTGCGCCCCGCCGCAGCTCAAGCAAGAAAATTTTAATGGGGAGGCTGGGGGTGAAGGGCAATGCAAAATTTTCTCATGGGCGCGGTAAAACTGTCTGCCATTGCGAGCAGACTTTCCACCACGGGCAACGCAATCACGACGCAGTCACCGCTGCCAGGCAACCACCGTCGCCAGGCAACGACGAGCCTGGGTAGCAACCGCTGTCGTCATCCTCCTCGCCGTCGCCGCCGGTGCCGCCGTCGCAAACGGCGACGGTCGTGTGAATGAGGCCGCTCGGGGAGCGAGCGCAGCGCCGCGCTCCCCGCCTAACACCGCCGTCGCCGCCGGTCTCTCCAAGCACTCGCGGCTGGGCGAGCCATCGGTCCCCGTAGTCGTGGCTTGGTGTTAGCCCGCACGCGCGCCGTCGCTGCGCAAACGTTCGTCTGTCGGCCGCGCGAGCCAGCCGGCCGGCCATTCCGCCGGACACTTCCTCATAACGCGTCCATGCCGATGCACCGTGGTGTTTCCCACTCACTGCTGGGAAGTACAGAGGCGTTGTTCGCTCCCTCATAAAAAATCTCGACGAATACCCTCGTCCGCCCGACTGCTACAACTCCACAGGGCGAAAAAAAAAATCTCGGAGTCTCTCTTCCTTTCCCCTGTGTGCAACTCAAACGCCGACTAAGCCGTACAATCCCATTACCGCACCCGCAGTGAGCGCCAGAGACAGAAGGCCGCAGCATCATCGTATGCCTGTCTCACATTACCGGCGTTCCCTCAATTATTACCATTCTAGGTCAAACGGCCACTCTACTCCCGTCTCCGGAGAGAGCGCCCGCTCGGCCGCACACCTCGCTCCCCCGTGTCGTGAACCCGTTATACTACTAGAGCTATACATACGGTATCCAGACGGACGGACGGACGGACAGACAGCCAGACCCATCCACGCCGTGAACAACAGCAGCAGCAGGAGGAGCAAGAAAGAGCTACGCAGCAGAATAACGGCTGGAAGGGCTGCCCTCTCCCTCTCATAAATACATACATAAATACATACCTTTAACCCACAGTCTACTACTCTGGAGAGCGGATCAAGCATTCGATGAACTCCTTCCTGCCATCCTCTTGCCATTCCCTCACCACGTTGCCCCCATTCGGCACCATCCTTACCGATGGCCCCGCCCCCATCCCTTTCCAGCCTCAGATCCCCCAGCTCCACCCGTCGGCCGCGTCCAGCCTCGGCCGACCTCCTCCATTCTCCACCCCATCCGAGCACGAAAGAACCTCCTCAAGGGTCACGTCGGTAGCAGCAATCTCCGTCTTTGACGGCGACTCCGCCTCCCCATGCGGGACAACGAGCGAGCAAATCTCCCAGAGTCGAGCACGGTGATCTCACAGACGAGCGAGGCACGGATAGCACAAAAAAGGTTTTGGGTGTGGGGGGGAAGGGAGGAAAGGGAGGCTTGAATTTCAAAGCAGAAAACTACCTGCCCTTCCCCGCCAATGGTCCTCCCGCCCTCCACCAAGACAGGGGAAGGCCGGCCTAACCTCCTCCTCCTCCTCCCTCATTTACATAACAAGAAGAACACCCGACCATCCCCCTACAAAACCATCGCCACGTCCCCTCTCACCCACCTCCTCCCTCATTTACATAACAAGAAGAACACCCGACCATCCCCCTACAAAACCATCGCCACGTCCCCTCTCACCCACCTCCTCCCGCACCACCCCCACCACTCCAATCGCTCGCCCAAACAAACGTCCTACACCTCCACTGCGTGCCCCTCTCCTTCCCGCCCGTCGGCCCCACGGGCCGGGGGCAGATCCAGAAGGCGCGGCCGCAGTTGACGCCGGGCTTCTTGGTGGTGTAGCTGACGCAAGGTTCGCCGTGGTCCTCGCAGCGCGGGGGCGGCCGCTTGGAGAAGAGCCGGTCCCAGGACTCCTTGGAGACGATGGGGTCGATGAAGGGCGGGGAGGATGGGGCGGCGGCGGCGGGAGCGGCAGTATCAGGAGGATCGGCGGGCGTGGTGGGATAGGGGGCGTCCACCATATCGTCTCCACCGTTGTCGTCATTCGCGGGCGGTGCTGGTTTGCTGGGGGAGGAGCGGGAGCAGGAGTTTTGGGGTGATTGCGCTGCGGAGCGAACACCGGCATTGTCGGTACCTCGTTCCAGGTGGTTCGCTGCCTGGACCTCTGACGTGGATTCGGATACGTTGGAAACTTGGGAAGGCTCTACCTCAGGGGCTTGAGCGGTGGTAGGATTGGACAGCTGCGGTCCAGGCGACTCGGACGAGCTATCGACGCTCTTGGATGAAAGTACACTTTCGTCGCGGGAAAGCGAAGCCTTTGGCTTGAAGAAGCCTCTCAGAGATTGCTGTCCTTTCGCGGGACTTGATCGAGCTTGGGCGGAATTCGATTGTTTCTTCTTCTTGGCAGTTCTTGCAGCCGGGGGACCAGGAGCGGGGCGTTTCTTCTCCGGGCTGGCGGTAGATCGAGATTGAATGCTCAAACTCGTTTGTGACGATACTGAAGCTTGGCTTTGCGGAATATCCTCCAATTCAGTAGCACCTTTCCTTTCCTGTTTCTCTTGGATAGCTTGTGTTGATGCTGTATCACTGATGATCGATGAAGGATCTTTTGTAGTATGGCCGTTCGGCGCAGGCTGGTTGCTGGCAGGCTTGCGTGAAAACATGTCCTTGATGCTCCTTCTCCTGTCAAATTCGGGAAGCAGTCTACCAGAGAAAGGTGGTGAGTCTTTCAGTGTCCAGTCTCGCAATCTTTTGCCATCCTTGAACATCCCAGGAGGATTCATGATATCAACTAAAGGTACTTCCTCCCCATTAATGGGAACCTTTTCCTTCAGGACAGCGTACACAGGACAGTGGTCTGAGCCCTGCACTCAATGTTAGCATTCTGAAATCCCACAACCAGAGAAGATCTTACCATCAGCCCCTCCTGAATGTCTGCAGTCTGCACCCACTCCTTCATCGAGATGCTGCAGAGTACGAAGTCGATCCTTGAACCAAAATTTCCCGGTCTGGCATTAATTTTCTGTTCCCAATGCGTGAACATGCCTTTTCTGGTAGGATGGAACCCGCGTGATGTGTCCCACAACACCGGCTCCTCCCTACCTTCGTCCCTCGGTAACACAACATCTCCACCTTCCAACATCTGATTGAAGATGCGCCTGTTCCCACACGAAACGTATTCCTCATGGGTGATGCCCTCTTTTCGCATACTCTCCTCCGCATTCGCCGTGTCAATCTCCGAGCGCGATACATTGAGGTCACCGCAAAGGACAACGCGCTTCCCTTCCTTGGTAAGATTGCGTATTCGAGCATCCAGACAGCTGAAGAAAGCGTAGCGGAAGTCGTCCCTCATACCGTTGCTGTTCGCCGGGCTGTAGACGCCTAGCAGCACAAACGCCGGAAACTCGATGGCCACGCATCGTCCTTCGGCGTCCAGCGCCGCAGGATCAACCCCACCAGCCTGTTCAATCTGCTCGTCCGTCGGGTATCCGCCAATGTGGCGATCGGGGGGGAGGTCGCGGTAAGGGATTGAAGAGCCTGGAGGGCAGAGGACGCCGAGTACGCCTTCCTCGGCGCGGATGGGGGCACAGACGGATGTCCGGGTGTAGATGGCAACGCCAGAGTAGCCTGTTGGAATTAGTCGGAATTCATCCCCGTGAAGCTCCCGTGCACAGATTGGCCTCCTCCCGCCAACGCCTGAACCACACACCTTTCTTATGCTTTGGTAGACTGAAAAAGCAATCCCAACCTGGCACTAACACCATGTCATCGCGCAGATCTTTCCGCTGGATCTTCAACTCCTGCATGATAACGATGTCTGCCTCCAACAGGTCGAACATTGCGTCGAACGTACGATTGTCGCGCCATGGCTGGTAGCTGAAGGGATTGCGAATGCCGTTGACATTCCAAGTTGTTATGCGGAGTGGTGGCATTGGGAAGGACAACGGGTTCCTGAGAGCACAACGCGGGACGGATGCAATATTGTACGGCAATGCAGGGATAGAGAAGCGGTGCAGGACGATCGACTTTGGAGGTCGTTAGCCTGAGGGCTGGTGATTCTGCGCTGAGCGGCGAACGCGGCGTTGGCGCGAGGTCATGACCGGAGCGAGCGGGGGTTGCGCTGCAGGCCTGCGTTGCAGACGGGTTCTAAGATGCGTGGGGTGCAGTGTGCAAAGCTGGGCGAACGCGTAGTCGCGTGCACAGAGAGCTGCCCCAGGTCGCAGGTGTCGCAGCCGGGATGTCCGGCCAGTCGCGTTGCGCGGAAAGACGATGTCGTCAGAGGCGAGGCGAGGCGAGCCAGCGGAGACAGCGCGCGAGGGCGGAGCGCCAAGAATGAGCGGGAACAGCCGGGCCCCCCCCCCCCCCCCCCTCGGAAAGAGCGCGCAGGTGGTGTGACGGAGCGCCGAGAAGCCGCACAGCGTCAACCTGCAGCTTCGACATCAACCGCTCCAACATCACAGACCATCCACCCCCCCATCTCCACTCCAACCACCGCCGATCGAATCTGCGACAATGCTGTCCCGCGCCATCCTACGTCGCTCCACCCAGCTCCTGCGCGCTCCGGTCTCGCGCCGCGGCTACTCGTCTGCCCAGACCCAATTCGAGGGTGCCGCCGACAACGCCTTCAACCGCGAGCGCGCTGCCGTCAAGCAGCACGCCGCCGAGACCAGCGGTGCGTACCTACCATATCCACCACCTACCTTTGTTGGTGTCCAGGTCTTGTCGAAAGGAAGGGAACGAGGGAGGGAGGGAGGGATGAGAGGCGTGGAGGCAGGACATAGTTCTGACGAGGGAGGACGGAGTGCAATCCGGTGCTGGGAGGGGGTGAAGATGCAACAATGCTGACCTACTATTCCATACAGAACTCTGGCGCAAGCTTTCCATCTAGTGAGTGCCAATGCCTTTTCTTACCTTTACTCTTGTCGCGGCGATGTTCCGTTGGGCCGAGTCTTTGGCAATGAGATATCCATGCAGTGATTGCTGCAGCTCCATCCACCTACCCACGAGGACTCACCTGCGTTGACGGAGACTCACCTTGTCAATGGGGACTTACCTGCATCGATGGGCATCCCCATGCGTCAATGGGGCTCACCTGTGTTGGACGCTCAAATGGAGGTGGTGAAGTGAGGGTGGCAGGGGAAAGAAGCTGAGACATGATTCGCGGACTCGCCGTGACAGATCACCTCCATGCGGATCCAGTTGGCTGACCACTTACCTTTTTCTTCCAGCGTCGTCATCCCCGCCCTCGCCATTGCCGGCGCCAACGCCTACAGGCTTTGGAACGAGCACTGGGAGCACGAGGCTCACAAGCCCCCGCGTGAGGAGCGCCCCGAGTACCCTTACCAGAACATCCGCACTAAGAACTTCTTCTGGGGTGACGGTGACAAGGTGAGCAGTCTTTCCTACCCTTCTTCATTCTGTGTGTGAGGTCTTTGTGAGCATTGGGGGAGGTGTGAGGAGTGGAGGAATAGGTGGAGGATGGAGGGAGAGGTGGAGCCGAAGAGATGGGGGAAGAGGTCCAGAGGAAGAGAAGAAGCAGCACGCTTCGCATTTATGAAGCAAGAGGCATGTCATGCAGGGTCCAATCTCGTGGCTGTCAAATCCAGCAAGAGAGGTCTCCCCAAAACGCCTTGCAAGCTGCCCGAGGAGGAGACTGTAGATGTCTTTGGGTTTTACTACCAGAAAAGGAAAGCACCACAAGCTAACGTAATGTCTCACAGACCCTCTTCTGGAACGACAAGGTCAACTACCACAAGAAGGACGAGTAAACATCTCTTCTCGCCAAGAATGTCCTACTCTCCGCTCGTTTGACGTAATTGGGGAAGGAGCAAGCAGCATACTGCAACTTGTACATAGAGCCAAACGAGGAAAGCTGAAGTCGCCCTTTTGATTTTCTTTACTCTGCAAGAAAGACGGGAAGACGCCGACCAACTCATGTGTGTACTACAAAATGCCATTCCCTTTGTTTCCTCTACCGCTCTATTTTTATGCATCGAACTCCAAGTGCCGTCGCCCGTGGGCAATTGAAGCAATGATTCAGCCGTACGTATTCAGCAATACCCGTGATTGATGCGTCCGGGGGCCTGCTCCAGTTCCGGTATCCACGCCCTTTCCCCAACCCCCACCAGCCGCACAAACGCATCTCTCCCTTCCTCACTCACCCTACCGTCTCTCCACTCTCCCCCTCAAACACACTCTTATACCGCCCGATATACCCCACCGCCTCCTCCACTGCCGTATCGTCCTTCCACCCACCAACAGCACCGCCACTACCAGCGCCAGCACCTACAGCATCCCCCGCCCTGATCGCCACCTTCAGCTTCTCGACCAGGGCGCGCTTGGCGATGCACTCGCATTCGCCGCGCACGTCCTCGATGCCGACGAAGCACTGCTTCGCACGATCCAGGAAGAGCAGGGCGTCTTCGATGCTGCGGATGGCGGGGTTGATGCCGGCTGCGGAGTCGGATGTCGCGGGGGTTGTTGCCGCTGTTGCCGCAGCCGTTGTGGCGGAGGCGGAGACGGAGGTGGAGGCAGCGATGGCGTAATGGTGTTGCTGTTGCTGGTGCTGTTGGCGCTGCTGCTCTTCGCCGGCGATGCCGATGCAGGCGTCTGCTTGGGTGAGGTAGAGCTTCGCGCAGAGGGCTTCGTCGCCGACTTCGAGGGCCTGTTCGACAGATGTGTGAGCTGGAAAGATGCCAGGGTATCCACAGCGAAATGGGAGAGAGGTAGGAGCAGTGAGAACGAGAACGAGAGAGGCGGAGGGTAGTTTGACATACCAACGGACACACCGCATCGCCAACTCTTCTTGCGGCCCTGCACTCGCCCAGTTCGACCAAAACACCCATCACGACTGCCAGTGCCTCCCACAGCGTTGGCCATAAGCGCGCCCGATGCGCCGCGCTCGCCGCCCTCATGGCCAGGCTGAAGCCCTTCTCGGGCACGCCCGTCTGTGCGAACAGCGACGCCTTGAGGATGAGCAGCTGTACACGCTGGTACACGTCCCCATCCTCGGACTTCAGGTCCGCCAACAGCTCTTCGATACGAGCGTAGGCGGCGGAGAAGTCGCCGGCGCGGGTCAGCGCGTCGATCTCGAGGATGGAAAGCTGAAATTGGATTTCCGGATCTGTGGGGCGGAAGGCGCGTAGGGAGGAGAGGAGATGGTTCGACGTTCTGAGATCCCCTCTGCAGACGTGTTAGCTCATTCTTGGGAAGAGTAGTACTTATTTGGGGCGCTTGACTCGATTTTGATGCTGTTTGATAGACTCCGAGACGCGCTGGATGCAGTATCAAGAACTCTTCAAAGCGAGAAGCATCTTCGAGAATTCAGGAAATTCCAGGATCCGGGCCCTCACCTTCTTAGTGCTCTCTTCGCCTTCAACAAAGCCGAGTAGTTGCTGATGTACTGGTGGAACTTAAGTGTGCGATGATCTGCCTGGTCAATGGAATCAAGCATCTCAAACGCCTCCGCGTATCGTCCCGCTTGCGCTTTCTGTAGCTTCGTCAATACAGGCCAAATATCCTCGTAGTGATGAAATTTCTTACAATGTACGCGCTGTGGCAGCTCGAGCGTAATATCTCCTCGATTGGACAGACGTTGCCGTAGCACTCTCGAAGAATATCGCACACCACATCCGAAAGGTTGGTGACGCCTGAAAGGAGAGAATGAGTAAACATCATACAGTGCATAGAATTCAGACCACTTACCCAGCCGTCCGTATAGTGAGGCCTGCATAAGCATTTGAGACCCAATGTTGCTCCTGATATTGTGCACCACATTGAGGTGTGCGGACTGGTAAATTTGCTCGAAGGCGCGAGGGACACTTGATCCCTGTCACGAAATCAGCGGGAATCAAGGGTGCACTGTGCATCCTCACGTACGTTTGACAGAAGCATCTTAGCCTCACTCAACAAGGTAGAGCTCAGCAAGCTCCACATCTTCGTTTCTCTTGCTTTCGCTTTCAAGAACGACAGACCATCCCGCTCCGACCCCAACATCCCTCCATAGCCGGACGCTCTTATCTGTTTCGGGTGAGCTTTGGCCAAGTGGTTGAGCCAACTCAAGCTGAAATTAAGACAGCTCATGTCCTGGTTCTCACGAGCAGTGGCAATGGTCTCGTTCATAGCGGCGATGGCCTCGCTAAAGCAACCAAAATCTGCCTGAAGAATGGCCATGTGAAGTAGTGCGTACTGGTAGTACGTCTTGTCTCTTGTCTGCATAGTATAATCGAAATACCGATGCAGATTGTCGAACGAAGACGTGTAATCGCCCGCTCTCCAAGCATCAAAAAACCTGCAACCAGATCAGCCACCAGAAATCAGAACAGCAAGGCAAAACCGACTTGACGAAATGCGCAAGACTCGGCACCGCACCCGTCGGCCCCAGCATCTTCCGCAGCCGCTCCCTCATATCGTCCGGCACGCGATTCCCGTACTCTGCCCACACGTCAGCACACCCGAATCGTTTCCCCAAGAGAAAGAGAGAGAGAGAAAGGAAAAGTCAACGCGATATCTTACTCTGCAGCCGGTCGATCTGGAACGCCAGCACCCGCTCGACCTCATCCGCGCTCGCCAGCCCCTCGTCCTCGCCCATCCCGTCCAGCGCCCCGTACGCCACCGACCACAGCCCGTCCCCCCTGCTCGCCCCCAGCTCCTCCAGATTCGCATCGAACACTGCCGCCGCACCATCGCCGCCCCGCGCCCGCCCCGCGGTGGGCCGCCGGTAGTTCACGAACGCCAGCCACAGCTTCGCGGCGTCGTGGAACTGCAGGCGCTGGAACTCGAGCTGCGCGCGGCGCACGAAGACGCCGAGCGGCGACGTGCGCGAGAGGCGGATGCGGCGCCCGCCGCCCTCTTCGTCCGCGGGCGGTGGTGGTGGTCGCTGCTGCTGCTGTTTGGCCAGCAGCAGGTCGGACAGCGCGTCGAAGAAGGCGTGCAGCGCGTCCAGGCTGTCGATCGCCCAGAGCCGGGTGAGGAACGCGTCGTACAGGGTGCTGGACGGCGGCGCAGGGGACGAGCCCGGGGCGGAGTCGTCCGCGGGCGGGGATGGTGGGTGGTATGGGTGTGCGGCGAGGACTCTTTCGAAGTGGTGTAAGGTGAGGATGCAGTCGATGGAGTGCTTGGACTGCTGGTGTGGCTGCTGCTGCTGCGCGCCGGCGCCGGCGGTGGTGGTGGTAGTAGTTGAGTCGGCCGGGGAGGAGAGCAGGTGCGAGGTGAGGAAGGAGAGGATGGGGATGGTCGCGGAGGAAGGGCCAGAGGCTTCGCAGTAGAGGCTTGCGAGGACCAGGAGGCTGATCTTTTGGGGGTTGAGGTACCGGGCCATGGTCATGGCATATGGTTGAGTTCGCCGGGCAGTGTAGTGTTCTTTCTGAATTTTTTCTTTGTTTATCGGTGGACGTCCAATATGGGTGTTACGTCTCTAGGTCGAATCCGCATGGTCAAGAGAATTATTTGTGAGTATTAAACAGCAGGGTTGCCAGAGGATAGAGAGGTCGTGATGGTAAACATGGTGGGGCAAGGCACGGCGTTTTGCCGCGACGGGAAAGCGTTGAACGCGTGGGCACGAGTCACACAAGCTTTGACGGAAACTGTGCGGCCCACCACACTTCAGTGGCTACACAAGACACGATCATTGTAGCGGCTGCATCTATCTACAAAGCGACGAATAATAATTCGTATTCACAAAATAGTCCTGATCAATTCGCGCGCTGGATTTACATTTGATCTTGATCATTTCATTGTTCGGCGCGGCAGCCGACCATCTTTAGCTCTCCCTCGATAATGACGTCGTCGGCTCCAGGATTATTGCGAGAAACAAGCCCGTCTCCTCAGTTGGAGTTGAGGCGCCCATGCAGCCGCCAAATGATCGTGGAAAGAGGGTGCTTCTGTCCTCAAATGCATTCCCTTCCACTCGCCGGAGAGTGCACTGCTGTTGCAAGATCTCCGGCACCCACCAAGCGTCCGTGGCAGTTACTGTTTACATACGCTACTCCTCATCCCAACCGGAAGGAATTAAAGAATTCCACATCTCAGATAGCCTTGTGCCTCTCTGCATCTTCGGCTTCCAGAGCCGGTGCCTTCGATATCTCATCCGAGCGAGCATCCTCCTCTGCCTCCCCTTGGCTCAGCTGGTTCGTTGCCCAGATCTTGCTAATGCAGAGTTCATACGGCCCGGGTACCCTATCTGTTAAGCTGATACCTACAGAACGTACTCTCTGCCTCATCATCTCACGCTGCGGCTCAACCGGAATGCCGTGGTTTGTCCGCACGAACTCGCTCAGCTTGATGAGCACCGTCTCCCACTCACCGGGCTTGCGCGTATACAGGCGGTGCTGATGCAGATCCGTCGGCACCACGGACTCAGTTTGGATATTGACGAAGTATTTGCGGCCGTCCGACCTCACGCGCAGAGCCAGGTACTTGTACGGGTCCAGGTCGAAGAGCGACTTGCCGAAGAGGGTTGAGGGCCGATCGTGTGTTCTCCAGCCAGCGAAGCCGGTGCGCGTAACGTGAGGCATGTTCTGGGGCAGCTGGATGGAGATGCTCCCGTGGAAGCGGGCATGCGGTGGCGAGTCGGCCGACTGGGGCTCGAAGTCGAGGTTGACCTCGGAGTAGCCGCCGATATCAGCGTCGGACATGCGCTTGCAGAGGCCAATGGATGAAGAGTCGGCGAAGTCGATCATGGTCAGCGGCGCAGCGCCCTTCATGGCTTCGAGCTTGAAGACTGCAGGAAATGGGAGGATTAGTAGGCGTGGGCCGGTGGAGGCAGCGAGGTGTCGGGCATGCCTGTGTTGGAGCGGCGGCGGAGCTCGTCCAAGCTGCGCTTCCAGAAGCCTGGAGCGCTGAGGATGGAGGTCGACCGCATGGCTGGATTCTGTAGAGCAATTGCGCTGGGGAAAGGAGAAGGTGTGCTTCTCTGGTGGAGGGGCGGAGCCGGCAACGGAGCTCGTGCAGATCGAAGCTCAAGCACTGCGGTGCGGGCGGGCGCGTCGCATGCGATGCATGACGCCGACTCGACCGGGGTCAGGAATTTCTCTGTCAGCGCGTCCTCCCACACCAGAGCTACCTTCTCGCGCCACATCAACCTCTCTCCAATTTTTCCCCGCTGCTCCTGCAACATCACATGCTCGCCCTTTTCCGCCTGTACACTTTCTCCTAACACAGGCGCCGCGAATCACCCCATAAAATTGCCCTCTCGCACCGCCCTTCGCCTCTCACGACCCAGTACCGCAACAGCTTCACCCACATCGTATATGACCCTCGAATCCGCCCAGGAAACCCGCCCACTTGGAGCGGCCCGGTCTGCGATAGAGCAGAGCCCATTGCCCCAACCGAGAGAGTCCGGAGAACCTCTCCTTCCGAACAGTCCCAATGGATCCAGGGTAGCCACAAAATCCTCACCCTTCGCTAAATCATGGGCGCATTTCGTGGCCGGCGCGTGTGTGAATCCCCCTCTATCTCTGCACGCATTTTCTAACCTCGGGCTTCTATCAGGCTGGGCGGAACGGCCGCGGCGACGCTGACCGCGCCATTCGACGTGTTGAAAACCCGGTTGCAGTCCGACTACTACCACCAACAATTGCTCGCCTCGCGAGCAGCACGCGGCGTCCCTCCTCCATCGTCCATGTCCCTTAGCCGCAGCGCCCTTCTCCACTTCCGAGAAACTTTCCAGATCCTCTTCGCCATCCCGCGCACCGAAGGTTGGAGAGCCTTGTTCAAAGGCCTGGGTCCCAATTTGGTCGGCGTGGTCCCCGCGCGCGCCATCAATTTCTACGCCTACGGCAATGGCAAGCGCGTGCTTAGCACATACTTCAATGATGGGAAGGAGTCGGCGTGGGTACATCTCTGTGCCGCCGCCACCGCCGGCATCGTGACGGGTACCGCTACGAACCCGATCTGGCTGGTCAAGACGAGATTGCAGCTGGACAAGTCCAATGCGAAGGCTAAGGGTGGCAGGCAGTACAAGAACGCCCTCGACTGCACCATGCAGACCATCCGTCGGGAAGGCATCCGGGGACTGTACAAAGGCCTTACGGCGAGTTACTTGGGCGTCTCGGAGAGTACCATGCAGTGGGTGCTGTACGAACAGATGAAGCTGGGTTTGGCGAAGAGGCAGCAGAGACTGGATGCTTCCGGCCGGGAACCTACGGTCTGGGATAAGACGGTCCAGTGGACAGGAGGCGTTGGTGCGGCTGGTTTTGCAAAGTTCATTGCAACCATCCTGACGTATCCCCACGAGGTAAGACATGTTCAAGGACAATTATTTCATGGCAAGTCTGGGTCACTGACAAAAAAAAAAGGTGGTACGGACTCGCCTGCGTTTGGCACCGATGGAGAACGGACAGCAGAAGTACACCGGTCTCATCCAGTGTTTCCGCCTAGTCGCCAAAGAAGAAGGCCTTCTTGGTCTTTACGGGGGTCTGACACCCCATCTGCTGCGCGTTGTTCCCAGCGCAGCGATCATGTTCGGTACATATGAGAGTGTGCTCAAGTTATTGGGCACCAGCTCTCAAGTATAGGAACTTCCCTCAGTCTGATAAGATGCCAAAAGTACTTTTGTTCGTGTAACATTATCAATAGGGCGTATGTCGGAGATGCGTACATGGGGTGGCGTTGCATCTGGTATGTTCAGGGTTCTTGCTCCGCTCTGGTGTATGAGAAAGATTTGGTCACGGCGCTTTTACGGGTGGATAGGTCATTGCGGGTTGTACATGGATGATGGAGGAATCGCCCTGTTTACCCATCTGTACGATACCGTTTCTGTGCAGCTTGAACGATGTACATTGAAAACCCTGCTGTCCAACTTGATCGCATCATGTGATACTTTCAAGTTGTCGGCAATTCAAAAAATCAAAGATATTGTTGTATACAAGCGGATAAGCATGGCAGTCGTCGCCTCAGGGTTTTGGTCATTTTCGCCGTTCACGAAAGGAAAAGTTTGTGAATGCAAGCAGCCGTCAGGGCCAACCCATTGAATATTGAACTTGCACCTCTCTGTCAAGCCCGAGCCGGAAACCTAGAAGAGTAATAATTTGCTCCAGGCCGGAAGAACCACGCGGGCGATAGTTGTCGATGGCACGCCGTGGAGTTTGCTGGATTTCCGGCCTTCGCGGCCTGCCTCTGCCTTGATCCCCCGTTGCGACAGCCACGTTATAGCCGTGCCGTGAAAACACGGCTGCATTGCCGATATCCGACATCTCGTTGACCAGCTCCACCAGCTGTCGTCATCTTGCGCGATCACCCACGACCTCAGCTGTTCTCCATCGTGTCCGGTCGAACGGCCTGAATCAAAAGAGGTGGCCGCCTATCTAGCCGAAGATTTTCTCTTCGACGTCAACCTACTCTGACTCAACCATCCGCTCCCAACTGTTCGATTTTTTTCCTCAAACAAGAAACAGAAAATGTCGACGATTGAACCGGCGTCTACTGCCATCGTCTCCACGAACCTGGAGGACCATGGCTTCAAGCTGCTGGCTCGCGGCAAGGTCCGCGATGTCTACGAGATCGACAAGGACTCGCTGCTGTTTGTGGCCACCGACCGCATCAGCGCATACGATGTTATCATGAAGAATGTATGTATGGTCGCTTTTCTTGCCTCATCGCTGAATCTGTAATCTTCCTATTTCCAGTGAACTTTTCGGCTTCTGTTCTCTCCGCTGTGTCTCTCTCTTCCTATTACTTTAAGCCAACCACTATATTCAGCATTTAATCTTCTCCTTCCCAACCCTTGAGTTTTATCCTGCGCCAATTCGCAAGTAATATTTTCTTAATTCGACTTCCTCGTATCATCTCTTTTTCATTGTGCTTTTCTGTGATGGATTTTAACAAGCACATTTCCTTCACCGCATCATCATTCAGAATCATTCCCAAATATCTCTATCAAAATCAAACCTTCCCCGTGTGGCCGTCTCGCCATCCCAGCAAGACTGACACCCCACCCCCCACAGGGCATCCCCGAAAAAGGCGCCCTCCTCACCAAAATCTCCGCCTACTGGTTCCGCTACCTGTCCAGCCAAGTCCCCTCCCTCCGCACGCACCTCATCTCCACCGACCTGCCCCCATCCCTCACCGCCGCCTCCCCGACGCTCTCCCCAGCCCAGCTCTCCACGCTCCGCAACCGCTCCATGCACGTCAAGCGCCTGCGCATCTTCCCCATCGAGGCCATCGTCCGCGGCTACATCACCGGCTCCGCGTGGTCCGAGTACCAGCGCGCGGGCACCATCCACGGTGAGCCCGCGCCGGCGGGGCTGCAGGAATCCCAGCAGCTGCCGCACCCGATCTACACGCCCTCGACCAAGGCCGCGGTCGGCGGCAAGGACGAGAACATCACGCGCGAGCGCGCCGCGCAGATCGTCGGCGACGCGGCGACGGCGGCGCGCATCGAGGCGCTGGCGCTGGCGCTGTACGGCGCCGCCGCCGCCCACGCCCGCGCCCGCGGCATCGTCATCGCCGACACCAAGTTCGAGTTCGGCTTCGACGAGGCCGACCCGGAGCGCGCCGTCGTGCTGGTCGACGAGGTGCTGACGCCCGACAGCAGCCGCTTCTGGCCCGCCGACGGGTACGCCGTCGGGCGCGGCCAGGACAGCTTCGACAAGCAGTTCCTGCGGGATTGGCTGACGAGGGAGGGGCTGAAGGGGAAGGAGGGCGTGGCGATGCCGGACGAGATCGTGACGAGGACGAGGGAGAAGTACGTCGAGGCCTACGAGAAGCTGACGGGGGAGAAGTGGGTGTCTCCGTAGATGGGCTGGCGTAGATGGGGAAGGGGGCTTTGTGGAATGTGGTCTATTGATAGGGCCTGGGAAACCAGGAAGAAGTGTCGGGGGTGCAATGGCGGGAATTTGAGATTCGGAACGGACCGAGTCGTGAAGGGGGTTTTTTTTTTACTCGGACTATCAAAAAAGGAAAATGGAAAAACGTAGAAATAAATGTCATTTCGTGTTACTACTTACAAACTTTGATCGGAGGGCTTTGCAAAAATCCAGGCGCTCTTCTCTAGTAGTCCTATCATTCACCTTAGCCAACGATTGATCCTTCTCCCATGTCACCGGTACCAGAAAGCCGTATGCTTCTCCTCTGTGTGGCCGGACGTAGCGGAAGCAACGTCTTTATCCGGCTCATTTTCCTGGCCCCCGGTCCAGCCAAGCTTTCATTTGAAGCATATTCGCCACTAAATCAAGCATACGCTCTCAGCATGGTCTGATTTTGATATCTAAATAATTTAGCAGTCACTAGGGCGGCTCGTCGCAGAACACTTATGAAACTACCGAACGGCATGTCGGTAATGTATAGGAGACGCCTTCGTAACTGCAGCTGCCAGATCAGCCGCTAGGAGGCGGGCTACATGAATAAACATGGTGATGCTGCACTGCATGACAGGCCGAAGGAATGGTCGGTGCGAAGAGTTTTTATTCGATCCCTGGCCTCCGAAATAATTAGCTGTGATAAATTCGGGTTAAACGGTTGTGAATAGCAGTTCAATGAAAGCTATAGAGTTGAGACAGTCGCTGGAAGTGTATGTTGCAATTTATTCATAGCCTCACATCCGCATGACTGCTTCGACTACGAATGGATTCGGCGTTCACATGGGTGTCTCTTGCTGAGATGCCTCTCGAACACGAGCTCTTCGTAAAAATCCTTGTTGTAATGTGCGGGCTTTCGGGGGTTGTGCGACTGGGTTTGAAGCTTACCGGCAAAAATGCGCCACTACCGGCAGCCAACGGATCATGAAAAGCCCGCTTATGGAAGAGTTCTCAATGACCAGTGGTTTGAGAGCAACGTACTTGTGGATTCTTCAAGGAGATAGCTGACCACAAGGCGGTGAACTCGTGCAGTGTTTAGATGGGTTTGAGATGTGCATCTGGTCATAAAACGTATTTACTCGTAGTTATAGCGCAGATCATCTTTCACCTAGTATTCTAACAGAAATGCTGTACTGTTTCGGAATTTGACGACCCTCTGTACATATCTTCTAGGGTAGTGACTCCCGCTAAGAGCCTAACGACTTGCTAAAAATAAAGGGCTTGGATCTCGTGAAATACCTGAATTAACTTTAAGCAATGTGTGCAGCTGCTTAGATCTGTCTACATATGGCTAGAAGTGCCTATGTCTAATGTCCGTTACCTTTCATCTCCCATATTCCTCTCTGCTACGGACGCATATTACACGAAGATTAGATATGGTTTGGTTTACTCTTCAAATATTTGTCACTTTGTTCCTATGCGCACGTATGTCAGCATCACAGTACCTTTCGGACCTGTGCTATCCAGGTACGCCTGTCCCGTCGGGCCTCGAAGCCACGGAACATCCGTGTTCGATCAATCTGCAAGAGGGTGGCGAATTCGACAATTGCTACGCCTTCCACCTCAGCAGCCATGAGGACCGCAGCAAATGCCCGGACTCCAAAACCCTTCTCGTGTCGGCAACGAAAAAGATTACCGGCCAGACATTCAGTCTATACTTCATAGCGGGGCGGCTCTCTGCGCTTTACGACACGACATGCACCCTCAACTCGCGGGTCAACTTCGCAGATCTGGGTTGTATCGTGAAAGGAGATGGCGTGGTTGTTACCATTTACTCTTACAAATAACGAAAAGTCTGATTCTCCTCCCCTTTGTTACTCTCCCTTATGCTGAATAAAGTCTCAGCAGATCATCGATTGTGTCAGGCGAGAAGCTCGTAGACTAAACGCATAATCACTCTCGTTGGCATGAAAGTTCAACGCTTCTCGCTCCTGGCAGTAGACACACGGTCGAAGACTTCAAGCGCTCGAGGAACGTGTATGTGTTCTCCACAAGCCGTTGTGTGCCTCGGTGAGAAAAGGAAGCTGTAAGGAGCGTGGACCAGGTATTGTAATTGTCTCAGTAGCTAGTTATGACAACGAGGACAGTCGTTTTGCATGATTTGTCGTGTGCGTTGCATTTACAGTCATTGTGCAGTATTCACAGCACTCTGCCTTGCCAGTCCCACCGAAGCCCCTCCACCTCTCCCAATTTCACTGTGTCAGGCCATTATAATAGTGACGCTGAAGTATCCAACCCTCATTCATCTCGAGTTTTGACCGCTGTTGAACCGGCCCCTCTGCTTCCAATACCCACATTTCTCTTCTTTCCTCATCAGCACGCTTCTCATGAACCCTCTTGCTCACCCTTGATAGTTCCTCCCCTCTCAACCGCACCTAACCCTCCCAGAAGGCTCAGAAGAACTTTCCCCCCTTCCCCGGCTCCGCCTCCACCCTGCTCACACTCCCATACCCCTCCACATCCCCCGCCCCGCCACTACTCCCCCCGAGCGCCCTGCTCTCATCGCTCACGCTCTCCGGCCGCACGGGCCGGTCCAGCGCGGTGAACCTCTCGCCCCTGGCCCGCGCGAGAAGCCACGCGCCGCCCACCCTCACGCACCAGCAAGCCGCCGCCCACAGCAGGGCGCCGACCGGCGCGGCCACGAACGCGCCGAACGCGCTCCAATCGCCCGCGTACAGCCCGTTCTCCAGCAGGATCAGGCGCGCCCCTTCGCGCGCGTCGCCGTCGTAGTACACGACGCCGAACAGGAAGACGGAGAAGATGCCGCCGAGGCCGCCGACGACGACCTCGGCGCCGGACCACCACCAGCAGGCGTCGGCGAGGCCGACGACGAGGACGGGCACGAGCGAGGCGGAGACGAGGTCGGAGACGAGGTAGACCTGCAGGACGGACGGCGAGCGCAGGGCGACGACGACGACGGGCACGATGGCGGCGACGACGAGCGCGCGGATGCACCAGAGCGGCAGGGCGTTGCGGAAGAGGTCGTTGGAGCCGGTCGAGACCATGGCGGACTGGAAGGAGTCGAAGGCCGCGGTCGAGAGCGCGACCACCATGACGAGCACGATGCCGACGACCCACGCGGGGAGGGTGGCGAGGAGGGCGAAGAAGGCGATGGAGCCCTCTTGCGGGGGGTCGCCCGGCCACGCGCCCGACCAGGCGGCGAGGAGGCCGCCGCAGCCGACGAGCGTGAGGATGACGGTGACGGCGGCGGAGGCGATGCCGACGCCGATGCGCAGGTCGCGGTCGGTGCGCGAGGCGAAGGTGCGGAGCCAGAAGCCCGAGAGGAAGAAGTCGTTGGTGAGGATCGCGACGGGAAGGATGTAGATGAGCTGCCAGCCGAGGAGGGAGGCGTTCAGGTAGCCCGAGGTGTCGATCAGGGAGCGGTCGATTTCGGTCTCGACGCCGACTGTGATGACTCCGAGGAGGATGAGACCGAGGACCATGGCGCCTTGGATGTTGTCCGTCACGAACGAGACTTTGAAACCGCCGAGAGCTGGTGGAGAAATGCCTCAGTGTTTTGGTTCGGGGTAGGGGCAAAGAGACTTATCACTCACAGGTGTAGATGGTGGTGACAACGCACTGCACGATCACAGCAGGGAGGCCATCTAGACCGGTTAAAGCGGTGATGATCTGCTGAAGGGCAGAGAGCTCCGCGACCATATACAGGAAAAGCGTGATAAGCCTACTCATGTACTCAGTTTCATCTGCTCTTTCGGGCGTTCTCCAAGTCTCTCAAGGACCTACGTCATCAAGCTGAGAAAGAGAGCCGCAACGGTGCCATAACGCTGCCTTGTCCACTCTGTGAGCACGAAGCCCTCAGGACACTTCCGTCTGATAACCGGACCCAAGTAGCCGAAGATCAGAAGCGGCAGTCCAGACGACAGCGCGTAGACGACAAGGCCTTGCACCCCAGCGATGGTGGCGATCTCCGGATACGTGAACAGGATACCAGAACCAAGAGCTGTTCAATCGCGAACGCGAGTTTCCCTAGGTCAGCTGAAAGAACGACGGAAAGGGTGTTCGAAGGCAAGAGAGGGAAGGGGGTTATCAGCGGCAGCACATTCCTCACGCAAGTATTATCTTGATCGAGTTTGAACGGTACTTCTCAGCTTTATCACGGTGGAAGATTGCAATATCTCCACTGCCAACACAAGATTACCGTTCTGGTAACCGCGTGGAGGAAGGGGTGGATATCGCGGACAGCTTCCACGAGACTCAGCGCCCGTAGTGATGCCGCACAGGAGTTCGTCCAGCTGAGATATCTCTACATCACCACCTCATTGTGAGGAAGCGCGAGGCTATCTTGCCATGAGTTTCCGGAAGACTGAGTGGGAATGTGGTAAGAAATTCTCTTGCCAAGCTCGAGCAGGCGGAAGAGGAATTTCGTCAGTTCGCCAAACGATCCAAGGGTCTCGGCTTTTCATCTGCCACGAAAATCCCACTTTGCAGTGGCGATGCAGAGATTTTCTCTCTAGCTAGCTTTACCACTGCGAAGAATCGATCTGTAATACGAACCTGGCCATTGTTTGTCCCTCTTGGACACTCCGAAAAGAATACTTTGCGGACTGGTAGCAACCCGAGCCTGCGGTGAAGACCCACTGTACTTGGTCTGATCCGGTCTTGGTCACAGACGGAGAAGCGTTGCTGCCGCTGAATATGGATGCTAGAGACATCGAGATGCAGATTCGCATCTGCACGCCGGTGCGTCACTCACCCGAAGCTATGAAGTTCAGGGCGAGTGGAATCGCTGTACGCAGGGAGAGTTAGTAAATGAATATTCTGCAGCACCCCGTTCGTAGTGCGAGGATCGCCGCTTTGGCCTCATTGTACGGCCAGAAAGAGAAATGAAAATGCGCCTGTTGTCCTGACCCTTTTGAGTCCGATTGCTGGACAGGTAGTCCGTCTTGGACTGATGGCGGAGTTTCCATGCTACAAAGACACCGCATATCCTGCAGAAGGGTATCGAAAAATCAGCTTCTAGGCCTGTCGAATCACTCGCCGTGGAAACGGCGAAAAACCGAGCCTTACAAAAATGCCCCGTAGGTGAGGTAGATGATGGCGTTAGAGGCCTGAGAAGACGGAACACCCATATTGGCTGAGGCTTGACAGGGACTTAACCCAGAAAGAATCGCACGCAGCAATGCACTTTGCAATGGTGGTAGCGAGAAGGGAGGAAGCAGGTGCTGAGTACAGAGCTTCTCGAAGATGGCCGCGGTGAGATTTTATTTGGCCGGGCCCGTGGCAGCGCAGGCCAGCTGCACCCGATCTCGCGCCACCCGAGCGTCCTGTCTAGCCCGATTTCGGTAACAAGTCCGCCCATCTTTCCTCTCATGCACCACCCGCGTGATGTCTTGTCTTGGACGTTCTTTTCTGCTCTACATTTCTGCTCGCCGAGGCGTGTTTTTTTTTTCTCTCTCTCTCTTTCTTTTGTGTCATGCTTCTGGTCCCCGGCCGTTCGCCCACCGTGTTATAAGCCCTAATTCTCCCTCTTCTTTTAATTTCACTCTCGTCCAGGTAGTAGGTGGGTGCATCGACCTGAAGATGTGGCTCGCCTTGGTGCAACGCCGTCGCTAGCTTTGCTTTTTATCCTGCGAGTCACGCAGACTCATCAACTCACGAGCTCGCATGTCTGTCAAGGCTACGGATTTTGCTAAGGTTAGGATGCTTCTAAAAGTCTTTATTGCGGTCTCGCCGCTCAGTGAAGGATTACACTGGCCAGGTCATCTCCTAAATAGTTGAAGCAGTTTCCGGCCGAGAGTGTTTCGCAGATAGAAGTAGCAGTCCTCATCTGGACTGCTGCCTCAACTCCCTGTCCGCATCTGTGCCTGCCTTTGCATTGCTTTTGGAGTCAGCGAACCCTGTACATGTTATGTATGCCGCTACCGTGTCGAAATGGATATTCACATTCACAGTCTTACTTCGGACTGCTGCATATCCATTATCAACTTGCTCTTACAACACCAGAGAGCCTACCCGCACGCAAGGTACTTACGATTTCATGCCAGACCGTGAAGTTCCCTGAACCAGCCGCCGTAGAAGCGTGCGCAGACAGACGCGGACCCTCGCTATCGTTGTAATAGACTTCCCATCGCCGGAAACCAAGCACGCAAGAACTCTTTGTTTTGGGGATTGTGGATTTCCTACATAGACCTTTTTTTTTTTTGAAAACTCAGTCAATGCCCATTGATTTGTGCCCATTGCTTGTCGCCGATTGTTCGTTGCCGAAGGTGATCCGGGGTATCTTCCGTATTCGCCGTCACCCCATTCGCCTGAAACGCCGCGGGATATCTATCCCTTGTTCCGTGACCGTCATCGCCAGGAAAGCCTAGCTCCGGGATAGCTACCTCATTACCCATATTCCGTGCATCGTGAATCCCGAATAGAAAACAAATGAAACAAGAATAGAACAAGGAAATGACGTTGAACGAGTCCCTCGGAAATGGATTCCATGAGCAAAGAGACCCGTGGCGCACGACTGGCGTGCACAGGGATTCAGATCGCTGCAGTCGAATGAAAGAAAACAACAGAACAGGTGGCAGAAGTGTCAGAAAGTAGAATGGCCTTGAAACAGTGGGCATCGCAGAAGGGCTGGGCTGAGCGTTGTGATGTGAGTGGGTAGAAGACATGTGCCTAGTACCTGACCATTGGGTTAGCCCCGTTAACAACGGGGTAGCCGGCACCAGTCATGATACTTGCACCGCCAGTGGTAGGGAAGATAGGCGCAGGACCTCCAAATCCGTTACCCTGACGCGCCTGAGCGTCAAATGCATCAAAGGCTGCGTTGAGCTCATAGTTGTGGTTCATGGTGTTTCCATGAACCTCAGCAGTTGTACGGGGGTACATCGTGCTGCCACCTGAACCGGAGCTTGCGTACATGACCGGGTAAGCGAAAAAACCCCGGGTGCCCCATGACGAACGAGCGCCGACAAGATGACGAAGGTTGGGCTTGACAGCCCACTGGATGGATACCAGCTCGCCATTGACAAGGCGAAGCCTATGGTGGGTGCATTTGGCAGCCCTTATAGCCTCGTCATGGCTGTTAAAGCGCACGATGGCATAGCTATACTTAGCTAGGATAGAGTCAGTCTATAGAACAACGGAGACCTAACGAGTGGCAAACTTACATCCAGCAGGACCGCGGATCCTCAGCTCGACCTGACTGATCGCGTTTCCGCGACCAGTGAAAACCTGGGAGATCTCTGCCTTCGTCACATGGCGTGGAAGACATCCAATCCACAGCGCATTCGGCGCGTGGACGCGACCATCGAAGAAAGGGCAGCTTGAGATGGCGGATGGCTCCATGAGGAAGGAATCCTTGGCAAATACGGTGCTCCTAGCCGAGTCCGCGCCCTGAAATGGCTCCACATAGTAGACGGGGTTGTCGCGGTGAAACTATGACTGGTTAGACTGTCACGGCACCTCTTGTACATTAGGGAAGACCAGACACTCACCAAGAGAGCATTGACCGAGTCCTGGTAGTATCTGAACTTGATGATGAGACCCTGGAGGACTCCGAAGCGTCCATTCTCGGCCGTGGACGGAGACCACATCATATCGACCTCGCCGATGCTCTCGGCAAAGTTCAGGATGTCCGACCTCTTTAGAGTGAAGCCATCACGACGGCAGATGAAGACGGAGCCTATAGAGCAGTCAGAATTGTCTTTGACAGCGGTCGAAGGAACCGTTTCCACTTACGAGGAGCGCGAGCTTTCTCGATGCGGCAAGGGCGTCCCAGGATCGGGAGACCGGCAGCGAACTCCATGGCGTCGGTGGCCTGTGCCTTCTCGTGGTACTGGACGAACGCGATCGGAAGTCCACGATCGCGCTTAACCTTGACATAACACTTGCCATAAATACTAAACTGCTGCAGCAAAGCCTTGAGCAGCTCCGAGTCAGACTTGTCCCTGCGGAGACTACGCGAAGAAGTCAGATAAGATAGCTGAAGCCGTAGGGGGACAAGTTGACGTACCTGGCGACGAAGATGCAGGCTTCAGGCGAGAGGCAGGCCTGCGCGTTCTTCGCCGTGATGGCGTCCACGACGACAGCGTTCTCCGTGGGAACCTTCGCCGTGGCGGGCTTCTCCATGATTGCCTTCTCCGTGATGTTCTCCGTGGCCATGGCCTGCGAGGACGGACAGCACTCATAGCTGCCAGGTGACGCGGGAGGCTCGGCCGAAGAAGCAGTGCCGCAAGAACCACCACCGGCCGATGACTCGGTGTTGGATGAAGATCCGACGTGAGGTGAAGTGGAGAATAATCCGCGATCATTGGATTCCTTGTTAAGAGGGACTTCTCGCGGTTAGACCGTTCAGAAGCTGATGTGAGTTGACTTACCTTCAACAGGCTCAGAAAGCTCACGGGTGGTCATGGAGTAAAGGCCAGAAGGGTCAGAGCGAGTAGCCAACAACATGGTGCGCTGACGGGACATGGTCATCTTGCTCGCAATGCGGTTCACGTAGGCATCGACGTTACCGTCGCCCGGAATCTCAAAGTTGGGCGAAGGCTCCGCCTTAGCGTGAGGCAAGTCTACGTTGGTGAGAGTCAGTAAAATGTTGAAGTGAGGTGAGGCGACATATGAAATTGAAGTGAGGTGAACGAAGAGGAAAGGCATAGTGAGGGCATAAACGAGACATACCAGTCGAAATCTCTCCCGTGGGATGGCGGGCCTCAAGCGGAGTGAGGGGCGTAGAAGCAGCAATGGAAGCGCGGGATGTCATGCCGCCAGAAGTACCACCGGACACGCCGTTGGTGGTCGAGTGCGCGTTACGTGACTCGCCATCAGCGGGAGGAGAAGGAGTCAAGTAGGTCATCGGAGCCATGACTTGATGTGGGTTGCTCAAAGACTGCCGGTAATCTGCGAGGTTGGGCGGTCAGTGTAAGCTGTACAGGCGCGTTGGATGATCAGGACCGGTCGACGACAGCGGGGCGACGCGTCAGAGGCCAGTATCCAGTGCATCTAGTGCTAAAGGTGGACGGAGCAGAAGCCCAAGTGAGGAGGTGGCTTACTGAGTGGTCAGGCTGTGAGCAGCACGCGATGCAATGCCCGAGTGCGGGTTGCGAAGGTTGTCAGCGGGGTGCTGCGAAGGCTTGAGGGTACGCAGAATAGCGTGCGATCAAGAACGAGTCTGTGTGTGGTGTGAAAGAGGAAAGAAAGTAACTGGGGGGAGAGGATGGGTTTATATACGTTGAGGCTGGAGGCAGTTCAGTCGATGAATGGCCTGCCTGTCTGCTCCCATTTTCACGACCTTACCCAATTTGGACACCCACATGTCATGCACGTGGGCTGCTCCGCGTTTTTGAGCCAGGATTATGGGCCTAAAGCTGGCCGCATAGCTGTTCTAGCCAGGAATGGCTTCTTTTCTACTCGTCCGGCTCCTGTCGCGGCTGCCTCATGGGGGAAGGCTCCATGAGAAATCGGCGGCTTGGTCCAGGGCACTGGAGTCACGAAAAGTCGACGCCACATGCCAGGTGAGCCAGCAGATCACCTATCAGCGCCGCTAGCCATGGAGGCAGTCAAGGCTTTCTCTGTGCTGCTCAACGGCTGCTTAGTACAACTGAATTCGATTGCGGCGCCTCTACACGCATGGAGTTGCTATGTATGCAAAGTGAGAGCAACAAACTTTTCATCTGCACACTCGACGTCAGCAGCTGCACGATTATGGAAAGAATGACTAATATGTGTTGTCTCTTACCTTCCATGACCCCAATTCAATACCCAACCTTGTCTTCCCCCCTCGCATTCACCTAGGTCTACGTCTGCTTGTTCTTGCGGCCGATCTTGGGACCGCTCTTCTCCTTGTCAAAGTACCCTAGAAAGTAAAGACTCCTGATTGTAAACAGTACCAGAGTAGCACCAATATTACCCCAGGTTACAGCGTTCCAGGTGAGAAAGTTGAGTGCTCCTGGCAAGCCCAAGCCCCACGCGGTGATGAGGACGTGGCCGATGTCTCCGAGCCACAACGCAGCCAGATACGCATTGACGGTTGGGAGGTCCAGTGTCGTGTTAAGGATAAACACTCCAAGGAAACCCAAAAGTAGGTAGGCATTGCCCAACTGTAGAGCTAGGATATGTTCCGTAGGAGTGAGCACGTGAGCATCGGCCGAGTTCTTGCTGGCCGCCAACTGAGAAGCTGCAAAAAACTGTGGAGAGAGCAAGGGACCCAGAAAACCGGCAACACTAAAAATATGTCAGAATCAAGAGGAAGATCATGGATGGCGGTTGACAAACAGAGAGATTGGCTCTAAGATGGTGAACACGAAGCGCGGAAATGCAGGAAGAGATGAAGCCATTTTGGAGCTGCCTTCAGGCCTCGTCAAAGGTGGAAGAAATACAGAGCTGGCTATGGGTGGTTTTCTGGTCGGTGAAACTCCATGTCAGAGTGCTGTCTTGAATTTGTCGATGATCCTATATCAGGCTAGATGGATATACTATACCACGCACCGCTGAGTTTATCGGACGAATTGAACAGAATATCAGGTGTCGTCGGCAGGTTGAGCAGGCTGTGGGCAGTCGGTCAGCAATGCCCGACTTTCCAACACCGCTTCCGTCCTCTGTATCATCATCATCATCATCCTCCTCCTCTGCTTACATTTCTGCTTCCGGAAGGATGCCTTGGAGAGAGAGCCCTCAATGCCGAGATACAGGGATGCAGGGGTATGTTTTTGTGTACAACCAGGTATACTAGAGATATGCACCTCCTCGCACAAGGAGACTTCGCGGAATGGGAAATCTTGTGAATTCAGATCCGATAATGATTTACTGAGAAGCTCGAAAATAGGTGCTAGGATTGTGCGCACGCTCTCTCGGGTGCATGTTGGTACACCGCCGGAGATCAGATCATACCCAGAGCTCCGGAAGATCCGCGCACGTTTGAGATGGCATCCCACCGCTCACCGAAAGAGGAGAGGATGCATGAAAGGCAGCGAAAAAGTCGGCAAGGCTCACCTGCGGGAGAGATGGGTCTGCGGCAGAGCCTGAAGCAGACCTTATATTAAACTTGCGGGTTCTCGTACAACCGGCTGCGCAATGTATGTTGGAGTTGTACGGATGATGTGTTGGCGGGAGGCCAGGGACGAGGGGAGCACAACCGGCACGCAATGCCTAAGTCTTCGCGTGCGTCAGCAACACAGGGCCGCGGGGGAAGCTAGCGGTGCAGCGAGGCGTGCAGGGCGTAGCCGTGGCATGTGGGCACCTACACAGTACTCGGCGAGTCGAGGGTGGGCGGGCGTGACGCGTGGAATCCGGGAGAAATCAAGAAGCGTCGACAGCTGTTACGAACGCTTCTATTACGGGTATCCCACGGCCCCGGCAGCGGGGGGCTGGCCAGCTGCTGGCGGCGTGTGCGCTCTTGCCGGGATGGATCGCCTTTGGTGCCCCTCATTCTCTCTGCCTGAGAACCACCACTTCTGACCTGCCACCCTGCCTCGCCGCTGACCTGCCTGTCTCCAATTCTTCTCTCCGCCTCGTCGCCAACACACTGCTCCAGACGCACGCCTGCGCGCTTACGATCCTCGTCCATCGCAGCTGCACGCATACGACACGAGCTCCAACCCCGACCCACTCGACGCTCGACCGCCGATCCCTACGCATCACACGAGAGCTCTGACATCCACGCACGTCGGCGAAGCCTTCCGGACCGCTGCCTCGCGCTGCCCACCACCGCAATACCAACTCCTGCATACCTGCACCTCGCGCGAAGCTCAAGCACATCCTTGGAGCTCGTCCCATACGCCGCCGTCATCTGCGCCGCAACCCACCACAAAAACCGCGCAAACAAACCAGACACCCTCAGGTCCACCACACAGCAGTCGCCAAACTGGCTACCACCGGCGCGAGAAGACTCCCCGCCGCCATGCAGTCGCTCCCCGACTCTCGTGCCCAAACGTACGAGGAGCTGTATGGCCCTCCCGAGAACTTCCTGGAGATCGAGGTAGGTCGAAGCAAGAAGGGATCCTGGCTCCCACCGCCACTTTTTTTCCGGGACCCTTTTGATTACGCCTAAGACATACACACACACACACACACCCACATCATGAAGCTCACGCATCCTCCCCACCTCTCTCCAGGTCCGCAACCCGCAAACCCACGGCACGGGGCGGGGCATGTACACGACGTACGAGATCAGCATGAAGACCAACATCCCGGCCTTCAAGCTCAAGCAGTCCTCCGTGCGCCGGCGCTACTCGGACTTCGAGGCCTTCCGCGACATCCTCGAGCGCGAGTCCGCCCGCGTCACCATCCCCCCGCTCCCCGGCAAGGTCTTCACCAACCGCTTCTCCGACGACGTCATCGAGCACCGCCGCGAGGGCCTGCAGCGCTTCCTGCAGATCGTCGTCGGCCACCCGCTGCTGCAGACCGGCAGCAAGGTCCTGGCCGCCTTCGTGCAAGGTGAGTGAGAAACCTTTTGCCAAATACTATCGCTCGGGAATAGTAGCTCGAGGAGCTTCGACTCTCCACAAGCGTCGCTGGAGCAAAGGAGAAGAGAGGAAGGGGGGAGGCAATTCGCACCCGTGAGAAGTAAATGACATGCTAACATCCCCGCCCCCGCGCAACCCTCCATAGATCCAAACTGGGACCGCAACCAGTGGTGAACAGATAAACTTGTGAAAGCATAACGGTAAGAAAGACAGAACCGAGATTGTAAAACAAGACAACCTCTTGTATACCTGGATCATGGTTATGGCTCCGGCACTTGGCAAATTAATACCACTCCCGCCGGCCAAAACGACGCGAGAAGTCACTCATGTACGTTGCGATTCGTCCTTTTTCTTTTCCATTACACTTGGAGGAAGGGAGAAAAAAAAGGAAGCGAGCTTGCATCAAGGCCCACGAAAGCTTGACATAGATACCCTTTTTGCTGCTGTCAATCTAAAGCTTGAAAGTCATTCGAACTACTCTCCATTCGTGCATCGTGCCTTTTGCTGCCCGCAAATTGAAAAATCCAACTGATATCCGAAGGTGTGCAGTGACACCAACGGCATAGGGTTTTCTATGCAAAAACATAACCTGTACTCTCTATTTTATTGTAAATGCCGTTTTTTCCATTGATAGTATTATGCTTTCCATTACAGCGAAACAATTTGTTTATATAAAAAAGCCTGACTCCGGCGACTCCTATAGTAGCTCATCTCAGTTCCAATTCCCGAAGTCCGAGAAGCAGTTGACAGAAAAATAACACCATTTTTCCCCGTGGAATGCCAGCCGGAGCAGCGCTGACTGCAGACAAGTAACAAAACCCTGTTGAATAAGAGGATACGGAAGAAATACCAGGAACAGCAACACGCACAGTTTTAGATCGCCAGGATTATTTGAGCGCTACCTTACGTGGAGGTGAAAAAAACCGAGAAGAGAGAGGAAGTGCTGCCAGCTAAGTGTAACGGCTGATGCAGCTATGGAACTGGAATAGTCGGGAAAGTAGGATAGAAGGCAATGCCTTTGAAAAATTCCAAGATAAGGGCACCCTGAGGCAGATGGTCTTATTGAGGTCGTGACGGGCATTTCCTAAAGATATAATGCGAACATCGAAACGAAGAATTGCTGGGACTGTTGAGTTGCGCCAAAAAAAAAAAAAAAAAAACCGGGGGTGGATATGATAGACGCGGGGAACTAAGCAAACTGATGCTTTGAAAGATGACAGGCAAAGCAGGAGGCCAATCGCTGGACTTCGTTAAAGATGCTATGCAACAACAATTCGAAAGGCTGGACAAGCGCAGCGGCGGCTCAATCGTCGGACGAACAGAACTCGAGGCTTAGGGTCCGACTGAGAAGGTGGCGCGTGTGCTGACGCGCACTATTGAGAGGTGGATTTATGACGTCCTCGACTAGTGGACGAATACTCTGTATCAGGCGACCATTCTTCCGGTTGAAAATCTGGATTTAAGAAGTGTGCAGTATTGTAGTGAGAACTGCGCTGCATTAGTTGAATTCAATGCGCTCTTCAACTCATCGAGACTTACTTCTTGAAGATTGAGGTTTGGAAAGTGGGTGAATGAGAAGGGCCGGAGGCGAAATCCTGCTTCAACTCATACATAGATGGCCTGAACGGGCCACCACGCTCAACTTTGCCGGCTGGCGGGGGAATGGGCAAGCCAACGGGAGCCTCGAGAGGAACGCTGGACGCCACATAATCCTGGCTATGGGACACTGGTAGCGGTGAGTAGAGCTGAGGAGGAGGCTGCGGCGGTTGAGCTGGTGTTGGCGGATAAGTTCCGAATGGGTCAGACATGTACGACGGCTGTCCAAGGCTAGGCGCGAAGCCTTGGGGGCCCATTCCAGGTATATAAGCTAGTACGTCAGAGAACTCCCTGTTCATATGCACGTAATCTTCGTTGAAGTGGGGCGCCAGATTGACAGCGACCTGGGTGGGCATCTGAGGTGGCATTGTATGCTGGACTTCCTCTGCCTTGTACAAGATATCGTAGTGACCCCTAAGACGCAGTCAGAATACCGTGATAAGGCACACTCGGCCGAGACTTGGAGGCGCTTACGGTCGGTAGAGCAACCTCACGGTAGGAGCATCCATAATCTGCATGCCGTCGTGCGTCGTTACGTCGAAGCGGTACATATCTCCTTCTTCGCCTGCACTGCGGTCCAGATACAAAACTTCCAGAGCGAAGCCAGCGGGTTTGAGCAAGACCTGGAACAGAGCGGTTAGAGTGACGTGCTCGATTTCACAGTTGCTAGCCTCGACGGAGCTCCGGCAGTACTGCTGCAAGTCTTGGCCCAACAGGAATGGCTCGAAGTCCTGGGGGTGAGTCTGAATCCAAGCACTGGTCAAGAGCTGCGAGGGCTACGGTTAGCACAGGTGGTACACGACCGTCATGTGAACACTTGCCTTGAGGTGGGTGATGATACCCATCGACGCCATCAGGTCGTTGAACGTCTCGAGCAGAGGGGCATCGTCGGCAGCGGGCAGGGTGGCCAGCTTGCGGAGCAGTCCAAAGGTCTCGTCAGCGAAGTCCTCGTAGGTGTCGGCCTGGAGGCCGATCTGGTTGAGCAGGTTGGAGAGCGAGCGCAGGCGGCTCTGCTCCTCGAGGAACTTGGTGCGGTCGCCTATGCGCTGGAGGGCCTCAAAGTAGCCAAAAGCCACCGCTATGCGTCACGTCAGCGAGGGCGTCTCTGCCTTGAGGCGGCACACCGCATACCTCTCCAGCCGCAGTGTCCATCTCCGCGACACGTTCGGTAGTGGGAATACTTGTAGGGCAGGTTCTAGCACAAGTTCAGCGTCGGGGCTCTAGGCGGGCAGGGCGGGCACGCGAACCTGGGTCTTCGCACGATAGACGGGGTCGCCGTTTGCGTATTCGGTGGTGATGGCAGCCGTGGATTGTCTTGGCCCGACGAGCGGGCCCTGCGGGGAGTCAGCAACGGCAACGGCAGTAGCAGCGACGCGGCGGCGCTTGGGCAGGCGCCGGGGGGACGGCACTCACGGTGGCCTCGGGCTGGTAGTCGTTGGAAAGCTTCTGCAGCTGGGCAAGCTCGTCGTCGGAGGCCATGGCGTAGCTCATCCTTGCGGCAGGCGGGCGCGGAGGCAGTGGTGTTGGGTTGTAGCCGGCGGGAAGCTCCGCGGTCCGATGGGGGAGCTGGAAGGACCTGTACGACAGCGTCGACACCGAAGCAAGGGCCGGGTCATGGAATGGCTGCGCAGCGTAGTGGTGGAAGTTGGGCGAGAGGACGGGTTGTCGATTCATGGCCGCGTCGGGGTGCTGGGGCTCTGGGGCGCGCCTGCTGGGGCTCTGGGCTGGGGCAGCGGCGATCAGGCACGCGTCACGATGGTGTTGAAGGGCAGCGCGTCTCTACGGCGGGAGCTTGCGAGCTTGCGAGCAGCAGAGGCAGGACAGGAAATTGCACGGCGGCGGCGCGGGATTGCAGGTCACCCACGAGCGGCCATGGAGGAATGGCAGCGGAGTCGGTTTTAGTATGCGCAGAGACCCGCGCCCGTGGTTGCAGCAGCGACTTCTCCTGTGACACGGCGAGCTTTTGCCAGGGGCAGCAGGAGGATGCCAATATATGGAGGCAACGCTGAGCTGTGGGGATGGGGCTTGCCCGTCTCTCGACTATGCTGCCAGGTACCGTACCAGCGCGCACGGCAACACACTCACGCACACGGCGATGAAACGGCGAGGGCGTCTCGTTGCACTCGATGGTCGGCCCAGCATTGAAGAACCTCATCGAGCGCCGCCGCCGCTAAGAGCGCCTCATGCACGGCGAGCGATGCGGTAAGCCAGGTGAGACAGGCCTGCGAGAGGGATAGTGACGGCGCACAGAGGTGCTCTCATGAAGCGGAGGGCCCGTCGCCCATGGGCCGTGGGCCGTCGCCGCCGTCGCGCGCCGCCCGTAGCTCCCGCACACGCCAGCAGCAGCAGAGCGCTCCCATCGGCCCAGCTCAACACCTCCACTTGCGCACCTCACCTCACCACCCCCGCGCCGCGCGCGCACATACAGGATGTAAGTACAGCCCGGCCGTCACGCACAGCGCATCACCGCCGCCCTGCATGGGCATTGGCACGCCGCGCAAAGGCCGGCGCGCGCGCTCTGGCTGCTCTGCGCTGCTGGGCGGAATGTCGACGACGGGGCCGGCTGCGAAAGTGATATGTAACATCAGAGTAGCTCGCCCGCCTCCACTGGGCGTGCAGGCGCTGCATAGCCCGCCGTCTGATTCGCCCGCCCAGGTGGAGCGGTCGCCAAGATGCACGCCGCCAGCATTATAACCAGCTGCCCCGGACTCGCACAGCGCGCGCCCCGAGGCGATCTGTCGCCCTTCGCAGCCCCCAAGCAACACAGCGCGCGCGAGACACGGAGGGAGACCTGGTTCGAGGTCATCGCGAGACTCCACCGTGGCGGCCAGCCCTTCCGCAGCCTCGGAACCCTTGGCTGGACGTCGCACCCAGCAGCCTGCAGTTACGCGCCTGCGCCCGCGCCCGCGCCCGCGCCCGCACAGCAGCAAGTCCGCCCGATCGCATGCCGCCTCACACCAGCCGCCGTGGTCCAGCCAAAAGGAAAGCGCTTCGCTACCCGCCCGAGAAAAAGTAATGTCCATTGTCTACCGCATGTTTCAGCCTTCAGAGTAGAAGCAACTTCTATGACTGCATCGTGCCAGCGTCCTCAGAATGAAAGATGATGTTTCACGCGCCAGCCAGGTCCTGTCCATTGGCCCCCCCTCCCTCGCACAAGGGCTTGCAGCCCACTGCTGCAAGTCATTACCTCAACCCAGCTCCCGGCAGCCGTCCCGAGAAACCCTTGCCCTTCGTCCCGCGACCGAGCTTTGCGCTGGGTCCATGGCGTCCTCCAAGATCCGATAGGCCCTGTGCTCCCGTGCTGGCCTGGAACTGCGAAGCTTCTTCCGACCGGAAGCCCTCGCCCTCGTTCAGCACCGTCGCCCAGAGCGACCCTATCGCCGCCGTCCATTCCTGCATCGCATGCACCCGATCCCTGTCTGTGCTACTCTCGATCTCCACCGTGCCGTTCTGTTGGTTGATCTTCCCGCGTAGCTTCTTATCCACGATAAGGAAGCTCACTATGTCTTGCACTTCTGGTAGCGAGATCTTGAGCTGCTTCGAAATGAAACCAAGCGTGAACCGCGTGTACGGCGCAATGAGCTTGAGAACCGCCTTGGTCCGCATGTTACGCGTCACTTCGTCGATGTTTTCGGCAATAAACGGGTCAGCAAGGAGGTCCTTGTTGTTCTGCAGGATCTTCTCGTAGCCATGAATGTCGTCCCTCTGGTACGCGTCTACCAGGTCAGTCATTGCTGCAATGCGCGGGTCGTTCTTGTACGGCTTCGTCTCCTGCGAGTCGAACGGGTTGATGTCCGACCCCATGAGCATCGTTGTGAGCACCAAGTACTTAAGAACCTGGATGCGCTGTAGCGAGCCAGCCTCATCGTAGTTGCGGAAGCTCTCGAAGAAGTCGCTCTGCGCTTCTTTCCAGTTCTCTGTTTCATCGTCAGCTAAAGTCCACAAGAAACCGCTTACGTGAGGTGGTACCTTCGCTCATGTGCATCTTGCCACCGCATTCACGTATAATTCCCATAATTTTCGGGTGAGGCACCGCTGAGCGAACCTTGAGAGCACGTTGGTACAATGCCTGCACATACGGGTCAGTACCGTGTCCCGCTTGTCATTGACTGTGTCAAAACGTACCTTGAGCCTCTTGTTGTTCCTTGTCTCAGCGTACATGAGGATCTCGAGCGAGTAGACTTCCAGCGAGTACGTTCCCTTGCTAGGGTCGTCCGAGCCGTCTTCCATCTGGCATGCCTTGTGAAGCTCTCGTAGTTTCTCCGTCAGCTGACGGTAGTCCTTGCGCTCTAGCCAGAGTTTGGCCAGCTTGATATTGGTTTTCAGCCACAATCGCTCGTTGTTTGTACTCTGGAATGACTCAAGCGTCAAAGCGTAGAACTTCTCCATGCAGCGGTAAGCCTCGTCATCCTCTGCCGCCTTCTCGATGAAATCCAGCATGTTATTGATTGACTTCTCGGAATAGTTTCGCGTGACCGCCGACTTGACGTAGGTAAGGAGCTCCTTGTAGTGTTCGACGGCCTGTGCGGATCTAGGTTAGCATTACTATCCCTGCTGTTGAATCCTTTCTCGGAGAGTATGGCGAACAGACCTCAGCATACTTGCCGAGCTTGAATTCAAGCTTGATTGCTTGCTTGAGGCCTTTGAAGCCCCTTGTATTCGTCAGTTCGGGGGCTAATTCAATCCTTCCCTTCAGAGACGTACCAGTCGCCTTTTTCTTCCTCTAGGGCGGGCACACCCAAGAACTCTTCTACTGCATCCTCCGGGCTATCGACCTTCATCTGCTTAGCGCCATAATATTTGTTCTCGATGTTCACATCGCCAGTCTGTTCGTCGTCGTCGTCTTCGTACTCGAAATCGTAGCTGCAGCGATCAGCATCTATATAAGATATGAACGGAGGGGCATACTTACTCCTCCTGGTCTGACTCTTGCATAAAGTCGTCGTCAGAAGACATAGCGACGGACACGCGACTCAGAGCAAGTTGAAGATTGTGCAACTATCTTGTAATGGCGGGAACAGTAGGGAAGGGAATGTTCCGGAGGACGACAAAGTGACTTCTTGTGGGTGCTGCGGATCTGCTCTTAATAGACGTGGTGAGGTACCAGCCGAATGTGAAGATCGATGCCAAGCCCAATAAGGTGAGCGAGACGCCTCGCGAGCAAGAAAAGTTGATGGTAATGGAGGAAAGTTTCTCGAGGGCCTCCTTAGTCCCTAGTGAGATGTCGATGACGATGACGGGTTGAGCTAGTTTCAAGAGTGCTTCTCTCGCTTTATCCCCGATCTCGAATGGTTGGCTGAAGAGTGCGCCCGTGTTAGTGACTGTAGCGATGCGTTGTAAAAGCAGTGTTGCGACGTGTTGTAATAGTAGTCTTGTGAGCACAAAGCTGTGGATGATGTGTTGTGGATGTGTTGTGGATGGAATGGTTGAGGGAGAAGGTTTTCACCTCATGATAGTGCTGCCGATCTTGCAGTTGGAAAGGACGACCTTGCGTCGCAAAGTAGCCGGCACGGTCTGGTATATGGAGCGTAGCTGGAAGGCAGAGCCCGCAGCGCAAAGCAGCTATTTATGAAGTGACGCGGTTGGGCCCGCACGGGCCGACTGCGGTCATTGAACCAGCGGAACCTCCGCGCTCACTCTTTCTGCATCTTAAAACTACTTGCCGCGGATCAGGAAACAACATCACTGCGCCTGCTTTGGAACACCACTCAGTTCGGAAATAGGATTTGACTAACAACGTGCAACTGCAGTTGCGTCACAGGAAAGCTTCAACTCTTTAGATCTCGCATACCCTTACCGCCCACCTGTAACCCGTCCTCCGCCGCAAATTCGCCCCTCGGAAGGAACGTCACCCCACACACACACCTCTCGAGACCGACCTTCATCATAACACCGCCAAAAATGGGTGGAGATCTTAACCTGAAGAAGAGCTGGCACCCGCTCTTGATGAGCAACCAGCGGCGGGTATGGGAGGAAGAACAGAAAGCGCTCGAAGAGCGCAAGCGCATCGACCAGATGATGAAGGAACGCGCAGAGGAGCGAGCGATCCAGGAGCTTCAGGAAATGCAGGAGGCTGCAGGCGGCAAAAAGAGGCTGAACCGTGTGGACTGGATGTATTCTGGCCCCTCCAGCGGTCAGACCGGCACCACGGAGGAAATGGAGGGTTATCTTCTCGGCAAGCGCCGGGTCGACAACCTGATCAAGAACGACGAGAATAAGAAGTTGGAGAAGAACGCGGGCCAGGAGTCGTTCCTGGCTCCTCAACCGAGCGCCGTCAATCCAAGAGATGCGGCAGCCAAAATTTCTCTCGACCCGATGGCAGCGATTAAGAAGCAGGAGCAAGCTGCCCTAGAGGCTATGATGAACGACCCTGTGCGTCGGCGCGCCCTTCTTAAGGAGGCAGGGGGATCATCGGACGGCGATCGGAAGCACAGGAAGCACCGTCACAGGGACGACGAAAGCAGACATCGCAGCAAGCGTCACAGAAGAGATGAAGAGGATGAGACACGACACAGCCACCGCTCGCGCCACCATCGCAGCTCCCGCTCGAGGTCGCGGTCAAGGTCTCCTTATCGGCGGAGTCGCCGCGACGAGGATTACGAGCGTCGCCGGGACGATGACTACGATCACAAGCGGGATTCTCGCAGACGTCGTGATATGTCCCCGTCTCGTTCGAGGTCTCGCTCGCCTTATGAGCGTCGCAGCAAGCGTGACGATCGTGCCGACCGAGGATACTCCAGAAGAGACTACCACCAGTCAAGAGCGGCCACTTCTCGATCACCATCTCCAGGCCGGCGGAGAGGACGGCCTGAAAGGGATTTCCAACAACGGTCCAATTCTCCCAAGCGAAGCAAGGACGACGCGGAAGAGCGTGCCAAAAAGCTGGCAGCGATGCAATCGAGCGCCGCGGACCTTGAAGAGGATCGAAAGAGGCGGTTGGCAGCCATTGAAGCTAAGGAAGAAGAGGATCGCCAGGCCGATGACAGGAAGCGTTCAGAGCGGGGTCGTTTCGTATCAGGTCTGCATCGCCAAGCGCAAGAGAACATCGACTTGGGCGAACGCTTGAAGAGGTCCAGAGGCGGCCTCGAGAAGCTTGAAGCTTATTGAGTGTAGGATTCGGGAAGCGCAAGATTGGTTTCGAGTCATGGGCAGCATTCAGAGGGAGCGCATATCGAGATGGAGTAATTGTCCGGACATAAATGCGTCGAAAACTCGGAGTTACTCAGGCTAGTCAAAGCCAACATTCCATATTGCACCGTTTGGCTTGCTCTCAAACTGCGGAGAACGATGGTGCAGGGCGTGGTAACTGTTTTAGCGGGACCGCTAGAGTGGGCGTCGGCGGCGTTGAGATACGGTTATGGTCAGGATTTCCGGCGCGTTCAATGGAACTGGGCATTGATGGGATCCAAATTGGGAATGGTACATACATAATTATTCAACAGACACCGGGGAAGGATCACGCATGTTAGCGAGGCACGACATCATGGGGCGCCACGGCAGAGCTGAGCGCAGAATCCACGTATTCAATGTATATTGATGACAACCGCCGAGGAAAAGGATGCGTATGACCTCAGCTGATGGCCACTTGGCAGTAAAGATGTACACATAAGCAATGGGCGAGACGCGGCTCGCCTTGCGCGCTATTGGTGACCGATCCTGGCTGTGCAGTGCAGGCGCTGTCTACACGGAGAGCCGGCGCTAATTTAGGCGTGGGTGAATCTCTAATCGATCTGCCATCATCGACCTCCAGCTGCACCGCGCTTCCTCCCGCCGACCCCCCAAATCTTGACTGCTGTGGTCGCCGTACTTCCCACGCTCTGCTCAACTGGTTATGAGGACGACCTGCGCATAACGCTCCTCTCCGCACGAAGTTCGCCGCTTCGCATCGCTCCGACTCCCGACACGACCAACGCCTCGTCTCCCCACACCAGCTTCCGCGCGCATTGCATGCTCTAGTGACGACGCTGTCGCTTCGCCTCCGTCTCTCCGTCATCTCCGATACTCCCCTCCAGCCTCCTGACAATGCCTCTCTGCGGCGGCACCAAGACAGTGCAGCGGAAGCTCGTGCTTCTGTACGTACCTCTAGGATCGGATTCAGCGCTGCTGAGAGCGCGCGCAAGCTGGGACAGTTTAGGTTCGGGTGTGCTGACGTCGGGAAATGCAGCGGCGACGGTGCTTGCGGCAAGACATCATTGTTAAACGTCTTTACAAGAGGGTGAGGTCGCGGTCCTTGAAGCTGCCTTGTCAATGGTCTCGCCGATCTCGGTGCGGATAGCTAATCGCCGTCAACTCACACAGGTATTTCCCAACGGTATAGTGAGTCTCAGCTGCTGCAAATGGCTGCCGAAGGACCTCAAGCTGACACTATGTTTCTCCACGAAGCGAGCCGACTGTCTTTGGTATGCTTGCACTTTGTTCGTGATTGCTCTAGCGCATCGGCTGACTTTGAAATCTCAGAGAACTACGTGCACGGTAATACCTGCCAGCCCTCGTTGGCCGCAAGATGAGCTGTCTCTGACAATATCAAACTAGATATCTTCATCGACAATGTCCACGTTGAGCTGAGTCTTTGGGATACGGCCGGCCAGGAAGAATTCGACAGGCTGCGTTCGCTATCCTATGACGACACGCATGCAATCATGCTATGCTTCAGCGTATGCGCCTCTCATTTCGCCAAATTCCTATCACATTTCCCTCTCTTCTAACGTGCAGATGCGACAGGTCGACTCGCCCGACTCGCTAGAAAACGTCGAGACCAAGTGGGTAGGCGAGATTGCGGAGAACTGCCCCGGCGTGAAGCTCGTGCTTGTGGCACTCAAGTGCGACCTCCGAGAACAGACCGACGCGGATGACGACGATGGCCAACAGGGCGAGAAGCCGGCGCTTATCAACTACGACCAAGGCCTCAAGGTTGCAGAAAAGATTCGCGCCTTGAGATATCTTGGTACGTGTTCTACATTATTCCAGTAATTTGGCTTCAAATTTCGGGCTCCCATTTATTATTTTCGTTACTTCGAATGCGGAGCTCATTTAACCCCCGAACACGTGAGGAAGCTGACTACTTCACAGAGTGCTCTGCGATGAAGAACAGAGGCGTCAACGAGGCATTCACAGAGGCTGCAAGAGTAGCGCTCTCCGTGAAGAACGCAAAGGACAACGACAAGAAGTGCATTGTCATGTAAAGTGGAAGGGCAAGTGGTGTGTCAGGCACTCTAATTATTTCCTTTTTGATTTCGCTACCGGCAGATACCTTCAGCGTCGGCCATTGGAGTTGGAGGCGTACTCGGCTACTATATGGCGCTGATCATTGCATCTGCGTCACAGTTATTGGTTTGGTTTTGGGTGGACGCTTTTTTCCCGTGAATCCTTTCGCGCCTTTACCTATTTTGTAGATGGCAAAAAAACCAACGAGCATTTCAGAGTTGGTATTCTTTCCTTTCTCCTTCAGCTATATTGCCTGTTCGCTTATGCTTACTTCGAGTACGCCGAGTACCCCCGTTTCCGTTTCCAGATTTTGCTTGGGTTGAATATTGTAAGTACGTTAGCTGAGTGTAGCAAAAGCGCGTACAAAGGGTCCAAGTTTCACATTAATTGAAGTGTTGGTGCCACATGCCATGATGCCAGGGAAGTCGATTCCAAATATGCTACTGTATAAAGTTGCGACAACGTTCCCGCTCGGAAAGCATGACTGGAGTTACAGCGGGTAGCGAAATTCATGATACCCGGGACTGGCCGCACACAGTGCATCCAGCACAGCAAATGGCAGAACAAATCACCCTTGAGTCCACACTACAATTAACTGCAAGGGCATTCGGAGCAGTCGTCCGGACATGAGTGTTGTATAAGGTTGGTGACGTCTGCGCCCGGACGACTACTTGACTGCCCAAACAGTTGTGTTGCGGTTTGAAAGATGATTTCTTCTGCTACAAACTGTGCAAGGTATCACTTATTTCATACACCCCCATGGAGTATCCGCATCGGGTCAAAGCTGTCAAATCGGAGATTGCCGCAAGAAGCTTGTTTGCTCCGTCTGACTATTGGTGCCTCAATGCTTCAACATCACCTCCGTCGAAATACTTTTGGGGAATCCAGAATCTTGAATTTTTTTCAGGACTGAAGCATGATGTCCCTAAGTAAACAGCGCCAGACCCATGCCCATACTGTATCCGACCCAACTTCCACCACTCCCGTCAACCATTTCCCTTCCTTAGATCGTAGTCTCGTACGGGACGGGGGTGATAGTCTCGGGAAGGTTGTCCTTCAGGCTGACGGTCCTGGCGTCCCTGGGCAGAGCGGGCTGCCTCTTGAGCTGAACGCTCTTGCCCTCGGCCTTGGCGGCCTTCCTCCTGGCGGCGTTCTCCTTGACACGGTTCAGGAACTCCTCACGGGAGCGGGAGTGGCGGACGTGCTCGATGCGGACGTTGATGCGCTTCTCGATGTAGCGGTTGCCGACCTGCTTGTAGAGGATAACACCGACCGCGGACTTGGTGACGTTGTAGATGACACCGGTCTTGCCGTGGTAGACCTTGTAGGGCATACTGTGGGACCAGTCAGATTTTCCTCCCTCTTTGCCTGCATTCAAGTTTCCGCGAGCATGACTGACCCCTTCTGGACGGCACCGTTGGCGACAACATCGACGATATCACCGACCCTGCGCAATCGCGTTAGAAATTCTGCGCAAATTTGTGCAGGTACGCGCGCAGCTCACTTGTAGGTCTTCAGGTAGGTGGTCAACGGGATGTAGCCGCGCTTCTTGAAGTCGCGGCTGAAGGCATATCTGGTGCCAGCGCGGAGACCTGCGGAGTGACCCATTGCGAAGGATTTGTAGCTGCAGAGCGGTCAGTGGGCGGCGGCAGAGAAGTGCAGGAATCGAGCAGGGCACGTACGGAGGGAAGTCGGAAGGTCGAGGTTTGTTGCTGGCGTCGCCGTCGTCTCGTTGCAAGCGCGGGCGGCGGAGTTGCGATGGTCAAAATCATCAGTGGCCGCCGTCGGCTAAACTGGTTTCGCCGACAAGCGAACCCACACCCGCGCGAAAAGCTCCAACAACACCGCGCGATCCTCGTCTTCCGCCTCTCGACAACGACGACGACCACCGCCTCTCTCCCTCCCCACACTCCGACGAGACGCTATCATGGCTCCCAGGAGTTACTCCAAGACCTACAAGGTCCCGCGCCGTCCGTTCGAGTCCGCGCGTCTGTACGTCTCTCTCTCTAACGGCCACTGAGCGAGGCTTGTCCTCCGCTCAAGTCGTTGAGAATGGTTGATTAATTGGTTGCTGGGTAGGGACTCTGAACTGAAGATTGTTGGCGAGTATGGCCTGCGCAACAAGCGCGAGGTCTGGCGTGTCCAGCTCACCCTTTCCAAGATCCGTCGTGCTGCCCGGTACGTGCGCCGCGAAAAAAAAAGTTCGACCATTGCAAAAGGACACCCAAACTAACAATTGCGCAGTCAGCTGCTCACGCTCGACGAGAAGGACCCCAAGCGTCTTTTCGAGGGTAACGCCTTGATTCGCCGTCTCGTCCGTGTCGGTGTCCTCGACGAGTCCCGCATGAAGCTCGATTACGTCTTGGCCCTCAAGGTCGAGGACTTCTTGGAGCGCCGTCTCCAGACCTGCGTCTACAAGCTCGGTCTCGCCAAGTCTATCCACCACGCCCGTGTCCTGATCAAGCAGAGGCACATCCGGTAAGCACCACGCAGATGTACATCATCGCCTGTCTGGCACCGATTCTGACATTACCTTGTAGCGTCGGCAAGCAGATTGTCAACGTTCCCTCTTTCGTTGTCCGTCTCGACTCCCAGAAGCACATCGACTTCGCTCTCACCTCACCCTTCGGTGGTGGCCGCCCCGGCCGTGTCAGGAGAAAGAAGGCCAAGGCCGCCGAGAAGGGTGACGACGCCGGCGAGGAGGAGGACGAGGAGTAGATGACTCGAAAATCATGACGGCGGGTTGGTCGAACGGGTTCGGATTCTGACATTGGGGCATGGGATTCTACCTCAGCATGGTGTCCGGCATGCATATCTGGGAAAAGTAGATATGCAAAATAAAAAAGGTGCCCCGGTTCTATTACGACCCATCTGTATTCTTGGTTTCTCCGTGAGGAAACAAGCTCCCATGGAACGGAATTATTGCATGATATCCAAAAATTTAAGCATCCGGCAAATTCGCAATCCTGAACTATTAGTGATACTTCTGATTTACCAAAAGTTGCGCACTATTGATCTCTTTGTGACGACAGTTTTGCAGATTCATTTCCAACGGAAGTAGTAGTCTGAGCCGAATCAATCGAGGTATTTGGGGCAATACGAGCAGAGCAGATACTTCAATACGCCGGTACGGTTAAACATCTCGACTATCAGGGTTTCGTCGCTTATAAGTTGCTCCCAGTTTTACAAAGGACTCATTCCTTGTGCAACGTGTGTGCATCTAAGTTGACGTAATCGTAAGAAAGGTGTCTTAATGGCAAAATGAAAGTCCATGCTTGGTTCTCAGGGGAACGCGTCGTGGCGTAATCAATTTTACTTCCTATTTGAGACATGGCTGGAAGACCGTGACGACTTGCACACTTTTCAAATGCCTCCGAAGAAATTCTCTACTACCCTAATCTGGATTGCAAGATTGCGGGAACATGAAAAATAGGAAACAGCGAACTAAAACAATCTCGGTTTGAAATATTACAAGATGCCTACCGCCACGATACCATCGTGTTATATCATGGCGGGCGCTCTAATACTTACGCTTTGAGGCAAAACCACAACCGTGAAATATGTATATGCGAACAATCATTACTATATTGCACTCAGCCTTGTTCTCCGCTCAGTTATAATTCTCCACTGCGCTCTCAGCTTATCCAACGCAGTATCTTTTGTCCAGATCGTGCTTAAGTAACCGGGATTGCCTTCTCTCCCTGCAGTTGCTGCATGATAACATCTCTGGCAAGACTTCACGATCAATATTCCTCTATCCTTTGGATCTGATAGGTAGTTCTCACGGGCCTCGGCGATGATTTCGAAAGCGGCGGGGACAACTCCTAGTCAACGGCATTTTAAGGCGTACGTATCTAAAACCAAACACCGCCCCCCCAATCTTCCTTTCCTTACCAAAAGGTCTGTTACTAATTTTCTCCAAAAACAAATATAACTTTCTTCTTGTTCGATTCTAGAAATCATCAGGACGACTGTCGCTTACCAGTGGAACATTTTCTATCACAGCTGCTTCACCTTCGAGTGCGGAAGTGAGACTGCATGCAGAAAGCTGAATAAAGAGCAAGAAATAGAAAAGGCTATGACTGCCAATTCAAAGCTAAGCATGACGAATAGGCAGCATATTAAGGCTTGAAAAGAGTTAACGTGAGAGACTTTTTTTGCAAAACAAGGCAAAGCGGGAAGAGTGAATGAGTCAGCGGTAGCGCGACAGCCCCAAGACAGAATTTATGCTAGAGAGCTACCTCATTGGGCAGGGAGATAAGAGAAATGGGCACTCTCGGATCTATTAGAGAAGTTAGGTTGATATCTGCTAGGAAACATATAGGGTTACTCGTGCTGTAGTCCAGGATCTACTGCGTCCGCGTGCAGTTACAACTAAAACGAGGGCTTGGAAATGTTCGCCTAGACAGAATTATGGAGCAAGAGATGAAACAATTTCAGAATGCACTTCGAAACCACCGAGCACGCAGTGTGGAGTCATGTTGATATTGAAAGTAGAGTAGAATGCTTGCCTTTTCTTTTATGATGGCCGATATCTTATGATACAGTGACCTCCCCAAGACATATCTCCAGTTTCTCTGCCCCGACCACCAAACGCGTCTTCAAACCACAGACATCCCATCATTCTGCTTAGTACTGGCTGGCGGCCTGCTGGCAAGCCTTCAACTGGTCGAGATACCAGCCGCAGATGGTCAACGAGCCCTGGTTCTCGTCCATGCACTTCCTGAAGTTGTTGACGTCCTGGGCGCACACGGTGGGGCCGTTGTTCTGCTGGGCGCCGGCGTAGCTGTCGACGGCGGTTTGCTGCTGCTGGGCCTCGGCGGGCGCGGACGAGCCGCCACCGCTGAAGAGACCACCGATGGCGTGGCCGATGGAGGAGCCGACGGCAACACCGCTGTATGCATACAACTGTTAGCAACTCGATCTGTATATGCCTGCGTGTTTCCCGCTTTGATTCTGCGATGCGCCGGGCGTGTCGACATAGCGTAGCTGCCTTAGAGCTAGACGTTGCCATGTGGTTTGGCGTGCCAACCACAGAAGACACAGTAGCGACACCGGATCCCGAGCGCTTTTTTTTTTTTTTCTTCATCCACAGCATCCACCTCTTTCCAGCTGCTTCTTCGTCCTGGGAGATGGGGGACTACTCACGCGGCGGTGCTAGCCATCTGGCCGAAGAGACCGGGACCCTGCTGCGGAGGAGCCTGGACCTGCTGCGGGGGAGCAGCCTGCTGAGGCGCAGGCGGGTGGGCGGCAGTCGAAGCTGGGCGCGCCTGCTGGGGCGGTGGGTGCGACGAGGCAACGGCGGGCCTGGCGGGCGCCGGAGCGGGCGCAGAGCGACGGGCGGGAGCAGCACCACGGGATTGACGAGGCATGGTTGATGGTTGTCTTTTTTGGAAGTGAATCGGTTGTAGAATGCGGTCGGTGAGGGTGAAAGCGCAAGATGACTGGCGTGGAGGAAAAGGAAGAATGGCCGAGGGTGACGGAGGGCCGTTGGCAAAATATTGGAGAAGATCCGGAGGCCGAGAGATGCTAAGCACGGATACTTGCCGCCGCCGCCGCCGCCGCCGCCGCTGCATGTGCGATCCCCAACAGGGTAGTCCGAGACGCTGGCCAATGAATGTACGTGGATTTGCACGCTACCGTGGAGCCAGGAACCGCATTCCTAGATGCTGTCAGTCCTGTCTACGGTGCTCTAGCAGTGTCAAACATGATTTGTCCTTGTTTCTCTTTTAAGGGCGTGTGCGGGTAGATTCGGCCAATGGTCGGGCTGCATGTTGGTGGACGACAGGTATCTCATGCTCAATGCATTCATTAGACGATTCGAGGAGATTTGCTGCCTATGGAGAAAGATGCGGCAAACATATGGCAACTATAGCACATGATGGGACTTTGTTCTCTATTCATCTCCCTTAGACCTTTTCTCTCCTTTTTTTTTTTCAAAAAAAAAAACAAAAGAAAATCAACAACTCGATTCTAGTCTCAAGCGCGGGCTCTGGAGTGGAGAGTCAAGACAACCGACTGGATTTATATTTGAGAAGAAGAAGAAGAAGACGAAAGGGTTGAGCGATCGCATCCGGGGAGTGTATTGAATCGCGCGGGCAGAATAACGAAACGTGTTGCTACAAATTTTAAACTTCTTACAGGAAGGATGGATTTTAGAGGCAGCTGAGACGCCAAGCACAGGCCGCAGCATCCTTCGGTGATGACTTCATGAATCATCTGCGGGGTCTCGGATCCACCCGGATTTTCACCCTCAGAGATCGAGTGAACAGATCTTAGATTAGAAGTATATCAACACACTAGAGGATGAAAGATTGATGCTGATGGATAAAAGGTTTTGGCGCTCTGGCTCACGGAAGAATCGTGGTCGAATTGTGAAGCACAGTGCAAGGCCTTGCTGTGATAGGCCCGTGAGGGCGGTGAACACCCTGCGGCCGGAGCAGATGGTGGCCCTCTCATTTGAAGCATGCAGCAAGGGCGATCAATTTGCAGAGAATGGACCCTGCGGAAACAGAGGTCATGGAACTATTGTCAGAGTGGGCGGAACTCCAGCTAGGAAAAAGAAGGTCCATCATAGTGCTCTGAGACCTCCTCTCGAGAAAGAGTGCGGCATTATGCCAATTGAAGCCAGTAGCAAAGCGTAGCAGATACTAGTTCGATATAAATCTCAGTAATTCTGTGATGAAAATAAAATTACTTGAGGCTAAGTCACAGGAGGCAAATGTGAGAGCCAGATAAAGGCGGTCGGTGTTCGTGGTCACGAGGTGGCGATGTGTCGCACCGCCCCACGGGAGTTCTGCGCTGTACTAGCCAGCGCGGCAAAAATTGGTAATTCAACGAAGTTGCAAGAATTGTAAAGAGAATAACTTGAGAATTCACCATGTGGATAGTCCGGTGGCGCGGTCGTGCAGCAATTACGAGGGCGGGCGGTGTCTCTTTTTCGGCGCTAGTGACCCAAAGCGGGATGGTTGGCGAGGCCAGGCTTCGCACCACCCACTGTGGTTTTAACAACCGACCCGGCCGCCTTACCAACGCCCTTCTTCCCTTCGGAATCCCATCGACTATCACCTGCACCCGCTGCTTCCATTTTCCAACGCCTCCGCGCCGACCAGCCAAGGAAACAGCAATCCAGTGATCCTCGACAACAGTCAAGATGGTGAGCCTGACCCGACACACGCGCCCGCAAGAGGAGGAGAAGGTGGCGACTCGACCTGCTGCACGAAGCACACGACATCGACACGACCCGCGACCGCCCTCCACAACACGCGTCTGCTTCTGCAATGGAGTCGACACTCGGCCGGCCCGAGCCCATTGGGGCCAGTTGTGGCGATGCGACACGGACACGACGGGAGCCTGTTGCTGACTTTTTTTTTTCCGCCTGCAGGTTCTCGCCGTTGACCTCCTCAACCCTACCCCCGCGGCCGAGGCCCGCAAGCACAAGCTCAAGGTCGGTATCCTCTCAATCTCTGGCAGCATGAGCATAGGCTAACCCGCTCTCAGACCCTCGTCCCGGGCCCCCGCTCCTTCTTCATGGACGTCAAGTGCCCCGGCTGCTTCACCATCACCACCGTCTTCTCGCACGCCCAGACCGTCGTCGTTTGCCAGGGCTGCTCGCAGGTCCTGTGCCAGCCCACTGGTGGCAAGGCCCGTCTCACTGAGGGCTGCTCTTTCAGGAGGAAGTAAACGGCTCGCTGCGATGAGCTAGGGGCGGTGCAGGGCATAGGTGAAAAATTCACGGCGGTGGCGGTTGCTTCTCCAGGGGACACGAAATTTATGGACTTTTCAAAAAATGGCGTGTTAGACCACACGGAATCACCTTGCAGGATAGAAGAGGGATCCATCCTGGTTACCGAATGCGAAGCAAGCCAGCACTGCTGCAAAGCGGCTGAATCGAACAAAAATCAGGAGTTCCGGATATCTTGGCGACATGATTACGCTTTTTCTCCGCGTGTGCTGCTGGTTCTGGCGCGTCAAAGCTCTCTCCTTCCCTTCTTATTTTCCTCTCTGCTTTTGTGTATAACGCATGCTGGGAGGGGAGATGATGACATTCGCATGAGCCTCCTTTGCTTTGCCAGGAGGTGAGGACCCGTTTGTAGCATCGAGGATACCTACAACATGCTCTCGCGGTCTTTCTTGTACTCAATTATCTCAAAGCAAACTTTCGCGTGCTCACTTCGGCCTGTGACGTGAATCGTGGATGAGACATTCCAGCCAGAGCGCCGCCAGCGGCCACCGGCGCCCACCGATGGCCGGTGTGTCTCCAGTATCTCCGCCTCGACCACCCCACAGCTAAACTCAATCCAGCCAAATGCTACCCAGGAAACGCAGGTCCCACCTGCTGTATGAGGAACTTTGCGGCGCCCATGTTTTGATTTTCCCACGTGCCCCTCTGCTCTGTGGATTTTTTTCGCCGCAACGGCTTGTGCAAGTCCTTGTTTAGATTCGTCCCCATTTATAGAGGCCTGCTTCCCCGCGTACAAGCCACTTTTGTTCCCACACCATCCCACCTTCAAAAACTAGTGCACCCCTCGCCACGCCCTCAGCCGCATTATAAGCAGCTGCATTCGTCCACCAACTACAGTGTTTCTTGCCCACCAACTTGGCTTGTCGTAGCCTGAGCCTCTGCAATCATGCCGCTCATTTCTACCGCACCGTCTACGGATGCTGACTGGCAAAAGCTGGTGGAGGAGACGCAGTCGAAGTTGGTGATCGACGAGACTGCTGGCAAGGACCTGGTGTCTAGCCTTACCTTGGACAGCCTTGCCAAGACTGTTGACCATACGCTGCTGAAACTTGACGCCACGGAGGCACAGATTGATGCTCTGTGTGAAGAGGCGAAGAAGGATAAGTTTGCGGTACGTTTGCTATCTTATTTCCTATTGCAGTGCACAAGTCACGTCTTCCCATTATGAAGAGCTGATGCATTGGTTATTGGTGTCTTTGTTCATTATATTACCACTACTCAATGCTTGCTATATTTCCCTGTGGACGGTGCTTCTTTTACATTGATGCAATCAGTTTTTTCAGATCAGAGATGATTGCGAGAACATGGCCCTTGTATAGCATAGTTTGAGCAACTGTTTAGGCAGCTTTCAATTTTCTCCTTTACACGCAGCTAAACGCAAGCTCTCATTGCTGAAGTTAATTTCCTACTTCCCGCAACTTATGCATACCACGGTCGAGAAAAAGTTGTTTTTGAACTCATACTTGACGAGAATGACTTTCGAAATTCCCCCCAATCAATGTTCATTTCGACACTTACTCCTCTGTCTTTTTTGTACTAGTGCTCGCTGTTTGATCCTTAGTTCTCGTGTTATCATTTGTATATGAAAAGTATGTACATGTTCTAATCCACCCTCATCTAGACCGTCTGCGTCCGCCTCAACTGGGTCCCCCGCGCCATCTCCAACCTCAAGGGCACCGGCGTCGGCGTGGCCTGCGTCGTCGGCTTCCACGAGGGCACTTACACCACGGAGGAGAAAGTGAAGTAAGTCCAATCCTCCACTGTCCCCCCCTCACGCCGCCAGAAAAAAAAAACATCCAAGCTAAATCCCTTCCCTCGCCGTGCGAAACAGGGAAGCCACCGCCGCCGTCGCCGCCGGCGCAACGGAGCTGGATGTCGTTATCAACTACCCGCAACTGCTCGCGCGCCAGTACGCGGCTGTCTATACCGAACTAATCACGCTGCGCGCGGCGACGCTGCCCACGCCGATCAAGCTGATCCTCGAGACCTCGCAGCTGACCGCCGCCGACATCGTCGCTGCGACGACGCTGGCCGCGTTCGCGGGCATCGACTGCGTCAAGACGTCGACCGGCTTCAACGGCAGAGGCGCGAGCGTCGAGGACGTGCGGACGATGGTCGGCACGATCAGGGCGGTCGGTAGGGGCGAGGGGAAGGACCGGATGTGGGTGAAGGCGAGCGGTGGGGTGAGGGGATTGGCGAGCGCGAGGCAGATGTTGTTGGCTGGTGCGGAGAGGATCGGGACGAGTTCTGGAGTGGCGATTCTGAAGGAGGCGAGGGAGGCGGTGGGTGCAGATGGGATTGTTGGGGAGGGTTCGAAGGGGACGGAGAGCGGGGCGGGTTATTAGGACATGTGAGGGGGGACGTGGAGGTGTGGAGGCGTCAGGCTTCAATAGCTCAATCTTGTATGGTCCAAGTGGAAGAATCAGACCTTGATCTTGAAAGCTAAGATTTGAGCCATCGTTCTTTCAAGCTGTGCCCATTCTTGTGCACTTTCTTCCGGACAGGTTCTTGAGTGGCACGCATGACTTTCCTTCAGGGTCTGCAGTGGCTCTTTACCCACTTAAACTAGCCTGCTGTTCTTGAGACGGTCGAGGAACACTTGACGAGGATATCAGAAGAACTCTCCCTGTTTTTAGCGCTCGCTCTTCCTAATCGCCTTCCTCGTCCGCCCAATTTCAATCTCCAGTTCCCGCATCTCCGCCGCCAGGTCCACAAGCTGCGGCACCGGTCCTTCTACAGCACGCACGAAACTATTCTGTGCGCTACGTAGCGCCGGTGGAACGAGGATGCCAAACCAACGAATGGGGTCGTCTGATCTAGTTCGCTGGTTTTCTTTCTTTGCTTTCTTGTTCTCCGTCTTGCTGTCCTTCTCGTTCTCGCCGTCCGGTGGAGGTGTTCTTCTGTGTGATGTCGGGTCGGCGTACTCTTTTTGCTCTAGCTCGAGCTTTGCTACGGATTCCGAGACATCGTCTGTAGTTCCTTCAGACACATTTTGTTCTGCCGTCTTTAATTTGGAGGAAGCCGGCTTCTCGTTCGGATGCTCATCGGTGGATTTGGCGGGAGGGTCGACGAGGCGAATGGATCTACTAAGCTTGGATCCTTGCTCTTCGACGGTTCTAAAAGGTATGCGATCAGCAATGGCACAATGCATTTGTGAAAGGAATGCCCTTACACGCGTCGCAAAGCTTGCATGCGCTCGTCGTAGAAATCTTGGCCGTATCGAACGCGGTGGGAGGCGTTGAAGTTTGCCTGTGCGAGAGAAATATAGCCCTGCAAGTCATGAAGTCAGCACTTAATTTGGAGGGCTCTTGGAAGAAGTGACTACACACTGAGGAGAGGTTGGACGAGAGTTGCTCGCGGGCCTGAGTGTACTCGTCCAGAAGTACCAGGTAGCGCTTCAGCAACTCGTCGAGAGCGGCTTCAAGCTTCTCACGCGAGCTGTTGACCGTAGCCTTCTTCTCCTCTGCTTCCGGAGTCGCTCTCGGTGTTGGTAGCACGTCCGCCATCTTCGAGCGGAGTGTGGTGAAGCTCGAGGGAATGAAGATGGCTGCAGGGACCCATGACGTTTCCACAGCCAATCAGCCCTACGGCGCGAGGATCATTCGGAGAACACCAGCAGCTCTGCCCTCTCTCGTCCGACCATCTGCGCCACGCACCACACCACGCCACCCGCCATGAGCTCGCAGCCTTCTTTGCTACATCAATTAGTGCGGTCCGCGGGCCCGGGCCTGCGCAACCTATCCCAATCGTCGTCCAAGCGGCCGCAATGGCGCTGCCCGCAATGCGCCGTCCGGCCGCAGCCGCGGAGAATAGCACAGCATCAGCAGCGCCGATTCCAGAGCACGCAGCAAACCCCCGGACCACAGCCCGGTGACGACCCCACCTTCAGCTCCATTGTCGACCAGCCAGCACAGTTAGTCAAGACGGGACGACGACACGGGCCGGGCCTGATCATCCTAGGTACGCGTGAAATAATTCCACGCCACCAAGCCCCCACAGCCTATATACATTTCAACGGATCATCCCCCAAGCAAAGACACACCGTATACGGCATGAGGACGAGCTAACGTTCATACCTAGCGCTCATCCCCATCACCGCCTTCGCCCTCGGGACCTGGCAAGTGCAGCGCCTGGGCTGGAAAACCGACCTGATCGCGCGCCTCGAAGACCGGCTCATCCAGCCGCCGCTGCCGCTCCCGCCGCGCATCGACCCGGCCGCCGTCGCCGACTTCGACTACCGCCGCGTCTACGCGACGGGCGTGCTGGACCACGGCCGCGAGATGCTGGTCGGCCCGCGGCTGAACGACGGCGAGGACGGCTTCCTGGTGGTGACGCCGCTCGTGCGCGCGGGCGAGGACGGCGGCGCGGGCGAGGGCAGCGCGTCCATCCTCGTCAACCGGGGCTGGATCGCGAAGGGCAAGCGCGCGCAGCGCGACCGCGACCCCGCGGCGCTGCCGACGGGCGAGGTCACGGTCCAGGGCCTGCTGCGCCAGCCGTGGAAGAAGAACGCGTTCACGCCCGACAACCAGCCCGCGCGCGGCGTGTGGTACTTCCCGGACGTGCGGGAGATGGCCGAGTGGGCGGGCACGCAGCCGGTGTGGATCGAGGAGACTATGAGTACGTATCTGGTTTCTCGGGCCTCTCTGCGTTGAAACCCCTGAGACTCTGGCCACTTTTCCCCCCGGAAGATTTTTCCCTCCTCAGCTGCCAAGAGACATGCGATCGCTGACAGGAGCAACTCGATACAGAGCCTGATCTCATCGAGGCTATGACACGCACGGATAAGGGTATCCCCATTGGACGAGCACCGGAAGTCAATCTTCGCAACAATCACACGCAGTACATCTTTACTTGGTATGTGTCGTTCTCAACCATTACTCCATTGATTTCATTATCCTGGCCCATGTGCTCCTAGAGGGTATCATTGTACTTGAGAAAAACCAAATAAGCTAACTCTTCCCAGGTATGCGCTATCAGCGGCGACATCCGTCATGCTATGGATGGTAATCAAGAAACCCGCCGGCGGTGTTGCTCGTCGTGTTCGCCAGAGTAGGGAGTGGTAATGTACTTCATCTGCCGGCGATGCACGTAATAAGAGCCCAAGGAGAATGCCTGAGTATCGGGTATTTTTTGCCGATCCTGTGAGCGGCGCATTGAGTCTCCACTTACTCCTCCGCCTCCTCCTCGATGGTCTCCATCTCCATTCTGCTCCTCTTCCGACCAGCAGAACGTTTAGATCCAGGTGCCGCCCGCGGCATGCGTATCTCCTGGAGTAGCTCGCGAGGAAGGTATTTCTGCGCGAGGGAGAAGGGTGTGGTCGATGCATTGATTTGGCGCTGCCTGCTCGAGAGCGAATTGTCAGCGTCCCAGTTTCTGAATGTTGGCCGGTAAATATAGCCAGAAGGCAAGGTCATTGCCGCAGGCCACAAGCACAAATCCTCGTAGCAGTATTGTACGATACGTTTTGGTGATGGAAATAGAGCTGATGGTAACTTACCTACTCATCAATGCGACCACGTCAGCCTCCTCAATCGTCTTACGGCCCGCATGTTCAGCATAGCTAGCCAGATCTTCGCTTGCTTGCTCGAAAAACCAGTCCGAAGCTTGCGAGATGACGTCGAGTGTGTCTTTGCTGAGTTTCGCTGTGGGCCCCCCGTGCACTCGAGCAAAGCTAGTAGCTAGTCGTTTGACAACGCTGGACGGCAGAGACGGGTAAGGTGCGCCGTAGCGGGAGATCTTGAGGGATTTGCGGCGGGCTTGGGCTTGCTTCTTCGTCTGCGCGGAAGGCGATGGGGATCGAGGAATGGACGGTTGGCGAAGTTGGGGTGCTGAAGCTTCGTCGATCTCCATTTCCTGGTCTTCCGCATCCGGGTCGGTCTCGTAATCAGCTTCTTCGTCGTCACCGAGGAGGAGTTCGCCTGCTGGCTCCTGTGCCGCAGCTGCGGCAATCTCGTCTTCGTCTTCGCCTTCGACATTTTGGTCTGCCTCATCATCTTCATCCTCACCCTGCTGAGGAAGTAGAATGGATGGATCTCGAGACCGTGTAGGCATCGTGAAGCGGAAAGTTGGTTCCTCGTCAAGATGAGCACCAGCCGGAAGATTGATATCACTGACACGGGAGCGTCTCCGTGATGCGAGCATTGCGCGAAGTTCCTGTGTAGTATCGCTACAGAACGAAGTTAGCATACAGGTCTGAACGCAAAAGGGCCGCAATAGACATACTCTCCAAATCTGGCTGTGATCTCCTCATCGAGTGCATCCTCAGCATCACCATCAAACACCAATGGGCCCACCGTCCCATCATATACCTCCGCACCACCGTCTTCGCTCAGGGTATCCAGATCATCGCCGAATCTCTCACTAAGCCTCAACCTCGCAAGGGAAAGCCTTGACCGCGGATCCTCACTCACGGCGCGCCGTCCACCTTCAACCGACTGTATCGTTGCGTCGTCCATATCTTCTAATGCAAGGGATAAGCGTGGCGGAGCCTCATGGAAGCTGTCATCGTCTTCGTTCAGCGGCATGGATAGCCGCGGGCGAGGAAGGTCGGGTCCGTCGTCTAGGTCATCGTCTCCAATCCCCGGCCGTGTAGTCTGCTGCACGTCAGGCGACGGTACGATCCGCTGTGATACCGGAGCCAAGCCTGCATTCAATCAGCAATTACCCCCTCAGCAGCGAGGTTTGGCGACCACTCACGCCGACTCAGCGCCCTCAAAATGTCACGCGGCGTCGCCCTCTCTTGCACTCCGCTGCGCCGCCTGTTCCGCCGCACTCCCGAGGCTGCCAGCGCGGCATCGCGGCGCGCCTGAAGAGCGCGAATTGCGTGTGGTGTCGTCGGTGGGCCTACTCGCCGCGCGACAGGGAATTGGCGGAGGTTGGTTCGAGGCGTGCGGTTCGTGGTGCCGGGAGTGCGGCTGGGGCCGGCGCTGGCGGCGCGCTGAGGCGTGCGAGTATTCTGTTGTTGGTGAAGCACATTGGCAAGCGCGCGGAGCTATGAGTCGAACCGTCAGCCGAGTGGGGAGTGGAGGAGTTCCGCGCTGCGTACATGAGCTTGGGGAGTGATGTTGTCCGCTGCGGAGTTGGTGGTTGTACCGCCATTATCGTCTGATCGCGAAGGCGTGCTGCGCGCTCGTTTAGACGGAGGTTCCGCCATGACGATTGCGCAACGGATATGTCGTTGCTGGAAGTTGAAGGTTGGGTAAGTGCGGCGTTGTTTGGAGTAGCAGCGGAGTTGAGCCGCGCGCGTTCGTCATAGGCGGAAGACGCGTCGTGTGTACCAATAAGGCGAAGTCTTGGCGGGTCGGTCACATTTTCTTTCCCGCCAGGGAACTTACGAACTTCTCACAAAAACTTTGCACTCACACTACCGGATTCAAAAATCGCACCATGTCGGATTCTGAAGAAGGCGCTGGCGTGCCTCTCGTCGAGCCCGGCTTCTCGCGCTCACCGTCACCTGGAACTGGCGGGAAAAGGAAGAGAGAAGATGATTCCAAGCAGAGCAAGAGGGCAAAGAGAAGGAAAAATAAGAAGCCAAAAAATATCGACGATGAAGACTTAAACGAGGAGCTTGGCCTGAATTTGGCTATTGGCCGTATGGAAAGCCAGTTGCTGGCTGATTACATGGCGCAAAGGACCAAACGGTTTGAGCCTGATCTCAGTATGGTAGAGTTAGAGGACCGGTACGTTCCAGGTACGTCGTGATGTTTGCGGAACCAACAATTTTATGCCTGCCAACCACCCTTTCTAGTCTCCTTCCCTGTGCTTAATTGACTCTTCTATTGATCGCCCAGAATTCCGCTGACAAGATGCCAGAGAAAGCAATTCTAGACACTAGTAGCTGGGGAAAGCAGAGGGACTTGGAGAATCTCCCGGCCTTCTTGGAGAACTTCTCCAAGCGCGATCTGAAAAAGGCGTCCAAGGAGAAGGGCCAGCCGCACACTCTCGTTGTTGCTATGGCAGGGTTGAGAGCCGCAGATATCGTCAGGTACGTGCTTCTCATCTGTATTCAGGATAGTGGCCTGATTTCCTGCAGATCCTTAAGGAAGTTTGAAGACAAGGGCACGAAGGTCACAAAGCTCTTTGCGAAACACATTAAGCTGCAAGAGGCAATCGACACTTGCAAGAAGGTTAAGATGAACATCGGCGTCGGCACTCCCAAAAGGATCATTGATCTACTCGACCACGGTAAGTACTTTATGTCTTGCAATATGTAGACGTCTCATCTGAGTTGAGTTATGCATCCGGACACACCTCTCCTTTCAGCCGCACACAATGTTTGTATGGATGAATACGCTGGTTCCTCTTGTGGTCGAGTTGGATTTATTATTTTCTGCGCAGCGATCTGTTCCGGAAATGAGTACTGATTTCGAACAGGAGCTCTATCCTCCGCAAGCCTTGAGAGGATCGTCGTTGACGCCTCACACATCGACGTCAAGAAGCGCGGGATTATGGATATGCGTGAGGTACAAATTGAGCTTGCCCAACTCTTAGCTCGCGAGGAATTCAAGAGCCGATATGGGAAGCCGGAGAAGAAGATCGAAGTACTATTCTATTGAAGGATATCCGGCAATGCGCTTCCGCCCAAACGAGCATGACGGAAGAATTTCTCTACCAACGACATCGAGCGGCATAGCGAGCACAAGTGGCCCGCATGTCCCTAATTTTATCAGAGGCTCTTTTCCTGACGCGCTATGGATTCGGCTCGGCGGGAAGAGAGGATCCGACGCGATAGTTTTCGAAGAGTTTCAGACATCTGGGGATGCTCGTAAGACGGTCAAGCGAGCGAAGACGAAAGGGTTTGAGATGCGGGCTGTTGACGCTCAAGACGCAGCAGAGAAATGGTGGGACTTCAGTGGCGTCAGAATAGCAGCTCCAGGGTATGAAGAGATCGTCGAGTCCGGTACGGCCCGCGGGTGCGCAAGACCTCGTGGAGAGCCGTCGCAGACTGTAGAGCCGGACGCCGCAGCGGTGTTGCAGGGGCATACTTGCTTCACGTGCCGATCAGCGGCGTGTAAACAGCACGGGATCACGGGCAAGAGCGGTATAGATAGTTGAATGCATGCACGCTTGGCAAACGGAAAGTGTTTGTCGCCCGCGATGACAGCAGCAAGGGTTCAAGCCGGGGCGGCGCATATAACGGGCAGCCCATGCTATAGCACGCACTGAAACCCGCTGGCCATCCTTGCGGACGCGTGGGCTCATTTCGGGTTGGGTCGAGAAAGAGCACCGCGGATGGCCGGGTCGGCGTCGCCATCCACGTGAAGGCGCAGTCGCTGTGCAGGGAGACAGGCTGGTCGACGGCGGGGTCGGCCTGAATCATGGAGAGGTCAATCGTTTCCCGCAGCCTGGAGACGGGCGACAGCGCATCCGCGGGCTACATGTGTACGGTGCAGGCGGCGGCCACGTTCGACGCTGGCGGCCGCAATGGAGGTCGAAACAGAGCATGGCCCCAGCCTTGCCTCGCGCGACGCTGCAAGGGTTTTGAAGATGCGCACTGATGCGGCACTGCCGAGCAGGGCGGGCGGGCGTGGGCGTGGCCGAGCCGCCGGTGGCAGCAGCAGCAGCAGCAGCAACAGCGGCGGCGGCGGCGGCGGCGGCGGCGGACGGACGAGCAGAGCAGCGGGCGCCGGCCTAGCCTTGTGTCGCAGGCAGAGGGCAGCGTAGCGGAGGCGACGGGCTGCGGCGCGTCTTTGGCGCAGGCGCAAGCGCGTCGGCGATGGGCTCACAGGAGAGAGATATTCTGATTTGGTGCAATCCGTGCCAGCTACTAGAGCCGAACCCCCGTAGAGAGGGCCTGCACTCCGGCACATTACAGCACCCCTCTGACAACCTGCTTCATCGCTGGAACACTCAACTGACTCCGCTCGCGCCGCCACCGTGAAGCCCACGAGCCCGCACCTAAGGCTCTTGAGCTCGCCACGCCCAGGTCGCGTCTGCAACACCACATCTCTTCCATCCTCGCCTCTATCGCGACGCTCCCAGCTTCCATCCTCACCGACCACCCCAGAGCTCCACGCCCAAGCCTCGTCAGACCACCGGATACCCTGCTCGCTGCCTCCACCGCGTCGCTGCGACACGCATCCAGCGCACCCAGAGCGTTGGCCCTGTCAGATCGTCCGCACCAGCCCAACCCCCCCGAATCCATCGCCGCTAGTGCATCCTTGACGTCGACAGCACCGTCCGGTGAGCTTCACCACACCTCGACACTCCTCCTCCGATTAAGCGTCTTTGCTGACCGCAACGGCCCGTTGCACGCAGCTTGCCCGACGCCCCTCGCTGCATCCACCGAGCTTCCCGTCCGTCTGCAGCCATCTCCGCGTCCGCCCAACGCGAGCATCTCTTGTTCCCGCTTGATACCCTCAACAAAACGCCTCCGCAATGGCTGCTGCACCCGCAACGCAGTCCCTGAAGGTGCGTGCCCGATGTCGCAACATGCTCCGCAGAGCCACACTGACAGCTTCCGCAGTGCGTTGTCACCGGCGACGGTGCCGTTGGCAAGGTATACCTCTCCCGCTCCGCATCAACGCGCGCGCCCATTGACTTGCAGCCAGACATGCCTTCTGATCTCGTACACTACGAACGCCTTCCCTGGCGAGTACATCCCGACTGTGTACGTCGTCCGATAATCTGCGTGTGATGGTGGCTGTATCTAACAAGGGTTTCCAGGTTCGACAACTACTCCGCCAATGTCATGGTTGACGGCAAGCCGATCAGCCTGGGTCTCTGGGATACTGCCGGTCAGGAGGATTACGATCGTCTGCGCCCGCTGTCGTACCCGCAGACCGATGTCTTCCTCATCTGCTTCTCGATTGTCAGCCCTCCCTCTTTCGACAACGTTAAGGCCAAGGTGCGCACCCTTCCATCCCTGTGCCGTGCATGGCTCGCTCACGCTTCTTTCACAGTGGTACCCGGAGATCGAGCATCACGCGCCTGGTGTTCCCATCATTCTCGTCGGTACCAAGCTTGATCTTAGGGATGACGAGGCCACGAGGGAGAGTTTGAGGCAGAAGAAGATGGCGCCGATCCAGTACGAACAGGCCGTCCAGGTCGCGAAGGAGATCAAGGCGCATAAGTACCTGGAGTGCTCTGCCCTGACGCAGCGGAACTTGAAGAGCGTTTTTGACGAGGCGATCCGGTGAGAGTCGAACATTTCAAGCACGACGGGGCGAGGAAACAATAAGCTGACTGTACTGTGATAGCGCCGTGCTGAGTCCGAGACCCGCCGCGAAGCCCAAGAAGAAGGGCTGTGTCGTTCTCTGAGGGAGCTACGGGGACACGTCAAACGCGCATCATACCCTAATGATATAGACCGGTGCACCTTGACGATTGGCATGACTTGCGGCGGAGCATAACAATGAAATCACTAGAGAAAATCCGTTCACATCGCGACACATGAAATCGGTTTTGGAGTAATGGACCTCCCATCCCACTATGCTCCCCATGGACCGCAGGCGTCTCGCAGGCGCTGGTGCCGCGGCAGTCGGATACTTCTCTTTTCCTTTGCAGTTCTCTCTCATCGCTGATTTTCGAGTTTCTCTTTCTTCCCGCCGGCAAGCTGTGGACGGTTGCAAACAGGAGTGGATCTGGGTTTGATGGAGGAATTCCCCTCTTCAGTTCAATTGTAGATAGTGGGCGGAGCAAATGGGCAAAGCAAGGCATCATGCGGGATTCAGAGCACAGTAGTGGAGAAATTTTCCGTCATTTCTTTTAATCATGGAGGTGCCTTGAAAGTACGCGCCAGTAATTGTATAGCTTTCCTCTCTGTCTCTTCCGCCCCCCTCTTCCCCTTCATCCCCTTTCTCCGTTCCGTCACTCTCCTCAGAACATGATTCTGGAGTCTTTGGGCAGGGCATGACTCGTGCAAAGTAGCTGTGATGATGATGCGCGCGATGAAAGCCGTATTTCTCTGGGCGAAGGAGGGGTAAGAGAGCGGGCCGCCGGCGAGAGGGGCGTGTGCGGGTTGGAATACGGGCTGTGTGCCTGAGACATAGCAGGGATGCTTGCTTGGGTAAGGACTTGGCCGCTAACATGGCTTTATAGGGTGAGTTCAGGGCGGACTCTGCAGTGCTGTTAGCAGTGATCTGTATGTCTACTTTGCTGATTCCGTCCTCTCGTCACGGTGCAATTTTGAGAGCTATCCTTAAAGAGGAAATTGGTTTCCTGACGGAGATGCATTCCCACGTCCGTGGGGCATTGAAAAATTACAGCCAAAGGAGCTCAGCAGCAATGTTTGAGAATTATGCTGGCACTGGGGATTTCTTGAGCTCACGAGAAAGTGGGGTGAGCGTCACGGTCGTCTATAAAGATTTTCTGATATGCTGCTCCAGCTGTAAGACAATGCATAGGAAGCTGGAATATGGTCGATCTGCAGGCAGTGCAGAGAGTGCAACGTTTTAAGTGGTCCCGGTTACTTCGGTACTCTCCTTGAGATGTTTTACTTAGCGATCTTTGCCGGCTGGCAGTCGAGGATGGCAATGGTGGGTGGGCATGCTGCAGTGGAGCCCTCGATATCACATGGGCCACGAGATTCCAAGGGCGACGGCGCTAACGAACGAGGGAAAAGACGTCCCCCCATCTTGCAGCTCGCGTGGCCTCCCGGACCCGCATTCGGCGCCACACGCACACCCCAAGCTTGACTTTCCTCGTCACGGTGTTCCCGAAGTGCTTCGGCCACCCTCTGCCTCCGCCGCCGCAGACCAATCCTAGCCGAGCCAAGCGAGAGCTATCCGAGATCCCCTCCAAGCTCCGTCAGCTGCCGTGTACTCTCGCGCAACACTAACCGCGCCGCATCCACGGAACCGCCTCTCTCGCTCTTTTCCCCCTCTGTTTCTTCCGCTCCGCCAATCGGAGGCACGAAATGTTCTACGACGGTGACCTCCAGAGCGGCATCTCGCTCGCCATACAGCAGGCCAAGCTGGTGGTTTGCTTCGTTCGAGGTGCGTACTACCTGTTCAAGTGCTACCCAGCCCCACATCCCGATCGCCGCAGCTGCCGCGCGCTTTGCAGCACCTTAACTTCAGACAATATTGCTATGGCATAGCGAAAACGGGTTGGCTTTCTCTCTAACGGGATTTTGCGAAGGTAGATGCGAGCGAAGAGAGTAAGACATGGGAGAACGAGTGGCTGAGCAACGAGCCGGTGAGTTTACAATCTTCCTCCTTCCCGGTTCCCTGGCCAGGCCTGAGGAGGCTCGCGGCTGTTGGTGGAGTTTGACGTTGACTTATATGGTTTCCTTGCAGGTCGCGACGCTCCTCATCGAGAAGGCTGTGGCCCTCCGCCTCGAGGCTGGGAGCCAGGAAGCTGGTTTCCTCTCCGCATTTTGCCCGATTGCACAGACACCCGCGCTCGTCGTTATACAGTACGTCCACGCATATCGGTGCAATACGGAAGCACTATGAAATAGGCCTGGGATACTATTTTGAGCGCCGTGCTAACTATTGGCATGTGCAGTAATGGGCAATTGAAGTTATGTCTGGTGGGAGGAATCAGTCAAGAGGACTTTATAAGCATATTGGGGTCGGTTTTAGATCCAGACGCTGTACAGCAGGCACCTGTGTCAGAGGAGAGGGCTGTGACCGAGGCTGCAGCGGAACCCGCCCAGGAAGCCCGTCCAGTACAGCAGAGCACACACACGGTTTCGAACGGGACATCAATTGCACAAACAAACACAGTACCACCTCAAGCCGAAGAACCACCTCCTACGTCGACACAAGCCAACGATCCCCTCGAGACAGAGTCCAGCCCCAACGTCAACACTCTCTTTGCGGATCGTGCTGCTCGCCTTGAAGCAGATCATCAAGCAGCTCGAGAAGCAGAAGCTGCGGAGGCCGCTGCTAGAGCTGCAAAAGCTGCCGGCAAGCGCAAGGCTGTCGACGCGGAGATCGCGTCCGCAGGCTCGAAAGACCCCAGCAAACTCAGCTACGCCGCACAGGAGAAGATGCGCAAGCAGGCCCAGCAGGACGAGCTCAACCGGATCCTCCAGCGGGTAGAAGCGGACAAGCGGGAGCGCAAGGAGCGGGAGGAGCTGCGCAAGAAGCAGCGCGAGGCCGACCTGCTCGAGTTCTCAGGAGCGGAGTTCGCGTCTCCGGCGGCCTCGCCGCCGACCACGCAGGACGTGGCGAAGAGAGGCTCCGTCTCATCGGTGAGCAGAGGCCCGGCCGCCAAGTCGGGCGACGTCTGCCTCCGAATCCGCCTCCTGGACGGCAGCCAGATCCGCGAGTACTTCCCGCCGACGGCCACGCTCGCGACGGACGTCCGCCCCCGCGTCGACTGGGCGCTGAGCAGCGGGCCGGGCCCTTCGTCATCATCGTCTTCATCCTCCTCCTCATCCAGCAAACCCGCGCCCCGCGCGCCCCCGTACTCGTTCAAGCACGTCCTCGCCCCGCTTCCCAACCGCACCCTCGGTCCGGCCGACGAGGCCAAGCCCCTCGCCGAGCTGCCCGACGTCGTCCCCAGCGCGACCCTCGTCCTCGTGCCGGCCCGGAACGCGGCCACCGCGTACTCGGGCGTCGGCGGAGGCTACGTCGGTAGCATATACGTCGCCGTGCTGCACGTGTACAACCTGTTCGCGACATTCTTGGCGACGTTCTTCGCGCCGTTCGCGAGGGGCGCCGCTGGCGGTGGTGGGGCGGCATCGGGCGGTCAGGAGGGCGGTCGTGCGAGCGGCGGCAGCGGGAGGGGAGCGGATGGACAGGGGCGACAGGGGAAGAGCTCCGGGAGGGGCGGAGGTGGAGGGGGAGGGGGAGGGGTCGGAGAAGGGGGAGTGGGATCAGGATTCGGACGCTGAGGGATCAGGGGGATAGGGGGAACGAGTATTATAATGGGAATAGCCTGGATTTCGAGCCGAAGAAGGAGGATGGTGAGGAGGGGGAGGGGGAGGGGCAGCAGGGAGGGAGGAAGTGAGGTTGTGAGGGTCTGAGATCGGTTTGTGTCCTTGAGGGTGAGGATTGGTGGAGATATTCTACTTTTTCTATCATGGATGGTTGTTGGTTCATTGAGAATGGCTGTAGCTGAGGGTCTGGACAATAGGACGGGTTTCCACGAATGAATGATGACCGAAGGTTTTGGACGCATGCGTCAATCATGGTTGTTGATCCTCATTAGCGCCCGACCTGCTCGCAGTGGCTATTGTATGAGATAGGCGTACGGAGTTGCCGCAATTCCTTTGTCCAGTCCATCCTGAAGATGATCTGACGGATTCAATAATGAAGTGATTGTGTGGGGTTTGCTGGTTGCTGGTTGAGTACGCTATCAATTGCCTGGTAGGACGGATGATGGGCCGAATATGGATGCATCCGGGGATAGATAGGCCCTCGCCGCAGTGTAGCAGTGGAATAAGATATGGTGCTTTCAGGATTCCGGAAGACTGCCAAAAGGTGGTAAGTGTCTAATGGCTGACTAGAGTTGATTGGCAAAAAAAAAAAAAAGACTTTGTTTAGTTTCTGCGGCCCTCTATGGGTATGATATGTGTGTGTGACAGACGTGCATTGGCGAATACAAGATCGGGCCAGCATTTCCCACAGTATTGCTCGAAGTTTTGTACCGTCTTATATGAGGGTCTGATTGAATTGCATCGGCTGAATTTGTTCATAGGGTCTCCGCTGTATAACTGGGTGCTGTGACAGCGCTGTACAACATTTTGGTTGGCCGTAGTGCAGTTCGGGTATACGTGAGTCTTCCCTCGCTGACTGCAGGGGAGCGTCTGCCAATGCGTTGGATGTGAGCCGTAAGCATGAGGGATAGTTTTAGCAGGCGCCGGACGAATTATGGTTAGTCTTCCCTTGAGCCAACGCCCAAAGTCAGATGTTCTCTTTTTTTTTTAAAAAAAAAAACAGACGTTGAGTCATGGTTTTTACGTAGTCCCCTTTAAGTGCGTCTGCTACAAGAAAAAGAAATATCCGTAGTTTCTGTATTCCCAACTTTCCGACTGGTTTTCCTCAAAAGTTTCACGTTGTTATACGCCAAGTCGCATGATGAAATCAAGCACGGTAAAAGGGTTTGCTCGAATGGTTTATTCAAGAGATACATTACGCCACATGAAGTTCCATATCCATTCGAGCTTGTCAAAAGCTACACATTTAACGGGAGCAATGACATACTTTAGGTTGGGAATAATGGGTGGGTAGATTCCAAGGGCAGCACTACGGACTTCGGAGAATGCCAGCGCAAATCCAAGACTCGGACATTCGCAATTACCTGGGATCGATGAGCCGTGGCGGCACAGTAGACATCTCGGAGGGTTGGGGTGGCACTCCATTGCTCAATTTTCCAGAAGCGGGTCCACCAGGACATATCATCTAGAACATGAAGCATCTGTAGGGGGACTGAAGGACTTCCTACCGCCAGCCCCGACAATAGTAGCTCAACAGACTGGATGAACGTCGATCCGGCGCGTTAGTTGGTTCATTCACAACCGCTACGACTCGCGTGAGGTCTTCGGCCTCGCAACGTGATTCGCAGGCGCCGTGCTGAATTTCCGGATGAGGATGTGTGATGACATATGAAAGTGACTTTTGTGTTCTTGAAGATCTAGGCCGCTGTTGTGGATAATCCGGGAACAGGAAAGGCATATCTGGAATAAGATGCGAAGATTTGGGTACATCAAGGTTTTACCATAGGGGAATGGACGCCGTTGTTCGGATTTCTCAACTTGACACTGTCAGGAGATGGGAGAGGTTTTATGTTAAGCCGGCTGCGTCGTGTTGTGGAGGGCATCCGCCAGAAGACTTTATAAGACGCGTCTCTCTCCTGGACTCTTGGAGTCCAAACAGACCTACGAGCACGAATTTTCGAAGGTTGACCTTGAAGAGTATGTGGTAAGCTTCTGCAAAAAGTTGGACCATATTCCGGAAAGTGCCTTTTTGTTTTTTTAACGGGAGAAGCCAGGATCGGGCAGTGTCCGGGTGATGTACCGGTTGACAAGGTCGTCGCAGCGCGATTAGGCGGAAGAACTTGTCGTATATTGCGTCTTCAAGATGTCGCGGGCTCGTTCATTTATCCAGATCGCAGTGCTCCTTACAGTGTTTTGGGGGCTGCTCTCTTCACGGTCATATCAGGGAAAAGGAGATAGTAGGATTTTCAATTTTCGAGTACTGGATCGAAGTCAGGACGGGAATATCAGTGCTGCTCGCATTATACGTAATAGCCTCGCGTCTGGGTCTTGCGCTACATTCCGTTGCATTGCAGTGTTCGGTCAGCTTGCTAATGGTTGCGGAAAGGTCAGAAGTTACCGAGCCCTTCGGACCAAAGCGCTGAATTTGTGGCTCGCATACGATGGGAGGAGATGCCAAATTCAAACCGGCGCATTTCAAGGCCTTAGTCTTTCGCCATGTTGGATATCTGATAAAAGGTAACTATTTCGAGCAAGGTAGCTCATTTTGCCCAAGTTAAACGCTCGCCAAAATGGCGGTTGAGAAGCAATCATTGTAGGAGAACACTTGCGTACTCGTAGCAGTGCAACGAGGAGGACTATCGGTCTTGTCTCTGGACTGAATGTTAATAGGTATCAGCTTTTAACAACATTTGTACTGAGCAGAAACGGTTACTGGGACTCAAGTGGTACCATACTTGTGAAGAGTGTTGTGTGTATGATCAAAGAAATCTCTGGGGTCCGAGAGAACTGACCGACAAAGGTACAGTGAAAGAGAACGGTGAGCAAAAAGGGAGGAAGCAAAGTCCTCATCTGAGACCAGCTCGGCGAAACCTCACATCATCCACATCAAAAGCACGCGAGGCGGCGTAACGTCCAGGGAAAGCCCGCGAGACCGTGTTTCTCCACCGCGTGCCCTTCCCATCATGTCCAACGGCTCCGGAACGACTTCAAACGCCGAAGAAATCCTCCAGAAGCCCAAAAAACATCCAATAGAGGAGAAGGGGAAGGAGGAAAAGCCGCAAAAGGCCGCAATCCCGCGCGCCCTCTTCCACTCCACAGCATTAACACAGGCATGATACGAACCCGCCGCCCAGAAGCCGTTATCCGACGCTTTCTGACGCCTTCACCCCCCGGTTGCCGCCGCCTGCGCGCAGCGAGCAGCCGCAGCGGGCGTGATCTGGCTCGCGTCAACAGCGGATCCCGCAGCGCCTTCCTTGCAACCGGTTACCGAACGCAGCGCGATCACCGAGAGCGCGCACGGCGCGGCGCCCGTTTCCGGGCGTACCCGCACAACTTAGCCCGGAGGGCTGGGGCGATGGTACGGATGGGAGACTTGCCAAGCATCTGGGTGAGATTTTGCGGGGAAGGTTTCCCCGCGGGGAACGGGGAAGAAGAGGGGGTGGAGGAGCAAAGAAAAGTGCGCACGAGGAAAAATGTGGGGGGGAGTGGGGGGAAGGGAGGACGGTGGTTGTTCCGAAGGGACGGACATGCCTGACGTGGGGAAGGTTGGCCCGCGTGCGCGTACCTTCTCGCCGCTTGCTGTTTTGGGAAGGGGGAATGAGTAATGGGAGAGATTGAGGAAAGTGAGCTGCATCAATCACTTGCAGCAAGTCTGATTCTCGAAGTGACGGGTTCGTGGGCGCGGATGACGTCTCTCCCCGGTTTTGCCTGCTCTGCGGTTTCCGCGGGTTTGGAAGAGATGCTTGTAAGGCCTCTGGTTGCGCTCTTGCCCTTTGCGGTTGGGGTGGGATGATGTTGTGCCTGACGCTGTGTTGGGTTGCACTTTTTTTTTTCTCTCTCTTCCGGTTACGAGGATTGAGAAAGTTGCAGAGAAGCATCTGGAAAGTGTGACCATCGGCAGGGGCATCTTTACATGGTGAAGCCTTGTCTTGCTTCAAATCAGCAACTCGGAATCCACCGTGTATCTCATGCAACCCACAACAAGGATGCGAAGGAACATGTTTTGCGACCCGCTCGTAAAAGCTGAGGTAATTGGGTGCTGTCTCAGTTCGAAGGGATCAGGCCTGCGATGGCCTTTTGGACCCCATGAGTCTAATTCATGTTCTCGTAACCACAATTCCGCAGCGTGCCCGGACAAACAGGGTGGCGGATCGAGTGTCATTGAGACCGCTACGTAGGCTAACTAGCAGAAAGTCGAGGAGAGCTTGTGATGAGGGCTCCACGTTCTGAACGGCATCAAGACCAGTTGTTGGAAGACGATTCAGTACCTGCATGCTTCCTATTGATTTAGAACGTATCTTTCAACCAAGCAGTACATTTAGGAAGATTCCATGGGCACTTCAAAATAGCGCTACCCTCGTGGACAGAAACGTCTGCACCGTCGTATTTCCGTGAGGAGCTCCTTCGTTATCTTATTAAAATGACGGCATCGAGGACGGTGCAATGCCGCCGGAATACGTGTTTGTATTTCCTGGCAAATCCCAGGTCTCTCTGCGATCAACGTTAGGAAAAGGCCGCAAAAATCAGTAGTTTCAATGATTGTGGGCGGAGCGTGGCTTCTGAAGACGGGAACACCGACGCATCTCGAGCTGTTGAAATCCCAACTGCAGCAGCGCGTCATGCGTGTTCCACTACATAATCCCTGCCCGGAATCGGGAAGAGCGCTGGCGCCTCACGCACGCGTAATGCCCTACTTAAGCCCAAAGAAGAACGAGAGATTTGCGCCGCTTGTCTCCTCTCTCTCTTCTCTTTTCTTTCTCCCTGAGCACATGCCTTGTTGCACAAGCCCGTAGAAATGTCCCATGATATAATTAATAGGCACGCCACTCACTACGACAGTGACCTCTCAAGACTACTTAACACGTAGCAGATCAGAGACAAGTTTCCGCCAAACTCCAAGACTGACTGCCAACAGCGTACCTCCTGGCTGAGGCGTTGGGCACTCCATCATCCACATGGGCTTTTTTTTCTTCTGTTATATGCGGGCCTCTCCCCTCCATATTTCCTCGTCCGACAGCTCGTCTGGCACCGAAGCAAAAGTGCTCAGGAGAAGGCTGCCAACAGCATTCCAATATGCTGGAACGCATCCATCCGGATTGATGAGGATATTGTGCTGTTCGATTGCTGGTGACAGCTAGCGTTACGCATTCTGCAATTACACTCGTCCTGGATGCGGCGGTCGGAATCCACCCGCGGTGCAGCAGCGGGCGCCAGTTCCAGCGGGAGGCGTAACGGGGGAAAGTGGCATGGACGTTCCAGTTAGTGCGAGGAAAGCGACACGGCCTCTGATCTTGAAGACTGAAACGAGGGATAGCATGCTTATAAACCCAGGCGTCTCGAAGGACGTATCCATGATAGTTCGACAGTGGTGGCATCAAGTACGGTCACAAATGCGCGAGCGGGACAGAATTGCCGCGCTCGTGTGCATGCATACCTAACAGAGGTTGCCTGATCGCGCTATGGCTACACCTCGGCGTCCTGACCTTCTCACGGCTCCCAATATCTCTGCGATTGTGCTCGGGTTTGCCCTGCTCATCGTGGCGCTCAGTGGCATGGCGTAGTGCGAGGGGCTTGTTCGACAAAGCCGACAATGTCTCATACTTTTCGAGCTTGCTCTGTTGTCTGCTCTGGAGCACAGCCGTTAGAGTGCAATTCCAGCTGCTGATCCCGTGCGGAATATGCTCTCGAACAGACGCACAACGCCATTGACTGACAATCTTGTAGGATTCGGGTATGGATTGTTGGAGATGATGAAATCCTCGTGACCCCGGTGTTGAGGAACGTGTCAGCTAAAGCAATAGAGACATACAGCATGACAATAACAAGTTCGTATGAGGCGCAGTGTGACGGAGGATCTTTTGCTGCCGGCGGATCATGCCATGACCGGCTGCCGTACCGAAGCGAAGGAAAATAGAGAAAGGGGCAGTCAGCGACCGCTGGCGAACTTCAGAGGCAACGAACGTTGGCAGGACAGGTGGTCATGAGATTGTGTCATGAAGGAGCTGAAAATGGGGTTACAGAGATACAATGTTTGCCACAGCTGAGGCGTTTGTCGGGCTAGTCATACCGAGGGTGTGTGTTGTACTCACACAGAGTCCCGCACCAAACTCCGACACATCTAGTTGTTCATCGGATTCCCTTATTCGGTGAATTAGACACGTCGCATGGAGCACTCGCCGCCATAGGATCCTTGACATCTGAGATAAAAGATAGACACACGAGGAAACACTCGCGAAGGAGCGACCCCCGCCGCTCTGAGAAGCGAGGGAAAGTAAATTCCGACTCAGCGCAAGGATGCTAGAGATCTCGAACACTGACACAAGAAAGGAAGAAACGCACTCAGCGCCGCAACAGTGGAGACAGCCGCATGGCACTAGCAACAATGTGAATGGGTCCATCGTGAGCAATGCAACCAAAGGGAGTTTGCCGGTTGAGGTCGGATGGCGGCATGGTAGGAAGGCCGAGATATCGCGGTGATGTCCGCATGAGTGGACCGGGGTCTGGGCAGAGCTTGGCTTGGTGGTCCCCTGCTGGCTGGTTGGGTCGAGCACTGCGCCGCAAGCAGTCTGACCGGGTTGGCACGTCGTACTTGCTCGGTCTTTGCTGGTGCAAGGGAAAGGCCGTTTTGAGGCGCGGCATTTTCGTCGTCACTTCGCATTCTGGGCCTCGTTTTCTGGACTCTCGATGCGATACTTCTCCATACCATCGAATCATGGCGGCAAAAGGAAGCACCCGGCATTAAAGTGGCGGATTGGGCGCGTTGCATATGTTGGGACTCGCTCGTCTAGTAGGCCATGAAGGCTGCCGGCAGGAAAAGGCCGATTGGGGCAGAGTGCGGGCCAGGACGGAGCGTCGGTGGCTAATTCAGTCGATCAATGTGCTCCATTAGACTAAAGCGCCGGGAGGCTTTCTTGAAGAACCGGAAAGGTGGCTAAGCAGAGCAATCGAGGCGAAAAGGTTGTAACGGCTACGGGAGCAAGAGCGGAGCATTCTTGGGGCACTGGATGCTACACAAGCTTCGGGGAGGGTCCTGGTTTGCCTTGGAGGATATCAAAGGGAGGGAAAGATCACGTACTCGCCGTTTATGGCATCAGATTGATGTGCTGGTACGTACGGAAAGGGGATCCCGTATGATTTCATGGCGGAGATGGCGGAGTAAAATGGAGCGTCAGCTTGAGCATTCTTCCGCCCATGAGAAAATAGCGCGCGTAGACGGGATGTGCGCGGATATAGATGCATGGAGTAACAAGATCAAAGGTCGCAGCCCGTAAACCGGAGAAGTCAATGCAAAGCGTGGGAGACGAGGTTGATAATAGAGGACGCAGGTACAAGGATGTCGGGCATCAGCAAGCCGATCATGGCCATGCTGGGCTCGGCGTGAGGCGGAAGCGTGGCCGGGGCCCGCTCAAAAGCCGAGGCTGACGAACACGCGATTTGCCGACTGGAAACCTGGCAAATGGATGACAGTGCAGAGACATGAAGAGGCAAAACTTGACTTCACGATGTTGGCTGATACGTGACGTTCTGGTGGCCAGCTACGTAGTAGGGAGCCGCGAAGTGGGTTACGAGTAAGGTGACCGGGCAGGGCAAGCTGGAAATGACGCGGACGTCGGTCGGTCGGGCGGTCGGGCGTCTAAGCAAGGTTGGAGGCTTGGGCGGGAGGCGCACCGACGGGCGGTGACGGTGGACAGATGACCAGTGAGAGGGCGAAGCGGCGTGCGGCAGACGACGCGGCATCGGACGCCTTGGTTCTTGGTCGACGCGGAGGCCTGTGCGGCTGAAAACACGAGGCTTGCAGGCCGGTAGCAGCCTTGAAACGGTCGTCTGCCCTGCAGGTTGCTGGTTGCTGGTTGCTGCCATGCCAGCAAAACACCATGGGCGCGTTGCTGTGATAGCGACCCCGTGATGCGGCGAGGCCAATGAGAGCAGCTGCAATGGGCGGGGAACGCAGACAGAGTGGACCAATGCGCCCCGATCCGCAAGATAGCCGCGGAGAGCTCCACGAGGAGGCCCACGGGGAAGAGAGATGATGACGTCGGCCTCGTCGGGCGGTTGTGGGTGAGAGTAAGGCCGGGCTGTGGGACGGGTCTGGCGTTTGATGTGTCGGTAGTAGGCAGGCAGGCTGCCGTGGCCCGAGCAACTAGTACTAGTGAGTGAGTGAGTGCCCCGGGCGGCGAAACCGCTCGGCGGCATTCCTCTTTCTGCCGCCTCTGACGTCGGCCTTTGACTCTGTAAATCTTCAGCTAATCTGCGCGCTCTGATACGCCCATTTCGCATGGCAAGTCAGCCCGTTCCTCCATGCGCCCGCGCTCAGATGCCGTTTGGGTCCCTAAAGGCAATTATGCTCCACAGCTCTCACCAGAGCTCGCCCTAACGGGAATGGGCTTCCGACTTGGGGATCCAGCCTGAACGCCGCCCTCTAGCCCACCACCCCCCCCTCCAGCTGTCTCCACACTACCATCCCCAGATCACGGATGATGACCTAGTCCGGAGCCCCGGACTGACGCACGGCCTGCAGGGTCAGCCAAACCTGCAGTCCGAACGCCATGCCGTTGCATGCCGCCGTCGCCCCAGACGCCATTATAAAGTCTATGGTCTTCTTCCCGATTTTTCTGCTCTTCACTTGGCAGCTCCAAGACTAGCCACCAGTCAATCCACACTCCGTGTTTCGTCAGTCAATTGCTTCCTCTTCCAATCCAGTCGCCATGGATACCTCAGACAAGGACAGCGGCAAGCTCTCCGCCGGCTTCATCGAGCACCATGAGGACGTCAACGCCGTGAAGAACATCCCCACCGTGGACCTGCCTGATCTCCTTGCTGAGGATATCTCTTATGGCCGCGGCGGACTTCGTGGCATGGTCGACTCGCCATTCGTCTTCGGAGCTGCATTCCTTGCCTCCCTCGGAGGCTTCTCTTTCGGCTATGACCAGGGCGTCATCTCCATCATCAACGTCATGCCCCAGTTCCTCGACACTTACCCACGGTTGAGGGACGGGGGATTCTGGACTGGTCTGATGACTGCCATGTTGGAACTTGGTGCCTTCTTGGGCTGCTTTGTCATGCCCTGGTTGGCCGACAAGATCAGCCGCAAGTGGGCTTTGAGCGTCGTCGTCGTTATCTTCTGCATTGGCGCTATTATCCAGACTGCTGCGCACAACTATGGCCTGCTCGTCTTCGGCCGCTTCTTCGGTGGCATTGGCGTTGGTACTCTGGCATTGGTAAGTCAAGGATCCCGCCCTACTGCAAGGCGCCCACGCTCACTGTTCCTCAGGGTGCTCCTCTCTACATCTCCGAGATTGCGCCTCCCAACCTTCGTGGTGGTCTGCTTGTGTTGGAATCTGTTTCGATTGTCTCTGGTGTCGTCATTTCCTACTGGATCACTTATGGCACCCAGTAAGTCGCTCTCCGGCATCGCACTATGCGCATCGCTAACACCGTGCCAGATATATGGAAGGTGAAATTGCTTTCCGCCTTCCTTTTGGCCTGCAGATGGTCTGTGCGATCTTGCTGGGCACTGGAATCCATCTCTTCCCCTACAGTCCCCGTTGGCTCGGACTGGTGGGCCGTGACGCAGACTGCCTGAAGAGTTTGTCTCAACTTCGCCGCCTCCCCCCGACCGATTCGCGTATCCAGAAAGAGTTCTCAGCCATTATGACCGAGGTCGAGTTCCAAAAGAGACTCGTCGAGCGTAATCACCCTGGCCTCTCGGGGATCAAGCTTGAACTTGCCACTTGGTTTGATCTCTTCAGGAGGAAGAGCTGGAAGCGTACTGCCATCGGTGTCGGTGTCGCCTTCTTCCAGCAGTTCTCTGGGATCAATGGCTTCATCTATTATGCTCCCATCCTCTTCCGCTCTCTCGGCCAGGGAGACGACATGTCCCTCATCCTTTCCGGCACCCTCAACATCGGCCAGCTCGTGGCTGTTGTCATCTGCTTCTTCATCATCGACCGCGTCGGCCGCCGCCCGCTCGCCATCTGGGGTGCCCTCGGCATGGCCACCCCCTACATCATCATGAGCGTCCTCGTCGGCATGTACTCGGACAACTGGGCGGCCCACAAGGCGGGCGGCTGGGCCACGATCGCCATGGCCTACATCTACATCCTCGCGTACGGCGTCTCCTACTCGCCGCTCGCCTGGGCCCTGCCCAGCGAGGTCTTCCCCAACGGCACTCGCGCCAAGGGCGTCGCCCTCTCCACCGCGACCGTCTGGATCTCGAACTTCGTCATCGGCGTCATCGTCCCCACGATGATCGAGGACGCCGGCTTCGGCACCTACGTCTTCTTCGCCGCCTGGTGCTTGCTCGCCGCCCTCTGGGCCTTCTACCTCGTCCCGGAGACCAAGGGCCGGACGCTCGAGCAGATGGACGAGGTGTTCGGCGACAACTCGGCCCAGGAGGAGAGGGAGATCATGGCCGAGGTGGTCAGGAGCGGCGGCGCAAGGCGCGCGGAGGAGCTGGTGCAGGACGTGAAGGTGTGATCGGTGTGTGTAAGATGTCTTTTTTTTTTTTTTTTCGCGGCTTGCGACGGTGTCTCAGATATACCCCTTGCATTGGTGACGGCGTTACGAAATCATGTATACTCATGATTGGATAGCGGAGTGCGAACGAACAATTGAAAAGAGCGAAAAGAGCTGTATGTGCGTGATGTGATAAGGTGTTGCGAGCTTGGATCTGCAATCGGCTGTCCAGACTGGGGGATGCTTGAAAGTGTTGAGAGATGGGGTTGGGCGGTCTCGGCAGGTAATCTGCAGCTGGCCGGGCAACGGCGTGTTGATAGTTGGTCTGTGCTTGCACAGCACATCTCTGTAAGGAGCCGAGCTCGCGCCGCTGTCTCCGGAGTGTATGTAAACTACTACGCATTGGATAACCTTCAAGACTATCTTTCAAGATGGAGACAGAACTCGAGCGACTTCGACGACAACTCCGAGAGGAACAACAGCGACGTGAGGAGGCTGAAGCGCGAGAACTGCAAGCAGAGGCGCGGGCAGCCGCCGCGGCGCGACAGCGCGAAGAGGCAGAGGCCAAAGCAATCGCTGAGCAGCAGCGCCGGGAGGAAGAGCAACAGCGACGAGAACAAGCAGAGGCAATCAATCGTAACACGACGCTCACCGAATTCTTACAGGCTTGCCACAACATCTTCCTTTCCCTCAAAATCACCGACGACGAAAAGCTCACTACCCAAGGTGACGTTACCAAGCCTGCTGGCAGACTCTACCCCAACCAAATTATCCCCTGGGATACGTTCCCGACCCATCCGTTAGAGATATGGGCCGAGCTCTCTGCCAGCCCGGCTTTCGCATCGAATCGAGCTTTTGCCTCGACGCACCAGTTGGACCACATCCGCAGAACTATGGACCCGATCGACAGCGAAGAACTACTGCGCCATTTTGCGCGCTCGGCAGTGGAGAAGCCGGTACAGAATATTGTGGACGAGATCTTCAATGACGGAACCCTGCGAGAGAAATTTGGACTACGGGGAAGGGTATCGTTCCAAAGCCACACGAACCTCGGCCAGTTGGATGCGACGACGGTCGACGAAGCGATGGGACGCATGTCTATCAGCGACGCGTCTCGCAGCAATCAGAGAGCCACCTCTGCCAGGCCAGCGACCCCGGAACGGAGGGGAAAGGGCGGTGGTCGGGCGGATCAGTTCTGCATACACCGGCAGGAAGACGGGTTAAGCAGCCCAGCGGTTGCGATCGAGTACAAGGCACCGCACAAGCTAACGCGAGAGGCGATCACGGCCGGATTGAGCGGCACGATCGTGCCAGGCCGGGATGTCATCGATAAGGAGGGCAACGGCGGAGACTTCTATTGGAAGTGGCTGCTGGCGGCAGTCGTCACCCAATGCTTCTCGTACATGATCGACAAAGGAGTCCAGTACGGCTACTTGTTTACCGGCGACGCCATCGTCTTCCTGCATATTCCCAACGATCCTGTCACGGTTCTCTACTACGTCAGCATTCCAGGCGTCGACGTACAGAAAGACGACGAGTATGGGGTCCAGCGAACAGCGGTGGCGCAGATATCCGCCTTCGTCCTCCGTGCTCTTACTGCGCCGCCGCCACCGCAAGAATGGCAGCGAATTGCAAGGCGGTCGCTGGACACATGGGTGGTCGAGTACATAGACGTCTTGAAGAATATTCCAGAAACGGAGCGTAAGAAAACGCGCGAGACGTTCTCGTACCGGCCCTCGCGCTGGATAGCCTCGGGCGGCTCACGTGTTAAGACGCGGTCACAGTGCTTACCGATAGACGACCAAGCGGGGGCGCAGCGTGACGACGACGACGACGATGATAATGATGATGATGACGACGCCGGAGACGGAGACGGTTGGGGTCACAGCATGGCACCATCGCCAACTCCACAACGCAAGACGCGTTCCCAGACCGGACAGGGTTCGTCTCGTCGCCAGCAAGGGGATAAACGGAGTGCCGCCGGTAAAGGCACGTCTCGGGCGGCGACGACGGCAGCCGCGAAGTCAACGACACCGAAGCTACGACTGGAGGACCGGCCGTACTGCACGCACGAGTGCTTACTTGGGCTGGTGCGCGGCGAGCCGCTCGATCAGCATTGCCCCAACGTCCAATTCCACAGGAAAAGACATATTAAGCCGGATACTTTCCTCCGCCTCGTACGACGGCAGCTTCTGACGGATACCGGCGTCGACGCCGACTTCAAGCCTCTCTACGTGCGCGGCTCGCGGGGGGCGCTGTTCAAAGTGCGGCTATCGTCACACGGCTACACGCTGGTGGCCAAGGGGATGGAGGGGCACAACGTGCGCCACTTACGGCACGAAAGTTGCATGTATCAGCACGCGTCGGCGGCGCAGGGCAGGGCAGTGCCGGTGTGCATCGGCCTGACGGGTCTGGAGATTCCTTACTTCTACGACGGTGGAGCATACACGCACATGCTGTTCCTCAGCTGGGCGGGCCGTCCGCTGTCCAAGTTCATCAATCAGGACAACAAGGTCGCTCTCATAGAAAGGGCCAAGGCGACGCTGGGGCAGCTGCACGGGCTGGGGCTGCTGCACAACGACGCGGAGATGCGCAACGCCCTGTGGGACGAGCGGACGGGCGGTCTGATGTGGACGGACCTGGAGCGGGCGGAGGTGCGGGCTCGCCGGCCGCTTGGAGAGATTTGCCCGAATCGGAAGCGGGAGAGAACAGCGTCTAAGGTGATGAGCGGTTCAAACGATGCGTTTTCGCGGGAGATGATGGTGTTCTCTGCTTATATAGCTGTCTCAGTCCGCTAGCTGCGGCGGGGGTTTGGTCGGTGTTAACGAGTGTTACGGGGCTGACTTTGGGTTTGCGCTTTGAAAGGTTGGGTTTCGGCGATCTTGGGACGGCGAAGAGATGCGAGGACAGACCTTGCTGCTGGGACTTTATTGGTAGGATCCAGGATTTGGTGTACATCGCTTTTGGCGCCATTGAGGGAAGGGAGCATTGTAAGAACTGGACAGTCACGGCGGATCAGGAGACAAGCCATGATACCCCAGGCACCACAAAGACAAGTTGATAGTTGTGTGTTTGTATTGCTAACTAGAAGCTCTGGAGACTATGCGACAGCGTTAGAGATGTCGTTACGTCCTTGTTCTGGGCGGTGCTTGCCTCTTCCATAAACTATCCCAACTTTCTCCAGTGTCAAGCTTCATGCTGTGAGTATGCTGTCACTTCGAATTACCCAAAGAGCTTGGTTGCCATCATGGCTGTACTGCGCTGACTTAATAGCTTCCTCAGATCCGCCGCCCATCGGTCTTCTCGTCTGACATTGGCCGCACACGACAGAGCTACGTCAGCATCACGTGTCATGCTAATCTGCGTACGAATAGCTGATTATTGGTTCTTCCCCGCCATCGCCGGATGCCGTCCATTTCCTCTGACCGGTCAAAGAAAACACCCTGATCAGAACTTCAATGGTCAGCACAACAATCAACTTTTTCTCTTATCCTCCCTGCGGCAACTTACCATATACTGTTCCACCAACTATCTCGACTCCCCTCATGGGGATTTCAAAGATAAGGACGGAGAATCAGAATGATGACAAGATATTAGAAAAGTGTAACGAAGAGGTTACTCCCCGCTGCTTGGACATCTTCTGATTGAATACTAATAGATAGGCTGTTGAGGGACTAGAATATCTACTCTGTCAACCGGCATCACTCAGTGTTCCATCAATAAGGGTGTGTAAGTTATGCAAAACCAAGCCTGGCAAGGCCTATGCTGCCTGAGGACATCTCCGCCGGGAGTAAGCTGCATAAGTGTGACTATGAGAAGCGGAGAACTGTGTGCTACGGTCGTCCACAAGTAAGACGGAGCGGGTCTATATCGAGGACCTCATGAAGCGGCAGCGGTCGATTGCCGGCCGGGCGACAACGTGCTGGAAGGGCCGTGTGGGGGCCGGTGAACCTAGCGATCAGCTTGTCATCAAGGATTCATGGGAATATGAGGAGCGTCCGGAAGAAGGCCTTCTGCTGCAGGAGGCGACAGACGCTGGAGTCGAGAACGTGGCCCGATATTATCATCATGAGACTGTGTGCTTTGGAGGTGCTGTGGATGATGTCCTTAGGAGTATCCGGAAGGGATTGAATGATGACGATGGGAGAAACCCGTTCGAGCGTCGACGTACTAGGCTGTATGATACCCTTGCAGGCGCAGCTGCATCCGGCAGTTCAGGTCAGGAAATGGGCGGAGGCGGAAGCAGAGGCGGGAGTAGGGGTAGGGCCAAGAGTAGGAGCAACGACGTCTCGCGGAAGCGATCGTCGAGCCAAGCGGGGGGGCCAATGCCGCCTCCAAAGCGGACTTGCTCAGATTCCCTCGTGGATAGTCTGCGGCGGCGCAACCGTGTCCATCGTCGCGTGATCATGCGCGACGTCGGAAAAAGTCTCTATCAAGCGAGCAACCTCCGGGCCTTACTCACAGGGTTGCTCGGGGGGATCAGTCAGTTCTACTAGAGAGCGAGGTGTCGACACGACTGACAATATTAGGGCACGAATCTCTTCTTTCGAAAGCCAAAATTCTTCAACGCGACATATCGATTGGCAATGTCATGTTGAACGAGGCAGAAGATGACGGCTTCCTTATTGATTACGACCTTGCCGTTAAAATCGACCGTGAGAAGGCCTCCGGGGCACCGAGTAAGACTGGGACCAAAGTCTTTATGGCAATAGGCCCACTATACGGTGAAGAGCATATGGACATACACGACAAAGAGTCATTCTTCTGGTTACTTTTCTGGATTGGCTGCCATTGGAACGGGCCAAACCAAATTCCAAGGGGGTCTGAGTACGATTCTTGGAACCGTGACCCAACAGAGAAGATTGCGAGAGAGAAAACAGGGCTAATATTAGAGGAGGACAAGTTTGTGAAGGGTGTGAACGAAAACTTCACCGACTATTGCAGACCGTTGATTACTTGTATTCGAGAACTACGCAAAGTGGTCTTCCCAGACGGAAAGCGGCGAATGGTAGAGGACCCAGCTCTTTATCATCAAATAAAGGCTGTACTAGAAAGGACAATAGAGAAGCTACGCGATTAGACTAATGAGACCTGGTTCATTGAATAACTTATAAAACCTTGACTGCAGTCGCAGCCTTGCAGTGACATCTTCACATGCCGGTCAATATGCGACTGGGCGAACCTTAGTAACCAAGAATGGAGACGCTACGATGAGCAGCTGAATTTCGGATGAACGCATATCTATCTAAATCACGTTCTTCCCGCTTTCCTCCCACCTATTTTCCTTTACCGCGCTTCCTTTCGACTTCCATTTATCAACCTCTATGCACTCAAACCCCTCACCAAGTTCGACTTCAGCATGGTTGCTTCAGAGAGAAACATCAGTCCAGATACTAATTCTGGCGTCATCGTTGGTACGGGAATGACCAGCGTCGTCCGACGGCTGCACGAGGACCGTGTTGTTAAGACACCCCAGGCCTTTGACCTCGGTAGCTGCACCGACGAAGCAAGAGGTACACTTGAGTACTTGAACGACATCAACCGCGAGGCTTTGGAAAATGAGAAACGCATTTACGAACGATTGGGCAAGCATGACGGAATCATCCAATGCTTTGGAACCTCCGCCTACGGTATTGAGCCGGCATTCGCAGCGCAGGGAAACCTGGAGGATCATATAAAGCGCGGCGTCGAGCCCCATGAATCTACCAAGGCTGATTGGATCCTAACTCTTACGGATGCCCTGTCCTTCACCCACTCTCGTCGGGTTTTCGTGGATGAAATTGCCCTTCGAAACATTTTTATTGTCGATGGACAACCTAAACTTTCGGACTTCGGCCAATCGATACTGCTACCGCTGACCGCCGATATGGAAACGACATGCGAATCCGAATTGACCGCCAGAATTGAGATTCTTCATCTTGGGTTTGTTATCTACTCGGTCGCTGCTTGGCATGCCTCCAAGTACTACTGTTTTAACGCCGAGAATCCAAAATGGCCGAGCCTACAAGAACTTCCCTCGAAGATATCTTTTGTGGAGATGTTGATAGGAAGTGCTGGGCGGGAGAAACTGCAAGCGCACACGCTCTAAATGAAACTGCCTGAGCTCTATTAGCTGATATCTCTCGGCAAAAAGTACACGGAGAGAACCCGTGCCAGCTGCACTATATTCTAGATTTTACTTAGAGGAGTTAATTAAAAACTAATCTTTTATTTAGAGACTATATAAATACTATAAGACTTAAAATATATATTTATATTAAGAAAAATAATAAAATATATACTAAACTAGTTAAAATTAAGAAAGTAAATATTTTTTAATGTTAAGTATAATAATAAACTTCTACTATTAAGCTTTAGAATTATCTAGTAGATTTAAAACTTTTAATTAAAAAAGAAAAAGAAAAGGAAAAAGAAAAACGACTAAGTATATCCCACGACTGTAAGCCTATAAGGGAAAAGAAAGGGGGAAAAGAGAAAGGAGCAATAATTATTATATCAAAAACACCATAAATTCAAACCAATGCCGCCCATCCTCCCCACCTCCACACACGCCCGTTATCCTCCCCGCCGCTCTCACCACTTCTGCCGAACTGAAAAAGTATGACGCCACACTGTTTTACAGTGCTGGCTAGTGGCCATAATATAGTCCTTACAACTTCCCTCTCCGCTCCGTCCCACACCCTCATCCCGGACGACGATACGACAACAACAACAACAACCACGACCCACGACCCCTTCTCCGCCCTAGTAACCACCCACCCCACCACCATCCGCGCCCTCCACACCTCCCACCTCGCCGCCGGCGCCACCATCCTCACGACCCGGGACGGAGGCGTGGTAGGTGGCCGTCTCGCTCGCCCGCTCGACCGCCATCACCGGACCGCCCCGCCCCCGTCGCCGGCTCCGTTGGCCCCTACGCCGCCTTACTCGCCAACGACGGCGGCGAGCACGCCGCCCGCCACGCCCTCTCGCGCGCCGCCTTCGAGGACTTCCACCGCGAGCGCGTCAGCGTCCTGCTGGCCGGCGCCGACCTGCTCGCGATCGAGCGCGTGCCCGGCCGCGAGGAGGTCGCGGCGCTGGCCGAGCTGCTGGCGGAGGAGTTCCCCGCCGCGCGGGCGTGGATCGGCGTGACGGTGCGGAGGCGGCGGGAAGCGGTGAGGGGCGGCGGCGGGGTGGCCGCGGCGGAGGCGCTGAGCGAGCTGGCGGGGAGGGTGGAGTCGGCCGGGAGCGTCAAGGAGGGGGGGGCCAGCGCGGAGGGCGAGGAGGTCGTGTTGAGCGACGGGTGCGGGTTGAAGGGCGTTGGGGAGCTGGTCAGGGGGGTGGAGCAGGTCGTTGCGGTTGGGGTGAGTTGCGTGGGGAGGGAGGTGGTGGGGGAGGCGTTGAGGGCGTTGAGGGAAGGGGCCGGGGAGAAGGCCGTGGTGGGCCGGGCGTGTGGGATGCGGAGGCGAAGGTGTGGAGGGATGTGGACCGGGATGATGGGAGGGGGTTGGTGGAGTGGGTGGAGGAGTGGTGGAAGGAGGGGGCGAGGTGGATTGGTGGGTGTTGTCGGACGGGGGTCGAGGATATCAAGACGATTAAGGAGGCTGTGGAGAAGTTGCAGAAGGAAGGAAAGTAAGCGAGGTCATCGGCTCAGGGAAGGTCTTTTGGTTTATTACCACCGGAGTCTGAATAGAGTACGGGAAGTCCTTAAATTCGGCAATTTCTATTGCTGTCTCGTGCTGGGCGTATGGAAAAATCTGAGACCGGGCCTCATACAGACTATCTACTACAAGCCGTCATATCTGGATGAAATGAAAGAAGTGCCATTATCGTTCCTGACCGTGGGAGAGTAAAAGAAAAAAACAATCACTTCCCGCTCAAACCAATCTTTTACATCCACTTTCACTCTCACTAAGCCTTCCGCTTGCGGAAGAACTATAAAACAGCAATGGCATTGAACCTATTCTTCTCCTTTGGTTCGCTCGGCTATCTCCTGGCCCAATTCATATGAGACATGGCGGTTTTCCGCAAATGCAGAGAATACGAAAATTGAGAAGATTCCTAGCATCAATGACAGCTGATATGCCTTGGTAATCTGAAGACTTATTGAGTACCCCAATGGAAAATTTGTGGTGATCTTCCCAGTATACGATATTGCGTATACAGACAACGTAGGAAGGAGAAACTGATCAGACGCGAGATCAAGACTTGCGCGTTTCAAAAGGCGAAAGACAAAAGCCTCCTCCTTAACAAAGAGGTAAGAGCTATGGGGATTCTATTGGCACGATGGTGGGTAAATGGGTGAATTAATTTATACTGGAGAGGGATTGGATAGTTCAGATGTGAACGTATTGACTGTACTATGGGAAGTTTGTAGAATGGTGTTGCGCGAAGAGTGCCTACGCGAATGTTCAAGAGCACGCGCTGACATGATATGACAACGCCGTTTCCGATGGAGCGTGGGAATGAACAGCGTAGCTTCTATATGGACCGAACCACTAGATGAGACCTCCTGAAAAGGCGTCAAACGTGAGTAACTAGCTTTACATATTTTACAAGACAGATGCTGACGTCACGTGGGATTAGCGCCAAATAAGTCTCATGCTCAATCTGACTTCAAGCCGGTTCCTTTCCAACCTGTAGGAAGCCCTCAGAAAGGCATCTTACTGGTGCAAGGCAAGAATGTGTTGGAGAACGTGAGAACTTGTCGGGTGACAGCCACAATCACGTAGACAACAGGTAGAGCAGGTAGCTTCCTGTCAACTCGAGACCAACAACAACGATTAACTCGTGACCAACGAAAATACATACACTTTGCTCGATACATTTGTCTTTCCGCAGTGCATCCGGCAGAACTCCCTTATTGATCATAGGATGCTTCTTGCTAGGCTCAGAGTACCACGGGGGGTTGGACATTGCTAAAGAATAAGAGGAATGCTCGACATCGCCCACAATTGCTTCAGCGCATCAAGATCAGTATTCATTATTGATCAGCATGGTATCTTCACACTAAATTTCATCTGATTAGTGAGTAAAGAGAAGAGTATGGAAGGTTCCGTATGATTGATGTTTTAATTGATTTGGAAACAAAAATCAGGCACGGTGAAGTCCATGGCCTGTTGATTGCTGTGGAATTTTTTTTCTTTAATTTCCTCACCGCGGGAGGCAATTCCTGGAAAGATTGTCTCTGTCTGACTAAGAGTTGTGAGAATAGGTGATTTTGCACTATCACGGAGCCTGGCTTTATGAAGACCCACCGAGTATGAAAGCAAATCATCTAATGGCCCTGAATTGATCAGTCTGTGCTTAGACTAGCTTGACCTGGGTGGCTTCAACCCTCGTACTTCGTACCTCGTACCTCGTACTTCCTTCTACCTGATTGGGATCTTCCGCGCACGCACCTCCGCCTCTACTTCGGCCCTGCTTGATCATTCGATCGTCGCAGCTTCTCAACACCATACATTCTATCCTACTCCAGTCATTGGTTCGAACTGAATGGTGCTGTCTCGCCGAGCCTTACCATACATGATTGTCCCAAAAGGTTGCCTCAAAGCCCCTTACTCTTGTCCACCTGTCCTGACGTTAATCGACACAGATTTGTCCAGTCCGCCGGCTTCGTATGGCCTCTGATAAGCCGTACGAAGCGCGAACCCAGATCCATGGAAGCAGGACAGTAGCGGTCAGCTATCTCAATAGCGTCGCCACGCAACTCTGCATTTGTTCGTGCGGCGGTTAAACACCCTTGGATGATAATGTCGCTTATGCAGGGGCGGTTTTGTGGGACGTCGCTTGAAGGATGCACCTCGCCGCACGATGCCTGCCTGTTGCCTGCAGCCCGCCGCCAGGAAAATAAACAAAAGTAGCTCGCTCCCCCTCCCCCCTTCATCCGTTTCTCTCCTCCATCAATTCCTCTCACCCAGCTTCAATTACCCGCACAATGGCACCCGGAGCTATCGTTTCCAACGGCGTCGACGCAGACCGCGATGACGCGTTCCAGAAGGCCATGCACGGCAAATCAGCCGAGGCACGCCACGCCTTCTTCTCCATGCTGAAGAAGGACAACGAGGCGCACCGGCTCGTCACCGACGAGTACGTCCAGCGCTGGGCCAACGACGACAAGTACAAGACGGTCGAGGAGGCCCGCGAGGCCCGCAAGGCGCAGTACATGAGCCTGGTCAACAAGTGAGCAGCTTTCGGCCCCCAAAAACCCTTCAGGAACCCCTCAACCCCCAAGTTTCGCCACCATGGGATCCTGACGCGCTTCGTGATTAGCTACTACGACCTGGTGACCGACCTCTACGAGGAGGGCTGGGCCCAATCCTTCCACTTCTGCCGCTTCGGCGTCAACGAGGGCTTCCTGCAGGCGCTGGCCCGGCACGAGCACTACATGGCGCACAGCCTACAGCTGAAGCCCGGCATGAGGGTTCTCGACGTCGGATGCGGCGTGGGCCGGCCGGCGCGCGAGATCGCCCTGTTCGCCGGCTGCGAGGTCGTCGGGCTCAACAACAACGGCTACCAGATCGACCGCGCGACCGCCTACGCGAAGAAGGAGGACCTGGACCACCTCGTGTCCTTCGTCAAGGGCGACTTTATGGTACAAAATCTACTCTTTCTCCCCCCCCCAACCCCCAGGATGTTCAGCGTCACTGACCCTTTTCGTGTTTTTTTCCCAACCTCCACAGCACATGGACTTCCCCGACAACTCCTTCGACGCCGTCTACGCCATGGAAGCCACCGTCCACGCGCCCACGCTCGAGGGCGTGTACTCGCAGATCCACCGGGTGCTCAAGCCGGGCGGCCGCTTCGGCGTGTACGAGTGGGTCATGACGGACGCCTTCGACGAGGCCGACCCGGAGCACCGCGCCGTGCGCCTCGGCATCGAGCGCGGCAACGGCATCTCGCACATGCGGCCGCGCGCCGACGCCGTCGCCGCCATGCGCGCCGCCGGCTTCGCGCTCGAGCACGACGAGGACCTCGCCCGCCGCCCCGACCGCGTCCCCTGGTACTACCCGCTCGCCGGCGAGTGGCGCTACGCCCGCACGCTGTGGGACGTGCTGAGCGTCGTGCGCATGTCGCGCGTCGGCCGCTCCGCCATGGGCGGCCTGCTGCGCGTGCTCGAGACGGTGCGGCTCGCGCCGCACGGCACCGCCCAGACGGCCGACGAGCTGGCCGCCGGCGCCGAGAGCCTGGTCAAGGGCGGGAAGATGGGCCTGTTCACCCCGATGTACTTTATGATTGGGAAGAAGCCTGAGGCTTGACTTGGAAGAGGGGGAAAGAGGAGGGTTGAGGAACGGAGGTTGAGCGTGTAAGATCCTAGACTGAAGTGGCCGGCGGTGGGGGAGAGGTATAAAAAAAAAAAACGAAGGCGCGGGCCAGCTTCAAACATATACTAATTCAGAATTTCTTATTTTTTTTTCCTTCCTTCTTCTTCCTCTCACTCCGCAGTATAGACTTCCCGCATTACCTTGAGTTGCCCTCCTTTGCCTTGCCTTGCCTTGCCTTGCCTTGCCTTGCTGCTGAGGATGTTGCTAGGGACTCAGAACGCATCAGGCGCCTCGCTCTCTCTCTCTTTCACGAACAGCCCAGTGAGCGGCCGAAACCACCAATCCATCCTACCTCGCCACGATCAACCACTCCACCTCATCCCTCCTCAACGCCGGCTCCGCCACCTCCGTCATAATCGCATGCGCCGCCCTCTTCTCCCACACGCTCAACCGCCCATTCCGCCACAACGCCCTGAAATCCTGATGCCGGGGGCGCGCACCTCCTCCTCCTCCTCCTCCGCCTTCTCCCCCATCCGGCCGCCCAGCAACCAACAACCTCACCACATCGCTCGCCAGCTCCGCCCGCCCGCACGCCACCGCGAGCGGCGACAGCGCCGCGGCGTCCCCGCGCCCCACGGCGTTCGCGTCCGCGCCGTGCCGCAGCAGCAGCTCCACGCCCGCCAGCACGTCCTGCGCGCCGGACGAGGCGGCCGCGCCGCACGCGCGCATCAGCGGGGTGCTGCCGTCGCGCAGGCGGGCGTTGGGGTCGGCGCCGTGCGCGAGGAGGAGGGCCACGACGGCGAGGGCGGCGCGGGTGATGGCGTTGGCTGGATTCGCCAGGGCGAGGTGGAGGGGCTGCTCGCTGCGCGCGTTGGACGCGCAGACGGGGGCGCCGTGCGCGAGGAGGGCCGCGGTGGTGGGTTCGGCGGCGGCGGCGGCCGTGGGGTCGTTGCTGCTCTGCGCGGCGAGGTGGAGCGGCGTGGAGCCGTCTGCGGTTGTGGGATCGACGGTGGCGGCGGGGGAGGAGGAGGGGGTGGTGGTGGTGGTGGTGGTTTCGTCGGTGAGGAGTAATGCTTCGACGACGGCGGCGCGGCCGTGGCGCGCGGCGTGGTGGAGCGGCCGGAAGAGGTCGCGCGCTTGTGCCTCGACGTCTGCGCCTGCTGCGCGCAGGATGCGGACGAGGTCGGCGCGGGCGCCGTGTCGGGCGACGTAGTGCAGCGGACGCAGGCCGTCCGCGTCGGCGGCGTTGACGTAGGCGCCGGCTTGGAGGAGGGCTTGCGCGACCTCCGAGTGGTCATTCTTGCATGCTAGGTGCAGCGGCGTCTGGCGCAGCTTGTTCACGGCGTCGACGGAGGACGTGTTGGTCGATACGAGCGCAGTGATGGCCTCGAGTTGCCCGTCCGCTGCGAGGCGGTGCAGAGGGACTGCGTCCGTGTCATCCCGCAATGATGGATCAGCCCCCCGCTCGACCAGAGCCGTGACGACAGGCGCGCCATTGGCGACGTGCAGCGGTGTCCTGCCGCCGCGCGCTCGGGCCCGCAGGTCCGCTCCGCAGCTGACGAGCGTGGTGACAGCTTCGGCGTGGCCCGCTTCGGCGGCGTAGTGCAGCGGCGTGGGCTCGGAGGCGCTGCGCTGCAGTATCCGCTTGAAGCTCCCTCCCCTCTCCTTTTCCAGACCTCCTCCTTCGTCCTGCTGCTGCAGCCCGTACCTGCCGTTCACGTCTGCACCTTGGCCGACAAGGCTCTGGATCAGCGGCGCATCCCCGTTCCGGGCGGCAAGGCACAGGCGTCTTGCGAGGTGTGCTTGTTTGCTGCTGCGGCTGGTCCAGCTGCGCGAGCGTCCGGACAGCTTTTCCAGGTCGAAGGTCGAGGACCGCGAAGAGGAGGATGAGGTACCGGTGGAGCTTGTCGAGGTCGTCGTCACCGTCATGGCATCGCTGTCACGCCGCGCAGTGATTCCGGGCTGTCCGATCAAGGGTGGGATAGGGGAGAGTGGGGAGAAGGCTGTCGACAGCGACTCGGCGGCAGGACTGAGTGCTGCATCGTCGTCGTCTTTGCCCTTCTTCGTGCTTGTCGCCCAGGAGCCCTGGTACGTAGCCGATTCGAAAAGTTGATCGTGGAAGGTAAAGGAGGACGACGAGGCATCGCGCGAGCGGCCGGCAGCACTGCTGCTGCTCTCACCGACGGACGATGCTGTGCTTCGACGGCGACTCGAGTAGATGGAGGCTTGGTCTTGGGCTTGTCTCAGCGCATGTCGGTTGGCGGGAGTCTCGAGTACGCTTTGACGGCGTGTTTGCGAATTGCTGCGCGTACCATGAGCGGCGAGCGGGCGAGCATAGAGAGAAAAGGAGCGGGCCTTTGTTTTGGTACACAGGAAAGAAAAAAAAAAAAAAAGAGACGACGTACAGCAGGATGACGTTCAAGAACAAGCCGAGTGCGTTGATCTGGCTGTCGAGCGCGCGCTGATACTGCAAAAACTCGCCCTCGTCCCATATCCACATGAAGCGAGAGCTGAGCCATCCACCCTTGAGCTTACCCAAGTAGCTGGACAGCTCGCTCACGACGGTGGTGCAGGCGGAGATGGCGCCGGCCAGGGCATTGGAGATGTCGTTGTCGGCGTGGAGGTGGGGCTGGCCCTTGAGCCAAGTCTCCAGCTGCGAGAGGGTGGTGGTGATGGTGTTCAGCTGGGCGGCGATCAGACGGACCTTCTGGTCCATTTTGTGGAACTTGGCGGCAATATCGTTCAGGTCGCGGGCGGTGCGCATCACCAGCGTCAGGCACGCCCCTGCAAGCGAAACGATGGACGCGGGCTCCATCGAGCAGCAAGACAATCTTCTTTGGCCGGAGGAATCATGGGTTGCCGAGGACGCGCAGGCAGTTGCGGTCGCTGTACGTTGGCCGAGACGGAGCTGAAGGAGCGGTGCCTTCGTCGTTGGCGCAGGCCGGGCTGGCAGGCTGAGTTGGTCCGCAGCACGCCGCGGGCTGCGCCGTAGCCCCGCAGCGGGCGGTTGGCTGCCGTTGTCATCTGGCGTCAGTGTGGGCGTCAGTGTGGGCGTCAGTGTGGGCGTCAGTCGGCTGCCTGGAGTGGCACAAGGCACAAGGGCGCCTGCACACCTGCAGCGCCATACCGGCTGTCCTCCCAAAGCAGGCACCTTGCATGCGCCTGCCTTCACTTTCCGCCCCCACGCCCCGCCGCCTGCCGCATGCAACGCTCCTTGACTACCACGCAGCATTAGCATTAGCATTGGCGGTGGGGGCACGGTTACGCGGCAACATTCAGGCAGAGACATCACACGGCACTAGAGCTGTGTGGCTGGATGTAGCTCTCACGGCTGATGTCGACCAAGTAAGTAAGTGAGGTGAAGTGAATCTTGCTCGCTCGCTTACTGCTGCATACCGTGTACTGCGCCACCCGCCCACGCTCTGGACTCAAGGACCGCACTTATATATGCCTGTACCCACAACGACTCTGATCCTTCCGGAATTCCACCGGACCCACTCAAAAACCCCAAGGTGTGCCATCTCGTATCACATTTTTGGGCGCTGGAAAACATCAAGGCCTACGTACACAGAAGAGCTCGGTCTTTTATCCCACAACCAGACCAAACTTCCCTCTTCCTTCCGTCACGCGAAAGCCCCACTCCTTGCCCTTGTACTCGTCTCTCTCCGAGACGCTGACATTGAAAGCTTCACCCGGTGGCGTGATAGAAGCCGCCATGGCTTTCGAGTTGAGTTTCGGATCCTTCCAAACACCAGACACCGGCGTTATGTCGTAGCGCAGGATGAGCATGGCTGCGAGCGACAGGATCTCGCCGCTCGCGAAATGTCTCCCCGGGCAGATGTTCGGCGACGCCCCGAACGACATGTATGCCGTCGCTCTCTTGCTGTCCTTCTGCCGCTCCTTGAAGAACCGCGTCGGGTCGAAGTCTTGCGAGTGCTCGCCCCAGGCCGAATCGTGCCGGTTGATGGTCGGAGCCGGCATCTGCAGCACCGACCCGGCCTTGAGGAGGTACTGGTCGTTGAGCATCAAGTCTTCCACCAGCATGCGCGTCGGCGCGCCGTTGGATCTCAGCCGCAGCGTTTCCTGGAAGCTCGACACGAGGAGCCTGCAGCTGTCCCTGATGGACGCGAGGTCCACGACATGCACTCCCGATTCCTCCACCACCATTGCATTCTCGCGGACCTCGTCTCTGATCTCTTCCAGCAGAGCGGGCCGCGAGAAGATGTCAAAGATTGTCCAAAACGTGGACGGCACTGTGTTGGACAGGATGCCAATCCCCGCGGCAGCCTCCAGTTTGGCAATGTCTTCAGTGCGCGCTCCGGCGTCGTACTGCACCTTCCACCGGCTGTAGGTCAGTTCCGAGGAATCATGCTGTCCGCCTGCTTCGTAGTACTTGACCAGGCTTTTCCACAGCGTTTCCCGCGCCATGAACGCCTTTCTTGCCGTCCACTGCGGCACGATCTTCACCAGCAGCGGAGTGAGGTTTGATTCAAACGTCCTGGGACCGACCGTCAGAAATCACATGGCACGGTCGAGGGAACGGACGTACCACAGAGCCCGTTGGATCTCATCAGACTTGTACGGATTCAGCGAGCCGTACACGGCGTCGGTGCTGGCAACGGTGATAGCGCGTCGACACCAGAGGTGCATATCCAAGACTTGGCCTCGACGGGCCGCCAACTCGTCCACCGAGCTCTTCAAGAAGCCAATCATCTTCTCGTTCATGCGATCCAGCCCGGCGCCGAGGAGAGCTGGATGCATGGAGTGCAGAACTTTGTTGTTGATGCCCTGCCCGCCGTTCTGCGCTTCTCTGAGGAGCTCCAATCCCGGTCCCTCGATGCCGGCCATGCGATTGGCGGCACCGGTGAGGAACGGGTCGAAAGAGATGGTGCGGTGGTTGCGCTGCACCGCTGCTACCAGCGTCGGCGAGTTCACAATGTACGCTTTGTTGATCAAGAGGTCCATCGTGTAGATTGGCAAGTCTGGGTACATGGCGCTGAGAAGGCGCGAGTCAGCATCAGGGAGAGCTTCTTCGCAATCAGGGCTGCACCATACCTGTGCATGGTGTAGTACGGCACGCCATGACGGACGATATTGAGAGCATGGCCAATGATTGGAATTCTTGGTTCAATCAGAGCAGGCTCTCTCGAGTCGTGCTTGCGCGCGAAGGAGTAGAAGATGCGTGCCAGAAGCACAATCAGCAGAGAAGCGATAGCGAAAGTAAGGTACTCCATTGTGGTGATCCTTCGAATGGGCGCTACAAGGCGGGCGCTTTTCTAATGGTCACAATGGTGGTCATCAGGAACACCCTGGACTAGGCAGCCACTGGTTTGACAGGTGCAGGATCGGGGGCCAATGAGGCGCAGGCAAGACACGGCATCGGACGCATGCGCTCGCGCAGAATTTCTGGATACCATCCAGGCCGTTCAATAGTCTCTTATCAAAAACCACGTCAGACGCAGGGCTCGCCCGCAGGAATGTGGCGTACAGTAAGCACGCACTCGCGGGAAAATAACAGATTGGGTGCGCAACGCGCGCGCTCGCTTCTGTATGTACAAATAGCCGTATCGAGCCCCACTATTCCTTCCTACGCCCCTTCCTGCACTCAGCTCGCTTCCATGTAGGCTTTGAGGATGCTGTTTAGTCTCAAGAGCAGAAAACATCCGGCGGCCGCTACGGCCAACTGGCCCGCCACCTCGTCGGCAAGGGCTGCGTCCAGATCTTTAGCATCTGAGCATACGATGGTGGGTCAAACTTCACTTACCCGTTTGAGGGAGAGTAAAAATGCTGCTTGCGTAACTCGACATGTCGTCTGGCCGATTGATTTTTTGTATCTTCTTGGAGGAATGTTTGGCCCAAGAGACATCTAGTACAGGTGCCGTTTAAATATTTTGCACGCTTGCTCATCGAAGAGAGTCATGCGCGAGCTAGTGCTCAGCCGTGCAGAGATATCGCATACTGGTGTTGGGTCCGAATGCCCAAATCCTACCCAAGCCATGCGCATGTGAATCCATACCTTCTTCTTTTGGTTTCAGCTGCCAGGCAGCATTGCTCCTTGCGAAGTGCTTCGGCAGAAAGGACTCGAGCTAGGAAATGCCGCTTACACATGGGATCAGGCCCGGTCTAGCCTCCGAGACAGGCTGTGTGCTCCAGGCTTACATATGTGGGGGGACTGTTGCCTTTTGTCTAAACTTAACTTATCGGTTTCTACAAATACATACGCGCTTGAAAGTGGGTCCTCCGCTGACGCGGTTTGCAGGAACTGACAGCCGGAGAGGCATGAGTCTTACCGATATCAATATGCCACCTCGTCCTTCTAGGTACCTTTCCTAAATACTCCGAACAGCTCCTACAGGAGGTTCCAATCCTCGCTTTATCAGCCATGATTCCCAATCTGACCCCCAACCAGAGCCAGGCTTTCGAGCCCCAGCACTTGCCCGAAATGGATCAGCAAGCCGCATGGTCGCTTCGCAAGGGTGTCCTCTCCAAGCTCCTCGACCATCCACTGGAAACCATTGCGGCCTTTGCATGTATGCTTCTGGCCATATATGTCTTCGACACACTGAGGACGCGCTTCTTCCACTTGCGCGAGTTCAAGGGACCTCAATGGGCCGCCTACACCAGACTATGGCTTTGCAAGGCATTGGCATCCGGCAACTCCGCACAAATCTGGGTCGATATCAACAAGAAGTATGGGCCGGTAGCCCGCATCGGGCCAAACAACCTCGTGACGGATGATCCAGAGTTCGTGAGGCGGATACTTGCAGCACGCTCTCACTACACTCGAGGTCCATGGTTCGACTCGATCAAGATCGACCCTCACGTGCCGAACATCGTGTCTGAAAGAAATCCAGGGAGACACAACCACCTCCGCTACCAGATGTCCGCGGGATACGCTGGCAAGGATATCAGCGGCCTGGAATCGACCATCAATGAGCGTATCCTTAGCTTCGTCAAGCGCATTGAAGACAACTGGTTGTCCACTCCCGATTCCACGAAGCGGTTTGATATCGCCAAGAGAATCCAATACCTTGCTGTCGACATCATCACGCATCTCTCTTTCGGAGCGCCGCTCGGCTTCGGGGAGAGTGACTCGGACCGGTTCAACTTCCTCGCCACGATTGAGACTCAGCTTCCAATTGTGCAACACTTCTCCGTCATCCTTGAGCTCAATGACTTGTTGGCTTGGGCATCGAAGTTCAGATTGCTCCGACGGCTCATCATCCCCTCGGCGCAGGACAAGAAGGGCATCGGTATGATCATGGGCGTGAGTACCTTCTACGATTCTTAACCCACATTCGAGCTGCAGCTAATTGAACCGATTGCAGATCTCCCAGAAGGTTATCGAGAAGCGCTTCGGGCCTTACGCAGAGAGCAAGAAAGACATGCTCGGCTCCTTCATCTCCCGCGGACTGGACGCGAGCGAGGTAGAGATGGAGATCTCCATTTCACTGTACGCTGCCTTGAGCCACCGTCGCCACCAAGTGAAGACATGCTGACGGAATATTAACCGACAGGGTCGCCGGCTCCGACACTACCGCCACCGCCATGCGCTCAACACTGCTGTCAATCATCTCCAACCCGCGCGTCTACTCCCGCCTGGTGCAGGAGATCGACGACGCCGTCTCGCGCGGGGAGATCTCCTCTCCTGTCTCGGAGGAAGAGGCCAAGCGGCTGCCCTACCTCCAAGCCGTGATCAAAGAAGGGCTTCGCCGTTTCCCGCCCATCACGCAGCTGCGCGAGCGCATGGTGCCGCCGGAGGGTGACTGGTACAACGGCAAGCACATCCCGGCCGGCACCTTCGTCGGCCTCAACGCGTGGGGTCTCCAGCTGAACCCCGTATTCGGCGACGACCCGGAGGTGTTCCGGCCGGAGCGCTGGCTCATCGACGACCAGGATCGGCTCCGTCGGATGTCGCAGGTCCAGGAACTGATTTTCGGCCATGGCACCACGAGGTGCCTGGGTATACCTATTGCGATGATGACATTGAATAAGATCTTTGTTGAGGTAAGCTCACAGCCTGAATACTAAGTACCGTTTGCGCAGATGCTGACATTCTTTCTTCCATCACAGCTGTTGAGACGATTTGATGTACAGGTGGTGAACACTCAGAGGCCGTGGACAAGCATTTGCTACGGCATCTTTTTCCAGAAGGACTTCAACGTCCGCATCACGCGCCGCGATGCTTCCGCACGTGTCGCGTAACTTGTTGTTCCTTGAGTCATGTAGATACCTGTTTTTCTTATACACCGCTGGCATTAGTTGTAGCCACGAAGCTAAGCAACTACTTTGAAGCAAAACATGAAGAATTATGGATAGAGCATAGATGTTCTATGACAGAGGCCTGAAATTGAACATTTTTACGCCTCAATGAAGCAGTCTCACAAACAGCTATGTTGAGAATGTGGTTTACCTCACCGAGAGCATTGAAAATCCAAGTGTTTGCCCAAGCCTCTCTCCCTCAAGTTACTCCGCACCCGACCTCTCCCGCTCCGCCGCCTCTATCAGCCCCTCCAAGTCCTCCCGCGCATCGACGAACCTCCCGCTCAGCACGCCCGCCCTCTCCTCCGCGCACAGCGCCACCACCGTGTCGGCCGCCAACTCCGGCGCCGCCAGCTCGACCTCCGCCCACGCCGCCATCAGCCCCGCCATCCGCGGCTCCCCCGCCAGCGCCTTGACGTTCACCGCGCCGTCCACCCTCGCCGCCCCGGTGTCCACCTCCCCCGGATGCAGCACCCACGTCCGCACGCCGCCGCCGCCGCCGCCGCCAACCTCCGCCTCCAGCTCGGCATGGAACTTGACCAGCCCCGCCTTCGCGGTCGCGTACGCGGTGCAGAACGGCGCGGCCTCGACGCCCGCCACGCTGCCGAACGAGACGATGCAGCCCCCCCTTCCTGCTCCTCCTCCTCCTTTTCCGCTCTCGTCCCGCCCCCCGCGCTCCGCCAGCATCCCCGGCAGCACCAGCCGCGCCAGCGCGACCGGCGCGACCAGGTCGAGCTCGAGCACGCGGCGCCAGGCGCGCAGGTCGTCCGGCTCGGCGACGAAGGGGCCGAAGCGCAGCGCGCCGGCGCAGTTGACGAGGATGTCGACGGGGCCGCCGAGGCGCTGGCGCGTCGCGCGGACGGCGGCGGCGAGGGCGGCCGGGTCGGTCAGGTCGGCGGGGATGGCGATGGCGGCTGCCAGGGGGTACGGTGGTGCTTCTCCTCCTCCTCCTTCTTCTCTTCCTTCCTCGTTCGAAGCTTGTTGTCGTTTGTTGATTTCGGCGACCGCGGCGTCCAGCGTCGCGGCGGTGCGCGCGACGCAGGCTACGCGGCACCCCGCCGCCGCCAGGGCTCTGGCCGTGCGCGCGCCCAGGCCGTGGCTGGCGCCGGTGACGAGGGCGACTTTGCCGGCGAGGCGGCCGGCGAAGCGGGCGGGCGCGATGAACGGGTAGCTATCGCGGTGGGGGGGCATGGTTGGTGGTGGGGGGTGGGAAGGGTAATGGGTGTCTCAATGGTTCGCAGCTGGGCATTTTGTACGGTGTTGTCTACGGTTGCGGCTGAGATAATATCGTTGAATCCTCTTTTCTCCCCCAAGAGTCTCCATCGATCTCCGGATTGTCGTTGTGACGAAGAAGTTCGCGTGGGGCAGGGGTGTCACCCCGCCAAACGGCCAGGCTGGGAAAGTGATACAAAGGGAGGCTGGGCTGCGGCGTGAAAACGTCCCGTCTGACGGATCTCGATTGCTGCCTAGGCAACCCTGTCTTCGAGCCCGCGATATCGCGTGTCGCTGGCGTCAGACGGGGAATATGATTGTGCATGCTGACCACACCTGACAGGGGGGGTCCCTGGCAATGCGGCGCAGCGTCCCGCTCCGCCCGCAGAGCCTTCTAGTGCTTAGCCGCCTCTTAATGCAAGCCCCCAAAATCCTTTCGACCGTTATCTGTGACAGCCCTGCATAGCCGAGATACGTGCCGTGGTACAGCTGCCATGCCTGCGTGCGGTCTTGCGGAAGACCCTCCGTCTTACAGAAGGATTAGTAGTGCCAAATTAGGAAAACCGGCCCGTTGTTTTCAGGCAACTTAAACTTGCATGGGCTGGAAGGTGTCTCGACCTCGGCTTCCTTCTTTTGATTTCAATGTATTGGCTTTCTGTCCTCGGCTTACTCCCTCTGAATTTTGAATGATGCGTGCACATTGAGGGGTTGCGGAAGGCTTGATACGCATGATGGAGAATGCGGCCGAGCTTGCTGTTAATGATTCCAATACGCCTTTGATCAGAGGACCCAGGACATTGCCTCTCGACTCAGATAATGCATTATTCTAAAAAAAAAAAAAAAGTCTCTGCGCATTAGATCTTATCTAATGACTGCAGCTAAACCTCGTCATTCGTTACCACCCGTGAAGCCGCCGACTTTGGTGTTTTCGACTGGTCCTCCATCGAAGGGTCACCACTCCCGGCTTGTTTGCTCCCCCTCCTCTTCCCTCCGAGAAGTCTCTTCGCCCACGATTTCTTCTCAGTCTCACTATTGACGTAATCAGGTCTGCCAGCACGGTTCAGGAGGGACCGGAAGGCCGTGAGCGAGCCCATGGCTATAGCCACGCAACCCTCCATGTGCTGCCAGAACATTTCCCACGTCACGTCTAGATTCCTTTGCGAGGGTTGGATGATGCCAACCATCCTAACAAATGCGAAGATGACCATGACGAGAGAGAGCGACAAGAGAGCGCCCAAGCTCGCCTTCTGCGCCGTGCTGATTCTGATTCGATGCAGGATAGCTATGGGGATGGACACAACTGTAGTTGGAAAAAGGCTACGTTAGCATGACAGCTATTCATGATATTTCGGGTGGGAGTATGTTTGGCAGCCTCACCCATGATATCAGTCACCACGTCGATGGATGTCAGCACAGCAGTGACGACTGTGAAGCGAGGGATGGGGTTATTGGGCAAGCATTTGACTGTCAACCGATAGTGAGCATCAGCCATCAAGCTTGCGCGGGTCGTCTTGCGTACCTCCTTCTATCCCGAAGTAGGGGCAGTTGATGAAGCCACCGCCGACGCACGTCCCCCAAGAGGCGAATGTGAATGCGACGACGAACCAGTAGTAGATCTTCATGGGCGTGGAGAAGTTCGCGCCCAGGGATTTGAAGTATGCCAAGAAGGAGAACTTGACGGCAAATATCGCGGTCCACACCATCGACAAGTATGACTGGATGATCTTGTTCGAATCCAACAGCGCATTGACCTCGCCGTTGTTCAAGACGGACACGAGCGAGACCTTGTCCTCTATCAGGGCTTCGAACAGGAACATGTCCTTGATGAACCAGTAGAGGAGCCCGACTGCGGCAATCAAGCACGCGGACCCGAAGATGAGGAGGTAGTCGTCGAGGAAGAGCTGTCGAACATGGCGGTAACGGATCGAGTAGCGCACGATGACCGTCAAGATGGCAGTGCCAGTAAGGACGCCAATGCCAACCTGTGCCCATCAGCCACACCTTCTTGATCCTCGCGACATGCGCGAGTGTTGGAGGCGTTACAGTACCTGGAAAGGGACTACTGAGATCTTTCCTGCATGCTGTATGGCGTGCGTTCTCGCTTCCCCCGTGAGTTCAACGCCATTGGATTGAGAGGAGGAGTCCATGGCGCTTCGCTCCGGAAGATTTTGCTACCAAGAGAGAGCCGCATAAGAGCAAAATGATAGAAAGGCGGGGGGCCATCTATTTCATTGTGGGAGACCAGCTCCAGCCCCTGTATTCCGAGCCAAGGGCTAAAATCAAGATGCACAACTCTAGATGCATCCCGCTGACACGGCGCCATGAACACTCCTGGAATTAGAAACCAATAAGGCGGACGGCTGTTGCCACCCTGTATCTGCAGTTTTTGGAGCGGGCCACTTACTCATTCTGGCGTTTCGCACCCGTAATAGTCCATGTTGCATTAGCGCTCTGACAAGGGTGGTCTCTTTCGCCCCCAAAGTTCCGGCGCCTCGTCATATTAATGCACACTTTAGCGCCCATACCTGCAGCCTCCAAATCCTTCTCTGAAAGCCCCACATAGGCTTGTCGCCATCAAATCGCCCCTCTTATGCGAATGAAAAAGCTGCTGTTACGTCGTGCAATCCAGTATCCTCTCTCTGATCTGCCGCTGCGTCGCACACAAATCCCGCATTGACCATCCCGTTCATGAACGTTCCAATTGCGCGAATCGACATGCATTTATCCTTTCCACGCCACGTCACCTTCCGCAGGATAAGAGTATGGGATCTCAGGGAGCATCGCCCGTGGGGCAGACGGTCCAGACCAACCCGAGACGTCATGCTCGTTCCTCTGCAAGAAGACAGCCGAAAGCGGATTTTTCAATCATCGTCGCATCTCTGCTGTTTGGTCGCAAGCCAAGTTAGCTTCAGAGTATCTTTGAGGTATCTACCTGAACTAGCCCTCCGTATGCAAGGTGTTGTATCTCGCCTATTACGTATCGTGTAGGCAACTATCCTGCTGCTGCGGCTTGATCAAGAGATCCGTCTGCACCACATCGCGCACACAACTCTGCGCGGACGCTGCACAAGAGTGAGAAACAAGAAACGGTCCTTAAGACCTTGCGTCTGCAGTCTTCTGTCAGTCAAATACGTTACGTTCAACATATCTCCCTCTCATCAACGTGTACAAGGACTGGAATTACCTTCTCTTGGTCTTGACATATAAGGTAAGCTCTTGCAATGACCGTGTTCTGAAGCACGGGCTCTGAGCATTGGCTCTGGATCTTGAATGTATCCCCCTTCCAAGGCAATCTTAAACGGTCTTCTTACTTACCTCTGAATTTCAGCCTTGTATTTGTCCTAAGCCAATACTCCGATCTGTCATGTTTACGACCTAGCTCCTCGACCCAAAAAGAACGCGCCACGCACCATGAAATAGCTTGAAACTATCCCCTTCATCTACTCGACGTTTTCAGAGCTCGCTCAGCCGTCTCTCCAATCGCAATCGGCGTGTATTTGACTGCGATGCGTCCGGCGGAAGGATAGCGGGTGTCAATTCCGTCGTGCTCCATTCAAGCACCTGAGGCATTTCTTAAGCTCGTTGTCTCCGCCTTACAAGATCTCTTCCAGACAACTCATCCTCGTTGGTCATTTGTGGACGAGGCCGGCTCCGAGGCGTGCTAGGAGGCATGATCTCGTGACTGGGAAAATGATCGATACCGGGGCGTTGCGCAGGACGGCGGGAAGAAGCTCGGCAGCCATGACACCCTGTGCCTATGTATAGCCGTCAATTCATTCGGAGTGCAGGCTTGAGCTGCGAGGTAAGGTTTTAACTTGGAGTGCGCATGATCCTCGATAACAACGGAAATGTCTGAGGTCTGCCCGGCGGCCCCTGAGTCTGTTGGTTGGGCAAGGCCGTTGAACCTCCGGTCAATCCACTCTGTGCTGTTCGCTGGAACTAGATGTATCATTCTCGAACGTTTGACACTGACGTACTTCATGGAATAGCACACCCTGACAGGGCCTTTGATCACTTTTCCCGCCTTTTGTATGTATGAGCTCGGCAATACCTGCCCGACTGTGGTCTACACGAGACTTTCAGCTCGCTATATTAGTGGCGTTTTGTTCTAGGTCTTGGAAAGGCTTGGTGGTCGACAGGACGATTGGATCTCTGCTGCTTGGATGAACTGGGCGGCGGACGGGCTTCAAGCTTCGCTGGGTAGCTGATCACACGGAAGCACTCGATCGCATTTGAACAGTGCAATCATCTTGAAGGTGTGTTGTTATTGGCGCTAGAGAGAGCATCAAACGCCCACTGCTCTATGAAACGGCGCAGCGGGGTGCAGACACTCTTGTCTGGCAGGAGGTCAACGAGTGGTAGAGCGTGTAACCTGCAATTCAAAGCGACCATCAGTACTAGAAGTGGTGGGCTGCGATGCTTGATTTCCCGAGTATTGGCCCTTAATCCTGGGAGAGGTCGTGTTGGTTGAGGAACCGGCTATTGATGTTAATGGACCTGCGCATATCCCGAATCCTGCGGCACTACGTTCAGATCCTGCGTCATAGAGCCTGCTAGGTCCGCGAGCGACCCTGGCTGAATCCACTTCGTTGCGAGCGATGACATGAAAATTTCGGAGTGGCGTACAGGATGCGCAGAGGCGCGGCGGTGGAGATTTGGGGCGACTTTCCTTCGGACTTCCAGGAACGGCTAGCGTCTTTACTAGCGCACTCGCTTCGCAAACCAGCTATCAGACTCCCAAGCATTCCAGAAGCCGCTCGGTGCGTCAGCTAACGCTCGTGCAGACCAAGAAATGTGCTGGTCCAGTATCAGCAGATTGGTGTTAGATTCAAAGAGGTTTTTACCGCAACATCGCGCCAGTATAGGGAAGTGTCTTAGCGGGCCCGTGTAGGGATCATGAGAGCATTGCGAAGTACTTATCGCTTCCCAGGACGTTTCAGGTGGTAGAAGGACCATTTTAGTTGAATACAAACATGAAGATGACCTAGGACAGTAATGATGTAATAGCGATTTCACCCCCGAGGTGCATGAATTCTGCATTCATTGATGCTATCCTCCGAATTGTTGTCCATCACCCGTTGTCTGACAACCCACCCGATCAGTGCTCAAGGCTTCCTCGTTGTCTCGACCTTGATCGCCCATAGTGAATATCAACATTCCATCTCCTAGTCGGCTTCGCCTTCCACGTTTCGCAGAGTGTTCCCTAGAATATCCCCCAGACAAAGGCAGATAGTAAGGCTAGGGAAAATAGTCGTGGGCTGACCTCAGCGCAAAGTTAGAGTTCTTACGAACAAAAAGGAAAGATAGAAGTATCCAAGACCTCTCAACGTTGTTTTCATCTTCTCGCTTGCAGGAAGTAATGACTACCTATAATTTTCCCCCTTCGCAATGTCCTCGCTCCCACCAGTCGCTTTTGGCAAGGCAGAGTTGAGTTTACGTATTGATCAGTCGGTCTCCTTATAGATAGTCCTGATGCTAAAGCGTCTAGCACTCATATCTAGAAGGGGTTTTCGCATGGCCTGCCTACCGACAGTCGTGGATTAACTATGGTTCATATCAGCGCTATCTGGCGGATGGAGTGTAGGGGATAGTTGTATACATGACGTTCATTTGTGGTAGGGAACCAATAAGCAAGCACAAACTCGTTGCGAAGATCGACAGACACTGTTTGCTGTTGTAATCCCCATGCCCCGTAGAGAGTTTGGTAACGACGGCCGGCCACACGTTGTGTGTCAAGCTGTCTTGTTCCGGTCTGTGATCCACTTGCGCTGTGCTCGTTGAGGATAGGAAGATGCGACATCTTTTCAAGTGGTGCTTGTTCTGATTGATAATCTCTAAGAACAAGAAGCGTATGGATTCTTCAAACCAATAGATTCGAATTCAGGATGTGTTGGTCACCTACCGACTCTTAACAGTAAGTGGTATTGTCGAAAATTGAACACGGGAAGACAAGCACTGTTTTCTTGCGATCAATCATGTTTTCAGATTTCTTGTAAGATTGACCCTGCTAGAAGGCTCCAGGTAGTTCCATTGACGTGGAGGGTCTTTTGTACAAGCTGTTGTTTGTCAGTGTCTTAACGTACGACCACAACTTAATCAACTTATGAATGCCACTGGATCAATGTCAAGACGCTTCCAGACCAGACGGGCTTTCAAAACACTCACAAATGATCAACTGTAATATCAGAGTTCAATTCTGCTCTCAATGCTTGTCATCGAATGCCAGGGTTCTCTCCGTCCACTGAGGCTTCGCCGGCTCATGATGTCTAATCCTTGATGGCGAACGCAGGGAATGGGCAGCCTAAAACAGCGCCGGGCAAAAGAGATATTGTACGCTGGGATGGTGACGTTGTAGTCAGCTGTGGTGTCCCTACAAACAGGTCTGTTAGGTTGTGTTGATATTCCAATTTGTTGAAAGGGAACTTACTACCGGTTGGCGGACTCGCGGCGGAGATAGAACAGCTTCTTGGGCCTGTTCTTAGCCTTCTGTTGGTGGTCTCAGAATGGCGATCGAAGACAGGTTGTCGCTGATACTTACCTTGATGACAACGCGCATCGTGCCGCGAAGCGAGGGTCGCTTGAGCAGCGCGGAGGTAAAACCGAAGTTGCGACCTGGTCCAGTGAATGTTAAAGACAGGGTCAAGGGAGATGAGGATTCCATTTTGCTGCAGCAGGTTCTGCTGTGCAGACGATGCGGCAAGCTGGGTAAGGACCATAAGTGCTATTCGTGAATGAGAGGCTGAGCGGGTGGTCAGGGGAAGCCAATATCGGGCGGCGTAGCGGCGCACGGAGCGTATGGTAACATGACTGCCTATTTTGCTGAAAGTGTTTTGCGCTAGTAGATCACATAGGCGGGCGCAGGTGTTGATTTTTCCTCCTCGCCCGCCTGCCTTTCCCTCCACAACAACTCCACCTACCTCATCATCGAAACCCACAAAACGCTCCCCTCCTCTCTCGCACAATGCTCAAAGTAAGTTTCTGACCTAGAATATCTCCTGTGTATCCTTGTAACCCCAGATCTTGCATCCTCGGCGCTGCAAATGCACGCGACGGGGTTGGACGGACCTGGTGGCTCACAAGGCGTCACCGGCTCAACACCTACTCCTCCAGCACGACAACTCCGCTATAAGCGCCTTGAATCATACGCAAGCGACTGACTATGCATCTCAGATGCATTCTCTGATCCTCTGCGGTGGTCTTGTCTACTGGTCGAGGCTGGCGCTGAGTCGGTGTTCTGCGCTGACCCTCTGCGCTCTGTGGCCACACACACATCCGCGGCAAGCTGCCTTCGATCAAGGCTCATTTGCCTTCATGACAGCTGATCAAGAAACACGAATAGGTTCCTCCTCATTTGAAAACATGGTCATCAGTTGTGACGTCAGCCGTGCGCTGTCCAGGACGTTGGTGACGCGCGCATCGACGCGCTCAGCTCACGTCTTCGGCGCATAGTCCTCAGCTCAACACTTTCAACCTCTTCAAATCGGTTCCATCTAGATTCTTCTACCGATCGGCAATAAGGATGGTAAGTCTCGCTTCTGGCGCTTTGCTAGCTTGTGTCAGCTGGTCACCACAAGATCTTCTTGCGCGGTTACCTTCGGTCACCATCTGACCAGCGCAGACCGCGATGCTAGTCGTTTCTCACCAACACTTCTACAATTAGCACTTACCATGGATCTTCGACGTCTTTCACTGAGACCTTCGGCTCTAGTTAGGGCCATTTCCAAGATCATCAGTCGCAGGGTCCGCAGCAGCGCAACTGCGCGCTTGCGACATCAGCTTGCGACGCGACTTATCCACCGACGCACTGAGCCACCCAAATCAAGCGCACTTTCGACAATAGATCTAGAAGCAAGAGATATGACAGGCGATACATTCATTTGATGTTGCCTTTGTCTTTCTTGCGAGCGCAGCTCCAGATTCTTGCTGTCGCCCCCCAACTCAGTGGCGCTGCTCAACATCTCACAGATGTAAGTCAACCACTCGACCTTCGATTCGCCCTATCTCTCGTAAATGAGCGCGACTCAATCATTGAGCTAAACTTAGGCTACAGAGTTCGTACGAGTTCCCGACGTTGGTCGAGAGCGGCAACCATCACTGAAAGCATGAGCCAGTCTGTTCGCTTTGCTGGAACAAGTCTTTTCTGGCAGGTGCTTCCGACTCCCATATCCTTCGAATGAAAATACCCCTAGGAGGCGAAGATTCATAATCGTTTCTACGACCAAGTAAGTTGCTATCTCCTACTAGATACTTGAACCACCAGCTCGAATGATGACAAAGAAAACACTGCGACCTGTGAGAACGAGTTCTGAATGGAACCGCCGCAGGGTATCCTGAGATGAGGTTATCCATGCGGACATCATTCTCGAAAAGAAATCTGATTGACTCCTTGCTCTTGCAATCCATTCGTCGAAAATATCCGAGGCTGGCTGCTAATCTTTTCCAGATGCTCACTTTAAGTATAATCTCACGAACTCACTAAAGCACCGTTTCCACCATCCAAACCCACAATTCCACTTTACTGTTGGTTCATTATCATTTGTGCGACTGATCATGAACAGAGCCAACATTTATCTTCTAATCGTAGTTAAATCGGATTAAGAAGAATAATCTTCCAGTGAGTTTCCCAATCTCTTTATACTGTCCATCCTACACATCGGCTGCAGTGCGGCCAGTTCCGCCAGAGCCAGCCTAGCTGTGCTTCGGGAATTGGCCTACCACAACCTCCCCTTAGGGGCCTTTATAGGAACCTGTGTCGGAGTTAGCAAAAGCAGCCAAGATCAAAAATGCATCTCAACAGTGGGGCTGGTCTCGAGAAACCGGAGCAAGCCGTCTATAAAGATGCAGACATACTCACGAAGTAGAAGCGTCATTCCATTCACCTCAGCACTTTTGGCTGAACTCATTGGCAAAAGCTCCTTCTAGTCTTCCGTTCTTGACACCTCATCACTGGTTCTCTCGGCAGGAACGCAGTCGTCCTTGTACTGAGCCAGCTTTCACAGTCAGGTAAGTTCGAAATCTCCGTAGTTTAATGGCCGTTGATGCGATCAATTCCGTAAGATGGAATTTGATCACCCCTCTCGCAAATTTTGGGATCCTTCAGGAAACCGCATTTGCCGGCCAAGATGAAAAACTTGGTCAAAGTTAGGTTCTAGCAAGAGAAATTGCCGTGACTTGGCAATCCAAGTGACATAACCCCGCGTATGGCATACCTACGATCCAACAGGGACTGACTTTGTACAACAGAATCAATTAGAACCTTATCACGACCCAAAGCCCCAGACGCATTCCTGCGACTCGAAGAACCGCTTTCCGTCAATGGCGGCTATTATCACTGCACATTTCGGATTGAGTATTCTTTCATATGGATACTTCAGCCGACCTGGCGGAACCCAGCATAGCCAAGATCAAAATCCCATGCTTGAGATCGGGGCATGCTGTGAGAAGCGAGCATGCTCTACTGACCATGGGAGACATACCTCACTAACATAGCTCTACTGGATTGCCTTGATTCCGCGAGTTGCTTTCTCTACAAATTTTACTTATGATCGTTCCATGAAAATTTCCTTTATCTGAGTTCCAATATTAGATCAGTCTCATTCTCGTTCTTTGTTTCTTTCTTACTTTCCACTTTTCTTTCCTCATGCCCTTCCTTTCCACTTATACTCTATTTCTCTTCTCCTTTACCTACGGCCAAGAGCTCCGGCTTTTCTTCGCCACAATCGAAGATCAGACGGCTGGTAATGCCAGAAATGGCCAAGAGCAACATCGTACGTTACTGGGGGCCTTTCCTCGAGACAGGGATACGGCCTTGATTAAGTGCACGGACATACGGAATCAGTGGCTCTAACGATTCAATCATACGATGGTAAGTTCTACACCGGCCAAGATCTGGCAGCTTCCTGCTTTTCTCGCATGAATGGACTGCGTCACTGCTGTTCTCCGCAGCGCTGATGAAGAGCGATTGCTGGTCCTTGTGACTACTCTGAACTGAGTAGAGGCAACGACTACATGCTTTGAATACCGCAATGACGTCACACGGCCTCAACATCTAGTTGATCTTCTGGGGGAGATTGACCGGATGTGACTGCGTGTGAGTGGCCCTCGGGAACCTCCTGCATGTCTTGGCCAAGATCAAAACACGGCTTGTAAAAGAGCTGCCCTTCTCGAAAGTATCGGAGAGCAGTGTCGCTACTTGCCGGACAAACACAAAGAATAAATCGGAGAACGGCCTGGAACCCGGCTGCTCTTTCGAAGTTGCCTGTGGATGAGTAGCTGGGCGGCTACGTGCTTGGTTTCTGAAGAAGCCCCTTCAGCCTATGCCTGGGCCAATATCAAATCGGAGTTCTACTGAAGCTGCTCTTTTCAAGGTTAAAAGATAGCGGTACGACCGTTCTCCTACATACTGACGATATGAATTTCTTAGTTGAACACCCATCTCAGAAGCTGCTCGTCTCAATGTGTAGAGAAGGGGTGAATGCTGATGAGGAGATTGAAAAACGACCGCCACCGCCAACCCCTTGTTAGGAAACCGAAGAGCGGAGAAGGCAGAGGCTGCAAAATATCTCTGTTTCTCATGGTTTTTGATCTGAAAAAGAAGGCAGACACCGAATCGGCAACTCAGTGAAGCTTACAGGTAAGTCAAATGTTCCATCAGAGGCCCGGAATCCAGCTGGTCTTCCAACCCCAAGGATGAGCAGCTGGGCGGCTGCTTGCTTGGTTTCTACAGAAGCCGCTGCAGTGCCTGGGCCAAGATCGAAAACCCACTCTGGAAGCTGCTCGTCTTCAGTTATGGCGGTGCGGTGAACAGTCACGGGGGACAAAGCACACGATCCAAATTTTTATAATTCAGTTGAGAAACTAAGAGAGCAGCGTCCAGGGGGCCTTGCTACACCCTCCCTCTGTCAAAAACTTCACAGCAATCACAGGTAAGTCCGCGTCACTTACTCCATCACACTCACTGTTTCTTCTTCCGCCGTTTTTGGGTCAGCGGCCCAACCATCCCGATTCGACCTTTTCCATGGATGTACCGGAATAAACGGCCGCTAGAACAAAATCCGCAGTATACTTAATTACGGCACTTCACATGGAGTTGCCTCAGAGTCTTCCGCGGTACATGCACAGTCTACCATCTCGAGAAGCTGGCTGTCTTTTTTTTTTTTTTCCTCTCTCATTCTTTCTATACCCGGGAGCTAATGCGTGTCTCACAGGACCAGAAGTCTGGCGCTCAGCGTCTGTCGAAGAACAAAAAAAATAATAAAGACCCCTCTCGCAAAAGCGCCTGCAGTTGTTCGCTACGGTTCTTTCCACAATCTAGCTATCAGCTACTCAAAGTTACACAATCGCAATGAGATGCTTCCAGATGCTGTTACAACTAGGTATGATGCGAGAAAAAACGGTTTCTCATCTTAGCTTCACGAGCATAGACAAGCCGGAATGGCACTTAGGCCGTTGCGGTAAAAGATCTGGAGACATCTATTCCACTTCCTAAAGAATACCGCAAGATCAAACAGGACGTTCTCAACTAAGGCTATCGCTCTTTCAATTGGCGGTCAGCTACGGATGTACTGCGACAAACTGACTTTTTTGCTAGGTCAGCAAGCGGATAGTTATATCCGGAACCAATACGGTGCATAGCACAGGCGTGGCTGTTCAGTGCCATGTGTCCGCAGTATTATCGCAAAATCAACATGTCACGGGACATCTGGGCTCTCGCTCTACCTTCCATGAGCGATGGGATTCCACCTGTTGAGACATGCAAGCGCACGCGCGACCTGTCTCTAAAATACAGAGGGTTAGCTAGCCGCGGATTACTTGCTGGATGTGGCTGCTCAGTGTCATCATCCACGACTTATTCCGCAAGATCAAATACCACCCAGCAGCAAAAGGCTTGTCAATCAGCTTTTCCATGAGTGGCGAGTTAAAACTGTTTCAGGATATACAGACGCCCGCTGAGTATGCTTCTTAGAGATGAAGGTTTGTAAGTCGCCTTAGAAAGTTACTACTGACATGTCTTTGCAGTGCCACTGGCTCGTCCGGCATTTTTCCCGCAAGATCGAACGAGAAAACAGTACTGAAAGCTCCTGCTTTGCTTTTCTATGCGTAGTGGGCTTTGGGTTTGCCGGGGCAAGATTGTGCTAACCCAACCAGAAGCTGGCTGAACAGACATGACATATTACAAAGTAAGTCGTTTCGGCCTGTCCCACATCCATCCATTCTCTATGATGAGCGTCCTGTAGCGCATGCCACTTCATATGCAGATAACTATCTGAAAGGAATTGGTTATCAATGCTTACGAAAGGTGTCTGACTCCAAAGATCAGTTCCCAGCCTGGTGTATGGAATTCAATATTCGCTTTGCACTTTTCTAACACTGTGAGATTGCGCAGGACCTCCTACTAAGCCCGATAAGCCAGTCGGGTAGAGAGACGTCACACAGCGCATGATCAAAAGGTAAATTGCACAGCACGTCCTCCCTAACACCCCGTTCTCTGATGAGCGTCTTAATTTGGGCGCAACACTTCACTATGTAGACAACCGCCGAAAGGAAATGGTGTCCATGATCACCTGGGAGCTTTTCTGATAAAATGCCTTTCCTTTCCATTTACTCGAATCTGGTCTTCAGTATGTGATATGCTAATACGAAGAGTTCTCACAGACACTCGATCTCCTGATAGATCCGATGTCGTTCTGATCGAATCAGGATTCGCGCCAGCTAGCGCATGCCGCTTTCCCTTCTTCGGCGACCAGATATCTAAAGATCGCAACGCGTTGAACAGTAGCTGTGTAGTATGGACGGATGCGAACGACACCTAGCTCAGAATAAGACAAAACGGGACAATCAATCTCCCTAGAATTTCTGTTCTATTCCTCGTATAATATATGCGAGACTGCCTTGTCTCATTGAGGCCCAAATTCGGTGGTGAGTAGAGGCAGAAGAGTAGTCGTGGCCGCTACTCAACCGAACCTCCCAACGCTGGCTGGACACCATTCCCTTCGCATGCGCGCAGCCCTTTCCCTCGCGGGCGAACAATCAGCTATCGGATCTTCCAATCTCGTTCCCCGTCCGCACCCCGAAGCGAGATGTAACATCGGCAGCGTCCATCGCCCTTCCCGTAAGCTCCGTGACTGCAGGGACCTGGGGCGGGCGCAGGGGACGGCGCCAATTAGAGGCTTTCCCACGAGCACGCGGACCCCGGCTACATCGATCAACCGCCTCAACGCCCACAGAGAAAACCCCCACCCAGTCATGACCAGCGCGCCATGGACGCAAAGCAGGACATGGCGGTGGCATGGCCAGCGCGCTCGGGATATATAGTCCTGCTGCTCGCCGTCACTGGCGCGAGCCTGCTGCTGATCGGTACCGCCACCGGCTCGCGCATCAACCCGGCGCAGATACCCTTGACTGGCGCGTCGTTTACGGCAGCGGCGGCAGACATGTCGGCGGCCTCGCTGAACAGCTCCGTCTCCGGCTGGTATCCGCCGAACTCGACGTGGATTACGAACCTCGACGAAGTTATCAATGGGACGGGGGTACATGGTTTCGTTTTCAACAGCTCGCAGCTGCCGGAGGGCGTGCCTTACGGAACGTATAACTGGTGTAACATGCCTCATGTAAGGGCCTCTGAGTATCCAAGAGCGCCAGATGAGTATCAGCTGGAGTATGTAGAGGTGGTAAGTTGACCATTTCTCTACTGCGTGAACGTTGGGCATTATACCCTTTTCCTTTTCGTTATTCAGTTATCTTTTCGTAGTTGTTCTTCAATCCGGAGTGATCTTGATCGTGGAAGAGCTTGGGTCAATTGATTTACGCCATTTCAAGCCCACGTCTTTATCTGCAATTCAATCTTTTTTTTTTTTTCTTTGCGTTTCCAGACTGTTCCCATTGAAAATGGCCCACTGTGTCCACCCATTTCTCGCCCATAACCAACACAATCACCCGCAGATCCACCGTCACCACAAACGAACCCCCTACGCCGACAACACCTTCCCGGTAGAGTCATACCCCTGGTACTGCAACGACGAAGGCCTCTTCTACTCAGGCGCGCCGCTCAACCCGCCCGGCAACGCCTCTGCCCGCACCTACTGGAGCGTCTACAGCCCGCCAAGCAACCCCTTCGCGCCCAGCGGCTTCAACGGAACCTGCCAGTTCCCTCAGATCACGCGCGGCGGCCTCGATGACTCCTGGCAGCACGGCGCCGACCTCTGGGCCGTCTACCACGACCTGCTCTCCTTCCTCCCCTCCACCGACCACCTCCTTTCCGCCACCGAATTCCGCGTCACGAACAACGTCATCACCTCCCAAGTCGCCAGCATGCTCCTCGCCGGCTTCCTCCCCCCGCACCTCTCCAACGACACCGCCCCGCCCCTCCTCCTCCCCCTCAAAATCCAACCCCCCTCCATCGACTCCCTCGAGCCGAGCTACTCCTGCCCGGCCGCCACATCCCTCGCCTCCACCTTCGGCCCCGGCTCGAGCGCCACCAACCCGACCTGGCGCGCCCACCTCGCCCGCTCCGCCCCGCTCTTCGCCGCCCTCGACGCCGTCTCCGCCGTCCCCGCCGACGACGACGCCTGGCACCGCAGCTGGGACCACTACTACGACAACCTGTCCGCGCGCCTGTGCCACGCCAAGCCGCTCCCCTGCGCCAACACCGGCTCCTCCTCGGCGTGCGTGACCCCGGCCCAGGCGGACGCGGTGTTCCGCCTGGGCCAGTGGGAGTACGGGTGGGTGTATCGGGGCGCCGGGCCGGCGACGCTGGCCGCGAGCGTGGGCGCGTACGGGGTGTGGGTGGGCGAGGTGGCGGGGAACATTCGCGCCGCGCTGGGGGGGACGGTGGCGGAGGAGGGGGGAGGAGGAGGAGGAGGAGGTGGTGGTGGTGGTGGTGGTGGTGGTGGCGGTGATGGGGACGAAGGGGAAGGGAGGGTCAGGTACAGGCACAACGTTGCGCACGATGGGTCGGTGTCGCGGCTGCTGAGCGTCCTGCAGGCGGAGGTGATGGTTTGGCCCGGGATGGGGGCCGAGGTGGTGTTCGAGGTCTACAGGAAGAAGGGCGCGGCTGGTAGCAAGAAGGGGTACGTCCGCGTCCTCTGGGGCGGGCAGGTGCTGCGGAGCTCGCATCCGGACCTGGGCGCGCTGGACATGCTGGATGCGGACGTGTTTCTGGGGTACATCGACGGGCTGGTGGGCGTGGGCGCTGGGAAGGTGCCGGGGCTGTGTGGGGTGTGAGGATAAAGACAGAGTATATATCTAAGAAAGCTAATTTACTCAACTAGCTTGATATAGCTACAGCAGCAGTGTAGTAAGATTTAAAATTGTAATATAATCTATATATCTTAGAATTCTGGTTGGGTTATAGATGAAACGCTTTGGGCGGGTGCGGAGGACGGATGACGGGCGCTAGTTACGTTAAAACCCCGGTTGCTCCGGGCAACGCCATAACGAACAGCACTAAGCACACCATCTAGCAGCTTGCTTATTACAGTCCAACCTCGCAACGTCCTCCATTCGAAAACAATGTCTGCTTACTTTTCATCAAACTACATGCCCACAACTAATCTCACTAGCCTCAACGCATCGGCAAACCAGCTTTTTGCCCCACCAGCGACGAACCCGTCCGACACGGCGCAGCTCTGGAAGCGCGTGCGCAGGCAGAAAATGTCACAACTCCCGCGGGCAGCTGGGCGCGCCAGTAGACGAGGACGTGGCCGATATGCTCCTACCTCCCCCAGCGATGATAGAGATGGGCCAGCGCCGCCGCCGTCGCCGCCAATGAGCTCGATGCGCACGCCCTCTATTGTCAGCTCGACGGCCAATACCGCCACAACGCCCCGTGGCACGCGCATCAACGTTCGCAGTCCCCGTTTTCCGGAACTTATCCTCCAGCCACGCCGCATTGAGATTGACAAGACCAGGCGAACGAATCCAAGCGCGTTCGCGCACTTCGGCACGGCCGACGCGCCGCTCGACTACCGCCAGCTCCCCGGCCTGGCGCAAACCGAAGTTTGGGTGGAGGACGACACGCACGGGTTCGAGGGTATCGTGGAGGAATACCGAGAGATGAGGCTGCGGGGTCTTTGCGAGGCTGAGTTCGCCACCTTTGGCAAGGACTGCTTCTTCCGGGGCCAGCGGCGGGCGGTGCGTGTGGCAGAAGACTCGCTGCTGCGCGCCGAACGCATGATCCAGCCCGTTTCCCTTCCGGACGACGACGCGTGGCAAGTTCCCCCGGTGATACTTCTGGAAGATGGTCCAGGGCCGGAAAGTGTTGCTGCTGGTGCCACTTGGGCTGGAGACGTGCGGCCGGATTGCAGCTACTGGCTGTCGCTGCGCGGCTTCAACTACGAGTATTCGTTCCAGGTGCAGACCGTCACGTACGTCAAGAGCAACGCTCTCTGCCCTTACCTCACCATCGAGTTCAAGCGCGACGGCGAGCCTGAAGACGTTGCCATCGCTCAGGTCGCCGCCGCCGGAGCCATCGCGCTCTACAATCGGTTCCGCCTCTACCGCTCTGCAGTAGCTTCTAAAAACGATCAGTGGACGCCGGTTCCTATCGACAACTTGCGTCACTACGGCATTACCTTCGTGGGCAGCCAGTACATCATCTGGGTCCTACGCGTGCGTGTCAACGCTTCCGCCGAATGGGATGGCTGCGTTATGGAGCGACTTATGACGGCGGACTGCTCTCAGCACTGGGTTGCCGCGCGGGAGCTCGCACGCTGGATCAATGAGATCCATCGGTGGGGTTTAATGGTGCACGGTCCTGAATGCAAGGATGAGATCAAGGCTGTGTTGAGGGGCACCGGGGTGCGCACGTCGGATTTACGCTCGGTGGCTTGAGCCGGGAGGTTCTTGCATAAATGAGACGAGGCGCTAGAGATATCCTTTCGTTTTCTCTTTTCCTTTTTCCCCCCCTCAAACAAAAAGGCTTTTGTGTAATTTATCTTATTGCACTTATTATGAACAGCCCTGTCTCCTATTCTCTCTACTCTTCTTCTCTTCTTTACCAACGCGACTTCGCTGGGTTCGGATTTGCGCATCTTGGATACCGGACCCATGCTTGATAGACCGAGACGAGAGACGAAATTGATAAGACGCATCATAGAATTCTGTGACCGTTCGTTACTCCGAAACGAGATCATCAGCGGCCTCTTCCAGAAACTGAGCAATACCAGCTACCGCAGGGTTGCTATTGTCTTTCCGCATCGACTTTCTGTAGGCGTCCCCGGTAGATGGTCGCCGGGCTCTCTTATTATCGACATCCGCGAAATGTTCACCCCTCTTCTCCTTCACAATCAACTTCAAGAGCACTTTTGTCTCTGGTTAGGCTCATGTTTCGCATTTGGTCCACGTCACATCCAGCCACGATTTTACCCACATGATGCTTAACCCCACCGATACGGACCAGTCGACAGCTAGGGAATTCCGAGAAGTAGCCGCAGGCGAAAGAAATGGATGAGACTGCGCGACTGCGGTGTTTGTGTGTGTACTGCCGCGAGGTAAAACGAGATTGTAAGGTTATTGAAGATTCCGGTTCCGCGAATTCGCCACAAAACTAAATTTATGTTTTGAAAGACCTTCTCTATCTCTTGTCACGTGCGCGGAAATGCCAGAAAGGAGGGAAAATGCGGTGCTGTCTAGATTTGGAGAACGGTCGGCGACGTGTGTCGATCCTGCGGACGCCAACGATTTAGCTAGGTCTTGTTTACTTTGGTGGGATGTTTCGTCTTGCTTCCCCGATCCTCGAGATGCAGGATGGCGGCCGATCATGATCGACAGCACTTCACGGGTTGCACGGTACACGTTCACCGCAGCAACGAAACGAAATCACAGGAAACACGAGGCATAAAGAGGAACCGAAAGAACTGCATTGATCGCCCTCCATGGTCTACTTGAAGCAGCCATGTCCTCCTCGTAGCTGAATTCCTAACTACCAAAGGGAAAATGAGTACGTTCAGAGAATGCAGCCCGCAAACCCTTCTCAAGCCGATGATGAAGCAGAGAAAAGGAAAGCTCGTCCAATCACCAATCCGAATTATGGGAAAAGAAGTAAAGAAGACCGCAATCATAAGCAACCGTTCCAGCCATATGGGTATCTCGCCAACGCCCGCCTCCGGTGTAACCGCCGTTACAAAGCCGGTCATAGCAAATGAAGTAATAGGCACGGTGTGCCGCGAGGAAGAGGTCGCTCGCGGTAAGGTCGTTCCCGTATACCGTGGAAGAAAAGCGTTATCTCCTTCAGTCGCTGCGGCGGGTGGGGCGAACTGGAGGGGGGCTTAGAAACCGTGGACCTGCAGGGGGTAATGTCAGCGTAATTCAGAGGCAAGCAGGGACAAACTGAGCGTACCTTGATGGTCTTGGCATCAAGCTCGAGGCCTTCCTTTTTGTCGGTGAGGAACTCCTGGACATCCTTGCGCTGGTCACCCTGAAGCTGGATCACCTCGCCCATCTCCGAGTCGTTGACGATGGTGCCATTGCAGGCAAACTTCTTCTTGATGACCTTGAGGATCTTCTTCTGGTCGAACTTCTTGGGCAAGCCCTGGACCGTGGTCAGGGTCTTACGGCCATTGCGCTCTGCACGTCCCAGGGATTAGCCGCCGCACATCAAAAGGAGGGTCGCACGCGACCAGCGCCGATTCGCGCCAATGGGGTGACGACGCGAGGATCGCCACTGCATGGGGGGGAAAGACGTACGTTGAATTCGAATATGTATATAATTCTGAGACTGCTTGGTCTCGCCTGTGTCTTCGTCGGCCTCGGCGAAGGGGTCTGCAGAGCGAGGCGGTCAGCGCGACGCGTTCACGTAAAAGATCGGCGGATGTTGGACAGGCCGGCACTCGCGACCACGAGCCCGAGCAGGCAAGCACAGTTGTCGTTGCGGATGAGGCGAAAGGCGTCGGGCGGGCGCGAACGCGTGAGGCGGCGTCAGGCTGACGGAGGGGTAGGTGGGCTGTGGGCAGAGCGGGGCGGGCAATACGCACCGAAGGTCTTGAGGTTTTCGATAGTGGACATACACCTATCTTTTGCGAGGTCCCTTGCTAAGTGGTGGTAGGAAGAGTGTGCGCTGAGTGGTGCGAGAGTCGCGAGGAGTGTGGTGGTCGAGAGGCGCAGGTAGTTGATCGAGTCTGTCGTTGTGAGGAAGGCGAGGGAGAGTTCGGGCGGCAAGTGGGCTGCTAAATAAGCCAACTAGCACGAGGGGGCTTGCCTGCGCGGGGCGGTCAGAGGTCAGAACCAGGCCTAGTCGCCACTTCCGAGCCAGAACGCAGGCCCGCCGCCTATCACAGCCACCGGCAGCCTGCACTGCCCGCGTCGCGCCCACCAGAGAGCACCATGCAACAAGACTTTCTGTCACTCGTCCGCCCACAACTGTTGCCAGATGACTCCGCGCGCTGCACTCCCACTGCGGTCGTGCTCCTGTTCGCACCGCACCCGTGGGGCTGCTGCTGGGCGCGCCCGCTCAAGGCCGGGGGCCACGACTGCCACAATACGTCAGCGTACGAGCGTCAGCTGCGGGCGTGCGTCTCTAGTGACTTGGAGAAACTCGAAGAACGGGATACCTCTTCCAACGCCCAAGCCTGTGATTTGCCTACCGCCTTCCCACAGAAACACGGATCGCCTTACCGTGCGGCGACACATCATTCTTCCCGGCCTTTGAAACGCCCCTTGCTCGCGCACAACCGTTGGTTCCATGCTCCGTCTAGCCCTCCGGGCGGCAGAGCTTCCGGTGATATACGCCTATCGCTGTTTCTTTTAATACCCGCAAAGACACCTGTCCCAACTCTGCTTCCAAATAGCCGGATTCGCGACGTGCCCAGCCTGGCCTGTCGAGCGCATGTGCCGATTCCGGGCAAATCGGAAAGCTTAATGAGCGCAGCAAGAATACTGGAAACAGTCACAACGTTGAGGGAAATTGAGTCATGCAGCGAATATGCTTTTGCATTTGGTATTATCTGGATGCTCCCCCCACCCCCCCGTCTATCCGTACTAGTACAACCGGCCGGCACTTCTCCTAGGCCGGGGGCACTGCTGCCGGAGCCTCGGTGCCGGAGCCTGCCTTGGCCCTGGCGGGAGGCGGCGGGAGGAAGAGAGGCATGTAGGACTAGGAGATAGCTGTTAGTATATTTGCGGCCGTGGGTCTCAGCAGTCTTTATACGTACGACCAGCAGGGACATGACTATTGCGCCAAAGTTAGCAGCGAGTCTCATTAAACGCAGCAGGGCCCACTTACAGGCCATCAGGACGCTGAAGTAGCCAGGAGTGGTGGCCTTCTTCTTCTGCTCCGGCGTTTCCGCCAGCCAGGTCTGAAGGGCAAAGATGACGGCGGTCCTACGCTGGAGTCAGCACGCGTCGCTAGACCAGCGCAAGGGGCGGTCGTGCATACGTACCAGCCGATCATCCTGTTTCGGGTCCGCGGCATTAGCATCTCCTCGAGAGTCGTGGCCCCAGCGCGCCGTCGGAAAGAGCTTACTTGTTCCTCGTAAAGATCTATTGCGCCAAGTCAGCGTTGGGGACCGGTCGGGAAGTCCGACTAGAAAACTCACCGCGGCCATGGGGAGGGTGCTGGCCATGGTGCCTAGCAGGCCGTTAGCACGCGGGCGCTGTGAAGCAACGGGCAGCGTGCATACCAGCGAAATCCGGGTCGGAATTTGCCTTCTCGTTCGGGTCGGCGTAGGGGACGACTGCAGCAAGCAAAGTTGGTCAGCTTTCACGTGGCTGCAACGTGACGACAGGTGGTTCGTATGGGGCGCGAGGCGGGTGGGGGCGCGTGGGCAGGGCGTGCGGGCGGCGGCAGAAGCAGCAGCAGCAGCATACTCAAGTCGTCGCGACGCATGTCTTTCCGGGCAGCCATGGCGGTGGTGTGCGGTGGGCTGAGGGTGGTTGGGGCCCCAGATTTGTTTGGTGTTGAATGAATGGCGGAGGTCTGTTTCGGCTGCTCAGGGCCTGGGCGAATCTAGTTCCGAAGCCACGCCCGGTGCGGTCGCGCAGGGTGGGCAGGGCAGGGTGCTGGCGCGCAAGGATGTCCGCGGCCGCTCGGGGCGGCGGCGGCGGCGACGGCGGCGCAAGTGCTCTGCTGCCGCAGCGCAGCGACGCGCAGGTGGAGACGGCAGCCGGCGTAGATTGCCTGTCACTGTCGGATGTAATCACGAGTGCACCATCGCCGCCGGCAGCGGTCAGGGCAGAGCAGCGCAGCGCAGACGCAAGACGCCGACGCCGACGCCGACTCAGACCAGGCCATGGAAGGGTCTGCCAGGCCGAGATCTGGCACCGCGGACACAGCCGAAGAGCCTGTGCTTCTTTTGGCTATCTCCCCCGGACGGCTGGTCACCCAGGGCATCTCATCACGCAAGCCTGCGGCGAGCGCGAGAGGCGCTTACGGCCACTAAGCTCGCTGGGAGATCGGCGCATCCTGGTCCTCCGGCTGTCTCGCACCGCGCCGCCCATACCTCACTCTTCATTCAGCCCACCACCCCAACCCTCACCCTGCTCGCTGCGCCCGTACGTCCACCCTCGCTGCTCGACTCCCACGCTGACCCCGCCAGATGTCCGATCCTCCCTGCCTGCCACTGCCCCCAACCCTCGCCCTCATTACCCTCGCAGTGAACATGCCTTGCCGCGCCTGATCACGCATGGAGCCTCAATGCGATGACTTCCCGTCCTGGCCCGACTGCAGCTCAGCGCACCACCGCTGGAGGTCTCCCGCGCCCACCCATCCAAGGCCGACCCGCCGTCCAGCAGCACGCCTTCTCGTCCAATGCTCGCCCGCCGGCCGATGTGATCGACCTGACCGCCGACGAGGTCAAGCCGCCGGCTGCTGATGCGCCGCCGAAGCACCACGCCCCGAAGCAGGCCAACGCTGCAGACGACCCTCGCTGGGCCGCGCAGGACGCTCAGTTCGTCGTGCAGGATGGTTTCTCCCGACCCCCTCCCCGTGGCCGCCCCCAGATCTCCTTCGAGGATATCTCCGACGCTGCCACCTCGGGTTTCGGAAGAGCCGCCTCCGCCGCCCTGCGCTCCACAGCCATCTCAAATTGTGGGAGCCTGCCGCTGCCTCCACGCCCGGGATTCCGCGTGCATAAGCGATATTCGCAGGGAGCGAGGGCGGTTTCGTCGGCCGGCGGCGTGAAGAAGGACACGGCGCTGCGCAATGGTCTCGTGGAGCCTCCTCCCGACGCCGTGCGAGTGTCGCGTGGAAAGGCGGTCGACTTTTATCCCTGGGCTGGAAACCACCCGGAGGATAACCTGTCGGCCGAGGTCGTGAAGGTCGGCTACTTTGATGATCGCAAGGGTCAGGTTGACCTCAATGCGGGGAAGTCATCTATCGGACCGCAAATCAAGAACAAGTCGACCCTTCAAACCTTATCTTCACTTTTTGTCCAGGTGCTCGAGAAGCGTCAAGCCTCTGGACGGGTGAGAGAACCCTCAACCTTCAAACCACCCCCAAGAATTACAGTTAAGGATACCCAACGCGAAGAATGGCTCCGAGATTTGGCCAATCCCTCACTACCACCGAAGCGCAGGATACCACACGGCATTCGGGGCAAACTCCTGCTTGAACAGTGTCTCAGCAAGAACATCCCCATCGCGCGTGCCATATGGCTGGCGAAATGTGTTGGCGCGAATGAAATGCGCGCATGGATGCGCAAAGGGGCAAGTAGCACCGGCGGGATGGGTGGCGAGCTCAAGTGGGTCCGCGAATGGACGGTATTTGTCGAGCAATTTGTCGACAGCACCATCAGTGCGTGCGGCCAAGAAGGCTGGCGGGACAAGATGGATTATACCATTCGCCTTGCCTCCCAGCTGTACACCGAGCGTCTTCTGGATCAGGACCACTATCTCGACTGGCTCCTCACCTCCCTGGAAAGCACCGAAGTCGAGCGTCTCCCGATCTGGTTTCTCATGGTTCAGATCTACTGGCAAGATCTTGTTTCTCTGAGACGGCGAGGACGGCGCTTAACCGAAGCATTGCTCCTGCATCTCGATAACATGACATCGAGTGACAACATCGAGGTCGACAATCCTCTTGTCTTGCGCGCGAGACAGTTGCTCGGCAACCTTTTGATAGGTCACCGCAACTGTATGATCATACCAAGAACATGGAGGAAGCACAAGCACATATTCGAGAATATGCTGAATGCTAGCAGCATTCCGCCTGCACTGCATAGTGCCGTCCGTTCCGTCATCAGGAGAAACGAACGGTTAAGCAGCTGGAATTACAAGCCGACACAGAATCACCAGTCCCCGCAAAAGAGCGTTCTTTCAGCTTTGGACGCCATCTCTCTGGATTTCGACCTCAATGAATTCTCCACAAAATGCTTGACAATCATGTCAGACACCCATGGACTTGCAGTCACCGTGCTGCAATGGGCTTGCACCTTGTATCGAGAGGGGTCACACAGGCTATACATTGCAGTCCGTCTGCTTCGAAAATGGAAGTCTCGAGGAATTGATATCGATAGCGCTATCCTGGCCGTCTTGAGCGACTGTCAGAAGCTGAAGGGTATCAAGCATCGGGATTTTTTCAGACTCGTGGCAGAACTTGTGCGTTCGAAACATTTTTCTGTCGGCAGATATCTTCAGTGGCTGATTGCTAGTGGAAGTTTATCTGCTGGTGGAGATGTCACCAAAGTGAGATTGCCCCACAACCCCTTTCTGCCACAACTTAAGCTAATGTGCACCAAGAGCGAGTCGTGTAGTGTCCGTCTGATCGCGGAGATCCCCCTGCAGGATCTTCCAGAACACGTCCTCAATCTTCGTCAAACGCTTCTCCAAACGACCCTTCAGAACGGTGCCTATGAGGCCATGGCGCTTATGGACGACCATAGTGCTATTCTCAAACAACTTTGGACCATCTTCGGGCCCAACACCGGGGCCGATATTAGTTTTAACATCCCTTTCGCCGACTTAAGCACGAATGTTAGACTTGAAATAAGTAGATGGTTACGCCAAGAGCTCCTAGCCCGACTAGAGTATGTTATGCAAAACCCATCGCATCGAGCTTTACTAACGACTTGTAGTCCATCGCTCGAAGATGACGAGATGCGAGATGACTATACCCTCACCGCGTCCCGTTTCTATGCCATCAGAGATGTGGTGGAGCAGCTCGAAGACTTCGCTATTCTAGCAGATATTCTAGGCATTGCTATGCAATCCGACGATATGACGGTCTTCGCTGCTATCGCAGATACCCTCAATCGCCATCACCGCACATTCGCCGCAATCGGCGCACTCCGACCATTGTTCAACAATCTTGTCGAGCAATATGTAAAGTCCAGATTGGAGAAGCCGCTGGAACGTTCATTTCTCCTTGCGCTGGCCGACCTGTGTTGTCGATTGCAAGAAGAGCCTAACTTAGTCGTCCAGCTCACCTCAGATCTCACTCGTTTAGAACAAAAGTCGGCCGTTGCGGCCTGCTCCCCGGCTTCAGACAATATGGCCGATTTCCACAGCGGTAAGATGGACTTTGATGAGGAAATTGATCGCATCCTGGCAAGTGGGACCAGCATGGACGAGAATATGGTTGCTAGAGTCTTCGCGAAGGTTGTGACGCGGATTGAGGAGCAGATAGGCAAGGAAGATGGGAGAAGCAGCAAATTCGGACAGTGGCTTCAGCGTTTGAAAGCTTTCGACGACAAGACTTTCGACCGCCACATGTCTGACACGATCTCCAGCATGATGCTCAGCAATGGGCAGTCGCTTTCACACATTCTTCCATGCGCAGTCGGCTCCGGATCACTGTCCCTGGATAACTTCATATCATTCTCTGAGACCACCATTGGTTTTCTGCGGAAAACAAATGTCTCAGCTGCCGCCAACGCTTCTCTTCATGTGCTGGATGCCATTCTTCCAATGGAGGGCCTTCAAGGCTTTGGGTTGGTACAGGAAATCTACCGCTACCGAATCGAGCAGGAGAAACTGTGTCAAAGATCTCAGTGTACAGCTCTGCAACTCCTACGGCAAGCTATCGAGCTATGCTCGGATTCCAAGGATTCCAGTCAGCCGATTCAACTTAAGGCACTGCTGCAGAATCAGCGCCTGCTCAGGGTTCTTCGGTACCACGCATCTCGCAATGCGCAAGATTTCTGCGTGGCAATGGGCATCAGTCCTCCTTCAGATAACGCAGAGGCTGCTATGGCTCTGGATGAGAAGCGATCGACACTTGTCAAGACACTGTTCGATGCTCTGATGGACCCAAGCAGCAGTTTAGGTCTTGCGAACCTCGATGCCGAGGATCAGGCGAGCACCCTTGTGAATGCGGCAGACGACCTTTCAGTTCCTTTCTGTCAGTTAGAGCTGCAATTGCTTTTCAAGATCCAGGTCCTTTCCGACGAAGAGGGCGAGATTGGCGTGGCAGATGCGATAATTCAAGCTGTCAAAGAAGCTGTGGAAAATGACAAATCCATCTGGTCTGATCTCTTGACCGGTTTGGACGTGGAGATGACCAGGAAGGTATGTCAAGCCTACTAGGTCCGACGAAGGAAACAAATGCTGATATCATCACAGATTCGCGAATATGCCGAGACTCACGTGCTCTCTGCCGTATCTAGCCTCTCAAAGGCACGCTTAAGCGTGGAGGAGTCCACCTCGAGCAAAGAAGAACATCAGAGAATGCTCCACAGATATCTATCTGTGCTCAACTTAACCGCTTGGAGCATAGACGACAAATCCCAGGGCCAGATTTGCGCTTCGATACTTGAGAAGCTTCGGACCTTGCTTGAGTTGCTCGCTCCGTCTAACCAATCCAACCAAGTGAGCGAGTCGAAAGAGGATGTGTGGAGAATGCGGCAGGGCTCTACTATCGCCAATGCTCTCTGCCCATGGTTCGTAGGACTCCGAGTTCCATAAATTCAGTTGCTAACTGTTGCTAGGATCTGCGCCATGCTCCATCTGATCGTTGTCCACAAATCCATCTGTCAACCCAGCAAAACAGGTACTAGCCATCAAGCAAGTCTTCTCTGGACCTTGCGAACCTTCCTCCTGCATCCGGAGCTTCAGCCGTTTCCTCGACTTACGGAATACATCCTCGACGTTGCCGCATCTTTGTCTGACGATCTCCCTGATGATGCTCGCACCCAACTACTCAAATACGAATCCACCAAACCGGCGCACGACCCTCGCATTGCTTTCATACTCGGCGTTCCTGCGGCCATACAAGACTCTTGGCTCGGACTCGTCACACCGACCCAACCGCAGCCTTCGAATGGCAACTCTACTACCAACAATCTTGCCACTGCTGCGGCTGCAGCCCGCGGTACGGCATCACAACATCAGCACCAGGGCTTCTGGCAGGCGCAAGCGCAGCGATCTCAAGCGCAGCAGCAGCGCCATGGAGCCGCAGGCACTGGTGCGACAGCCCACACTAGCGGTACGATCGCCCATCAGCCGACCGAATACGGCAAGCCAATACCGTATCATCCTCGTCGCTGGGAAATTCTACCCGATTCAACGAGTGGTTCGGGTCCAAACGACACCGCGTTGAGCCTTACGCTGTTTGACGCAAAGAGGGTGTGAAAGCGTATTGCGTCCGCGGCCTCCTGCTACCTCATGTCAGACCATTCCTATCGTCTGACCGACCGTCTCGTCCTTGGACCTCCATCAAGGATAACTGTTCTTCTCTTGCTTCTTATCGTGTTCTTCGGAAATGGGATGCTCTTCGTCCAGTTTGGAGCTTCGGTCGGGATTGTTCAAACTTTCATGTCATGCATCCTCTCGCATATTCCCGGGAACACTGCAATGGGCGTCGTCTTTTTTTCCCCCTGTGTTCTTCACGTTACACTTTGCTTACAAGGGTGTTTTGGGTTTCCGGAAACATTATTCCCTCTTGTCTCGCAGAGGCGTTTTGTTTTCTGTCCGCTGTCAACCTGGGGCATTGCAGATCAGCTTGTTGATGGTAGTGATGGCTGAAGCAACATTATTTTTTTTTTTAGCTTCAAAGTTAGTGTTTGTTTGGTTTATCATGACCGATGGAACGGATTGATGGGTTCAAGGATGGCATGATGTTGCATAGTAGCCTTCCTTTTCTGGTTGAAACTTTCCCTTTTTTTTTTCTTTTTTTCCAGATCGAAACTCTAACTCTGTACACTGACTGAGAAGCACGGGATGGTAGGGCTTATGTATCTGCCCCTTTCATTCTCGCTTCTTGTTGTCGTGGCGCTGTGTCTTTTATTTTGGAAAAAAAAAAAAAGATAGATGTGCTGAGAAATGAGATGGTCTTGAGAAAGAACTGGCGCATGCTGATCATGTGAAAGTGATATTGACAATGTTGCGGTCGGTGTACATCTCATGTCAGTTGTATTCGGGGTCAGCATGGCCTTGTCCGCTGCTCTGGCTGCATGTCTCGTGCTTGGATAGCTGCATTTTTGTCGAAGAAGTATGTGTACGGCAACACCTGCGAAGTGGTAACGTAAAGCGTCCTGTCCGGCTATGAGGGATATGTGGCGCAACTGCTCCACCAAAACGTACAGCCAACGAGTTAAGGCCGTGAGATGTGAAGCAGGCTTGACAAGAGGCAACGTCTGCAGCTTTTTCCTTCCCAAGCTTTTGTAGGGGGGATTATGTACGACCAACGAGGTCGCACTCTCGAACGCCGCCAGGAATGAGCGCCGCACCGCTCCGCTCCAGCGCCCCTTGAAATATTCATTCCGGTCGCGTTAATGCATCTTTTCCTCTGCAAGCCTCCGAGCGCCTAGCATTGCAAGAGGTGTTCGAAGATCAGCATACAGCGTTGAGCAAGGAAGGATACTGCCACCTGCCGCTTCCTGGCACTGGGAAGAACTGCGACTGGCCCCCGCGTCTGCTGCTTCGCTTCGGCAGAAAAACCAAAAGGAAGAAAAAGAAGAAATGCGGCACATCGGCAGAGCATGATGATGAGCGTCTTCTGTGTCCGGGCTTGACGGTGTGGTGCAGATTCGTACATATCTGGGCACTGCTGCGACGTTCGTTTGAAGGAGCCGAGCGACAGCCGCAGCCAGTGATTTCTTCGCCGATTATCGCCGCGAAGGACAGTATATTCATGTCCTCGCACTGTCGATCGCCGTGCGAGGTCATTCAGTCTTGAGGTTCAATATTACGTCACTATTGTCTGCAAGTGAGGTTTATATTCGCGGATTTGCGTCTAGAAGGATGCGTGAGGCGGGAACGCGCCAGTGGGCACATGTGTCCGTATACATTGTAGTGCTGAATAAGGCCTTGCAGGGGCGGGTGGTCGAGCTGTCAGTGCAGAATTGGTTTTGTTTCCTGTTTTGTTTTCCCCAAAGAAAAAGAGAGACATGCACGTAGCTACAACGAAGTCGCTGAGCACGGTTGACTGGAATTGCCAAAACACCTGTATATCAAATAAAGGAAACTAACAGGGTCAATAGATCAATCGAATGAGCTCTTTTTCAGTACCCTGACAGACATTAGCATAACTTCTTGCCCGAAAACTGGGAGTATAAACATTAAAGAATTAGGGCACCATCGCTTGGTGGCAGCGGTTGTAGTACGTACAAAAAAAGTAGGAGAGATGCTAACAGGGCATCATTGTTATGATCTTTGCAGTTCGCTGTCCTTATGCAACGGGACATGAGCTATAGGTACTGCATATCAGAAGATTTACATTCCTGTATGCCTCTGATTCAAGGTTGAAACGATCTGGATATCCGCTGATTCACACGTATACGATCTTCGGGGGCCAAGAACAGGATGCATATTTCCATCATGTTGACACTCTACAAAATCAAGTAAAATTGTTCCTCGACGTTATTTAATGAACGACGTGCGTCACAGGATGCCGAGGAATGTTTCACATTCGAAAACCCCGCAGAGCAGGGGGTTCTTAATAATTCTCAAGAGAGCAGCAAAACAACAAAGTTGTGGAAGAAAGTTCAATGTGACAGTGGACCTGCTCGTCTTCGTGCCACATAAGCAAGACAATTACAAGCAACAAGATTGACCGCGTCAAAACAGAAAGCATTTGAATGGGTATGGCCGCGAGAAGAAAATTACAGAAGACGTCATCTGCAAGGGGCGACAGCAGCGGACGGAGCGGCACGAGCGTTGAGACCTTGGCGACGCGTGATGGAACGACATCACGGGGTGCGAGACAAGGCTTAAAAAAACGACAGCAAGCCTGCTTCACTCCACATATTCTCAGCAACGCTCGTTATGTTGTGCAGTTGTCGTTGCATACTAGTTTCTCCACACCCGTCGTCGTCGGTGCACTCGATGTAGCTATCTTGCCATATAGGTTCATGTGATCATCTTGTAATCAATATTGACGTATTAAGCTATAGCATGGAGCTGCGATAACAAAAGCACCGCCTAAAAGGGCAATAAAATTATATTGAGCAGCATGTAATCACCACACTGGACATCGCTACGTCTACGCGTCGATGAGGCCATTAGTTATATCAGTACAGAAGGCATCATTGACACGCGACTATGAAAATAAGGTCATGATGATTTCCTGAGCTCAGTTGTGGCAGGCGAAGGTCTTTGTGGAAGTTCTCGTGCCCTGTGAAAAACTCCTGGCGGAAAGGTAAGGCTGAGCACAGGAATGAGGAACTTATAAATCAGGCTGGGTTAACCTTTGATTGTAAAAAGCAAAGACGAAGTTGAAATATCATATGACAACTTCATGGAAAAGAAGCTAGAGAGCACATGGACGGGCAGATATATAGCGTGGAAAAGTGCCCGTACAGGATGGAGTTGAAGAAAACCCGAATGCGGTCACTTGAGCCCTCGTTTTCGCACTTAGGTATCGCCATGTTCATCAGCAAAGGATATGTCGCAGATTATTGTAACACATACATCGTTTTAGCAGGTTTTTGTTCCGTCATGAGTTTCAGTCTTTTAGAATTTTACCTTTGGGACCTGGGTGGGCGAACGGGTGTTCGACATGCGACAATGCCACAGAGAGTATTGACCCAATGATGATCGGCAGCATGAAAATGTCATGGAGCTGAACGAAAACTCTCATCAATGGCAATACTAGAGGATATGAACTCGTCTGTGTATACAAGTATGCAATAGTGCCCCTTGATATGTGACTGTAAGGTATACGGGCACGAAACTAAATTTTTAAATTGCTGCCTTTATACAACCATTCATGTGTGATGACAAGTATCAGTTCTCCATGTAGATTATGTACAGAGTTGCATTTTACTGAAGTTCTATCGTTCGGCCTGCATGTCGAACAGCCTTGCTGATTCAGCGAACTTGTAAGAAATTTCCTTATGAAGCGTGAATTCGGACTGTACTAGTCATCAACTAAGCTCTGGCGCAAAAGCAGGTGGCCATAGCAAAGCGGCATATGGGTGGTGCGCTGCATTCCAGATTAACATGACGCGGAACAAAGGATGCCTATCTTCTGCGAAGCATTTCAGGAGGTAAGATAAACCTACAAATTGCACGTACCAATATTACCCGACTCTCCGCTTTCCACATGATCAGCCGCTCAGATACGCTTCGCTATTGCCCACGCATCTAAGTCCAGCTGTGGTATCAAAAGGAAGTAATCGCCTTCCAAAACAACCGCCACGTTTGCTTACATTACCGATGCACTGCAGAATGACTTCGTAGCGTTGCCGAGCATCAGATATCTGCGATGCTGGATATTAGTGATAACATGTAGAGGTAATGAGACTACGAATTTTTCTGTCGAGAACCCGTCATCCCTTGCATAAGCAAAACGCCGAAAAGCAGAAACGGGCAAAGTGTGTTAATCAACTCGGGTGCTACTGGTGTGTAGCACTTGTGCGGTTCACGATACTCAAGCGTTTGATTCCACAATGACTGGCCCTTTTGAATACTCGACGCTAGCTGTTCTGCGCCGCTCATCATGCGCACTGGACGCATCTGCCGAGAGCTGACGTATGTGCTCGTGGCGGGCCGAATTCACGCGAGTGGAGCGTTGCAAACTAAGGCCGAATGAGATACGAGGATGGAGCCCATGCGGCACATGCACAGAGGGCAATGGAGTCTATAGTTCGAGGTTGTAGGACAGAGCTGTAGACCGTCAAAGCTGTTGATTCTGTACTCTTATGTCGAGTTTTTTACTCTGACCAGGACCCACTTTTTAGATCAGAAACAATGCTCACTTCCAGTCTTACGTCTCGGAAAGTCCCCGTTACTGTTCTTCCGGCTTTGGCGGGTACGTCCTGGATGATAGTTCACGGTGATGCGGTAGGCTTAGATTTCAGGATACTTGATGGTGTGGCCCAACTTTGCTGAGTGAAAGTGCGGGGGCATATCATCTTGTGCTTATGAGATTTGCCATGACAAGGAATCGAAGGTGCTGGCTCCGACTCAGGAACACTGAAGGGAGGGCCAATTAATGAACGGCGTTAAATGTGAAGTATTATTGTACCGCAGAGCAGTATCACTAGCTGTAGTAGCACTTACAAAAGGCACTAAAATGGCAGCTTTGGGAAAGGGAAAGCAGAGTCCCGCGCGAATGTTCTCCAGTAGAAGAGCAAGGACGTCAACGGCGTCGACGAACCGTCTCTGCATAAGCAAGGAGAGGTCCGTCCACATAAAGCCATGCCTCTCTCATCTCGCTAGGCCGATTTTCCGGGATGATGCTCCACGCGCGAGATCAACGGTAACATCGCGTCATGTCCCTGCAGCCACAAAAGGCTCTCGACACTGGCAGTGAAGTTCGAGAACGCGCCGTCGGTACCTACCGCATGCAGTAAAGCCGAGCATCCCGCAACGTGCTCAACCACTCGTTCCCGTCGTTCTATTTCCTTTACCTCAGCCTCTTGTCGAGCCCCCCCCCCCCTCTCGCCCCGCAGCTCGCGCAGGCTCTTCCCAACCGAAAGTCGCTACTACAAGCTGCGTCCGCTCTGCTCATCATGTTGAGCCCAACCGACGCCCACCAATAGAGGGCCCAATCACTGATGCTCAAACAAACTTCTACAGAGCTTCTAGGCAGGCTATCAAGACCCCCGAGCCGATCCGAAGGAAACGTGGGATGCAGAGATAGAAAGAGAGATAGAGAGGGGGGGAGGAGGGCTGCCCCCAGCCGCACGAGCTGAAGGAAGAGCTGCGTCTGGCCCCGCAGAGCGCCAAACCAGCGGGACGGGCGTCTCAATTGGCAAATAGGCGGCGGTGGAGGAACAGCCCGGTGCCTAGCTCGCAGATCCTCCCGCATGAGAAAGGCCCCAATGAACGTGCCAGAGTTGACACTTGTTCATCTTTCGCCCTACAGAAAGCAATGCTAGTCAACCCCGAAAGCTTAATTCGGGTCGCTTAAGGCCCAATGGGACGATATCCTGTGCCCGTCGCAGAAACCGGGGAACCGGCGAAGTGAATCCGGGGCGGGGCGGAGTTGAGGGTTTGTTTTGCGGATGATGACTCGATTAGTGCTGTCGGCAGAAAAGCAGGTTGACCCGGAGATCGAGGTTGCTGGTAAGTTTGGCTCTGCCCGAGCTTGTGCTGTCGTTACTTTTGGGCGTGCGTCGTCCCTTGCAGAGATCGTTTCAGGGTTCTTTCTGGAATGTTTGAATAGCATCGAAAGCAAAGCCGGCGTCTGGCAAATTCCGAGTCGTTTTCCCTGACAATCTTTGGTATGATGAGGGTCAGGCTTGCACGCTGCGATTCTCTGAATCTAGCTTAGGCCGAGGTGTCAGTAGCGACGTAGCACTCTGAATTGTCCACGGGGCTGGCCTTCATGCTTAGCGGTGAGGCAGCTTGAGAGAAGTTCGGCACCCTCAGAAACATGGCCAAAACTGGGTCTGAGATCTGTTCTAGCTGCTGCATTTGACAGTTGGGTGAGTAGTCTCTGACGTGTCGGTAGTAGGAGCATCATGCCAGTTCACCTCGCGTTTCGAGGGGCATCAAGACTGACTCGCGTCAAAAGGCCTGGACGCAGGACAGAAGGTCAAGTGGACATCGAAAGTGGGAGATTAGCAGTGCCGGCTGGTGATGGGGACTTGAAATATGCAGGGCAGGCGGCTCAATACACAGTTGGGGACAGAAGCCGTGATGACTACACGCGAATATTTTGGGGCGGCAGGCAGGCCAAAATAGCGTAATGACAGATCCTCAGGCACGTCCATGGGCAGTGCAGAGGCAGGGCGGCATAAGGCAGGATCGCACAAGCGTTGGAAGTTCCACCAACCACAGCGGCGGGCCTGAGAGGTTGGCGGCTCAAACACGACTATCGCTGGTGCAGCCGTGGCACTGGAGGCAGCTGTTGTGGCACAGCAGCGGTACCGACGCGGCGAGTCTCGCGGTGGAGCACATACCGGAAGCGGCAGGCCAGATACCGAAGTCGGTTATTTTTGGAGAAGGGCTGGGGCTGTTCGGGACGGAAGCGATTGGGCGTGCTGGCCGGATCGTGTCCGGCGGGCGGGCGAGTCAAGGCCGTGCAGCGGAGCGGTCTGCAGAGTGGTGCTTCGAGCAGAGCAGAGGGCTGGCGGCGGGCAGCTGGCGCCCGGGGGGACTGGCGTGGGAGCTTGGGGGCGGGCGTGGTGTTGCTGGCGCAGCGAGTTTCAGGGTGGTGGCGTCCGGGAGGGGATGCGTAGCGATGCGATGATGAGATAGATGATGGTGCTGATAGCCTGCGAAAGCTGATGGGTGATGATTGTGGGGGGGGGGGAGACCACTCGGGGGGCACCACCACCGCTGCACCGCTGGGGGCGGGTGAATGGCGCCAGGCCGCGCCGGCCGTTGCGCCGGCACCCGTGGTTGGGCCCGAGTCAGCGCAAGGCTCCGCTGGGGCCGCCTGCCTAGCGACCGCTGGGCCTGCCGCGCACTCGCTCTAGCAGCGCGCTGCCTGGCTGCTCTCTGCACGCTAGATCCAATCCCGTGCCGGCTGCTGCTTGTTGGACCTCACCAGTCACCACGACTGGCCGCTGCGCGCGCGGGGCGCCCGCCCGCCAGAACGGCAGAACAGCCAGCGCGCCAGACGGCCACACGGCTATGCGGCCAGAGGGCCAGACACGCGCTCCGCAGACTGTCACTTCAGCCTTATGCCGCCATTGGCCCTCCCGCTGCCAGCTTCACGCCCGCGCGTCTCGCATCTCGCGTCCAGCTCCCCCAGATGCACCTGAACGCTCCCTGACACTGCGCAGCTTACGCCCAGCCCCAGCCCTGGAGCGCCGCCGCGAACGGCCCTGCTGCTCCGTCCTGCCTGAGGTCGTCCCAGGTACGTGCCCACCGGTATCGTGGCGCCCGGCCTGAACAATCCACCCCTGCCCCAGCACTGAGCTGCCCTTCCCTGTTCGTCCAGCTTCCAGAGCCCGAGTCTGCTCCTCACTCCAGCCTCTGCCCGCTGCGAGACGCCCGCCCCGCGCCGAGCTATATCAACCGCCGATCCCGAAAGACGCATTGGCCCCCCTTCGAGACACGCCCCGGAGAGTAGCAGGACACGCCGCTCGACTCATACATAATCCTCCCGTTGCTAGCTGCTCCCTTCCGTCTTACCTCGACTGCCCGTTTGCCCTTCCCCAGAGGCAGAAATTCACACCTGCCCCGTTTGCCGCCCGCCAGAAGCCATGGATTATTCCTCCTACTTCTCAGCGCCGCCGCCGCACCAGTACTACATCGGCTTGCCGCCCACGCCCTCCTACGACAGCTCCGCCGACAAGCTCAACTTGCAGGTAATAAGCTTCCGGGTAGCTCAAGGAGCTCCCCACCGCCCTCAATTCTCAATATCCGCCCCCTCCCGCACGCACGCACGTCCCCCTACTGTCCAACCTCCACGAACAACACCGCCAAAACAACCCACCAGAGAAACAAATTCCAGGAGCTGACACCATCATGAATCTGAACTTCCAGAACCAGCTCGATCCGTCCTCATTTCTGCAATACGATGCATTCTCTTTTCCCTCGCTGCCCTCGGGCTCCCCGCCCACGCACGCCGCCTCCCACAGCCACCACCACGCCCACCACCACTCGACCGTCGCGCCCGCCCTGCACGCCGTCGGCAGCGTCGACAGCGGCATCCACCTAGACCTCGACACGACCCATCAGTCCGCAGCCGCAGCCGCCGCCGCAGCGGCAGCAGCCGCGCACCACCACACGCAAGCCTCGCCCATCCACGGCAGCCTGAGCACAGCCGGCGGTCAAATCCCCGCCGCCTCCTCCTCGTCGTACGCCAACACCGACGCCGGCGGCGCGACCTCCCCGACCGCCGTCCCGCTCTCGCCCACAACGCGCACGCGCTCCTCGTCCGAAGAAAAGGACGGCGCCTCGGCCATGGGGCCGAACGGGTCGTCGTCCAGCCTCACGCCCGCGCAGTCGCGCCGCAAGGCGCAGAACCGCGCCGCCCAGCGCGCGTTCCGCGAGCGCAAGGAGCGCCACGTGCGCGAGCTGGAGGAGAAGCTGCGCGCGCTCGAGAGCTCGACGCACAGCCTGCAGAGCGACAACGAGCGCCTGAAGCTGCTGCTGCAGCGCGCCAAGACGGAGAACGAGATCCTGAGGGCGACGACGTCGTCGAGCACGGCCGCTGGCGGAGGGAGGAGTTCGAGCGGGAGCGGCGGCAGCGGGGCGGGGAGTCCGGGGAGCGGTGACGGCGTGGAGATGGACGTCGATCGGGATGCGTATACGACGGTTTCGGCGGCGACGGCGGCGGCGGCATCGGGGCTGGGCATATCGGAGGCGAGGGCGAGTCCGGCGGCGGTGGGGGGACGCAGGGCGAGCAGGTCGTCGGCGGCGCAGCAGCAGCATCTGCTCGGCGCGAGCCAGACGTGGGATCTCATCCAGTCGCACCCGCTCGTGCGGTCCGGCGCCGTCGACGTCGCGGACGTGTGCGAGAGGTTGCGGGCGGCGGCACGGTGCGATGGGCAGGGGCCGGTGTTCGAGGAGGCCGTCATCTACAAGGTCATCGAGGAGGAGAGCAGTAGGGGCGGTGGGGACGCGCTGATATGACAGCGAAGAAAAGAAAAAGAAAAAACAAAAGATTCAAAAAGATGTGAGAAAACAAAAATTCGCATACCATCGGGGAGCTCATGGGCGCGCACCTACGGGGGACAAAGTTCTTTTGATCATTCGTCCGGAGGCGAATTATGTCAGAGGTGGTGGACAAAGAGAGAGGATCTGGGAAATTGAGATACCGCTCGCATCATCATCATCTTCTTCTTCTTAAACTTCCGGCATCGGTCTTCTTTTCATGCCGAGAGGTCTTCTCATTGTATATACCCTTACTTGGAGTTTTTCTATTCGGGTCGGAGGTGTCTTAGCGGATAAAAACCTCTCCATCGGGATGAAGGCCGCCGTTGCGAATGATATCATATTTCATTCATTATTTCGACATCCGGTTTAGTGATTGTGGGAAAATTAATATGGCCAAGCCTGATGACTACCACGGCGCTAATTTGTAGTTCGTTATTACGTGAATGTGAGGTGGGTGGAGGCTCAGTTGATTTGTTTAATGATATATATTGTACTATCTGTTTGCATTACTGTGTGCCTACGTCCTTTGCTCATCTCTTTCAGGACTAAGAGGAAATGAAATGACAAGCCAGTACTTGAAGGAAATTAACTGTTTCTTTGCCTTGGAAGTGGTATGTCGCGAATCTCTGATGCTGAAGCAAAAAGGAGGAGGGAGGTAGAAGAGGGTAAAGGCCTACCGGGCAGCCGGTTCAGCCCTCTACCTCCCTCTCACGAACGTACGCAAGCACACACGTACGTATATACAGACCGACCGCGTAGACTGACCGCCTAGACCGCTCCCCTCATCGCAACACGAAAAAACCCTCCTACCGTACCCTTTCCAAGCCCACGTCGCCGGCATGCACGCCCGCATCCCCGTCTCTCCTGTCCGGATCCCCATGTACGTACGCGCTACTCCTGCCGCAGACCTTCTTTCTCGTACGCTGCCGCGTCATTTCACAGCCCGACCGACTGGTAGTAGGGAAAGGGAAAACAAGGCTGACGATCTCTGGGGGGTTTTTTTCCCCAGCGCAAGTTCCAGCCCGATCGTTTCGAATCCGGCCAGACGCCAGCGAAAACGATAGGACGTCACTGCAACCAAAAAAAATATACATCTCCTCGGACTCTGCCCCCTCTCTCCGGTCTTGCTATCCATCGCGCCTCGCCCGGCATAATCGGCACGGTCACTTCGGCAGCACCGTCATCGGCGACGAGCAAACCGACGCCGAAGTTCGGGCAGTTGACCAGGGGTGTCATCGGCGGCTTATGGTTTTATTTTCTTCCCTCCTCTTGGGCGGGCGTGAGTAATCGGCAGCGCTCGGCAGAGAAAAAGAAGAGAGAAGAGGAATGCTGACGACCGCTGATCGCAGCCGCGTGGCTAGCCTTGATGGGAAGGGTTTGATTAGGCGATCAGAGAACGTGGATGGTGGGTGGAGGAGGAGGAGGGTTAGGGCGGACGTTGAATGCAGGCGGACGGATGCAAAAAAAAAAAAAACGCCTTCTATTATGCATACAATGTATAATGCGGGAAAAAGAGAGCTCGTTGCGCCTTTTCCGCGGCGGTGCGTCGCGTGCGTCGTGCGTTGTGCGTTATGCGTCTTGCCTCTTGCGTCTTGCGTTCTGCATCTTGCGTTCTGCAAACGGGTTTTCTTCATTTTGTGGGGGACGCGTGGGTTGGCGCAGCAAAAGCAGCAGCAGCAGCAGCAGCGTTCTGGATGGGTAGTGGAGGATTCTGCATGGATGATCAACATTGCAGGAAGGATGAAGCGGTGGTGAAGGGCAGAAAAAAAAGATACAACGCAAAAAGATATGGTGCGGATTTTGCATTCGAGAGCAGGTCAGGTGCATCGAGCACGCAAGCAAGCAGACTATCAGAGCCACTACGATGGGGGATTTGGTTGCTGCGGAGAACCTTGCCAGTAAAAAGGGATCCTCTCCTTCCTGCGGCGTCGATGAATGAGGGCGGCGGCGACGGCGAAGGTGACAGCGGGGCAACCTGCCGCAGCAGCAACGTACGCATACCGCCGACAGGAAGGCAGGCAGGCAGTGCAACTGATAGGGATGGTTGGCGTGCGTCCTCGGACGAGTAGAGAAAAAGCGGGGTTCTTTCGGAGTTGCAGGGAAAAAGGTCCAGAGTCAGCAACTACCGAGTAGGCTCACGTTGATCAGTTAGGGCGTAGGGCTGAAAAGGGAGAGGGATGCACGGTCTGATTTTGTGTCTGCTGTGCATTTAGAACGTTTCAAAATCCGAACTGTAAATGGTAGAGGAGAGCGAATTCTTCTCTCCTGATAGGAGGGAGGAGAAGCATGATGATGCCATAGCAAACATTTAGCTGTAGGTGGTGGTGGTCGGAGGAGAAAAGGGCAGGTTTGAGATAAGATCACTGGCTACGATTAATGGTATGATGGAGGCGTCGCTGTGCAACAGCTTGGAAGGTTCGGAGCGGCACGAGGACGCATCGTGGGACGACTGGTTGCCAATGTCGGGTGCATCTGGGCTATCTGTGAGCTCGGCAAAAGCATGCCGGCGCCGGGAAGGGCAATGAACACAGCAGATACCCTCGTCGTTGTAAGGATACATCCCACTAAGGATCTTGGAGGAGTGAGCATGCGCGATGCGTATGCGGAGCCGCTGGTTCAACCTGCCCTGTTTTCTTACCATACCCTACCTTACACATTAGACTGCATCATGCAATCACCGTTTCGGAGCTTAAGATTGTCCCAAGACCTGGGGGCGTTTGCTTGGCGGGGTAAGCTGGGGAACGTATGAGCAGAATGAGTGAATTGCACGTGCGGGAATGGATGCTCACGAGCCGACTAAATGCTGACAGGTCCGGAGCTTGTACCGACGGGACAAGACCGCACTACCATGGACGCGGATACAATTGCTGCGGGGAATGTGCTTCAAGAGAGCGGTCAGTGGAGAAGTAGCAAATGATAAGACAATCGGCCGGAGAGCCTCATCCTTCTTCCAATGCGGCCGCTACCGAGGTAGGCTCACCCCCCGAAAGAAACCTGATAAAAGAGGGCGAGCAACAGCGTTTCCTTACGATTGTCCAACCATTGGCAAGACAATGTCTCATTAAGAGGTACTCCCGATAGGCGGAAAAAAAAAGACGAAAACGGAGGGGGCTGGAAGGCTACTGCTACCCGGTAGTTGTGGCGCCTCCTTACGCGTTCGGTGCAAAATATGAGCCGGCGAGCGATTAAGTTTTAGGTGCGCGAGATAGGGTGATGAGTGAGTCTGGCCCGATACCCGCCGTTTCCGTTGTTTCCCGTTGGTCGGTATGGCATTGTGTTGGTCTCCCTGCAGGAGCAGAGGATCGTGGCAGGGAGTGCTTGCATTGCATTCTACGCACTGATACCCTTTCAGGGAAGCGTGAGAGATGTCAGCACAGCGAAGAGTGGAGGGAAGGCTGAGGTAAGTCAGCCAAGAGAAACTGGGCTGAGCGCGGGGTGGCATGTCAGCAGGATGGACCCGGTGAAGCGACGGTTAAAAGGCAGGAGCAGATGAAGGATGGACGAAACAAAGCGCTTCGCTGTAAGACTACGGCTGCACTTGCATACAAATCCCGGAGAGCGATATCATATCAGTCCGCACAAGCATGATCAAAAGTGACAAGCCGCAGTGAGATCTGTATTCGGTAGGCCGACGCTGCTTGCCCCGCCTGTATATGCGTCAAGAATCCCGCTGCAAGTTAGAAGACTGCTTCGTCTCCCTGCAGCCTGCTGCTCCACGTCACTCGTCGAGTGCCGGAAGCATGCGTGCAGACAGGCAGGCCTCGGAAGGAGCCCACGTATGCACTTTGTCGTCACTCAGGATCTTTTTTCCTTGCGCATGGGACGCGGCGCCGAACCGCAACTCAAAATAACCAGATGAGCGGGGGGTGCAACTGCAGGATGATCCACAGTTTAGGCTTCAACTCAATCCCAATCGCTATCCTCGTCATCTTGGACACGGGTCTGGCGAATCTTCTTTGAGCTCTCATCCGGCTCTTCTTCTTCTTTACGCTTGAGCCGAGGGTCGCCGTGTTTGAGGGCACCGAGATCTATCAGCAACTTCTCGACATCTGCAATAAGACTGTGTCAGTGACCGATGCATTCGACAAGGGCGGATCCGGCCGAGAATTCAGCCTGGGGTCGTATTGAGGACGTTGAAATTGTCCCCGGAGAAGTTGCATGTATTGCTTTACCTTCCAGAGTTGTGCGCGGCCCATTGAGTTCCCTCAATGTCACAACCTGCCTCCTAATGTCGCCGTCCTTGTAGACCAGAATTGTAGGTGTGTTTCTGTCTGGGTAGCCTTCGATACACATGTTGCCCCTGATTTGGCAGAACTTGATGTCGCCAAACTTTCGAGCCAATTCACGCCAAAGCTCCACTGCTCTCGACGACTCGGTGTTGGAGGTGGCAGCGGTGAGCAGAACAAGAACCCAAGCTTCTTTTGATGCATCCGTCACGTCGCGCGAGTAGTCGGGCTTTTGTAGATGGTACACTTGGTTGAATTTGGAGGCGGTCTGGATTGAGGAGAGCTCGGCCATGCGCTTTTTCCTGCTCAAGCGTCAGAACAAGTGCTGCGACAGAGGATAAGGGATTGGTCGAGGTCCAAAGGAATCGTTGCGGCAGGCGAACTATTATGAGGGAACAAGCAGCCACCTGGCTATGATATTGAAGGAAGGTTCAAAAGATCCCATCCCGTATGGATGTTTTGCCGTCTGGACAGTGATCCTAACACAAAATTCCAGGACCTGCTCTAAAGGCTTACCGGTATTGTTCGAGAAAGTCGTCGTCCTCTTCATCTTGCAGCTCCGCAAGCTCGTCTAAGTCTTTACCCTCCAACCTGTTCTCATGTGCTAACCTCCGGGCTTCGACAAGGGCTTCCTCGATCATGGGAGTTGGTGATGGGGGCTTCTCGGGGATGATGCCATGCTTGCGGAGGATGTCGTTCCTGAGGATGGTGTCAGAACGAATCTGAAAGTAGCTGGGACATGTTCCCTACCATTCGGTATCTTCATTGGGGTCGACCTCGACCTGAACAGGAACATCTGGCATTTGATTCATTTTGGCGGTGATTCAGGACGAGCTCCGGCGCGCGGTAGGAGAGTGGATGTCGTCCTGTGAGCTGGGTTGGAGCGCGACGATAGAGTATGCGCTTAGGTGACCGGAGCGTCTGCTGTGGGAGGTGTGGAGGCTCGACAGGAATTGCACGCGGAGATGTTTGGGAGTGTCCTCTGGGGCCTGGCGGAGGGGCGGCGATGACGCTCGGTCGCAGGGCTGACGGACGGAGACTCGTGGGCGGCGGGCGGTGGGCAGTGGGCAGCGGGCAGCGGGCAGCGGGCAGCGGGCTTTAGGCGGCGGAATTCCTGCCAAGAAGGCCAGGGTGCGGCCGAGCACAGCGCAATGCAACGCAACACCAAGGGCGAGACCCACGGAAGCACCGCCGTGCGCAACTCTCTCTACCCTCCACACCAACGCTGCGACCCGCCATTCGCATGCTCGACTCCCCCCCGCCGCCCTGAATACTCCTCGCCACCCGTCCTGCGCTCTCTTTCAGCCGCCGAACCGCCCGTCGAGTCGCAATACCCTGGTCGGCGGACAAGGACACATTTCCCCCATACCAGCTCCCTCTCCTGCCTAGTCCGCGCTCCCGCCCTGCGCCCTCACAACCATGAGCTACAATAAGAAGGACGAGGACGCCGAGGGCGCCATCGTCAAGGTCGACCGCACTTCGGTGTTCCAAGAAGGTTCGCTGCCCTGCTGTGCGCGTGTCCTGAAGCTCTAGCTTACGCCTGACCAGCTCGCGTCTTCAACTCGTCGCCGATCTCTCCGCGCAGATGCCGCATTCTCCTCACCAAGATCGCTCTCCTCCTTTTCACTGGCGAGAAGTTCCCCACCAATGAGGCTACCTCGTTATTCTTCGGCATCTCGAAGCTTTTCCAGAACAAGGATGCTAGCCTGCGCCAAATGGTCTACCTGGTCATCAAGGAGCTGGCCAATACTGCCGAGGATGTCATCATGGTAACGAGTAGTATTATGAAGGATACTGCTGTCGGAAGTGATGTTGTGTACCGCGCCAATGCTATAAGAGCTCTCTGCCGTGTCATTGATGTGAGTATATAAGGGAGTCTGCTCCGGGAATTGCGCTGATCTGTTGTAGGCTTCCACAGTACCAGCAATTGAGCGTCTGATCAAGACCGCCATCGTGGACAAGACCCCCTCCGTCTCGTCTGCGGCTCTCGTTTCCTCATACCACCTACTCCCAGTTGTTCGTGATGTCGTCCGGAGATGGCAGAGCGAGACACAAGAAGCTGCTTCGGCCACCAAGTCCTCTGGCGGTTTCTCCTTGGGCTTCGGATCCTCGCACTCGAACCTTGCCGCCGCCAACACGAACTTCATGACCCAATACCACGCCATTGGCTTGCTCTACCAGATGCGCTCCCACGACCGGATGGCTCTTGTGAAGATGGTGCAGCAGTATAGCGCTGCCGGGGTTGTAAAGAGCCCTGCGGCCACTGTTCTGCTGGTCAGGCTGGCGGCTAAGCTTGCCGAGGAAGATCCCAACTTGCGCAAGCCTATGATGCAGCTCCTTGACGGCTGGTTGCGTCACAAGAGCGAGATGGTCAACTTCGAGGCTGCCAAGGCTATCTGCGATATGAGGGACGTTTCCGATGCTGAAATTGTGCAGGCTGTGCATGTTCTCCAGCTTTTCCTGACCTCGCCTCGCGCTGTCACCAAGTTTGCCGCTATCCGCATTCTCCACAACTTCGCTTCGTTCAAGCCGGACGCTGTGCGCCAATGCAATCCCGACATTGAGGCCTTGATCACGAACAGCAACCGCTCTATTGCCACTTTCGCGATTACCACCCTTCTCAAGACCGGCAACGAGTCTAGCGTGGACCGCTTGATGAAGCAGATCTCCGGTTTCATGGCCGAGATCACGGATGAATTCAAGGTTACCATTGTTGAGGCCATCAGAACGCTGTGCTTGAAGTTCCCGTCTAAGCAGGCTGGCATGCTTGCGTTCCTCAGTGGCATTCTGAGGGACGAAGGTGGTTACGAATTCAAGCGCGCCGTCGTTGAGTCGATGTTCGATCTCATCAAGTTTGTACCGGAGAGCAAGGAAGATGCTTTGGCCCATCTGTGCGAGTTTATCGAGGACTGCGAGTTCACGAAGCTTGCCGTTCGGATCCTGCACCTGCTGGGAATGGAAGGCCCCAAGACGCCCCAGCCTACGAAGTACATTCGCTACATCTACAACCGCGTCGTTCTCGAGAACGCCATTGTGCGCGCCGCTGCTGTCACTGCTCTTGCCAAGTTCGGTGTTGGCCAGAAGGATCCCGAGGTCAAGCGCAGTGTCCGCGTGCTCTTGACCCGCTGCCTCGACGATACTGATGACGAGGTCCGCGACCGTGCTGCGCTGAACCTGAGACTCATGGACGATGACGATGAGGACGCCCACAAGTTCATCCGTAACGGTAAGTCAATCTTCGTTTTGCACATTATTAAAATGTCACATTACTGACATTTTCCAGACTCCATGTTTTCACTCCCTACCCTCGAGCACCAGCTCGTTATGTACGTCACTGCGGAAGACAAGGAGACCTTTTCTCAGCCTTTCGACCTTTCCAAGATCCCGGTCGTCACCAGGGAACAAGCCGACGCAGAGGACCGCACCAAGAAGCTCACTTCCGCAACTCCCACTCTCAAGGCTCCTTCTGCTGGCCCCAAGCCTGCAGCCCGCAGTGGCGCCGATGCCGCTGCATCTGCAACCGCTGCCGCTCAGAAATATGCCGCCCAGCTCCAAGCCATCCCCGAAATTGCCGCTTTCGGTGGTGTCCTCAAGTCCTCTCCTGTTGTCGAGCTCACCGAGTCGGAAACCGAATACGTTGTTACGGCAATCAAGCATATCTTCAAAGAGCATATCGTCATCCAGTACGATATCAAGAACACTCTTACCGATACCGTTCTCGCCGACGTCACTATGGTCGTCACCCCTGCCGACGAGGAGGAGTCTGGTCTTGAGGAGGAATTCATCATCCCGGCGCCCCTACTCAAGACGGACGAGCCCGGTACCGTCTACGTCTCATTCAAGCGCACTGCTGGCGAGGCTACATATGTTGCATCCAGCTTCACGAACATCCTTAAGTTCACCCTTAAGGAGATCGACCCGTCTACAGGCGAACCGGAGGAGGGTGGCTACGATGACGAGTACCAGGTCGAAGACCTCGACCTCAACGGTGCCGATTATATCGTTCCGGCTTACGCAGGGAGCTTCGACAATGTTTGGGAGCAGTCGGCTGCAGGCGAGGAGGCAACGGAGACTCTTCAACTCAGTGCTCTTAAGAGCATACAAGGTGCGAGCCCCTCAAAACCCACCGTTTCCATTCTTTTCCTGACCCAGATTTTGTACTAACCCGACTCTTTTTTTCAGATGCTGTTGAGCAAATCCCCAAGACGCTCTCCCTGCAGCCTCTCGAGGGCACGGACGTGGCGCTCAGCACGTCGACGCACGCGCTTAAGCTGTACGGCAAGACGGTCACGGGCGGCAAGGTGGCGGCGCAGGTACGCATGGCTTTCTCGGCCAAGACGGGTGTGACGATGAAGATCAACGTGCGGTCAGAAGAGGAAGGTGTGGCGAGCTTGGTCGTTAATAGCGTGGCATAGATTGCGGGGAAAATGTGGGTATACATGTTGTTACACGCGTTTTTATTGTCAAAATGGAGTGATACTACTTCTTACGGGGAGGGAGGACAATACGAATACCGACGGTATCGTGGAATGTGCTTTCGATCAGTGCGGTGGATGGAGCAGTAAATTTACTTTACTCTCTTCTCGTGGTGGAACTTTTGGGTGAATTATCTAGGAAAATGGGGTGCATTGGGATAAGGTGAGAGGCGCATGCAGTGGGTGTGTTTCTCGCCTGCGAGGAAAGCAGATGACCGGGATCCGATTTTGAGCCCGTGGCTGCGGCATCATGTTGCGTTTCCTGAAGTCTTACGCCTTTTTCTTCCTTCACTCTGGTGTGGACTAAGAGAAAGTAAGCCCGATGGATTGATGGTCGCCTGATAGTGCGCTTGCTGAGCATCAAAGAGCATAGGAGGGCCTATACTATCTGGTGCTTTTGTTCTCGAACGGGAGTATATGAAATATGACGATACTGAGCAGCATCCCCAGTCAAATTTGCTGTGCCGCACTAATCTATGTACATACAACTAGGCACCCCCCTCCCTCCTAAAAAAAGAAAAGGAAAAGGAAAAAGGGTTGATGGAAACGTTACACTTGAGTGCGGTGCTTTGCTTTACTCCCCGTTCACAACAGCTTTATTTCTGCAGGAGGACAGAGTATCCAGGCTTTGCCAAAATCTCACACATCACAAATCAGTCACAGTGTAGATACGTATACAAGTATCTACTTTAATAGCTACGTGACTGGATCGAGTCAAGACAGCCATGTCATTGACTGCATTTCCCTGCCGTTAAGCATCCTCTCATGGCTGTCCTTGCTGATAAACTGGGCCGAGAAATCTGGGTCGGTTACGTGAAAGGAGCACGTTACTGCGGGATCGTCTTCGGCGGTCTTCGCTTTGCGACCCACCCGTCGCTTCCTCCCTATCACTTCCTCGAAACACTTACATCCCAATAGGTAGAATCTTTAGACAGGCAGAATCTAGGGCGAAGGGGGTGTGCCGGCTGGGCAAGACCGCCGGACAGGTCCGATGTGCGCCTTCGTCAATACGGCAGAGCAGCTTCCCTGCGACCGTCAGGCGAAACCACCAAGGGATGAGGTTCATATAGCAAGATCGGCTTGCCGGCTGCTGGTGCCTTCTGCTTGCTGTGATCCCTCAGCGTCCGTATTAATCGATACACACGCCTCCAAAGCCCCGCGGAAAAATAAAAAATAGGTACAAGCACCAACAATCGTCACTACTTCCGCCTTGGCTTCTTGAAACTCTGCGAGACCGACGTGTCGGGGGTTGTATTATCATCATTTGCAACGGTTGACCCATCGTCTCGACCAGCGACCGATGCCGAAGCCTCCGACTGCGAAAGGTGATGGCTTTCCAGCTCTTGCGAGAGTCCCGTCTGACGTGAGAACTGCAGTTCCGACTCCTGCGAGATATCAAAGTTGACACGGTCAGGGAGGCCCTTGATAGCCGAGCAAATCCGCTTAAAGTAATCCGGCATCCAGTTATCGTAGACGTTCTTCGTAGACTTATAGGCGACCTACCCGTCTTTACTATCTCGTTCCGTAAAATCGAATGTGCGGATAGGGTAGCGGTAGTACTTCGTATCCTTCTTATCGATCACAGGGTAGTGACCATAGATGCGGACCGACCGGTGGTCATGCGAGATGGAGAAGGCGAGGATCTCGCGATCGCGGACGTTCTCGCGATTTACAAGCCTGAATAGCTCGACAACGGACCGTACCGCGAGCGTCGCGCTATGCGCGTTCTGCCGGTCCGCGATGTCTAATGCTGCCGCGCCGCACTTAGCTCCGCACGAGAGGAATGGGAAGTACATGTACCACGTCGCTGCGAAAACCGATTCATCGCTTAAACCTCCAATAAAAGGCTTCAGCTTTTTGAGTTGTTCGGCTGAGAATGAAGATGAGTCAAAACCGACTGAATAATTCCGAAGCAGAACTACGCCCATTCACAGCCGTTGATCCGATAATTATTTATTCGTTTATACCCCACCACTATTCAAAGTCGCCTTTAAAGGTATCTAATCCTTCTTTTGTCTTTTCTCCCCACTCTCTCACTCCCCTGTTTCTTTTACTTCCCATAATCCATGTAACCCCACATAAACATTACCCGATTCCAGAATAGAATTATACACATGCCAAGAAAAAAAGGAAACTTTCCCAATGTCAAACCCTTCACGATACCATCACCGTCTTTCCCACTGCGGGCACGCCATCCACAACGACGTACACGACGTACGGTCCCGGAGGAGCAACATTCGTGCTGGGCGGACCCGTGACCGTGATCTTCTGGCTCGTGGCACCGGCCTTCCATCCGGTGGAGTCCAGGTACACCATACGGTGGCCCATGTGCACCGAATGGGTGACGAAGCCGCCGTGGTACAGGGCGACCTTGACGGCCTTGGCGTTGGCGGGCGCGGTGAAGCTGATGGTGAACGACGTCTTGCCGTCGGCCTTGAGCGCGGTGGACGATAGCGCGACGGCCGTGGGGCGCTTGTTCGCGTTGGCGCCCTGCAGGTAGGGCGGCGTGTAGATCTCGACACGGAACTCGGTATCGTAAGGGAAGGCGGTGTTGTTGTTGGGTGACAAGACGGGCTGCTCGACCGGGTTGGAGCCGGTGACCATGAGCGTGCCGTCGAGTAGGAGCAGCGCGACCGAGTGGTACAAGCGCGGGATGTTGGTCGTGCCGGCCGTGCTCCAGCGCTGGCCGAGCTTGGCGTCCGGGTTGTACAGCAGCGCGTCGAAGGTCGGGTCGGTGCCGAGGCCGAAGCCTTGCGCGCCGTGGTTGCAGCCGTTGAGCCAAATGACAGTGCCGTCCGGCAGGAGCGTGCCCTCGACCATGCCGCGCCCCTGAGGCATGCTGTCCATTTCCCAGGCAGGGTTGGCGGCGAGCGGGCTGATGCGGCCGCAGGATGGGTCGGTAGGCGAGGTGATGTCCTGGTATGCGCCACCACCGCAGATGACGATGTCGCTGGTGTAGTTGTTGGTGGAGCTCAGAGGCAGCATGACTGAGCCGCCCGTGTTGGGGTAGGTGCGGTAGTCGCCGGGGAGGTCGTTGAACGTCTTGGTCGTCTTGTTGTTCTTGACATCGAACAGCTCGGCAGACTTGGACACGAACACGAAGAGGCTGCCATCCTTGAGGAGGTGGACAAACGGGTACATGTAGTAAGGCTGGTTCTTCTCAAGGATCTCCATGGGCCGGTTGATGCCGTCGGACACACCCTTGGCGTTCAGCAGTTCCCAAGTAGGGTTGTTGTTGGACGAGTTCGTGGGATCGAGACCGTTCAGACTGCCTGAGGCAACGAAGACGGTGCCATCTCCCATAACTTGGGCGGAGGCATACCAGCGCTTGCTGGCAAGCTTGTTGCCGGGCTCTTGCCATCCCTGACCATCGAGGCTAGAGTCACCGATCGAGCGCTTGAGGTAGCGAATACCATCGAATCCGTCGCCGACGGTCGGGTCAATAAAATCAAGGGGGCCATTGCCACCGAGGGAAACGAAAGAGCCATCGGCAAGGAATGCGCCACCAGCGCAGAAGGCGTTGGTCTTGTAAGAGAGCGCAACGTAGGTGTTCTTGGCCGTGTCGTACTCGGCCGAGTAAGCATACTGGCCGTTCGAAAGCTTAACTTGCGTGTAGTTCTCGACCTTGTCCAGGAAAGCAACTTTGCCGTTTGGAAGGAGACCAGCGTGCATGACAGGGACGCCAGAGTCGCCAACGACCTTGAAAGTTCCAGGGGTGGGCGCAGCCGGGGCTGGGCTAGCACCAGGAGCTTGTACCGAAGCTCCGTTGGTACAAGGGCCAGACTGGCAACCTTCGCCGCAGTGAGAGGTAGTATTTCCGCAAAACCCGTACATCGAGCAGCAACTGCCCTTAGACCAGGTACCGCAGATGGTTCCGCCGTTGCTTGCGCCGCATGTACCATCCGTCGTCACTTGGCCCGTCGCGCTCGCTGAGCCGGAGGCGGATGATGCGGTAGGAGATCCAAGAACAGGCTCCTGCGTAGAGCTGGATGCGGTAGTTGACGGGTTGCTGGTTCCTGCAGGTTTGCTGGTAGTCGCCGCCTTGCTTGTGCCAGCAGCAGATGATGAGGATGCGCCCTTGCAGCCGTTCTGACAACCATTCGATGCGAGACAATGGTCATCCGTCTTACCACAGTAGCTGCACAACTGTTAGGACATGAAACGAACAAGCACGTGGTAGGTACTACTAACCCATACTGGGAACAGCAACCACCGTAAGCGCCATTAGGGTCACAAGTCGCACCACCAAAGTCTTTACCACAACGACCGTCGGATCGAGGTGCTGCACTAGCAGATGCACTGGCAGTACCGCCGACAGCGACGACAGTGTTTGTTGCTGAATTGGTTACGGAAGAGGCAGAGGATGAGCTGGACGATAGGCAAGCACCCGAGGTGCAACCAGTGCCGCAGTGATCCGGTGTGTTGCCACACTGTCAATTGTGAGTAATTGGATGTTTGTCATTGCTGGGCAAGCATACCCATCCGTACTGACTGCAGCACGTGCCCTTGTAAACTGTGCTATTGGGGTCGCATAGGAGACCGCCATTCTGGGGACCGCATTTGCCGTCTTGTGAGTAGGCGGTGGTCGCGCGCTCCTCCACTGAGCGGACAAACGACCGCGAGTAGTCTTCGTCGCTGGTTACGAATGCCTCACACCTAGATCACAATTAATCGAGGTTACAATCGGGGACCACGGGGACGTACGTGTTCTTCTCAGAGCAGCGTTGACCCCGGAGGCAGGTGGAGTGGTCGGCATTGAAGTCGCAGGTAGGCTGGACCCAGTTGAAGATGATGTTGGCATTGGCAGATGCAGCCAAGAGGCCCAAAGAAAGAAAAGAAGACTTCATTGGTAAGAGAGGCTGGCCTAATCAGGACGGATGAAGTGAGCATAGAACGTGCTGGGTAGTTTGTGGGGACTGATCATGCAAGCGGTAAAGCAGCAGCGCAGAATGACGAATGAAGGATGAGAAGGGAACAAGGTGAAGCAAGGTGGTGATGGCTAAGTAGAATGAGGTGATCTGAGGGGAGGGTGGTGTAGTGCTTAAGTGCTTGTTGAGAAGGAGCAGACGAAGAGGTGCAACCAGCATTTGCACTGGACAGTGGTCGGGTGGCTGGGGTCGCTGCCGCATCCGCTGCATCTGCTGCACAACACTGCAGGGGCAAGGGCAGCTGCAGCCTTCCGGGAGGGCCAAGAGATGAATGCGGGTTTGCGGTAGGAACTGTACAAGTGACGTACCTGGCGATCCAGCAGTGGTGGAGATTTGGAAATGAGCCTGTCTCGGGAGAGACGGTTCGAATGCGCGAGGTGGTCAAGCAGTGATAACGGCGAGCGTAGTGAAGGTTGGAAGTGCACTCAGCAACACGAGGGTGGCGCACTTAAAGCACAGCAGGACGAATGAGCAAGAGCGAGTGTAGGTGGTGATAGATAAAAAGAAAGGCAGGGCCCTCAGCAGGCCAAAAAATAGAAAGGCTTGACAGCGCACATCAGGCGAGAGACGGCGATCGTGTTCGCGCGCGCGGCAGGCTGGGGTATATATGGCAGGGCAGTAAGCCACATGGGCTGGCGGTTAGAGCAGGCCGGAGTCAAGCTTCTGTTCAAGCTTGAGCGCGGCTAGACGCCAGCGGGGGCTTCCATGCCGCCGATCGCCTAAATTTTGCGGTGCAATTCCCGGACGGGCAGCTCTGGAGCTTGGCCGTGTTTCCAAACGCCCACACTGGCCAACCGTCCGCGCCGAGGGCCCACTGTCTGCCGGCCGCTACTTTTTCTCGCAGCCACGCCGCGCTGGGCTTCGGCTGGCGACGGGTGCGTGCGGGCGTTGCGACGGGTGCGCTGGCGGCTTGTTGCTGTGAAGCTTCGCGCAGCTAGCACATGGACGGCGTGGCTCGGCACAGGTCACGCTGGCAAGCCGAGCTGGCGTTTTTTCGTTGTTTGACGCGAAGGAGAGAGCGAGCAGGGCCCGCGCCGGCGCCGTGGTGGCTTGCCCCGGCTCCACTAGCTGGCCTACTGGCCCATTGGCTGCCCCTTCTCGCCCGCCGCCAGGAACAGGCCTAGCCGTGCTGTCACCCAAGTCCACCCAAACCGCTCTCCACCAACCGACCACCCGCCCGCGTTGCTTTTGACGCCGCCGCTCCAGCGCCCAGATTCACACCGCATGCGCTGGCAGCGTTGCACGGCAGCGACGGCACGCGCATCCAGCCCTGACAGCCCTGACAGCCCTCACATTCGCCGCCGCCTGCCTTTCAGCTCGTATGCCCAAATTTTCGAGGGGCCTGCTGTTTCTCAAGCAGCTACGCCGCTTCCGGCCACTCTGCCTTCTTATGTGCTACGCTCGCTTACCTGAGACGTCTCCCAACGCCTGATCGCCTGCTGGGATAGCCTCAGATCTGGCTAGCTTATACATGACGCCGGCCTGGTCCCAGAAGAAACGCCGCGAAAACATCGGGTTCTCCGCGTGTGAAAGCAGCGACTTCAAGCATCCTCACTTCCATGGATCGCTCGCATGACGGCACCTCGCAGACAATGCCCGGCCGACAGAGTAGCATTGCAGTCAGACGGAAAGCGCCGGCCCACCCAACACGAGCGAACGAGATGGCGGGTGCATGAACAAGACAAGCCTCCCGCACCAGCGCTAAGCAGCCACCAAGCTTTTTCCTCGCCCATCCGCCCTTCCGCATCCCGCAAAGATCCCTTCTGCTTCCTTCGCTCCCCTCCCCAATAACTCTTACCAATTGCCGAATGCTTTTCCTGCAAGTCATTCTCAACCTCCTTTCAAATCTCGGCCGAACCCGTGCCGTGCATCTCCTCTCCCCTGAAGCCTGCATCCCGCGGGCCCTGGGGCATACATGGATATGTTAAGCTTTTTCGCCTCGGGACTTCTTCCCTTTCCTCTCCATTTCCTCTCCCGTCCTCATCCCCTAACACGACGTACGCGCAAGACTGACCCTGTACTCTGTCCGCGTTCTCGACTCATTTACCCGGCGACGCAGCTAGAGAACAATTGAACTCAACCCCAAGGCATCCCGCCGGCGAACCGCATTCGCTATAGCCTTCCACACCTATGTTTCCGGCGCACTCCGCCTGTGCTAGCGTCCGTCTGGGCAAAACAGTAGGATTCTTCCCCACACTCGCTGCAGAGGCCCATCACCACGCCCCCAATACACGCACGGCGTGTGTGCCTATCCCAAACCTCTCTGCCTGAACCTTCTGCGGGGTATACGAGGCAGTGACAAGTATTGATGGTTACCCACATCATTTCGCGTCTGACAAAAGTGAGGAGGTAGGTGCATGTGAGACAGCGCCATGCGGTGGCATGTTTGCACATGCGGCTCTCTCTTGATTAAGTGGACGGGGTGGCGTTTCATTGTGAGACTGTTTCTTGAGGTCAGCCTGACGGGGTGGCGGGGTTGTTTATGTTTACCGGCTACACCTGGGCTGCTATTTACAGCTCAGAAGATTTTGGAATGGAGAGGCCTCATCTGTGTTTCATTTCGATTCTCGATGTTCTATCTTTTTCGGGTTTCAGAGCTGAGTATGCGCATCAGTGGCATGCGAGAACCGGACACTCTGTCTAATGTTCTTCTTGTTCACATCGCCATAGGTGGCAATAGAAGTCACCATCCTGGCCGCAATGGGACGTTAGTGACTAAATAACAGCCAAAGACAATCCATACTGCGTGTAGCCCCGGGGCAGTCGTAGCGTTGTCAGCATGCCAATACCACAATCACATTATCCGACATAAGCGTTTGGACGATAACTACGACGGTCCATCCCAGCGTAATTCATTATTTGAGGATGGAACATACCAGCCTGAGTAAGGTAGACACTCAGCAGTAACTGCGACACATGGAATGGTGTTCCTAAGTTTCTCACCTTCGAGCAAGTGGTGAGCTCTATGGGGTATACATTCCGCAATACCGTGCAATAGATAGATGGAATGGTCGCCAAAGAACAGAAAGCAGCAGCTATACCCGCATGCAGAACAGTAACTTGCGGGAATAGTATACATGAAGATAGATCATCACTAATCAGTCACATATTGATCTTTACATCAACCCATGTCTCTGGAAATTGCGTCTTCTACATGATTGCAAAGAACCAACACCTACAATAAATCGTGCAACCTGGCCCACTCCAGCGAGTGCCTGTGTGAGCCTTTGTTAGTTGCCGAATGTGGAAACCTTCACGAAGCTCGGCAAAGCTTCAGTATGTCTTTGTCAGGAACTCTGTGCATCGACAGTACACCACCATTTCTACTGCATACGCTAACCGTCCGCAGTTCAAATTGATTCCTGTTCTCTTCACTTTCGTGAAAAAAAAAAAAAAAGAAAGGGCTCCAGCCATGCCACCAAAAGTCAACCCACGCGTCCGCCAACTAAACCGCAATGCTCGCGAGCAGTACATAGAAGAGCAAATCCACGACCCCGCTCACGCCACGCATTTCCGTTATAATCTGCTTAGCTTGAAGAAGGATTCCAGCGCCTGTAAGCCATTCACGTCGCCAAAAGATATCAATAAACGGGGGGAAGGGGAAGGAAGGTGGAGAAGGACTGACCCCGACATTTCACCACCATCTCCACCGGACGACCGAGCTGGCTGACTTTCCATTGCATACAGGCAATAAATTCTGGGCGAATTGTAAAATCGCGTTCGCCGACCTCCGCAACCATGAGAAGCGCAAGTACCAGCACCGCGTCGAGAAGCGATGGCTGTTGCACTTCGAACGGCCGAATGCGCGGCTGCAGCTGGGCCACGTCTACCCGGGCCCGGAAGACGTGGTGCGGTGGGGGCTGGAATACTTTTCCGACAGGAGGGGCAAGTCGGTGAAGGGGAAGACGGCGTACGAGCCGAATCGGAGTATGTGCATGTGCTCGTTGTTTTCCCTTCAAATTCACGGATGGTGGGCGTATCTGCGCAGGCGGAGGGAAGAGATCGAGCGCATGTAGGACGCTCGGCGCAGTGAGCTCGACCGGAAGATCCGTCTGATCGAGACGTCCTGGGGCTGGGGACCGGGCGAGCTGCAGCCCGCGGCTCCTGCGGTGCCGGGGAACGATACTGTTGGACAGACCTTTCCAACGGAGCTCTGGTAGCGGAGGGATAAGCGCGTCACTCTAGCGACGCGTGATGGGGCGCGGGTCTGTCACAGGGTGTTGAATGAGAAGAACGACGGTCTCAACCAGGTCTGCGTGTACAGGCAGCAGAATGCAGCCGAGAACAACGCTGCGGGCCGCGGTGGTCAAGGAGGAAATTTGCGAGGTAGACGATGTTTTCGCTCCTGGAAAGCATCCGTGTAATGAAGAGGAGAGTGTCGTGCATGGGCGGGTTTCTACGAGTTGCCCGAGGCATGCGGTTCGTTGCCTGACTAGGGGTATTCGCCCGCATCGTGATGGGGAGTACGTCATCAAGACGACCGTCACGAAGTGGTCTCGGCACGGGACCCTCTTCGAGCTCATCAATTGGTATTAAGCGGACGACCATCTCATACCCGAGCCTTTTATCTGATATGTGCGTATCGTCTAGTAGGGGTAAAAGCTTAGTCCTGATAAGTCACTGCCGCAGGTATTGCTTCAAAGTCCTAACCGAGGTTGCATTTGTTTGTTGAAATGGGCACGCAGGTAGAGGCTTGCAAGCTGAGTGGGAGCGAATTGTTAATTTTGATATCAAGGCTGACAATGTTTCCCTGGATAAGCACGATCTCACCGAACCACTACTGTGGGCGAGGCAGTGTCCGCATGTAAGTGTACCTTTTCCTGTGGCACGTTCTACTGGACCAACATCCTTTTGCTAATACTTCTGACATCATTGGTAGCCAACAATGCTGATTTCGGAGAAGCCTACTTCACGGAGAACGGGAGGGATGGTCGGAGCCATCAAAGGTCGTATAGGCGGCAGCGCAATCCTCCCGATTTTCGACGTTTGGGAACGCCAGGATATATCCCACCAGTAAGGCCATTTGTTTCATCTGTGTTAAAAATGGACATAAACATATTCTATTTATATTCGTTGATACAGGAGAACATGTCGCATGATATTGCGGGACTGCAGGATTGTGACGTGAATGCGAATAATGCCGCCGCAGCATCCAGCCGGCTGAAAATCAATATCCTACCAGATAGCGGAGGAGTACACTCGTAGACGGTGGTCTAGGAAATAGGCATGTTGATATATAACTTGACGAGCTGCATCCCCAACGGCAGCGCAGACCGCACTTTCGGCGATCCCGAGTTTGAGATTGTGGTCGACTTCTCGGACGCAAACGGCCTGCGCGATTACCCGCCGAGGAAGACAATTTATGAGTACTTCGCCACTTTTAGGCCAGGATACTTAGGCAAATTGGTCGAGCTACCGTATCAGTGTCTGGCGTTTCAGCCGACGGAGAGGATTAATCTGGAGGATTTGTTGGACGAGATGCAGGATGCCTGTAATGATTTGACAGAACGTCTAATGGTCCAAGTCAGCAGCAGCGGCCGCCACCACGAGGGGTGAATCCTGTATATTTCCTGCCGGACAAGTATCCTGTCGGGGCAAATGTTTTGAATGACGTTTCGGGGCCAGAATGATGTTAGGAGAGCGAGTAAGCAAACAAAAAGGTACACAAGCAAAATTTCTATATGGAGGAAGTAGGGTCGTGGCAGGATAGATACCGGGGTGTGAGAAGGGAACCGGAGGAATATAGTATGAGAAATGGAAACGATGGAGACGGTACACGCGCCTGGATTCTCCAACGGGTTTGCTTTCTGCATAAATCTCCGCATACCTGCCTAGGTATTGTTAATTTTGTTAAGTCGGATGCGCTATTCGTGATACGTGTCATACCTTGATGACGAGCTTTGCGCCGTGGCTTTTCACGTAGTTATCGACTTGGAGTGAATCGAGCAATGACGTGGTGTTGATTGGAGAAGGCTTGGGAGGCAGGGCCCCTGCTCGATCGATCGGCCCGCGCTGGGCTAAATTTGGGCAAGTGCGGCGGAATTTTGGGTTGATCCGACCGGATATCGGCGTGGGGGAAGTATCCCTGCGCTGGAACGTCACAGAGCTGAGCCCTTCACTCTCGCGGCCCATTGAACACTCGCTTCCTTGCTGACATCTCCGTTTTCTTTGTCTGCCTGGCTTCGTTGTCTCACCCGGCACTCTCCTTATTGATACTGGTATCTTCTACTGCTTTAGCTCCTCGGACCGCTTCATACTCGACGTCGACGCCCCGAGATCCGCATCTTGAGCCTCAGCCTGATCGCCGCCGGCACTGCTGTCCACCATGTCGCCGCCCGATTCCTATCGCGGCCGTCGCGACGACCGGGACTACGACGATTACAGCCGCCCTCCATCATCATACCGTGCCAGGGACCGCAGCAGCGACTATGACAGCTATCGCCGTGCTCCCTCCTCGCATTCGCACTCGTCTTATCACGACCACCCTAACGACGCATACTACGACCAACGTCGTGCGCCACGCAGAACAAGTCCGGAATACGACTCATACTACGATCGCGACCGGCCTCGCGAACACTACTATGATGACCGTCGCCGCGAATCGCATCCGTCGCGCTCGCGCTCGCCGCGCCGCAGTTACCGTAATGGGCCCGAGCGGCGCGGCTATCGCGGCGCTTCCTACGACTCGCAAGAGAACTACATGGGTACCTCATTAGCATCATGATGACGAGTTAAGACATATGAAAATTGCAGTCTTAACTAATGACCTTTTTTTCTTGCATGAAGATTACCACCGCTCGGACCGCAGCCAATCGCCCTACCGCAGGAACGCAGACGGACACCGCAGGAGAGGTTCGCACCAATCGTCAGACCTGGAGCCGCACCAACACGACCCGCTCGGTGTTATCCGCCGTCACGCTCGCAATGCAGAGCACGACACGGCGTATGATGGCCAACACACACAGTTCCTCCTGGTATCTGGTCTTCACATGTCAACGGACGAGAAGGCCCTCGCCGAGGGCTTGACTCAACTGTACAAGACTGAGGAAGATAATGCTGCTGCTACCCCACCTCAGCCTTCCGTCGGCTCGGGACTCAGGTCGACTGGTCTTAAGCCGACTTCTGTACCCAGAAACCCCGGTGCGAAGAAAGACAGTTTGAAGCGGGTCTTCTTGGTACGGGAGAAGAGGTCCCGTCTTAGTTGTGGATATGGTTTAGCTGAGTACCATAGCAAAGAGGTTGGTACCCTGACGTGCTTCGCATGCAATGGAACCTGACCGAAAGTAGGATGCGAAGGCGGCTTATGAGAAGTTCGTGTACGACAAGGGACTGAAGATCTCTTCCATCGACGTGACTATCGCATACGCCCACCTCGGAGTGTTTGTTCCAGCCAGAGATGGAACACCGGATGAGTATTCGCATCTTGCTGGAAGTGACACAACTCAGCGTTTCGAGTACCGTATCCCGAAACTATTCGCCAACCAGGAGATGGTTTCAGAAAACCCTCCCGAAGAAACCAAAGCACCCGAAGTATCACAGCCTCCCCAGAAGGGAGTTAGTGATGGAAACGGTGTGGAACAGGGAGAGAAGAAAACGAAGAAAAGAAAGGCTGAGGAAGGTATGGCCCAGAAGACTAAGGTAAGTTTAATAGCCAAACTTGTCACGGCGCGAGACTTATTTTTTTTTTTTTTTGACGATGATCAGAGTCGTATGACCATTTCGGCTTTCGATACGTGGAAGCAGAGACAGGCGGAGCTGGGAAGCGAGGAGTCTGAGAAGGCATTGCCCACGGATCCACTTGTGGACTTTGCGGCGGGGAAGTGTTACCTCTGTGGCCGCGTCTTCAAGAACGACACTCTGAAGGCTCATGTTGAGAAATCTGAGCTTCACAAGAAGAACCTCACGGACCAAAAGGAGATCGCAGCTGGATGGGAGAGGCTCAAGAAGGCCCAACCCGACACCGTCATACCCACAGCCGCACCGCCTTCTCCACCAAAGGAGTTCCGTGACCGGGCAAAGGAGCGTCGGAAACAGTATGGCAGCACGGCACCTCCATCAAAGGATCCGGCAGCTCGTCCGAAGGCGCGATCCCCGTCCCCACCCCCCGAGCCTGGAATAGGAGCGAAGCTTCTTGCCAAGGCGGGCTACACGGCTGGTGCTGGTCTGGGAGCGTCCGGCACTGGCATCACGGCGCCGATCGAAACACAGATGTATCGGCAAGGAGTCGGACTCGGTGCGGAAGGCGGCAAGCTGGGTGACGCGCACACGGTGGCGCAACAAGGCTACCTGGAAAGCGTCCAGGAATCTGCAAGAGACAGGTACCGCGCGTTGCAAGATCGCGAAGGTTAGGTGAGGAGCTCCATGATAATGCGGCGATCTCAAAGGTATATGCGAGCCCGGGATGGGTCTCAAGGTGTCGGATAGTGGGGAAGCATCTGGTGTACTTTGCTGCAACAGCGATCGGATACGAGGAAAGATGGGGAGTTAAAGCAGTCGTCGAGCGTGACTGTACATGCATGGGCATTTACGCACGAAAAGATGGCTTTGATTCCTTGACCAGATCATGTGTCGCATGACTACGTAAACGGACTTTGTACTGGGTAGGATATAGGCTCGTCCACGTGATTGTTGGCCGATCCAGGACTGTGTATTTATAGCCGGCCTCACAAGAGGAGCAGGCGGAGATCAATTTGATTGCATGCGAATTCAACGGCCCTCTTCTGGCAATGATGTTCTCTTCACGTCTCGCGTGTGGGGGCAGCAGGCGCAAATTTCGCCAGCACAGAGCACGATCCTCGGGTCTCGCGCGGCGGTGGTGTTGCTATAAGAAGCTGGACCTAAGCCGAGTTTCAATACTTCGGCAGGAAGACGCCATAACGTGCGAGGAACTATAACCTGAAATGGGACGAAGGCAGCACGAAAGCAGGTGTAGTCGTCGCGTCCTAGTGACAGATAGGGCCGACGCAGGGCCGCGGAGCGACGACCGTTCAAGAGCGTGCACGTCCCGCCGTTCGCCGCTCAGTCTCATCAAAGGAGGTGCCACCATTATGTCCGACTTCAAATTTGACGATTTGCCCGGCGCCTGGTTCTGGCCCGCTCCCCGCGACGATCATGGATTGCGCGCATGGCCGGCCTGTAAAAAAAAAGAAAAGAAAAAAGAAAAACGCCTGCCGAGGCTGCTTTCAATATGGGGAAGCGGTGAGCGGATGCGGATGGGCCGTTGGCTGGCTACAGTCCCGAAATTGAGTGCAGCAGCGGACGAGACGAGGAGTTGGGTTGATAAATTCGGGCTGAAAGCGTGATTACGGGGCGGGGATTGCTGGACTGAGTCGTTGACTGGCTCCGGGGAATTTGCCGGGAGCAGAGTTGGCCTTGCGGACTTCGGGTGCGTCGCGATCGTCCGACGTGCGCTGGACTGGGCTGGGCTGCCGGGGCACCGTCGTGGCTTCCCAATCCGACCCTGCGGGCTTGGCGGCTGGCGTGCCTGCAGCGGCAGGGCTGTTCGGCGCCGGACTGGCGCTCCATCGTGTCGCGCTGTGGCTGCGATATTGATTCTGCCGCCGCGGCCGAGTTGCACGGCGGCACCTAGCACCTGGCACCTGGCACCTGGCACGACTACGTGTTGTACGTAGTAGCATGATGGCCACCAGTGCCGCTCGTGCGCTGACGGAGCCGTTGGCGGACCAAGGGACGCCAGGACGCGCGCACGCTCTCGCTCGCTCGCTCGCCCGCTCGCCAGAGAGGCAGGGTCCAGCAGTGGCCGCAACGGGACCAGCGATCGCACCGGCTTGACTCCTGCAGCCGCGGGGAAAGGCTCCACCGCGAGTGCTCCTGGCCTTCATGTCAAATTCGACGTCCACGACGCATCCTCTCGTGCCACAGAGCACTGCCGCGTGGTGGCTCGCGCAGCCCAGTCAGCCAGTTTCAGCGCCAGGCGATCGACGCCCGTCTTCGAGAAAGGATACGCAGCCGTGGCTTGTTTCATCAATCCCCGACGCCAGCGCCTGATTGGCTGCGCCCGTGATTGCTCAAGCGTGCTCTGCTCTCGTCGCGCGCTTCAGGGGCGCCAGCCTGAGCCTGTGCCGGAGCGTGTGCGTGTGCGTGTGCGTGTGCGTGTGCTACTGCTGGCAGCTCTCCGCCGGCTCTCCTCTTGCTGTGATCGCTGTGCCCTTCCGCCAATTGCTCCAGCCGCGACCGCTGCTGATTGCGCGCAGCTCCCCGAGGCCACCGCTAGCCCCCAGCAGAGCCACTCTTCTTCTGACTGTAGCTCACCCCGCGCTCTCTTGCCTGGCGCAAGCGCTTCCCCGCGACATCGATCTTCCTGGGACCTCGCTGCTCTCGCGGTAGGTACTTTCATTTACGCATCCCTGGGCGGGCATAAAGGCGACGCCGCTGGACGCTTCGGCCGGCGCACGCGCGTGAGCGGCGAGCGGCGAGCAGTCACTGACCTCTGTCCTGGGCGCGCAGAACCCCTTCGATCCACGTCCTCTTCCCTTGTACACGGGCTGGTTCTGTGTCTCATGTGCGCGTAACGCCGACCTGGCAAGCTAGCACATCTGGTCCGTGAAGCAGCGCGATAGTTCCGTTGATACGTACAAGCCTGCCCGGCGCGACTCGCCCTCGCTCCGCTCCGTACATACCTAGCCCTCGTTCATAATGGCGACCTCATCCGCCACCGACCAGCCCGCCGGAAAGCCCCAAGACGCCCACGCAGAGCCGCGCCGCACCAGCTTCTCCTTCCTGCGTCGCCAGAAGTCTAACACTGGTCTTTCCGGCCGCAGCGCGTCAGGCGGCAAGATGAGCAAGAAGCAGAAGGCCCTCGCCCAAGAGGAGCTCTTGCGCCAGCAGCGCGAGGCCGCCCAACTGCCCAAGCAGCCTCCGCAGCTTCCCCAGCCGCCGCCGCTGCCCACCATCAACACCTTCGGCGGCGAGAACGCCCGCCCCGACTCGTACCAGTTCGTCTCTCGCCAGGCCAGTGGCTTCCATCCTCCTCACCGCGCCGCCAACACCACCACCAGCACCACCACCCGGCCCTCCATGGACTACAAGACCCCCACCTCGCCCCACGCCGGCGTGCCAATTCCTCCCATCCCCGGCAGCCCCGCCAATGGCGGCGAATACGTCGATCCGTACGCCCGCACCGAGAGCATGACGCACCGCGGCCGCTACAGCTACGCCAGCAGCGCCGTCAGCACCCTCAACAGCCCGCGCCGTGTTCGCAGGAGGAAGGATCCCACGCCGTTCAAGTAAGTTGTCGATCTCCCGCTTCCCGCGTGCAAGCTGTGTCACTGACCTGGCTTCCTCCCTTGCAGCATTCTCGTCATTGGCGCGAAGAACGCCGGCAAGACGTCCTTCATCAACTTTCTCAAGACCTCTCTCGGCATGCCCAAGCACAAGCGCGTCCAGACGCCGCCGCCGCAGCCCCCCGTCGATCCGGACTCACCCTTCACCTCGCAATACCTCGAGACGGAAATCGAGAATGAGCGTGTGGGCGTCACGCTGTGGGACTCGCAGGGCCTTGAAAAGAACGTTGTCGACCTCCAGCTTCGCGAGATGTCGTCGTTCATTGAGTCCAAGTTCGAGGAGACCTTCTCCGAGGAACAGAAGGTTGTGCGCTCCGCTGGCGTGCGCGACACTCACATTCACTGCGTCTTCCTCTTGCTCGACCCCAGCCGTTTGGATGCCAACGTTGCCACCGCGCGCGGACTGGCTTCGGGCAAGTTCGCTGTTCAGCCGAATCTGGTTGGCAGTCTGGATGACGATCTGGATCTTCAAATTCTGCGCACTCTCCAGGGCAAGACTGCTGTGATTCCCGTCATCAGCAAGGCTGATACCATCACCGCTGCCCACATGGCTCACTTGAAGAGGAGCGTATGGGACAGCTTGAAGCAGGCTAAGCTCGACCCCTTGGAAGCTCTCAGCTTTTCCGACTCGGACGACGAATCGGCACTTGACGAGCGTGACGAGGACGAGTACGAAGGCTCCGACGAGGAGAAGGAGGAAGCGGTGGAAAAGCCGGCAGACGTCATTGACAACTTCGATAAATCCGACTCTAACGTATCGGACGATGAGTCGTCAACCTCAGCATCTTCTCCGCCACCCCAGTCCCCTTCGACAAACAGCAAGAGACACTCTCGACGAGTTTCGACCATGTCAGCCCAGATTGAGGATGAGGAAGAACCCTTCCTCCCTCTTAGCGTCCTCTCACCTGACATGTATGAACCTAACGTCATTGGCCGCCGCTTCCCCTGGGGTTTCGCCGACCCCATGAACCCGGAACACTGCGACTTCCTGCGCCTCAAGGAAAGCGTCTTCTCCGAGTGGCGTGCTGAGCTGCGCGAGGCAAGCAGGGAGAGATGGTACGAGGGTTGGAGGACAAGTAGGTTGAAGAGGAGGACGGCGGGCACTGCCACTCCTAGGCGTATGACGGACAACTACGGCAGCAGCCCTTCCCTGGGAAACGGTGTTCGCAACCAGGCGGCGTCTTTCCAGTCGATGACGGCATACTAGTCAGCTACCTCACGGCCGGATTCCAGTCTTTCCGAGATGTGACCATTCCCTTTGCACAGTTTCCGATTCTCGACAATATCCACACATGATCTCCGCCTGAGATTCCTCTAGTTTCCTTTTGTCTGTACCTCATTCCAAGAAAACTTCCCCTTCTCGATCCAGGTCCAACAAAGTTGTGCCACACAGATTCTTACATCAATACCCCTTCATACCAGCAGCACAGCATGCACAGCGAATCAATACCCCCGCCAACGTCTCGCCCACTGAGCGACGGCATGGACAGCTCCCGAGCACTCCTCTCATCATTTGCTGCTTTTCCAGACGCGCAGGTGTGCTGCCTGCTCTCACAGGCTTTTACTGTTGGCATTGGTTTTTGTTGATCTCGTTTTCTCTACGAAGCAACCAGCGCTGCTTGGTCCAGCCGTCGTGGATGCACAAGCACCCGCCTCTCCTGAGCTAAGCTGTGCTTACGCTTTGAATCTTATCTTCAATTCTTCTCTACTTCTCTTGCAGCTCCACGCCCCGTAATGAACGAGAACTGGGAGGGAAGGGAAATCGACTCTAAGCTTTATACCTTTTTCTGTTTGTTGCTGTTGTTGTTTACCTCAGGTTCTTTTTGAAAGTGTGGCTTTGATAGTGGCCTTTTAACTTTGAATTTTTGTTTCTCCGTGGAGAAAAAAGAATGACTATTGAAGTGGATTGACCGTCGCTTGCTCTATCGACATTTTTTGATGTTCGCGTTGGTACTGTGAGGTAATGAGCAGTAATGTGGCCTGGGGGACGAGGGCGCAGGAGACATGTGAAATTGCGGTGCTACAGAGAAAGGGCCCTGACGGCGCGGAGTGGTCGGTTGAACGTGAGGAAGATTGAGTTATGTGCCTGATTTCATTTTGATTGCGGTGCAGCAGCACCAAGTATCGCCACACATTCCCACCCCGTTCCTTGCTGAAATTCCGTCTAGAGGATAGTCTTTCCACTCCTTACTAGCCAGGAAGGAAGCTCACATAGTATAATCTTCTCCCACTTCTCGTCGATCGCGCGCGCCGACGATCTGTGTCCGGTGTGCGTGCAGGCGGGCTGCGTCTATCATCAATGCTTGACGGGGGGCGTCGGAAGATTTCTCAATAGAGGTGTCATAAGTGTCGCGTCGCGCGAGCGCTGTGATGTCAGTCCTGTCAAAGCTCTATCTTCTTTCTGGCCCAGGTGCGGATGGGAAAGGTTCCTGAACAGATCATTTGTAAACTGTTCGGAGAGCTTGATGCTCATTCCGGGCTGTGCGGTGTGAGATCAAGCATTGCAGCAGCAAGCAGCGGTATGTATGTACGGGCGGTTGGAACAGTCGTCCGGATTTGGAGGCCACCAAAATGTTTGAACAGGACGACTACTTGATGACACGGCCATTACAATACTTACGGAACCGATCTCGATAGCCAACAAAGACCCTGACCCACATGGTCCTTCTGGCGACACCGGAGATGGCGGCGGAATAGCGGGGCAGATCAGTAGCTTGATAAGATAAAGCTTTCTGCCCCAACGCCAAGCCCGCGTTTTTGTTGCTTGCAATTGCGCGAGCTAACTTTCATATTACTCACCGCTCTTGTCCCATCCACGCCTTCCCTGACCTCCACCGAGACAATGGCCGCCCCACGATACGCCTGCCTCCGGCGCGGCGCATCGTCGCTCACGGTGCAGCCGTCCTCCTCATCCCCATCCTCGTCCGCGCTGAGGGCCGCTCAATGGGCGCTGCATCCCCAGCGACGAGCCCTCGCCACCGCCGTCGGCGAGCCGGGCTCGACGCCGACGACGACACCCTCCTCCACCTCGACCGTGACGACGACGACGACGACGACCTCGAACACCGCCGGCCCCCGGCCCATCAAGCCCGCTGCCCGTCCCCGCACCAAGTTCTCCGACCGCCTCAACTCCGGGCCCTCCTTCGGCGACTTCGTCGGCGGTCCGAAGGAAGAGCCGCTCACGGCGGACGAGATGCTCGAGCTGCGCACCGCGATGGTGGGACCCGCCGGCAAGCAGAAGCAGATCACGCGGCTGCCGTCGTGGCTGAAGACCCCGATCCCCGCGTCGGACAACTACAAGAAGATCCGCAACGACCTTCGGGGCTTGAACCTGCACACGGTGTGCGAGGAGGCGCGCTGCCCGAACATCAGCGACTGCTGGGGCGGCAGCAGCAAGAGCGCGGCCACGGCCACCATCATGCTGATGGGCGACACGTGCACGCGCGGCTGCCGCTTCTGCTCCGTCAAGACGAGCCGCGCGCCCGCGCCGCTGGACCCGCACGAGCCGGAGAACACGGCCGAGGCGCTGCGCCGCTGGGGCCTGGGCTACGTCGTGCTGACGAGCGTGGACCGCGACGACCTGGCGGACGGCGGGGCGCGGCATTTCGCCGAGACGATCAGGCGGATCAAGGCGAAGGCGCCGTCGATGCTGGTGGAGGCGCTGACGGGGGATTACGCGGGGGATCTGGACATGGTGCGGCTGGTGGCGGAGAGCGGGCTGGACGTGTACGCGCACAACGTCGAGACGGTGGAGCAGCTGACGCCGTTCGTGCGGGATAGGAGGGCGAATTTCAGGCAGAGTTTGAGGGTGCTGGAGGCGGCGAAGGCGGCGAGGGAGGGGCTGATCACGAAGACGAGCTTGATGCTGGGGTTGGGCGAGAAGGAGGACCAGCTTTGGGATGCGTTGAGGGGTGAGTCCACACCGTTTTCCTGTCAATTCCCGCCTCCTTTTGTCCTTGGGATGATATGTGGGAAAATTGGAAAAGCTGACAGGTCTTGCGATTTTTAGAACTCAGGAAGGTCGACGTCGACGTCGTCACCTTCGGCCAGTACATGCGCCCCACCAAGCGCCACATGAAGGTCGAGGAGTACGTCACACCCGCCACCTTCGAGCTGTGGCGCCAGCGCGCCCTGGACATGGGCTTCCTCTACTGCGCGTCCGGCCCGCTCGTCCGCTCCTCGTATAAGGCCGGCGAGGCCTTCATCGAGAACGTCCTCAAGAAGAGGGCTGCCGAGCGTGCGGGCCAGGAGGTTCCGAGGCTGGCGAAGGACGGCCCGCTGACGAGCGTGGAGGGCGTCAAGGCAGCGCAGCAGTCGTGAGGGGATCCTCACGCTCGACACTTTTCCTTTACGTAGAGAAGAGGGGGCATGATCAACTCCAGTTGATATTTCCTCCCAACTTTCACCATTGTAATTTTGAATCTTCAAGCATGGATTTTGGCGTTTATCGGTTTTGGAGCTGTCGTTATCGAATACGCAGAACTTCCCATACATTAGCTCCACATCCTTGTATGTGGTAGCTGCACGTGGAGCACTCGAGCGGTGATTCTACCCGCTTGTCGGTGTAAAGGGCTCGGATATAGACCTGGTTAGGTTGAGGATGGGAAATGTCATGGGGTGTCTTTCAACAGATGCCTTTTTCGTTCAATTTGAACCGGACGCTAGAACGTAAAGTGGGTGATTCTTGAGGTGAAGTTGGTCTGAGAAATGTGCAGTCCGGCTTTGATGAACAACACGCCCTGTACAGATGGGTGTGACACGACCGTGCAGAAGTCCACGTGAGACGAACGGATCGTATTGACCACATAGGGGGAATTTGCACATGTCAGGTGGAGACCTCGACCATTTGGGAGGAGATGTCACCAGGTGGGCGTGCGAATGAGCCTCGGGTGTCTTCTTCCGCCCAAACGGGTGCGCGGGTTGGTATTCAATAAGCCTCCTCCTCCTCCTCCTCCTCCTCCTCCGCCATTTGTAGCTCTTGTCTCCATCAGATCCTTTACTTTGTCTATAGTGCGGACCTCGAAGAGTCGGTGACCTGCCTGCCTTCACGCTGAGCATGATTCTGTTTACTGCGATCTGAGTACACTCGATTCTTTTCCACTCATGCAATTTGCGAGAGGAAAAAGTAATCAGAACGTTTTGTTGGGAATGAGCCACAATAGTGCAGAAGTCTGGAAGGCGATTTCATGGATTGCGGCGATGGTAGAGTCGGATGAGAGAGGCAACCGGAGAAGTACCCTACGAGATTGCATCTTGCCTCCAGGCTATTCCATCACGTAAAAGAGTGTGGTGACTCAAGATACGGAAGGGCTGGAACTTATCTCATAATACCCTATGCTCACGGAAGTGCCAGGTAAGTAGGAATTGTTTCACGAAGCTCTTTGGTACAGACACTGGCCTATAAGATCACACGTGTAGGTTTTCTATCCTGGTAAGACTAGTCATTTGGGAAGAGACACGATGGGCGATTTCGGATTTTCGTCTAATTGAAAGGTTTTTGTAGGGTGTTCATAACTTTCGAAGCCATACATTCTTTCGTTTACTTGCAACCCTGTGAAAACGCTGTTTCGATTTTCCTGCAGAGTTCCGCACCACTTTGGTTACCATGTCTGCAGTCTCACTCGACTTACTGGCTTAATCTTAAAGCTTAGGATGCTGGCATATATGGGAAAATCATGAAATGTACTTAAAGATGCCATCTCTCAATCTTCAACGGATCTCGATGTTGAATTTCGGCATTTTAGCTCTTGATACTACACTTAGTCATCTAGAAAAGGAGCTTTGTGGATATCGTAGGAGTATTCTGTGAGATCTAGAAAGATCTGTGGGGATTGAATGAATTACTGCGTTTCCACCGCTTTAGAAGAGTCAGCAGGTCTGAGGCCAAGCGCAGTCCATGACTTGCTTCATTTGAGAAAAATAAGCTGCTCATCGATGCCGTTACCAAGAGCCTCGCCGTACATAACTCCATGCACATAGCATACTTCGAGGACAGAATAGTAAGGGATTCTTCTCTCTTTAGATTGATCGTTGTCTTGCGGGAGTTGCCGGAGAACGAATGGCAAATGGCTGCCGAAAAGGATCCAAATTTGGTCGCTGAGCAGCATGTTCCTTGGCCCCATACCTATGAAATATGTATCCGTGATGAAAATTCTTCGTTCATAAAGTTGCTGTCCAAGTGTTATTGGTAGAACAGGGTCCTCCAGCTCACAGGCAGGCGCTTGGCCTGCGGTTGGGAACACTCTCGCCTTCAACTTTTGTATGTCCGCATCTGTGACCTGTCGAGGCACCCAATCAGGCCCCTCACAAACATCACCAAGCAAAGTCCTGAAAAATGCGTCTTCTACTGTAGTACCGTCATTCGTAACGTAAGGCTCCTGCGCGATTTCTTCCAGGTGAAGAATTTCCGAGTATTTGCGGATGCTGTTAAGCATTACCTCGTCTGGAGAAGTATCTGCCACAGGCCCAATTATGACCGGTTTGCCGATATTAATACCGATAACAGATAGGACTTCATCTGAACATACTTGTGGGACTCCGTGATCCATGTTTGGATGCTTCAACGAGGAGCAATCGTACATTGCCCAAGATTTCCGACGATCATCATCAATGCCGCGCTCCACGTCTATTGGCTGCGTGATAAAGTCCTGCATCCATGACGGAATTGTCATCGGTGCATATTGCGGTACAGCACGACATAGACCATGCAGCGGCGTAGTCGGAGAACTAATCAATTTGAAATTGGCAATTTTGTTTAGCTCCGTCATGTCGATCTGATAGTCCGCTTCGAAGGGGCGGCTCTCCGCTGGATAGAGGCCTAACAACGCGTAAAGTCTATCCCGAGGATCCGTCGAACGTCGAAACGAGAATGCTTGATAGACGAGAAAGTAGGGGCGCTCCTGCCGATGGAAATATACGTCCTCCCGTCGAGATTCAATCATTGCCACAAGGGAGATGACAGATGTAAGGCCCTGGAGAGTAATATGTCCATGAGACCAAGGCGGAAGGCGTTGTTTGACCTGCTGCCACGCGATTTTACAACATGATGCGCCATGCGCAGACAAATTGTCGGCAGCCCGGACAAAGGTGGACCATTTGCAATGTAATGAGCCACAAATTAAAGTAAGTTCGACAGGCAGAATTACTTCCTGAATGGTCCACATACGGTTCCACCATGCACGACGGCATAGTGCTCCCACAGCCTGGATCGGTTCGCCAAAGTCGGGTTCATCGTCGTTTCCGGCTTCCAAATATCTTATCATAGTTGGGATTTCATCAAGGTGCTTGTTTTGTGCCAGATGTTCCAGAAGTTCGAGTCCCTTTGATAGCCTCGGCCGCAGGCCATGCCACTTGCACCTGTAGGTCTCCATTTCACTCGGATACGACGTGCCCGGAAGCCTTATGCCTCCTTCTCTTCCACATTTCTCGTCTTCGTTCTCACACCAAGCATCGGTATTGTCTGTCTCTTCTCCAAGCCACATCAATCCGTGTGAGCAGCTCTTATATATATCACCCATCATAGCAACCTGCCAGGACTTTTCATCGTTGTCGCTCTGGTTGATGCAAATGGCATCGATCCAAAGAACGCGGGCGGCATGCACTGACCGAAGCTGCTTTAGGGCCGTCAAGAGATTGGTCGTCACGCCGAACTCCACTCCGTCCAGGAATATCGGATGGGTAACATCCGGGTCACCCCAAGTATACGAGAGTGCTTCGTACTGGGGCTGGTCATCCAGAGAGACGATGTATGTTCTGCAAACGAGGAGTTCATCCGGAGATCCTGGTGACAGAGTGACAAGACGTATTTCCCGTCTTGATCGCTTCAGGCAAGCGTACTCGTACCGTTTCACTTCCATGGTTCCTGTGTGGTTGACTCGGCAGGCAGAAAGGAGGAGATACTCACAAGGCTGAGGTGGAAGGGGGCCAACATAGCCGGCAGATTAAGCGAGCCAATGTAAGACGAGGCAGCAGATAGGTATACTCTACATGGTTCCGAAATGGGGGCCGAAAAAAGGTCAGCTTCCCAGTATGGGATAAATCCCCATTGTGGGTGGTTAGGCCCCCAAAGTATCATCGTTCTGTAATCGGAAGAGATAATGAAACGTTCCTTCGACTTGATAGTTGTTTTCCCTGTATCAAGGGGAGAAATGGTCTGCTGGACAGTCACCCGACAAAACCCACGGAGCGATAGATGCATAAGAAGCTGGAACTGATATTAGCGCTTCTAACATCCTGCTGAAAGCTAAAAGAGCAGTGGAGGCCTGCCGCTAGTGCAGGACCACCAATTGTTTCAACCATACATTGCGCCCTTGTCACTTTCCTTACCGGAAGACGTCGTAATTTCTCGGGCCGTGACCTCGGATGTGACAGATTTTTGACAGAAACACCTTTGAGGACTACTAAAAGCTTGTCATTCGGACCTACGATCACGCTGATGTTGATCCTACCTCACCCTGAAGGCTTAACTCTAGCTTCGATAACGGGACCTAGAAAGCTCAGCAATGCTGATACTGAGGCTGTAAGCACTGCCCATCATTCCTGTAACACCAATGTAAGTGCATTTTGTCCGTTTAGACGCCGTGCGCTGTCTCATTGTATCTGTGAAACTGTTACATGTGGACGGCAGCGCCTCTGCTGTCTTACGGAGGACCCAAGCTCTGTGTGATGATCTGAGTAACAGGAAATATATATTCTAGGCACGTCGTAGTGTGGTGGATGTGCGCCGTCTATCACCGCAGAACAGTCTTGCCAATTCTAAACCAAAAATTTCACCTCTTTTCGCTTATATGTACTCGCCTTTCTTGCAGGACCGCTTGTTATTAACACTCCATGTTCTTGCACATCGGACCATGTCGGCATCCATAGACGACCATGCCCCATGCTACGATCTGACTGGACAAGCGATGGGCCCCGAATTTGCCCCATGCGACACAAAAGGCGTAACACCAGCTACCGGCTGTTGCGCCATTTACCGCGACTATACGCCTGATATCTGTGTGAAGAGTGGTTTGTGCGTCTCATCACGCCTCGATAAAACTGCGGGCAGACTCTACCAAGTTGGATGCACAGACAGGAATAGTACCGCTGAAGGATGCCCTACTGTGTGCAACGACGGTATGGTGAATGCTCATTCCAAGTTGGTAGTCGAATATGTGAGAGTGGTTGTGCTGACGCTTCTACAGCCAAAGATTTTTCGTCGATTCGTGCCATTGTATGGCACTGTTTGGATGGTAGCTGGTACTGCCGTGCATAGAGGGTTGTCCCAAATGACGAGATTGATTGCTACGATGACCGGAGTGCCAAGGTCCTTGCTGACTCCATTCACAGCAAGTCTTATTTGCGTGGCAATGTGTCATCGATCGCAACTTTCCACGGGTGTAGGCTCAGCCCCTTCTTCTTCACCTTTTCTGTCAGTGGAGCCAGGAGCTGGAGATAAAAGGCTTATTTTCATTGTCGCCGGAGTGCTGGGAGATATTCTCCGCATTTATATGATCGTATTGCTTCTTTAAGTTGTCAAATGAAGCAGTATCCAGAAGTCCAGAAACAAGAGTCGAGAGATTACCAGCGAGGAGGTGATGCTCATCACCGTTGCTCTGCTTCGTAGAGGCTGTTTATTATTTGGAACATCTCCGTTACCTTTTCCTTCACCGTTTGTTTTGATTCCTCGAAGGGTTCAAAATTATCCGGATGCCAATAGAGCCTCTCTTTCTTCAGTATTTCAAAGTATGCGCTGCCCCATGCTCGGTAGAGCCGATGTAAGCTGTGCTTACATGCTTTGAGTCTCCTATCCGCGCAGCCAGGATCATCGCAGGGCCAAGCCGGCGGTTCGGGGATATCCTCGACCCGGCGCCTGTCCTCGACGGTGGAAGGTCGCCGGGATACCCATTTTTTGTATGCTGCGCGGCACTCAGCTTGTTGCTGCTGTTGAACGTACTCCGCACGTTTCGCTCCCTGTTCTTCATCACGCCTCATCCGTTCTTTTTCCCGCCTTGCCCGCTCTTCTCGTTTTCTTTGCTCTTCCCATCTCCGTTGCTCGTCCTGTCTCCGTTGTTCTTCCCACCTTCGTCGCTCTTCCCACTCTCGCTGCTCCTCCCGTCTCCGTCGCTCTTCATCCATCTCCCGCCTCCGCCTCTCAGCACGCCGCCGCTCTTCCTCTCGCTCCGCCGCCCCGGTCCTCATCCTCGCCTCCTGGCGCCGCCGTTCCCTCTCCGCCTCCTCATCCCACCTCGCCGCCACCCTCCGCACCCGCTGCCGCCGCTCGCAAAGCGCCGGCACACCCAGCGCCAGAAGATAGAGGGCCGTCGCCACCGCAGCGACCACGGCGGCGAACACCAGCGCCCACAGCACGTAGTGCAGAGTCACGAGCGCGACGTGCTCCAGCCAGCTCGCCGGCCGCAGGACGAGTGTGCGGTAAACGGCTCCCGCGGCGTGCCTGATCCAACGCCACAGAGCGCTGCCAAGAGTCTTTGCGGCGTTGCTCAGGATTCCGCCGATGTGGCGGAGGGGAAGGCGTATGGATGGTGGCATGGATTGGTTGGCTGGTGATGCGTGGATCAGGATGGCTTGGTGGGCGGGTGGAAGGAAGGGGTTGTTTTCCTTTGTTTTTTTTTTTTTCAAAAAAAAAAAACGATCGAAGGGCTGATCTTGCGGCGGTGTCTTCTCGGAAGTAGCATATGCTGCTGCGGGCCGCCTTCTTACAGTACCCTTTACGTCGTGTGGAGGGCGGTGCCGTGGCTCTATTTGATTGTTCTCAGTCAGTAGGCGGCTATGGTTGCTGGCGTTGGCCAAAGCGGCGAGGCTGGGAGGTATGGAGGGCTTCGTGGCGGCGGTGCAAGAGGGGAATTGAGGGGTGGACTCCTTGCAGTCTTGAGGAAATCGACGATCGGCTCTTATCTTCGCCTATCTCGATTGGCGAATCAGAAAGATGCTCGTCATCGTTGGTGTACAGAAGTCTCCTTGAAGAATCAAACTTTCGATACCCTTGCTTTCCAATATATCCTATAAAGCTACGCTTGAAGCGCCGTGCCTTGGACTACGACTACTGGCGGAGTGGGACCGGAGGGACTCCAACTGCGTGGAGTTCGGACTGCAGGTCTTTCTTGATGAAGTGGCTTGGGCTGTGGCAGCTCATGGTGTTTTTGTACTAATATGTTGCGGAGTGGGGTAGGCTACCCAAGCGAGTATTGTGTAACCCTCAACAGGCGCTGAAGACTCCCTTTCGCATCCGCTTATTTGTCAATTGTAAACAACCCCCAAATCTGACAAATCTTTATCTTGCGAAGTCAATGCACATTAGCAATTGACGGACAGGATGGCCGGAACTGGTCTGACATGTCACGTAATTCCTGGGAGTCCGTCAGCCGTCTCATTTCTTGTCCGGCGGTTTAATAAAACACATTCACGATTGGAAGCTCATCCGTTGCTTGAGGTCTGTCATTGCCGATATACACCTACATAGAGTCCGGTATTGTACTGTACATTGCTGGTCCGGCCCGAGGCCTCCTTTCTCATTACACTGAAGGCTGCATAATTCAAGGCCTCGGACCAAGGATTGAAAAAAAAAAAAAAAACAGAAAAATGTCCTATACATACATCCTCACGAAATCGTTCATGTCCTTCGTTGAATGGGTGGGTATCCCTTGCATATACGGACAAGCCATGTCCTCCGCGCGAGCTGCGTGCACAACTGTTCTTGCTAGCCACAAATATCCCGTGGCATATTTCGTAAAGCCCGGGAGTTGGCGCTGCTCGACTCCCTCTTTTCGTAAGACATTGTCCCAGATAAGCTTCCAGCGGTCAGCCGCGCGGAGGAGGGCCTCCGAAGCGATGTCGGTAATGATGTTTTTCTTCATGCTTGTGACGACGGAGAGGAGAGCTGAGATTCATTGTAAGTGTTGTATCGTGCAAACTGAAAATCGCGACACTCACCGAAAACCATGATGAACATATGTAGCGGCGAGAGGGAGCTGTAAAGTCTGTCCTGCGGACCTGGCCAGATTTCTTTGAGAAGTGACGATATGAACACTGAGATTGACAGATGCGGGTCTTCAGCAGCCTGGCATTTTGGCTGCTCAATGTCCAGAAAGTCCCCCGGGGATGGGAGATCACCAGTCACCTCTGATAGTGCTATATGGGGCGTATTGTTGAAGAAAACCACATGATATGCATCTATAACGAAAATCCAGCTTGCTATCCTGTGGAGGTCTTGAGCTTACAAATTTAAGAATCAGCGTCAGCGGATTTATCTTACCTGGTACATGCTTCATCTCTCAAGTACTCATCAAAATCAAAGACTTGAGCATTGCGTCTAAAGTGAAAAAGGCCAGATTGACGTACTCCAGCAACCAGAGGCGGAAGGCGTTCTATCTTTATCCTGCGCTGGGTGGCGGCATGGTTTCTAGCACCTTGTAGAGTGAAAATGATTTGTGCTGCTTGGATAATCTCAATCTCAGCCCAAGGAATGGCTCGCTGCTGCTTTTCTCCGGAGGATTCCTCCTCTGAGCGTCTGAATATGTCATGGTTGAAAATATACCCTTCCCCGAGGTCGAAGAAGCAACGAGCTGAGATGGTCGAGTCACTGGGTGGCGTATATAGCGATCCGAAGAGGCAAACGGCTAGTAGAAGACGCGTTTGGACTGTATTATATTTGAAAGAAGACGGATGCATGATCGCGTTACGTGGATGCACGTGACGAAAATACTGACCAACAAAGACCTGAAGATTGTTGGAGGTGAATACAGATTCGGCAAGTTTCCTGTCGAATTCTTGTTGTCCATTATCTTTGGAAATCTTATTTAGAGCTTGTTGTGTGTCAGAGAGTGCAGCTAGTATTTCTTCAATCCGAGCGTCAGCCACAATCGGGGCTGAGACGCGCCGGGGCTGGAAAATTGGCACTTCTTGACCCGGGTCAAGCCAAAAGTCTGGGTTGTCGATGGACCAATAATCAATTCCTAAAGGGATCCCGGACGAGATACTTTCGGGATCCAAACCTGGTCGAGCGGCCGAGTTTCCTTGATACAATTGATTATCATCCTCTGGAAACGATTCTGCAACAATTGCATCTGAGTTGCTACCATGCGACGGATCGATGAACCTCAGGAAAAATTCCACTGATGGGGAAATCGCTCTACTCTGCCTGGAATTAGAGGGCATCGATAGGTTTTGAGAATGGCTCATGTTGGCCTGCGGGTATGAACATGACCTGCTCTGACGACGGCAGCGGGTACACGGTTTTGCTCCATCACATGACGCCTTCATCTCTCTGCAATTCTCACATGCAGTCCGTTTTTTGCCACGTTTCGCTGTTGGTAAAACGACATCACGTTCGTCGACTGGCGCGCAGGTGCGGATATGTCGGCGAACGACGTCACTGTTTGTCTTCATCAGTTCCGGTGCAACAAAGACTCACAGGTTACCTGCACTCTTGAAAAGCTCTTCCCGCAGAACGGACATTCAGTCCTGCGTCGGCCGGTATCTATCTGCGAATTAGTTGGTCTTTCCGGTTACCGCCAGGGGGGTTCCGTACGCGTGGCTGTGTGGCGAAGGAGATGACTGCGTGTAGAAAAGGATTTGTTACAAGCAAAACATTGGTTTTGCGATTTAAGAGGATTCATCGGCATATTCCTTTTTGGCTTCTGACTGGGCGGAGAGGGATTAAGGTGCGGTGGGTTAACTTCCGACTGCCGAAATTCTCAAGTTTGCGGGGTTTCTCCCGGGTTTACGGGTTATATACCGTCGGTGTGCGGATATCACGTGCATTCAGCTCTGCTAGTTCGGTCTTATGTACAACGTCTTTCCCCTAAACGGTAAGCTGTCATACACTAACGGGTTCTCGCATTCGATTTGCGGATAGTTCCGGTTCTACCTCGGCTTTCGCCATTGTTGAGCTTGTTTCCCAAAGAGTTACACACTGCTAGCATAGAACATGAGTAGTACTCGTCGAGATGCGCCGAGCTATTTACGGCAGACCTCCTTCAGGACCACAATGTTGGATTCCTCCGCCCCGACTTCAATTACCAGTTCCATTTTGTTGCCGTGTTCAGGAATATCATGCGTGCTCAGGAGGATTCCATCCTTGTAAATGCCGTATTTGCCAGAGGGAAGGTTCTGAACAAGAGCCCGAGCACTATAAGTAGTAAGTAGTTAAGCTTATGATCCCGATTTGAATGAATGCTTACGTCTTCTTCGATCCATCCCAAGTGCGCATGGTGAGAATCATTGCATTCTTCTCAGGTTCCCAGACTCCTCTCAGGAAGTCAATATCTGAATCCAAACCCAGCCCGTCCACGAAAGGACGGTGAAGAGAGTGGCCCTTCGGCCAGGGATGCTCCCACATCTTTCTCTGCCCGTCTGAAACGTTGAGGCGTGCATAAGCGATTGCAGCATTGCTGGTAAAAGGGTCCACGGAAGTCCAGTTTCCCTTGTCATCTGCCTTTATGGTGTTGCGAGGATAGAAAAGGCCACCTCGCTCCCACTGCGGATTAAGGAATTTGTCTGCGTGGAGCAGCAGCCCCTGGCAGGTTGCGGGGTCCGCTACTTCTGACACCCATTTCGCAATGTAACCGAACTTGGGGCTTTGGTAGGGTGGCGACCGTCTCGGTTCAGCTTGTGCTGCTATCTCCCGAGCCTTCTGCATCGTGTCCCAGCTATACGGGTCGGCGTTCTCATTCTTGGCAAGTGCACGAATGGTATCTGCCACGCTTTCGTCGTTCACAGTGATCCGGCCATCGGGAGCATGAGTCAAGAAGCCCAAAGACTGATCTGGATACAAAGAATGAACGAACTCCGAATTCCAGCTGTTCATGAAAGCGCTTGCCCTTCTTGCGATTAGCAGTTGTGCACACGGGCTACAGGGTCGGAGTGCCGACTTACCAGGCAGAAGTACTGACACTTCCCGGGACCACACGGTCTTGCTCGACCATGTACCATCTGACGATATGCTTGTCTTCTTGCACAAACCCGTTCACCGCATCCCATGCTGCAGTGTATTTCTTCAGAACTTCATCAACGATTTCTGTTCCCTGGCGAATATCATTGTAGCGCATTGCGATGATCTACGAGTGATCAGGTCAGACACGGAGTATTGTGATTGCGTACGGACCGTACCGGAAATTGATTGCATATCACAAAGATAGAGTTGGGCTCGCAACACACTCCCTTCCATCCTTCCCTCTCCATTTCTGCAAGAATGGCCTGCTGGAGATCGCTTCGAGAGTAGGTGAACTTCTCTGGCCCGAAGCCCCAGAAAATCGGGTCCCAATTGAAGGTCAGCGCATCCGGCTGGTCATATTTGTCGTCATCGAACAGCATTGCGTGCAATGAAACCATGAGAAGTAGGTGTCCTGAATACTAAACAGCAGATAAGCCTAAGCAACTCGCCATTCGTATCACGCTGAATGCTTACCATGATGTTCTCCTTCTTGTTCGGATCGGCCCACGGCTTGCGTAGTTCGACCAGGTCAGGATTGACAAACTTGCCGCTCTGGCTGGTGAGGTACCAGTATCCCCAGACTTCTCTTCGCAGCATCTTGTGAATGAGCTGCTCCAGCAAAGCCTTAAAGACTGATCGAAGCGCCGAAAGCCTGTGGTAGTGCGCGACTCCGGCTGCGTAGGCCATAGTGGCCAACTGGTAACGGTAAGCATCAAGCCATTCCTGCCCAGGATCTTGCGAGCCCATGTGGCGCCACTCGCCGTCAGGTTGAGTGGCTAGGTTGTGAAAATGGCGAAGGTGGCCCGCCTGTTCATGCGTGAGCCTCGGAATATCTGATAGGAAGTCATTCGGGAGCTTTGTAGGAAGGCTGCTGGTTTCGACTTGGAAGGAGCCGTTCCCAAGTTTTGTTTGAACTTCTGCAGTAGTCGTCATGTCTTTAGTTACTCTTTTGCCAAAGAAGATTTATGTGGAGCCTTTTCTTCAAATCTGAATGTATGTTAATTGCTGCGGGGTCATTTATATAATCGTCCGCCTGGTGGTTCTACAATATCCTCGGTAAGCTTGAAACTTGCTGGCCCCGTTGAAGGAACGCTAGGCTCTTACCACATCCGCCAAGTTCCGTCCAGGTGTAAATTTGCAGACTTCTCTGTTAAATTTTAGAAGTGCCAAAGCGCACTAAAAAATAATGAATCGGACGGATACAGCGCAAGCGCGTTATATTCATCGAGTACATTACAACCAAAGTCAACACCTCCAGACTTACTTCATTATCATTAAGGTTAGGTGAATTAACGTTAGAGTTGTACATGAAATCGTCCAAATCTCGGCTTGGCAATCCTTTGGATGTTGCGCCAGTATGAAATAATGCCATTGCGCCCGTCTCTTTATTCGATTCTCCCTTCTTCGAGCCGCTCAGCCAATGCCGTCCGCGCAGGAATAACCCTCCGAAATGGTAGATGGTGGACGACGTTATCTGCTGAAACGACAGTGCAGTTTGTTTTGGCCTTCACGGCGGAGACGTTCGTAAAGACATGTCTACTCTGGTCTCGGAAGAGATATTCGGCCGTGAAAATAGCCAATACTAGGCTGTAGGGGGCTTCGGGCAGGACATGTGGATGGTATGTGACTGTTATGCAATGCTTCACCCATGTTCCCGTGCGAAATCCCGAGACTGGTTCGCGCTATCCCACCGGAGATCGAGCAGCTCCCGAACGGCGTCCATCCGTGCACCAACACCCCAGTCGACAATGTTGTGAGCATGCTTGGAAAGGCGAGCAATGTGGGAGCTGTCAGCGAGTAAATACCGATCGACGGTCGAGACATGGTATGTTTTGCCGTCTTCGGAGACGGTATGGACAAATAGTTCGGCGGTACGACCATCGACGGCACACGAAAAGGCAATGGCAGAGGCAAGAAGGCGTTTCTCGACAGTAGGTGTGGGCGAAACGACTTGGATTAGGGAGCGGAAAGCCTTCACAATGGATGAACCCGAGCCAGCACACCGGTTGGTTGCTGCGAAGATGGTACCGCCGCGGGCCTGAGCCTTGAATTCAACGGTCATGAAGGGCCAGAAGAGATCGGGAATAGGTTGTGCCAGGGTCGAAATTGGGGGGCATGTCATTAACACCATCTGCTCGCTGGTGAAGCTCTGCTCGAGTAGGCCGTAGGTGACGTCAGGAATGGGCGTGGAGATGCGAGGTACAGCGTTCGCAAGGCTAGGGGGTAGCGAGCAGCGCGGCAGGAGCACGTCGAGGTCACTGAAGGGCTGTCGAGTCCGGCGCGCAAGGGCCTGATGGTAGGCCGAGGGTGGAAGCACCTCAAGCTTCCTACCAAGAGTGTCAGCAAGCTCGTCCTCAGGCTCGTCCTGTACGAGTACTATTTCGCGGCACCACGTGGCAAGCCGCTCCGCGGGCACAAGCTCCCGTTGCATATCTAGTATGCGACGGGCGCCAGCGAGGATGTCCGGAGGGACAAGGTGGGTGTCGCTCGATATGAAGACGCCATTTGGGTGAAGGACGTTGCTGCGGTAGCGGGCGCCGGCAGTGTTGGTATGCTGGAGCGTGACGTGTCCGAGCTCCCAGAGGAACGCTGACGCTTGCACGATGGAGTGCCTGACACCGAGGGCGAAAGCACAGAGCCAGTTTCGGAGCCTGCTGGAACAGAGCCGGAATCGGACGGCGGCGTTATGGGCAGGCGGTCGCCGGCAGGGCTGCGACGGCGCTTGAGCGAACGCGGCTGCGGATGTACCGTGGGCGACGAGCAGTTATCTATCCACACTCGAACGGCAGCGCGATCCATATGTGAGCGGTAGGCTGCGGCGGAGTTGCGAAAGCATGAGTCGTGGCGAAGTCGATGGCCGGGTGGATGGCTGATGGTGGATGATGGATGATAGATGACGAGCGGCCGGCGACGGGCCGAAGATTACCCATCCCTCCCCCCTTTCGGTTAGTTTCGACTTGCCCGGTTAAGCTGAGACTCAACACGACTCTGCACGTACGGTCACCTCCTCTTGTGTTAGTGATACACCCCGCATAAAACTGGACTTGGACCCGAACCCGGACCCGGCTGCGCGTCGAAGCCGAGGTTGGAAGTGCGATGAAAGACGCTTACTAACTTAGACCCTACATTCATTCCCGGCCATCCTCTCCCGCCCCTACACTCTTCCATCGCTGCCGCAAAACCACAATTGTGAATGAAATAAAGTAGCGCCAGTGGTAGATCTACGAGACAAGTAGAATGCCTTTCTTAGAATCTTGGAATATTTGCGCTCCTTGCTTCTATGCCCGACAACTCTGGAGCCGTGGACGCGTTCCCCGGCACGTTAGCTAAACAGAACGAACCCTTGGTCGGGTCCTCTAGAGAGGTAAACCGATCGCGAAAAGCGCATCCCGCTCTATTTCTCCACCTGGACTGTCTTAAGAAATCGGTGTTAATATGAAATCGTGGCTCTGCTAGGTGCCGTCCCGGAATAGAGTAGAGGACTGATCGGCCGGAACGCCGTACTCATTGAAAATGCACGAGAAGGGAGAGCGAAATTCAATGGCGCGGGCATGTCCATTGTCGATCTGTACACACGCTCGGGCGTTTCGACGCTGGACCGCTCTACTTTCTTTTAGATGAGAACTCGGGAAGATTTGAGCAGATCGAAGAAGATCGAAGGAGGGAGGAAGGCGGGCCTAAGCAAGGAGGACACGGTGGGGCTAAAGAGGGGAGAGGCAAAGAGAAGTAGAGAGACGAGAAGGATGGAGGAGGAGGAAAAGGATAAGAAGCAGAGAGAAGGCCGTCAAGGAGCAAAGGGAAGAGATCCAAGGGATTCGCAGCGAGGCGAGGGAAATGGAGCATGCGGAGTATTCGGCCCTATGTAAATTATGGGTTGAATGTTAGGGACTCGACCCTTCTCAATAGAATATAGTCCTCACACGGTAAGAAGAAAGGACTGATATAAGATTGCCCCAGATCTGTTGTAAGAAATTCGTCCCTTTACCAGGGGTCCGGCTGTTATGCTTAGTCATGTTGGCCTGCTCCTGGCCATCCTACATGTGCGAATGGGATAATAGTAACTTATCTATAGGCACTGACATGACCATCCCCTTGAGCGAAGAAGAGCCCAGTGCGCAAGGCGGTGGCGAAATGGATGAGCATGTTACCGGTTATAACAAAATTCGACAGCCCGAGTCTCTGGTTCCTCAGAGATAGGACTGGAGACGAATCGTCCAGAAGGGATATGGACTTTAGAAGAATGCCGCGCTCACCCAGGCGAGAAACAGAAGCCATGGGTTGTTATGGGGTTGCTTCGCCAGATGGTCTAGCTGGCCCCGGAAGGCTGCAGCTAAGGTAAAGTATTTGTGGAACGAGTCTACTCCGTGTGGGATGAGAGAGATGTTCTTTTCAGCTGTAGGTTCGGACTGCCATAGCATGTAGCTGTGTTAAGAGGCCACACGAAGGCCGTCACACTTGTTGCAGTAGCACATAGAGCAAGAATGAGGCCAACGAAACTGAGAAGGAACTGGAAGTGTACGCAGCGCTGGAGACGTACGGATTCCTTCAAACAACCCCTTCCTATATAGTCACAGCAGCATCTTTAGGCTTCTGTCTGGCATTGGAACACACTGCGCAGATTACAAACAGTAGGCACAGCCACGTAAAGAACGGATTAACGAGGCAACCTGGCGGAAGAGAAAGTGGGATGTTGGAAGAAGAGAAGAGAGACGATGCAAGTGACAGCCAGCTACTTGCGGTGCATTGCCGAAGTGGGTCCGGTGGAGCTGCTCCGGCGATGAAATAGGCATTCACGTATTCGACGTTGCGAGATTCATATGCCGAGGATTCACGGCACGTAGCAAAAACCACCTCACCTCGGGTGAACGGCCAGATGACTCTTCTTGCTGCTGCTGCTGCTGCTACCAGCACGGCATTATTCCCCGGAGAGCATATCCGTTTCCGCTCACCTACGGTTCCTCACTCCCGGTCACGAACCTTGGCACACCCCCCTCACCGCGATTGCTGACGCACCCTCACAGCCCGGATGCGTCACCCTCGGAACACGAGTAAAGTCCAGCCACCCAAGTCATGGCCCAGAGCTGCCAGGGGAGACGGCGGTCATGCGAATCTGGGACGCGGATGCGAGGAGTTCGGCATGTCCCTTTTCGAACAACATCGGCCGGGATGCAAAGAAGCCGGGGAGTAGTGACGGGAAAAAGAGCCAAGCGCAGTTGGAAGGGAGTTCCTCGCCGCAAGCATCCGCCCATTACCCAACTCTTTTAACCATACTGGCGTGACACGTTGAGTAAATGTTCATCGAAGCCAAGGAAAGATGATGAAGCATGGCGAGATGCCGAGTGGCGATGGGTCTTAAAAGAAGTTCAGCATCGAGAGCGCGGAGACGACGCGTCACACGTACGCAGCCCGGGCGGATCTGGGGGCGTTGACCGGCGAGGCAGGTGGCACTTCCCCGGGGTGACAGTGCAAGTCGCGAGACATGAAGTGCGGAATATCCTCTTTGACTCTAGCGAGCGTCGACGTGGGAGGCAAAGCGGCGATGCGGAGAGAGGGACAGAGGGGCGGAGGGCTGCGGAGATAGAGAATAGAGGTGTGTGGAGTCGGATGCGGGTCCCGCCGAAGTCGCAAAGAAGTGCGGACAGGAACGCGCTGACTCGCGCGCGCGCGCTCGCCTGATCTCGTGCCATCGTCCTTCATCCTGTTACACCACCATTCATCGGATCTTGACAGAAGTATAGGCGCAGTTGCAACGCTGTCATGTTGTGTTCAACATCACCTGCTTTTGCCACGGGAGAGGGAACTTGATGTCCGAGACAAATCGGGGAAACAGGGGAAACTTTGTTTTCCGCGGACAAATGTCGTCATCGCAACCAGGCGTCGGCTGATATCTGTTGTGCTAAGGCACATTAGCTTTGAGATCCTACCCAACAGGCCCCAGAATGCTTGAATGGTCCATGTCACTTCAGATCCCCACATTTCTGGAACACTGCATGGCCATTGCTTGGACCCAGAACAACGGTCTGGCCAGCATGGAAATTTAGGGGATGGTGATTAGCAGTTGCAACGCCGAACAAGTTTGAGTAGAGAAATCGAGCCGGTTGGAAGCCAGCGGATCGAATGTTCATCTTTCTAATTTCACCAGCAGCAAGGATCGGAGAGGGACTGGAAGCTTTGATATAATAGTAGTATTGTCGATAGACAGTGGGTATTTGCATTACAAAATAGGTATCTCCCATCCTCACAATCATCTCCCTCCCTTTCCCTTCTCTTAGGTAGTCTAGATTCTCTAGAAAATCATCGAGAACAAAAAAGGTCGAAAAAACAAAAACTGAGCGGAACTCTTCAAAATCCCTTCCCTTCCCTTCCATTTTCCCTACCTCCCATCATCCTTTGCTCGTTCAATGCTTTCGTAGAGATAGTAGTATATGTTACAGTACAGATCATCAACCTAGCTCCATTACACCGGGGTTATGTGTGGCAGTGTGGCGTATGCACAATGTGTAAAAAAAAAAAAAAATTCAAAGCGGGAAAAACATCATCTTCATGCCTGCGTCGAGGTCTCGGCAGGAGCCTCACCACCCTCGTGGTGGATGCTGCGGCCGCGGACACCGCCAAGGCCAGATTCCTGGTCCTTGACGATCGTCCTGCCGCCGGGGCCGAGGTGCAGAGCATCCGTGTTGGGGGCACCCTCAGCGTTGAGGCTGCTGCCATCCCACTTGGCCGACGTGATGGGGTTGACGTGCAGCACGTACATGGTGTCGATCTCCTCGAGCGAGCGGCCCTTGGTCTCAATCATGAAGAAGTAGACAATCCAGAAGAGACAGAAGCAAGAGCAGCCGAACACCAGACCGTAGAAGTAGTCGATGTCACCGGTGATGAAGGTGGAGAAGAACGAGATCAGGAAGTTGAACAGCCAGTTGGAGGCAGTAGCCAGAGCCATGGCGGTGGCACGGTAGCGGGCAGGGTACAGCTCACCGACGATGGCCCAGACAAGGGGACCCCAGGTGATGGCGAAGGCGACGATGAACAAGCAGGTGAAGACGATCATGATCCGACCGGCCTCGGCATTGTTGGTGCCGTCGCCGTTGGGAAGCTTGTAGTGGCCGACGAAGGCGTAGACGAACAGGCACATGAACATCCAGGCGGCACCAACCATCAGACACTTGCGACGACCGCAGTGCTCAACAACCCAGAGGGCGATGAAGGTCGCGCCGACGTTCACGGAACCGAGAATGATCGAGGTGACGTACGAGTTGGACAGACCGGTGGCCTGGAAGATGGTCGTGCCGTAGTAGAAGAAGTAGTTGGCGCCAGTGAGCTGCTGACCAGCCTGCAGGACCATACCAAGCAGAGTGCGGTAGAGCATGCGGGGACCAGTGAAGACCTCGTACCAGGGGTGGTCACCGCCGGTAGCCTCAGCCTGCTGCTTCTCCTCAATGTCCTGGATCTCTCCGTTGATCAGTTCATCGTCGCGGTCGCAACCGTTCAGGCGGGCCATGATGTCGCGGGCCTTCTCGACGTGACCCTGGCGGTAGAGCCAGCGGGGGGACTCGGGCATGAACAGGATGCTGGTGCCGAGAATAATGGCCCAGAGAGCGGACAGACCGTTGGGAATGCGCCACTGGGCACTGTTGTTGTAGGCATCCTCAGTGCCGTAGGTTACCTGTTCGTGTGGAGTCAGCGGGTGTGGGGGAGATAAGACGGGAGCGGGGCGGGCCAGGGCTTACCATGTAGGCGGTCCAGATACCGAGAGTGATGAACAGCTGGTAGGAGGCGACGACAGCGCCACGAATGCTCTTGGGGACGGACTCTGACTGGTACATGGGAACGCAGGTGGAGAGCGAACCAATACCGAAACCACCGACCAACCTGCCGACAGCGAACTGGGCCCAGACGTCGTCGCTGGTGATTTCGATGATGACACCGATGATGTAGAAGAAGGCCCAGAAGGAGATGGAGAACTTGCGACCGATCTTGTCGGCAAGAGGAGCGGAGATGAGACAGCCAAGCAGAGTGCCAATGCAGAGAAGACCGACGATGGTACCGTTGCGAGCAGGGCTGAATTTGCCGTCGGAGTTGGCGAAGCGCTTAATGAAGTCGCTCATGGCCATGATACCCGAGATCTGACCGGATTCGTAACCGAACATGAAGCCACCCATCGAGGCAACAGCGCCTATGATGAAGGCGACTGGGGGAGCCTTCCTGGCGCCGGCAATGGCGCCGGACCTGGTTTGAAGCTGGCCATTGGGGAGTTCTGTCTTGGAGCCATTGCGAGGGGAATCGGTGGGAGTGGTCTCGGCAGGCGAGCCCTTCTCGACTGGGTGGTCAGCGGGAGCTGACTTCTTGCTGAAGAGGCCCATTGTGGGTGATTGTGGCCCGTGTGTGTGTGATTGGCAGGCACGGGAAGTGCAAGGTGAATTGGGTTGCTGTGTGAAGTGTTGGTGAACAAGTGAAGAGAAGAGCAGCAGCAGCAGCAAGGGCTGGGGTGGAAGATTTATACAGCTGGGGAATGGAGAAAGCCGGGCAGTGGGTTAATCGGGGTTAACCATGGGGCAAGGGGATGGGCAGCGGAGGATGACGGCGGCCGGGGACCATGCCGTCACGGGGCGCGAAGACATCTCCAGATGGAGGGCGTGCTCTGGGCTGGTGGGGGATGCTACTCATGGCGGACGGGTCGAGGCGCGGGCGTTGTGCGGACTGTCAGTCGCGGGTCTTGCGACAAGGCGACAGCGACCCACTCCGAAAATCCGCCTACGCTCCGAGCAGGTCTGCCCACCTCAACCACCTGGCCGCACACACACAACACCGTGACCACCTCTGATTGCCGAACCCGGCTCCGCTGCGAGGAAATATGGAGCCCGCACGCGATCCAACGCTGCGCTCCGACGGCGAGAGCGAGCGCGCGGCCGGGCGAGCCTTCCCGCGGTCGTGATGTTGGGCAAGCGATGCGCACCACCGCCTACGCCGCGCCGGTTGCTGGTGCTGGTCCTGCTGGTGCTGCTCAGCATTCGCTACTGCAGCTAGTGCGCTTCCGTCTGTCAATGCCAAACGGACCCAAACAATGTCAAACGGCGCACGCCTTGCCTGGCTGGGCAATCCCATCAAGGCAGACGGCAGGGAAGTGCGCCGGTCCTCGAGGTAGCTGCGAGCGGCGTGCATGAACGGCCAATGGCGAGCGGTAGCTGGGAAGGGTGAGCGATATTTCCGTAGGGCTGAGACGGACACTACGTACGTGATCCACCATCGATCCACCGTACTGTGGTCGCACCGTGACTTGGCTGACGCTGCTTGCTTGTCTGTAGAAATTTTTTCTTTTCTCGAAGCCGGATATGCGCCGCCTAGCAGCCTCGTCCGCGTGAAACAGCTTGACGGCGATAGCAGGCGTTACGGTTCTGACGTCAGCGCTGAGACAGCACGCATCAGCATCGCCGAGCGCCCAGCGGAAGCGCACGCCGGGCGGACCGCATGCCGAAGATTTGCCTCGCGCGAACGCAGCAAGCGACGGCGTTTTCGCACCCAGCGTGCCAGCGCTCTGCTGGCGGCTCCGCCCTGCCTGCAAAACCGTGCCAGTGCCCGTTCCGTGCAGCCTGCACTCTGACCATCGCAATCTCTCGCGTACGCTAGCCGGCGCAGCGCAAGCTGTACGTAGTACAAATGCAGCGCCGTGCTTCTCTTGTGAGATAGTGTCGGTGATCGGGCGGGAGGCTGACCGCCCTGGCGCTCGGTGGCGCCGTGCCCCTGACGAGAAAACTTCTTCGGTAGCCTTAGCGGCCTGCCGACCGGCGTCTGTCATCGGACGACGATGGCGTTGCGCGCGCGGGCCGCCGGCAGAAAATTTTTGGAAGGTGAAGCGTTGGTAGCGTCTCGTACGAACCGCCGGCGATCGCCAATCAGCGCACGCGCTGCACTTACTAACACGAGAACATGCCGGGCTGTGGCTGATTGCCGTGTTCCTTGGCGCCCTCGGATTTAGGCCCTCGCTGCGGCTCTGCTGCTGCTGTCACCAGATCACGGCATCTCCAGACCCTGACTGCGCCCGAGGTTCACGCCACCTCGCCCATTCTTCACGACGCCTGGGCTGCCGTCAGAGGCGTCCGGAGCCTCAAGCCGACGCTTCGACCGCGCCGCCGGCGGGTGCCGAAGCAGCCTTCCGTGATGGCTGCTGAAGCTTTCGGTCGTGGCGCGCCTCGTTCTGTCAGCTCTCTTGCAGGGGCCGGAGGAAACTCCCGTTCCATCCCTGTGCACATGCAGCGACGCGAGCCAGGGCCAGCCCAGCCGGGCCGAACCAACGCGACCGTCGCTCACGTAAAGGTGGGTTTCGCGACATCAACATGCAACTTCGGAGCGGAAGAGCGCAAACAGCGCTTGTCCGAGTCCACGTTGAGCCTGGCTGCGTCTCCACTCCCAACGCTGCTCCTCGACCTGCTCCACTTGGCGCCCTCCACCAGCGACCCCGATGGTGGGCAGGTGGGCAGACTGCCCACAGCGGAGAGTTTTCTCGTGGGAGAAAGGGGGGGTTTGCTGGGAAATGAGGAGCCTCCAGACGGAGATTCTGCACTCCATGTCTCTCCGTACTCCCACACTCTCCGCAGCGCTTGCTCCAGGCGTCTCCATCTTCCCCTCGATCGCGTTATGAGCGCCCCCCAGATTCAACCACAAGGGCGGTATCCCCATCGTAAGAGTGTCGCGTGTCCCTGTGAAAACCGTCGCCCCGCCGGTGAGCAACGCTGCCCCGAATGCGACCTGTGCCTCCAGTGTTTCCCCTTTCCCTCGCGTTCTCGACCCGCGCTTCGAAACGCCCATTCAGCCATCGTGCCGATGCTCGGACGCAGCCAGCGCGCGCCCGAAGTTGAGGCGTCGGAGATGAAGCGCTATGGGGAGAAGGTCGAAATGCGGCTGGAATGTGCCATTACGCAGCGGGCCGAGGAGAACATGGGGCGATGAATGATTCCTGCCCATGGGGCCTGACCAAATTTTTTTTCGGTGTGTGCCGCCTGTAGTATGGTGTGCGTGTGCATGGGTGAGGTGAGGCGAGGCGTACGAGGGTGGCCACGGCGGCGTTGATCTCAGGCCAGATCGGCTTCCGCGCATTGCCGACCTTTGGAGACTCCACGTCGACCATGAGGGGGAAGGGCCCCTCGAGATGTTTCTCCGCATAGATCCAGATTGATGCCTTGCATTTTTGGCCTGTGTGTATCTCAGTAACCTAGAGTTGATCGCAGCGAGTGTTGTGAGGAAGGGCCAGGTGCGGAGATTGCGGACATAAGACGTGTTGAGGCAGATGATGAGACAGCGAAACAGAAGAGTCGGCACGACCGGTTGCTTGGTACGGACAGGGAAGGTAGAGGGTATGAGACATGAGCTGAGGCAGAAACATGCGGACTTACAGCGTTGTTGGTGTTGTGCTTATGGCATTATCGTTTGTGTTTCACCACGGCTATCCCAATCTGGGGACCACCACATGCTTTGCCGGACTAGCTCATGTCGACATTGTTTGCCTCGTCGTATATTTCAAGGCAGTATCGACAGGATGGGGAGAGTTGGGTCCTCAGCGAGAATTCGAAAAGAAAGCCTCCTCTTTCCCTCGGCGAAACCTATGGGCATCGGTCCTTCCCGGCAACGTGGCAGCAGGCGGCAGGAGCGACGACGGTGCAGCACGGCGAGCAGACATTATCGGCTGGGCTGCGCCTGCCGCTGCAGACTGTGGGAGTGCGGCCATCTGAGCCATCGCTTCGAGCGTTGTGCGGACCATCCAGATTGCGCGCATATGTACGAAGATCCATGGCACTTTCCCCCAGCTCCGGGGAATTTCGAGACCGGGGTATGCGAAGATTGCCGAGAACGCGAGAAACAGCGACGACGCGAGCGCGATATCCAAAGAAGGACGGCCTAAGGCAGACGAACGGCGATTGAGGACGCACGGCGGTCTTATGTTGGCGCTGCGATGAGCAATTGGTGGTGTGACGGGGAGGGCGAAAACTTGATTTCACTGCGGTGCCCCGTGGAGTGCGGTTAGTTTTGTATGGAGTTTGTGGAGAACCGGGCTGGGGTCTGGGGCGGATCTCCCTTTTAACCGGCATCGCGACCGTGCCCCCCTTCGCAACACTCTGCACCGAGGGCTGACTCGCCCACACAAGCCACAGCCGGGAAAGTCTTCAGCCTGAAAAAAAGGGTCCCCTGGAGAAATCCGCCCCAGACCCCAGATCCACCCAAGCTGCGATCCCACGAAATACGAAAACAGTTGAACTCCCGTCCGTGTGACCTCCAAGCTTCTCCACATTGACCAACTGCGAGCCCCAATCCCCAGCCCGAACGGCCTCCCGTCCCGGCCTTTGCACTCCCTTCCCCTTCGTGCCCGACAGAGATCCTCCCGAAGCCACCAACGCACTGGTTCGTGGCGGTTGCTCCCGGAGCACCGGCGTCCAGGTGCCTGCGCAAGACCGGCGTCTTGTCGAGCGCCCATCTCCCGCCCTTACCCACACGCTGCTTGATCCAACTTCACTAGGGAAAATCGTTTCCGCGGCGCTCCACACAGAATTCCTCCAAAATCCTTCACTGTCTTCACACTTCCACTCGCCTCGCTTCCCTTCCTCCGTTACTCATAACGCCTCCCTCCTGTTATTACCTCGGCTTACACTGCGCCGAACTGTCCTCGTCCTCCGGCATGCGCCGATCCGTCCACGGACTCCAACGCCCCTTTACGACGGAAACGTCGCCCGACTGGACGCCTCTTTTTCTGCGCCCGAATCCTTTCGCGGCGTTGCTCTCTGCGGAAACTGTCTCCGTTGACGCGCTTTCAAGTTTTGAATCCAAACTTTCTTTTAACTTCACCTTTTCTTCCGCGCAGCAGCGTGAGGCCGGAGATAGACGCTGCTTCAAATCCGCAAGGGGGAAGCGACCCATCGTCTGTCGAGAAGCGGATGGAAAGCGCGCCGTAACCGGCTTGACTCGATCGACTACCACAAGATGAGTACCGTATGACGGGTTCACTCGTACCGGGACGTCAAAGCGATCGTCCCGTGGATCCCTGACGTTGCCTGCTAAAGCAGCTGCATATGCACGCTTCTCGCTACCCCGGCGTTGGCGCGCTCCCAACGCAGCGACTGACACTCCAACTTTTCAGGCCTTCCGTCATTCCTGCACCTGATCTGTCGTATACCGCTCGATCAGCTGCATTTCTGCCTTCGGCATTCCCTGTGTTCCCTCATGTCCGCGCACTTAATATAAAGACGTTGGCAATATCGGCTCCCCGACTTCCGTATGTCCCTCGAGAGTTTGCGCATTCAAGGCAGCCATTCCCACAAAGGTCCTCTCGGAGAGCCGCATGCAGTCCTACCTAACATCTTGCATGGATCTACACAAGGACATCGCCATCTCCTGATTAATCTAGGCTCAAACGGAAGGGAGATCGACAGCCCGCAGAGCTTTCATCACCTGAGACGAAAAAGAAAAGGGCAAAATATGACCAGACATTTGAACCACATCTGCACAGGCGGGCGAACGTCTACCGCTCTCAACCATTCAAGCTTCGTTGGGGCTGTGTCATAGGCTTGTCCTGTTCTTCTCTCCATATGCCTCCATCGGCCGTTGCTCAGTCCCGAGACACCAATGAAGCAGATTGCAGTACTTGTATTAAGATGGAAAAGTTACCGAGATCCCTATCTCCCTTAAACAAAGACCTTGTCAATCGAGCCGACACGACATCCTACCAGCAGCAAGTATACCGTCTCCTCACCGCCGCTTGACGCAGCAGTGCATTGCCTGCCACCGAAAAATCTCGTGACATACGTCAGTGCCTTTGACGCGGTGTTCTCGCGTGTCAGGACATAACCACCTCGCTACAAGCATCTCGAGCTGCTTATTGGCGATGATCGATCGGCCATGTTTAAGACCAACACCTTTCCCGACACCTGCATAACGCGGTCATCACGAACACAGCATGCGGCGCTTCCCGCCAGCCATGAGCACATGCATGTACCTTCCAGCTCGCAGGAAAGAAAGACTTGCCCTTCGCCGACAGAAAGGGTGACATCGTGCGATTCCATAAGCAAGAAATGCCGGCGCGAATCTCACCGCGCGTCCATCTGTAAGGGAAATGCTAAGTCGTTGGTCGACCTCGAAAATAGAACGGAATGGCAGGAAGCGCAGTCTGCAAGTCTACGCGAGGAGCACAGTGGCCTGGCCTGTTGATGCTTTATTTTTTCTGCCTAAGGAAGGCAGGCCGCATGGTAAGCATCCTTCATCCTTCTCCCAAGAAATCACGTCGTCGAACCATCGCCACGATGCTTGAGCGGGCACTAGTGGATGGCGGAAAGTGTGGGGTAAACCCGGGACCCCAGCATCATCGAGCTTCCCCCTCCCAACCAGACTCAGGGTAGAGGAGGAACAGGTTGCCATTTTTAAATTACGGCTTAATCTACGAGCCGCGCCTTGGCAGCTTGATGCTCTCCCGCCCTTGTCTCTTGTCATCTAGCTTTAGAACGTCACGCGGCAGGTCCGAGGAAGGAACGATGCTGAGTGGGTGCCGTTTTTTTTTCTTACTCTGAATCTTGGTGGTGCTGCTTGGCGATGGAGCTTGTCTCAATCTTGTACTTTGGAACTGTTGAGTTCGAGCATTATTTGCATGAGTCGGGTTGCTTCAGCACAAAGTAATATAGAGACATCTGTAAGCCGGCAAGAGCACATGTATTTGCGGACGCAGCCAAGGATACTACTAAGTAGAAGAAGAGATGAGAAGACAATTAACCGCTTGGAATGAGTGTCAAGAAAATGCTAGTCGTAGGCAGTTCATAAGAATAGACCGTAAGGTTTTCCTCCAGCGCTAAACCGCCCGCAGCGAGTCTCGCCGTCATATTACCAAGGGCCAATCTATGCACTCCAGCTTGCTTTTTTCTCAATGCGAAATTTCAGAAGCAAGACTCCAAGTCTAGTAGTCCTTGGTCTTGGTGTAGCACTGAGACTCAGTCTTGACCTTGGAGGTGGTGAAAGGCTTGTAGGTAGTGACTGGGCTCAGGCTCTCCTTGTACGAGGTGGTGACACCAACGACTGGCTTGGTGACGACGACAGCCTTGGTGCTGGTGCCAACCTTGGTGCTCTGCTCGGTCTTGGTGTCGGTGTAGACCTTGCTGGTCGTGTAGACGGTGGTATATGTCTATTTTTTTTTTTTTTTGAGCATTAGAACCGTAAACTCGAGCAAGAAGTGAGGGTTGAATTTGAATTGGCTTACCGTGGTAATGACCTTGGTCTGGGTCTTTGTCTCAACGATGGGCTTCGTGACAGGCTTCGTCACGACGATGGTGGTGGTGTAGGTATAAGGAACCTCCTTGGTTTCCGTGTAGACCTTGGAGCCAGTAGTCTTTATTTTCATTGGTTAAATGTCTGCTAGAAGACGGGACAGAGCAGCGGAGTGGACATACAGTGACGGGCACGGGAATCTTCTGGGTCGATGTGACGACGTAGGTAGACTTGGAAGTGATGTACTCAGTCTCGTACTTGGTGGTGCAGGTGGTCTTTGGGGGAGGAGGAGGGTAGCCGTAGCCCTCGGACTTGGTGTTGCCGGGCATGGCAGCGACCATCGAGCTGGTATTAAGTCAGAAGTAGGCTTTCTGTGATGCGTGGCTGGATGTCTCACCTGGAGGCCAGGAGGGCAAGGAGGGCAAGCTTCATGGTGGAGAACATTTTGGATTGATGGACTGAGGTGAAGAAGGAAGTGTAGCAATGGATCAGTGGGTGATGATGGCTTCAGGATCCGCAGCGAGGAGTGTTGAGCGAAGGAGAAGCTGGCTGGTGGTGAACAAGATGCTGTCTCGGTGAGGTCTGCCCTCTGTTATATAGTCATTGTGAGCTGGGGGCAAACAGGGAATCGGAGACTACGATAGTCAAGCTGATGGCGCTCCGGGCCACCTTGGCGCAAGCGAGACATGGCGCTGGCTCGTGGCTCTTGGGTCAGAACTGTAATCGGGTCTCCTCACATTCTCGTGGAGGATGTAGCCGCAGCTCACTCATGCACTGCAGAGACAGCATGTGGTGCTGTCACGGCGCCAGGCAACCCTGGGGCCGGGGTTCGATGGAGCAGATGGTGGACAGAAGATTTTCGTAAGAGAAACATGTCACATTGCTGAAAGCGGGAGCGCAGACAGCAATCTGCACCAGGGACGGAGGCTTCACGGCTGGATGGTGCAGAGATCTCGCGGAGTAGACAGGGCTGGATTTCCCGGAATAGTAACCGTCCGTAGGCTTAATGCCATGTCACTGGCTGATTCTGCACGTCATACCAGCTTGGCGGTTGCTCAAAGTAATAAAGAGATGCAGACGGGACAGGCATTTTCAGAGAAGCAGAGTGCGGGGGATACAGGGCGCTGATTGCACGAGGCAGGCATTCGCTTCCACGATGGGCGGCGGGCAGAGGATTGGAGTTGTACCATGGTAATCATGGTAAGGCTGGGAGGCAGATGGCGGAGGTGACACCTTAGCAGCACAGCATCCGGAACCCGTGATTGTGGAACAGCAACACGCAGAGCGGAAAGGTGGATCAGGCGGCTCTGTGTGGTCCAGGACTCGTGTCTAAGAGGGAGCTACGTCGGCAGGATACGATGGGCGGACCAGTATTGTCGAAGCCAGGGCGAAGACCGGCCTGAGTGGAGGCGCAGGGCTGGAATCGGCCAGGCACGGCTTGCGGAGCTGTTCGTACCTGCAAGCCGCGGCGGGCGGAGAGAAGTATGAGAGGCATGCGGCGCTGCGGGCAGTTGCTAGCGGCGCGGAGAACGAGCGCGGGGAGAGAGAGGCCTGGGTCCCAGGTCGCAGCCAATCGCGGGCGGCCTGCACGCTGACTAAGGCGCACACTGTCGCACGCCTGATCGTTGCGCGCCTTCAACGGGAAGCAAGCTCTGCCGACGCCTTGCCAGCTCTCTGCCACAACACGCCTCTTCTCGCCCGATGCCGCCCTCGCTGACTGCAGTCTGCCAATAGTCCGGAAGCTTACCTGCTCAATTGCCTGCTCACCTCCTCATCCACCCCGATTCAGCTCTCCGACCCTGCAGGGGCAGCCCGTCGACCCGCCCGAAGAGGCAGAAGACAGCTCTTCAGCCCCAGTCCCAGCCCCAGTGCCTGGCCGCCGCTGCAGCACCCGCCTCCACCTGAGCACATTCTTGGCCAGGTCTTCCTGCGTCACACTCATTGCATTCTCCCCGATCTCTCCCGCCCCCATCCAACCCAGCCAGCGGCTCAGACATGTCCACCAATCCCGAAGAGCCGCAGAGCCAGGCGCCGCCCCCCGAGTCGACCCAGTCTTCCTTCCGCGATGCCTTCACCACGCGCCGCTCGCTCCGCCAGCTTGGCCTGTTCTTTGCAGGCGCCACCTTCTTCACCGCTGCCCAGCTCATCACCCGACGCCAACTTGTCCGCCGCTTCAAGGCATCCATACCCCCGTTCTACCACCCCAGCAACGTGCCCCACGGCGATGTGAATGGCGCTATGGAGGCATTCGAGGCCCTGAACCTGGCCACCGTCAACGTCGTCAGCGCAGCCATCATGCTGACCGGCGGCACAATGTGGGCCTTCGATATAAGCACCCTTGAAGACCTTAGAAGCAAGGTCAGGCATCGGGTAGGCACCGGCGATGCCCAAAAGTCGGACGAGGAGATTGAAGAGTGGATTGCCGAGGTTCTGGCCCGGAAGGACATGAAGGAAGCGGTTAAGGCTGCCACCGGCGTCAAGCTGGAGCAGTTCCTGAAGGACGCCAAGGCGAGAGATGGCGAGCAGAGCAACGAGGGCTCTGCGAGGTAACCAACACCTTGCTACAGTATCCCTCGTCTCAAGCTGCTGTGCCGTCCGTCCACGGGATCATCCGTTGTGACCTCTGCACGATGCCTGTCTCAGCAATGCCCGAAGAGGCTGGCAGCAGCTGCGCGTGCGAACAAGCTTCAGTCACACGACTATGACCTCACTCGAGCCCGATTTCGAGAAACGAGGTGCGTAGTAGGTGGTGAATCAGCAACAGTGCTGATCCACCTCGACCAAATTTCTCCACTCAATGTAGTATTACCACGAGTGCCCACGACGTTGCCACCTCGGGCGCCACGTGAACCCGGTTGTAAAAGGGCAATTGCGGGCTCCTGCAGAATTCAAGAAACCAACAATTCAGCCTTCCTCAGCCCTCGGAACACGGCCTTGCCTCGTGCCCGCCACGCCAGCCGCTGAGTCGGGAAAATTCTGGCCAGCCGTAAGCCAGTACTGGAGAAAAAAACGGCCTCGGAATCCACGGCAGAAACGCCTCATTCCACAACGACGCTGTAGCTCTTCGGAAATGGCACAGAGGCAAGCAAGAATAGAATAACATGAAATAGCGCACCAGCAAAGTCGTGCCGCGTAGAGCAACATGATTTGCTTCTATCCCGATGAGCCGCGCCGTGGCTAATGCACAGGCTGCTTCTCCATATGCTCTTGCCTCGATAATCCCTGAATTTCCTAGCCTAAAAAGATTGCCCAACAGCATGCAGCGCACGCCGCTTGACTACTGCTCTGTTCAGCCCCTTGCGCACTCATGACCTCGGGCTGTTGCGCCGCTGGACCGGCGATCCTTCTCCCTCCGCCCAACCACGTCGCAGCACTGCCATCTACCCATCATTCAGCTCAATCACGCGCTAAAAATAAACTACCAGTCTGTCCACGGTTCTGCTATTCTGCTATATCCCGTCCCTTCTTCCCTTGCTCTAGACCTTTCTCGTCTCCCATGCCAGCAAAACCTGCTCCTACAGCTACAGGCACAGGTACAGCCGCAGACGCACACACATCTTTGATTCCAAGCACCTAGCAAAGCCGATGCTAACCCTCCCTCTCTCTCACGTCGACCTGTCGGCCTATCCACCGATCCCATCACCCACTCACTCCTTCCCCTCTGTCTCCTCCTCCCCCACTCTCCTTACCTTCTCCCTCCTTTGTCCTCCCCTCCTCACCACCCACTACCTTCACTCCCATCGCCCCATCCCTATTTGCCCTCCACACCGCGCCCTCCTCATCATCCGCAAATTCCTCCAGCTTCCACACCTCCACCCGTTCCTTGCACCGCTCCAGTGCCTCCTCCCCGCCCCTCCACGCCGCTCCCCGGTGCGGCGCGCTCACCGCGATCAGGATGCTCTCCTCGCCAATCGGCACCGTGCCGAGCCGGTGCGTGATGGATATCGCGGTGAGGGCGTGAGCGGCGCGGATGGTGCGAGCAAGCGTGAGCAGGGTCGATAGGGCCAAGGGCGCGTACGAGGTGTAGGTGAGCTGCTTGACGGGACGGTCGGCGAAGGTGTCGCGGGTTGTGCCTGTGGGGGGAAAAACGGGAAGGGCAGGGTGTCAGTGATTCTTATGCTTGTTGAGGGGGGTTTGATAGATGATGATTGGTGACATGAAATTGGAGATATTCGGAGAGCGGACAAAGGATGCGTGCGCCTTGTTCGACGATGGTAGAATATGGGCTTCCCCCCAATAACAATGGGGGAGCGTGATTTCGCTCTCGAGCTGCCGGGCACGAAGCTTGGCATGGAGGTAGCCGTTGGTGTGCTGGCTGTGCTCGCTACCTCGGCAGTGCTGCATTCGATGGTGTCGAAAGATAGGACCGCCTCATGCATACCTTCGTAGCTGGAAGACTCACGTGCGTGAGTTGCAGGGGATCCCATCCGTGCCAGATCGATGCTGATCAGTGCGGGAAAGGAGGACGGAGGACAGGCATATTGGCGAGGGTTTGAGTGGCGGACAGGCTTCCTCTGACACGAAGCTGACCAGCTTCAACACCTCTCTCACAATCATCATGCAGTCCCCTTCGTCCCACAGAGCGAGACACGAGAAATTGATCGAGCGATTTCTCGGCATGCTACCCGGACGGAAGAGGACGCGTCTTGTCTCCAGTGCCTGAGCTGCCGTATGCCAAAGCTTGTGAACCATCTCTTTGCAAATTTGTGATGAAGCACATAGCGTGCCAGCGATAGCTCATGAGAAAAATTACTGGTAAGGTGCATGGCACAGGTATTTTGACACAGCCCACAGGGACTAGATGTGGATGCTATGGTGGAGATTGCGGACGATAGGTAGAAGGGAAAAAAATGTAGAGCCCGAGGAATGATGGATTATAGAGATTTGGGAGGGCGGTGGTTGAAATTGTGGCGAAGCTGGGGAATTTGTGCCTTTCTTTTCCTTGATGGCTTACCGGCGAACAATACGACAGCGCCCGCTTTGGGGCTCTTGACTCGTTGCATGACAGACAGGACGTCCAAATGGTCGTATGTCAGTTCCACATGGACGCCCTCTTCCTCCCGAAGCATCGAGTCGGCAGTCGTTTCGGGCATTGTGTCTTGCGGCCTTGATACCCGGGTCAAAGGCGACGGGCGAGAGGGATTGAGACAGGGACGCAGCGGTGGGAAGGGTCCAAGACACTCAATTCGGGTAGGATTTGGGAAGGATGAAGATATGCGGGTCAGCGTCAGCAGGAGTGGGCAAGAACGGGGATGCCAGACCAGTCATGGTGGGGGAGTGTCGTAGGCTGTAGGCCGAGTGGTGGGGCTTCCTTGGCCGGCCCGCCGTCTCGACGCCTCGGCCCTTCCGCCCATACCATGGCCATCTCATCTCTCACCCTACACTCTCCCTTCTGCTCCAGCTCGCTCGCATCTGCTCGGCGTCATCTCGAACAGAACCACCTGCGACTGCACCACCGCACCGCTTCATCGAGCGCACCCATCTCGGCCGCTCCGCGCTTCCGGCCCAGCATGGCGCTTTCAGGAATGACGCTTCGCTCCTCTTCTGCCCAAACCAAGGGTCCGTGGCGCGCTCAGGGTACGAGGCGCAGTCCATTCCAGGTCGGCCTTTGATTCAGGAGGTGATTCCGCTTGTCAACTTGATGCTGGCCTCCTCGTCTGGCCGTTGTTGACAGCCAACGGCCCGCCGCAAGCGACTGCCATCGACCATTGCTTTTTTTCTGCGTATCCACCGTCCCTCTTTTTTTTTTCTCCGCCCAGCCCACCCGGATCAGGTGCCGCGATGCCGTGGAGAAAAAGAAGTTCCGTCCGATCTCCGCGAAATTCCATCCGGCTTCTCTTCCTCTCCGTCGCCCTCTTGTGAGATGGCGCGCGATCGCGCAGTGGGCCGATGCGCGGCTGTGGGCCCCCGCAAATGCGAGGGCCAGTCCATCTACCATCACATGGCGGCCAGAATGTGACTGAGATGTGAGAAATCGCATCACCGCGACGGCCACCTGAGACGCCGGATCGAGGCTGGACGACGGCGCCAGCTGTGCGAATTCGGATTCGAGCCTGAGACTTTATGCGCCTGTCAGCCTTGAAGTGGTTCGTGACCTGCTGCTCTGGGATCAGCCAGACCGGAAAGAATGGAAGAGGTGCCAGCCATTCTGCAAGGCGACTGGGCCCGACGTCACCGGCACAACTGCTCTCGACTCGAGTCCAGCAATGCTGCCGGATGGAGATGGTTCAGAGAGAGCAGCGTGTATGACACATCCGTCGCACAGCTGCTCCGCTCTCTCGTAACCGCCTCCCAGGTCACTCGTCTTCAGCATCCGCTGCGTCAGTCAATGCTTATGGTCAACTGAGCTCCCGCCGAGTCCAGATCCAGATCCAGATCCCGGCCGGCCCCCGGCGCTTATGCTGACTGCCGCTGCTGCCCGCCTACGCGCCCGTCCGCCATCCGCTCGCTCGCAGGGGTCACAAACGGTTCCCTCTACTCCACCAGCACCCCAATTCGCCGGACAACGAGTCTGCCCTGCTCGCGGTCCGCGCAAGGCCCATAGCCCCGGCGAGCGCGGGCGCTGCCGTCGACCATGTTTATCGCGCTGTCTCGGGCTCGTCTTGTCTCATTCCTCATTGCTGTGCAACCACGTTTTTCTCGATTGCCCACGAATTGCAGCTCGCTTCCCTCCGTGTGGATCCTTGTGCCCCATCTCATCTGGATCTCACTCTCGCTTGCCGGATGCACCACGCCTGCGTCCGCCCGGCAGCGCCGTTGACGATGCATTCGAAATTCTGCCGTCCGCTGCGCGCAATCTTCCACGACCAGATCTCCCGAAAATCCCGCTGCGCCTACCTGCGATGCATCACTTCCTGCGCCGCGCTTCTTGCCTACGCAAGGCACGCTCCAGCCAATGCCTGCGCCCCTTACTTCGATCGCCGCACGCCTCAAAGACAACATTGAGAGCACAGCGTCAGCTTTACGCGCGCTGCCCCATGCTAATTGGCCCCTGCTCACGGCTATGCTACTGAGCCAAAACAAGGGCCAAACAACGTGTCCAGAATCGCTCGCTCATGGAACCCTGCCAGAATCCAGGGAGAAGGTTCACGTTACGCCGCCCAATGCCCCCGGTCATCGAGCCACAAGCCCAAGCGAACCCTTGGGTAAACAGCAGCCTTCTTTTTTCTCGGCCCCCTTGAGTCCGGAGAATGGGACGCTGTCCCCACTGCACATATATGATCCAGTAGCTTCCCGATAGTCTTATCCGGAAACACCCTCTGCATATTGCTCCTCAGCCAGCCGCTGCTTTCCCCAGCTCCCACTGCTGCCACCCGTCAGGTCTCGGCCCAAGCCCAGGATACGCTCTCTCAAACATGACCGATGTTGATGTCTCCCGACACCCGTCGGGTTGCTGCTCTCCACGCAAGCGAACGTCGCAAAGCGGAACCCGCTCCCATCCTGACTCAGTCATTTCGGAGAACCCTACTCCACCAGCTTCGCCGGAGCGCACTGCAGAATACTGGGACCGCTGTGTGGAGAAGCTCGAGGAGAAGCGCCGGTTGCGGCGAGCGGCTGCTCAGAACTCCCCGGATGATAAGCCACTTACCCCACGCCAGACCAATAGGATGGTCCTAGACATCATTTCGAGCTATAGCGACGACGACTCTTACCTGGTCCCTAGTTCCTCACCACGCGCACCACCTTCCTTTGACTTCGGCTTCCACCACGAGCGGGATCGAGCCGACTCGGCACACGATATTGAGACCATAGCGCAAGCACTTGAACTGTTTCCCAAACCTTTATCAACTGCGAAGAATAATAGTAGCTCAAACTCTCGTTCAACCTCATCCATCAAAGTTCAAGGCCTCCGGAAGGAAGGGCAAACCTTGGCATCTCCCGTCCCTGCGAAGACTCCACCCAAACCAAATCCGGCCGATGCCTCCAGAAAGCCGCGCCAATGTCCTCCCAGGCCGCCGCGACCAGAAGAACCCTTCTTCATCGGCCTCCCTCTCACCCCATCTCCGCACCCCAACCGTGTTGTTCGCAAGCCTGTCACGCAACAAGAACGTCGCTCGGCTGCTCCTCCGAACATCAGAATACTTCCATCCGACCACACACCGCCCATGTCGAGCAAGTCTACATGTGCACTGCCCAACCTTGAGCCTCAACCTCCAATGCAATGCGCAGAACCTACTCCACCTACAACCCCGGTCCGAGACGCGTCCTTCGCGCTGCAACAACAGCTGGTCTCCGTGTGGGAGGACGATGACGATGACGATGATGAGGAAAAGAAAGGATTGATAGAATATGTGCGCCGTACTCTGCACGCGAGCAAGACCTCATTCTCGGCAGATCGGGATAGGGAGTCGAAGGAAAGGGAAAGGGAAAGAGCAAGAGAGAGGAGGAAGGAGAGTATGGACAGCACGCACAGTGCTGACAAACGCCCAGCGGGTGGCCGCAGGAGGAGAAGCACTGTCCGTCAAGCAGTGATTCGCGTGCTTCGTTGTGGCGACAGCAAGGAGGAGCGTTCATGATCGAACCATCGACACATCACTGCACCTTACAGTGATCTCAATTCACCCTAATCCTGTACAGAACTGTTCTACTGGATTCTTGAATCAGCATCCCTGATTGACTACCTTTGATGACTGGCGGCATCTTGCATTTTGGATGGGATACCATTCTTCTGAACTTCATTGCACGCATTTTCCTCTCGGACTCATGACATACATTTCCGTACATCGATGGGCGTCCTGGTACATTTTGAAAGAGGGCGACTGTTTCCGTTTCTCTGACCACGCTTTCACACCGGCCGGCAGGCATCTATTCTTTTTTTCTCCTCTGTCGGTATAAAAGCGGCTTTTTTTTTTTTTTCACGAGCTTCACGGCCTTGCATTGAAACGACATGGCGTTGGTGTTTATTTGGTTTTCCATTGCGCGGCAGCAGGCTCGACCAACCCTTTGACTGAGAACATCAAAAGCATCCTTTACGACAGCATAGACGTGGGCGTGTGTATTTCGGATACTATCCTGTCTCTCATGTTTCGGTGTAGCATCACTACGAAAGCTATGAATCAACTGATTGAATGTCATCCGTTGCCAATCTGCTGAAGAGTTTCATCGAATGACGAATATTTCCAAGACTCATCAACTCAACATAAGTCGTTCCTTGCTGGGCGTAGGTGCACGCAAGCTCCCTCTCCTTCATGGACTTCCCCTCTTCTCCGCATTCCTTCTGCTCCCCTCTCCTCTCGTCTGATTCCCCTCACTCATTCGACTCCTCCCTCACTCAGGGCCCGCGCGTCCGCCCAACGGACCGGCCCGCATCACCTCCTCTGTTTTCCCCACCGCGCTCCCCTTGCCTCCGCTGCCAGTCAATAGTTGCACAAGCGCAGCTCTCACCCCAGCTCTCCTTACGTCCTTCCAATGCCCACACACAGCTTGACAGCTCTTGGTAGGGATGCCAATCCGCAGACGCAATGATTCCACGCTGTACCTGGACCCTTGTTTCTTGGCTCCTGCTATTCTTGAGACAGAGCGGATAGTCTGCGGATCAGACCAGCTCTCTTTCACCGCCTGCAGGTTCGGTCTCGCCATTACAAGGATGGCTCCCATGCGCACTGCCCTATGCAGCAGACTGTCGAGAATTCTCACCACCCAGCCGCTGATCCACTCTCGTCCACGTCAGCGCGTATGCTGACCCCTTTGAAACAGTGTCTTTTTCGCGTTATTTTTTATGCTGGGGTCCGTGGAAATGGAATATGTTTCAGATATATGTCAAGCGCCGGGGAACTGGGCAGGCGTACGGGCCGCATGGATTGACCGAAAACATTTCCATGCGCTGCTGCTTTCTTTCTCCATGATCCCGAGAATCGCGACACGTTTATTCGCCAGCTGCCAGTTCTGCAGCTGCCTTCAGCTATCAGCAACCGCGAGACTCGCATGTGAAACACAGAACAGGGCTACCCCACGGCCAAACAGTGCTCTTGTCTCTCCCTCTCTCTTTTACTGCACGCATGGTCGAACTGAACACTGACGGCAGATTCTGGGAAATTCGATTCAGGCGCCCAGCGGCGGGTTGAGGTGTAGGGTAGACAATCCTTCCCGCTCGTGAGCCGTTGATCCTTCATGGGGTGGGTAGCGCCTGCACATGGAATTACGCGCTTTTCCAATCTCTATCCTTACCGGGTACCTGGATTTTAGATGCGGCAGGCGTATCGGATGATGTGCGGTGCGGGTTGGATCCAGATGTTTGTTGTTGCCTGACTACCAGGTCTCGTCTTACAGTACCTCTCCGCAAATCTGACCGGCTGGCTCGGAAATGTACGCTTCTGTTCATAGGATTCCACAAACAAATGCCACTGGTATACAAATCCGACGATATCGCGCCAGATTGGGATTGCTGCTGGCTGGCAAGCCGATAGGAGAAAGGTAGCGAGAGAAAGAGGCGTGGCTCGCCGCACAAAATGCAATACCCGTACGCGCGCGCGCAACCGGAAAGTGAGATGGGGAGAGCAGCATGGGGGCACAATATGTACGACAAGGGTACGTGCAGCAGCGTGCAGCCTGCACACCGAACCAAGCCGTGCGTGCACACGCACTTCCTGTACCCGCCGCGCTCTTTTTTTTTTTTTTTCTTTTTTTCTCGCCGCCCCTGTCCCGGCCGGGCCCAGCCGCAGACATGCACTCAAAAACACGACGCGTCTTTCTAGCGGGGACGACCGGCAGCTGCGACTGGTGTTGGTGGGGTTGGTGGTGGTGGCGGCAGAGGTTGGAAATCCTACCCGCCCATGCGACTCTATCAGCAGAAAGACCAAGTTCAGCCCATCACTATTGCGCCACTTTCCCCCTCCGCCCAGCTGCGCGGGACCTTCTCATTCGCTCGTCCTCCGTTTCTGTTCCCTCCGACCTGGGGAGCATTACACCGCCTAACACGCTCCCAGTTCGTCCAAAGCGGTTCCCGCCCCCAGCCTGCACCTCCATCCAATTACTCGCCCCCATTTCCTTCCCGCCCGCCAATCGCCATGATCGTCCCGCTCCCGCACTCACACCACCACCACCGCCATCGCTGCCGCCGCCATTAGCTACGCACAACGCATAAACGGCCCCGCGAAACGTCTCCTCATTCCCGCCCTTCCCCCCCCCCGGCTCCGTCCTCCCCCGCTGTCCGGAAGTTCCGCGACAGTTACATACACCATACGCACCAGCCGCACGACGTTCAATCCTACCCTAACTTCCCCTTTTCATTTCTAGTAGAACTACGCTCTGCCAACCAGCCAGTCCCATCCGTCGTACCTGAAAAGAGGAACAGCTCAGCCGCTCCCGCACACTCTTGGCAGAATCAAAAGAACGTGATACGAGAACACTGATCAGCTCCGGCGGCTACGGCGAAGCTGTGGGGAGAAGGAGAGAGAGGAGGGAGGGAGGGAGGCCTCGGTGCTGTTCATTCCGTGCGGTTGAATGCTTTGCTACGTCTGGGCTTTCATTCAGCTGGAGCGGATGGGAGATTGTGCGTACGGCGCTCGGGGTGTTGCCGTACGTGCACACACATGTTCCCCAACCGCCGCCGCCGCCGCCGCCGCCTCCCCACAGAGCATGCTTTCGTAGCGGATGAGCGGTCTGCTGTCCCGATGCCAGCGTATCCGATGACGAAGCTGGGGCATGGCTTGAAGGTCTTGTCCGTCCCCGCAACGCCCGAGCCTTGGGAAAGCCAGAAGAAAGAAAATAGAAAAGAACGTGGGGTCTGGATTCGGAACGGGGGTTACACGAAAGCTGAGAATGACGGGGGCGGAGTGGCCGCGGCGCACTGCTATCGGACCGGCGGCTTTGAGAAGGAGCTTTTTTTTTTTTTTTCCCCTGTCCGCGCTCCCCCGATATCGTACGACAGCAGAGCTAACGGGGTCGGAAACGTGGTCGAGGTCGACGGCTGAAAGGACTATGTGGCTCTAGGCTAGTGATGAAGACGGGTGTGAAAGGTCACCTGTGGGCTTGCGGGCGGAATAATTTTCTGGGGGGAGATCTGGGTGGTGGTGATCTGATGCGGTAGCACGGATATCACAAAAAAAGGACCGATTGGATCATGTTGGATGTATTGACCATGCTGACTGCACGTTTGGCATGATGGAAGTGATACTGGAATGATGAAGAGAGTGATTGGCCGTCGAGACTCAATATTTTTTTTTTTTTGCAGATGTTGTTCAAATGCGGAGAGTGGTACGGGAGCTGAGCGGAGCGGGACTGGAGAAAAGCGGGAGGAAGTAAGGGGTCGGGATCAGCACAGACTGCGGGGTCCGATAGTTCAAGTATGCGGAGCGGAGGCGAGGGATGGGGTGGAGAGGAGAGGAGATGAGAGAGAAGGGTGCAACGTCAAGGGCATGCATGTACTAGTGAGGTGACGGTGAAAATTTTCCTTCTCCACAGTGACTGTTGTCATTCCTCATTGTAAAAGTCTTCTGAGAATTGGGTCAAAATAATAGTTCGGCAGAAGCTGGACCGGTACTCCTCCGCTGGGGGACTGAGAGAGACTAGTCTCATAGCTCCAATTCGAGTTTATCGAACTTCGTCTCTGCTAAATTTGCGCTGGAAAGTCCTATGTCTTTCAGTAGTGCCATTTGGTGACAGAATCACCAGAATCCATGCTGTGTGATTGCTGCCCTTTGGTTTGCATTCATCCCTCACATCCTCAATGCACAGTATACGGACGTCATCATCGACAGCATCGTCTCCCAGCCCCACGCGATAAAGGCCCATCGCGAGCGTGTTCTTCAGAGCCCATGACCACAAATCTTACGCAAAGGCCATATGGGGCACCTCCGTTAGTGCTACTGCTCCTGCTCCAATGTCCTGTGGGGAAACAGTTGGACCGCAGCCGCATTATGCATCGATTTGTAGGCCTGCAGCAAATGAAAGCTCGAGGGGGACAACCGAAAGCCTGCATTTTCCATGTGATCTGCAGGAACAAAGCAATGCAGCATGGCGGACGGTTACGCGAAGCATGGAGAGAACTTGCATACAGACACAGCAGAAGATGCAGCGTTTCCTGCTTTATCTAGACTGTACCTTGCTTTTCAATTTGTACCTCTAACAGTTAACGCATTCGTGCAAAACTTCAAATCACACAGCACTTCAAGTCGGCTGCAGCAACACATCCCCGTACAAACTCGCATATTCTCTGCAGTGACTGGAACATGTAGAGCTGGATGATATTGATGAGAGAGTTGATTGTCCTGGCTTTGAATCAGCAGACGATCTGCTGCGTTGCGGAATGTGGAAATACACACAACATGCCAGCGGTTGTTCGAATTGTTCTACCGCAGAATAAGAATAGTATACCAAAAAACAATCTAGTACTAAATTACACCCAGCCATGTTCGACTCTATCTTCCAATTCCTCGATATGTAATCCCTCTATATATACCAGATCATCTCCACAGCCTGAGTATTACGAAGTCAGAATCCAGCGTGAACACTCAGACGAGATTCACGTACCAACTAGCGGGTGGAAATAGCAGTGTAGACTGATCACGTACCTCAGATTTCCAAGTATTGGACATCCTCGAGATCTGAAACAGTTTTAATGTTAGTGGTCTATGGTGAAAGTAGGCGCTGGATATAATTTCTACTTACACCAAGTCAGGTCCTCACCACTCACTTCCCTCTGTGACCGTCCATCTCCGAGGAAGGCAAAAGGGTGCCCCTGCATCATTGTCAGCAGTGTGAAATCAAAGTGACCTCAATCATACATCGATGTAGTCAATATCATAGTGCTCGTATCTAGGAGTCTCGATGGTTTCGATGAATTGGATGCCGGAACCAGGCCATACAGCGATGACTCTCCCAGACGCATCCTTGTCTAGTTGCAATTCGTCAGTGCCTGGTATATCTAAGAATCTTGAAACATAGACTTACACCAACTCTTACAGCCGCCGGTCCATACAAGATCTTTATGCAAAGCTTGCGCGTACGAGTTGAAAGCCGCCTCAACAGACCGTTTGACCGTGACGCTTTTGATCTGCTCTCTCTGTATTTTCTGGAGTACCTGGACTATGTACTTGGCACTGTATACACCGTTATTAAGAATATTAGCGGGCGAGGCACGCATTCTCACGTATACTCAATGCACGGGACCAAGGAAGAGTTTGCAATGGGACAATTCGGACCCAAGAAACCTGATTGATCATTAACTCGTGGTCATTTTCACTTTCTTCTGCAATTATCTCCACTTACTCCAGTAATTCGGGAAGCCGGCAACTGAGACTCCCAAGTATCCCTCGGCAGGCTTGCTGGACCACAGCTTTTGCAGATCAAGCCCATTCTTGCCACGAAGAGGAAAACGAGGGGTGAAAGATGTATCGAAGCCAGTAGCACAGATGATCGAGTCCACTCGATGGATCTGGCCGTCTGCAGTCTGAAGCCCCTCTGGGACAATCCGGACAATCCGGTCCGAAATGACTTCGACATTGTCCTCCTGCACAGCCTGAAGAAAAGGTCGGCTTGGTGTGATGCGGCGGCAGAAGATCTCGAAGCTATGGTAAAGTAATCAGCCGATGCTATCAAAGCCATCTACCCAGTCACAACGTATTGGAAGAGAAGGGAAGAGGGGATGCTTTTCATGTCGTACTTTGGAATCAGTTTCTCTTGAAGGTCTTCCCGTTTGAGAAACTTGCGCATCATTTCTTCTGCAGCCTACGCAATTAGCTCAGCGTGCTTTACACGACAAAAACAGATAAACTGCTCTGCTCACTTTTCTAGTTTCCTTCTGCATGTCGCTGTTCTTGCGCAGTCCGATAAAGTTTTTGTTCAGCTCTTCCTCCAGGCCCTTGCGAAACTTCACATAGTACTCTTTGTCGGTCCGGAGACGTTCTTTAGTCTCCTCGGGATCTAATCCGTTATTTCGTTCAGCATGTAACTGGCAAAGTTTCACATATTATCCTCGCACTCACACTTCTCGTTAAATTCTGAAGACTCGGCGCCGAGCCCCACCAGAGGCAGAATGTAAGCAGGCGACCGAACAAAGAGCTTGACGTACTCTGCGTCCTCTCGTAATGGAGGGAGCACCTGGACTCCAGAAGCACCAGATCCGATGAGAGCGACCAGGGGTCCCAGTAAGCGTAAGCGGCTTGACAAGCGATCAAGCAAGCGGCTTGCAAGCGGGTATTTTTGGCCGCTTAATCGATTTGCTAAGATTAAGCGCTTAAGCTTATAAGCGGGGTAAAACCCCTCGCTTACTTATAAGCGCTTAGTAAGTAGAACTAAAATAAGAGCCCCTTACGGAAAATAGATAGTATAGACCGCCGCTTATAACGTAATTTAGTACTTCTAAGTATAAAGAAATAATAAATATCTAAGGCGCGTAGTATTATAGATTTATAACGATAGATAGTAATAGCCGCTATAGTATTAATAAGATTACTTAAAGGCTATTAATTTATCTAACGCTAGTTTTAATAGATACTTACTAAATCTAGTATAGCTAGATCTAGCGTAAGCAAGAAACCCTTCTTAAATTCGCTTCTTATAATTTCTACTATTCTATACTATAACTTATTAATACTACTACGCTATATTATTAATTTATATAAAGATAAGCGATTTAATACTAGAAGATATTTATTTATTTATTTATTTATTTATTCGTTTAACGTCCTTATATAAGCTAAGCTTATAAAAGACGGCTAGTCTACTAACGTATCTAGTCCGGTATTTCGACCGGGGTTTTTATTCGGGTTTTCTTCGGGAAGAAGTCTAGAAATAGTAGGGGCTAAGCCGGTGCTTTTTAGAAAGAAATAGAAAAGTAAGTAGGGAGATAAGAAGAGGTAGAAGATATAAGAAAATAAGAGAGAATAACTTTTTTTTTTTTTTTTTTTTTAAAAAGAAGAGACTAAAGTTAGTTTTTTCGAAAGTACGTATTTAGACTTCCGTCGAAGTAAATTCTAATAGCTACTTTCGGGTAGCTATTTTAGTTGTCGATAAAAAGCTTAGAAGAGCCTTCCGTCCTTCTTCGGTATTAAAAACGAGGTCTAAGGAGGGGTTTTTCGTTTCTAGACTAGTATATATATCTTCTCTTTCGAGTCGATACTTTTTATAGTCTAGAATTAGGTACCGGGGGGTTTATTTAGCCGTATTATTATACGGGTAGCTATTAGAGGGGTTTAGTCCGAAGTGGTTTAGATAGGACTTAAAGTATCCGTGTTCTATTTTAAGCTAGTAAAACGCGGAGCTAGTTTCTCTCTCCGTAGAGAGGTCTATTAACTTTCGTTTTATTTTCTAGTTAAACCGCCTTAGATAAGACTCTTTAGAGGCTATTTCCGCTTGCTTATTCGCTATTTTTTACCACGAATTAATAAAATCTACTTGCGTTAGCATTCGAAAGAATATATAGCTAGTTAATTCGTTATTTGGGTTTATTTTATAGGCGTATTTAGCTAGGGAATCTGCTTCTTCGTTACCGCGTGTTACGCCGGGACTCTTTCTGGGGGAGTCGAGGCGCGTCGTCAGGCAGCTTGGGCTTTCTAGGGGCCAATACAGTGGTAGGCAGGGGAGGTTCGTACAATAGTAGGGTAGGAATCAATTGACAAGTTGACCACGAGGGTCCTAACTACGATAAATGAGTGTGGTCTATATACATGGAGTGATCGGTACGATCAGTAGTGATCTGTAATGTTAACCCACTGATCAGTACTGATCGGTGGTCCGAGCTTTGCTGAGCGAGTGTGCGGTGGTCTGGTGCATCAGTGTCGGTAGGTATTCTGCCGAGTTAGGCCCCGAGTTGGTCACGTGGGCGGTGAGTAGTCGTAGGGTTTCGTTATCCGCCTTTCTGGGCGACTGTGCCGTAACACTATCCCCCCTCTAGGCAACCTTCGGCCCGAAGGTCGAGTATAAAGGTAGTTGAGCTCCCTCCTTAGTTCCCTTGAGATTATTTCTCTGCCGTCATGTCCAGTTCCGCTCGTCGACGCGCGCTTCTCGCCCGTATCCTTCGTAACGGTACTGACGCTCCCAGACGTTGTTCCTTTGTGTGGAGAGACCTCGTCTTCGTTGTCTTGTGTCGCCGGATTCCAAGAGGTGTTACGAGTGTGCCAAGCGAGGCCACCTTTGTTCCTTTCCTTCTGACATGGCTTCCCTATTGAGTTTCGTCGTGTGGATCAACAACGGGACCGGGTGCGGGCTCAGATTGAGCAGACCCAGCGCGAGATCGAAAGGGATGAGGCCGAGATTCAGCGGTTGCAAGAGGAGGCTCAACGTTTGTTCGTCGTACCGCCACTCTCGGTCCAAGGTGATCCGCCTGTTGCGGACACTTTCCTTCCTGGATTCCCGGAGTCAGGAGTTGTTTGAGCGGGAGTTGGCGGCCATTGAGGCTGAGGAGGCGCAGGAGGCGCGGGCGGCTCAGGGGTCCTTGTTATCTGGTTCAGGCGGTGGTGACGTGGCGGGTTCCGACGGGCTGGTTCCTCGAGAGGCACCGGTGGACCAGTTTCAGGTGTCCTTGACGCCTCCGGGTTTGCGTCGTGGGAGGATGCTCTGGGTTTGGGCGGTCAGGGTTTCGTCGGTATTCATGGATGAGTTCCTCGCAGTTAAGGTAAGAGATTGGTTCCCATGAGGGTTCCCACGGGTTCCCGGCGGAATCCGCTCCTTCCCATTTGATGAGGTACTTAAATTGACCGTCGATCCAGTCTCCATCCAAGATTTTCTCTACGTCCCATTCTTTGTCGGCGTCATCGGGGTGTATTTCAAGTTCTGGGTCAGGTTCGGCGTTGCTGTGTGCGGGTTCAAGTAAAGAGATGTGGAAAACTGGGTGTATACCCACTTGTTCTGGCAATCTGAGTTTAAAGGAAACAGGTGAAAGTTTTTTCTCAATTTGGTAGGGTCCGATTTTCTTGTGGTCCAATTTGTCGTTCGATCGTGTTGTTTTGATGTTTTTTCTGAGGAGCCAGACTTTATCCCCCTCCTTCAGGGGCGGCGACGCCTGGCGCCGTCTGTCATGGTACATGGCCATTCGGTATGCGGTGAATTTGATGTCTCGGGCCAGTTCCTGGTGTAGTTCACGTAGCTGGTCTGCTCTGAGCATAGCTTTTTGGGCGAGTACTTCGCAGATCTGGGGTTCTCCGAAGGCAGTAGGGTCGAATCCGTAGTTGGCGTAGAAGGGCGTGGTTTGTGTGGCTTCCGTTGATGTGCTGTTGTACGCGTATTGGGCTAATGGTAGGAGTTCGACCCAGTTGTTTTGCCTGTAATTCAGGTAGAATCTTAGGTACTGTTCTAGCGTTTGGTTGGTTCGTTCCGTTTGTCCATCGGTTTGCGGGTGTGCCGTTGTTGACATCTTGTGTTTAGTTCCTAACTTGTGACCAAGGTTTGCCAGAACTTAGCTCTGAATCGTGGGTCTCGGTCCGTGATTAGTTCCTTGGGCATCCCGTGGTGGGCGAAGACATATCTGAGGAAGAGGTAGGCGCAGCCTTCTGCTCTGATTTTTTGTTACAAGGGATGAAGTATGCCCATTTTGTCAGGCGGTCGACAATGACCAGGATGGCGTTGTGTCGTGCTTTAGTCACAGGGTCTACTGAATTTGGCAGGTCGGTGATAAAATCCATTGTGACCGATTCCCAGGGTTTGGTTGTGTTGTGATGAGCTGTAGTTGTCCGTATGGTGCATGTCGTGCCACCTTTTTTTGCGCATTCGTCACATTCCTGGATGATTTTCTACTACTTTCCTCATTCGGGGAAAGTAGAAGTGTCTTGCAAGCCGTTCCAAGGTTCTTGTCATTCCTGGGTGTCCGTGAACTGCGGACTCGTGGTATTCCTTTGTCAGCCGTTTGCGCAGAGGTGTGGGTACGTAGATTTTTCCGCGGAATAGTATGTTGCCTCTATGGTCTTGGACTAGGTCGGGGTCGTCATGTTCGGGGTGCCTATTCGTTGAAGCAGTTCTTGGGATAGCGGATCATTGTTATATTTTCCTTGGATGATTTGTTCCCAAGTGGCGGTGTCATCTTCTTCCTCGTTTACCGCCTCTTCCGTGGTTTCTTCAAGTGTTGGTATGGGTTCCTCGTCCTGCGGTTCCTCTTCGTCCTCCGGCTCCTGCTCTGGTGTTGGGTTTCGTGGAGGTTCGTCGTCGTCGATGGGGCCCCTAGCCTTATGATGGGTGCCAGTATTCGTTCTTCCCAGGGTGCGTCGGATTCTTCAATGATTCGGGGCGGTTGGGGCCTAACGTGCCGTCGTCATTTTGTCGTAGTACTGCTGGTGATAGTTCTGGCTTTCCTTCCACGTGGTCGGCTCTGCGGCTAAGTGCGTCGGCCTTGCCGTTTTCACTTTGCGGTAGTGGATCTTGAAGTAGAAGGGGGCGAGTTGTTCTGCCCATCGTACTTGTCTTCTGTTTAACACCTTGGTGGTTGTGAAGTATCCCAGGTTCTTGTGATCCGAGTATACCGTGATTTCGTAGTTAGCTCCCCAAGGTAGTGTCGCCATTCCTTGAACGCTGTGACGATCGCAAGCAGTTCTTTGTCGTGTATCTCGTAATTGAGCTCGGCGGGTGACATTTTGCGAGAGTAATACGCGATAGGTGTAATCTTCCCTCGTCGTCTGGCTGGCTGAGGGTAGCGCCAATGGCATAGTCGGATGCGTCAGTTTCGAGGTAGAGTGGCTTGTCAGGATCGAACATGAGGAGTACCGGCGCTTCTACGAAGGCCCTTTGAGTTGATCAAACGCCTCTTGTTGGGGTGCTTCCCAGGTGAAAGGGGTATTTTTCGGGTGAGTCGGATTAGGTTCGGCTACATGCGAGTATCGTTTGATGAATCGTCGGTAGAAGTTGGCAAACCCTAAAAGGCTTGTACTTCTTTGACGTTCCTTGGTTCTGGCCACTTCAGGATGTCTTCCACCTTTTTTGGGTCCATGACTATTTTTCCTGGTTCGATGATAAAGCCTAGGAATTCTACCCTTTGGGCATGGAAGGTACATTTTTCTGGTTTGACGGAGAGGTTGTATTCGAGTAGTTTCTGGAGGACTTTGGATACATGTTCCTTGTGTTCTTCAAGGGTTTCTGAGTAGATCAGGATGTCGTCGAGGTAGGCTGTGCAGAATCGGTCCAGATATTCTCGTAGGACGTGGTTGACAAGGGCTTGGAATGTGGCAGGGGCGTTGGTAAGTCCGAAAGGCATTACCAAGTACTCGTACAAACCGTATCGAGTTCTGAATGCGGTTTTCCATTCATGTCCTTCCTTGATTCGGATAAGGTGGTACCCATCCCGCAGGTCTAACTTGGTGAAGAATCGTGCCCCGGAGAGGCGATCCCTTAGTTCATCGATGCGGGGTAGAGGGTAGCGGTCTTTGATGGTAATGTCGTTCAGGATCGGTAATCCACACAGAGGCGTAACTTGCCTCCGGGCTTTGGTACGAAGAGGACGGGGAATCCTGCTGAGGATTGAGAGGGTCGGATGTATCCTTCTTCAGTAGTAAGTCCAAGTGTTCCTCATTGCTTGTAACTCCTTTTCCGACATTGGATATAGGGGTCCAAATCGGGGTTCAGTGCCTGGTTTCAAGTTGATCTCGTGGTCCCATGGTCTGTGTTCCGGTAGTGCGTCTTCGATCTTTTCTCTGAAAATTTCCTTGAACCGGTGGTATTCCTTAGGAACGCCATCAAGGTACTGTTCGTGTATCCTGGTGGGGTCATCTCCCACGGGTGTCGGGTAGTCTGGTTTTTCTCGTCTGGTGGCACTAATCTGTCGGGTTCTTTCTTTGTTTGTAGTGGTGGGGCGATACCACATCATTCCAATTGCTTGCCCCTTCTTTCGGGTCCTTTCCAGCGCAGCTTTCGAAATTAGGCTTACGTGGGTAATCGGTTCGGCTATGGTGCGTGGTTTCCATTCTGGTTCTTGGTTTCGTTCTCTGGACTTGAGGGTAATTCCTCCATTGTCCCAATCGTATTGTATTTTCCATTTCTTCTGCCAAGGGATGCCGAGAATGACATCATACTTGGGGATCTTGGTAACGTCTAGACAGATACGTTCCTGTGGTTTTTGTATTCGAGGGTCAGTTTCGGGGTTTCGATGATTACCTTTCCATCTCCAAAGGAGCTGGGGATCCATCAACAGTTCTCAGCTGATATGGTTGGTCCTTTCTCTGGGTTTTAGGTTGGCTTTTTCTGCAAATCGGTTTGAGACGTAGTTCCCTTGTGATGCGGAGTCGATGAGGGTGAGCGCTCGGCGTCCATTGATTTTTGTCACGACAACCCAGTGGTTCCCGTATTCTGCGGAGTCTCCTTTGCTTTCTGGTGGGTGTCCTGTGGTTTTTCCGGTCGATGCTGCTATGGTCCTGTGGGGCAGGGGCCTCGCCTGCTGTAGCCCCAGTTCAGTAGGCGTTTCTAGTTTTTTGGGTGGTACCCGCTGATGTTCTTAGCTTCCTGGTGAATGGGGCAGGCTTCGATGCTACAAGTGGACCAGTGGATGGTGTCATGGTTGGGGGTCTCCGGTCGTCCTTCAGTAGCCGAGGTGGTTTTCTTGTCGTTGGTTCGCTGGTTGCTGGTTCGTTTGTCTGGGCAGTTTCTGCTGATATGTCCGTGCTTTCCACAGTGGAAGCAAAGACCCTTTTCACGCCGTCGCTGTTCTTCCTCCGGCGCCAGCCGAGGGTTTCGTCGTTGGTTGGCATCTAAGTCCATGGGTCCCCGGGGTAGGTTGTTTCGAGGTTGCGCGGTGTTGGCCGAGTATCGGGTTTGGCCTGTCTCTTGTCTGAAATTGAACAGTTGTTGGTCGACTCGGATGGCCGTGTCGATGGTCTCGCTAAGGTCCTTGGGTAATCCGGTGCGGGCGAATTCGGCCTTCACATTGTGCTTTAGGCCCTTGTAGAAGATGTATTTGAGGGATTGGTCGTTCCAATTGAGGTAGGAGGCGAGCATGCGGAATTCCGTGACATATTCCGAGACTGATCGGGTTTGTCGGAGGTCCTGAATTCGAAGGGCGGCCTCCTGCTCCTCGTTCTTGCTACCAAAGGCTTGTCTGATTGCGTCGGCGAAGCGATTGTAGTTGGCGAACAGGCTACTGGTTTCCGTACGTGGGATGGCCGAGCGGAAATCCTTTCGATAGGGTTCGAACCACCGTGCTGCGTTACCTCGGAGGTAGGTTCCTGCAAAGCGGACCCTTTCCTCATCGTCCTTGAATGATGCTTTGTAGAATTCGAAGTAATTCTCTAGTTGGGCCAGGAAGTCGTTGAGCTTACGCCGATCCCCATCGTAGGTGTCGGGGGTCTTGATCTTTAGTTTGGTGTTGTGGGGGGTCGATTCTGATGTCGCGGGGGTGGCTGGGGTGGAGGGCCGCATAGTACGGTTGACAGTAAAGGCTTGTCCTCGAATGAAGTACTCCAGAAGGACTTGGCCGCAGTCCTCACTGGCGTTCTCTGGTACTCTGGGTCCGTTGATTGCTCGACTCAAGGAGGCTATGCCCGAGGAATATGCTTCCGAAATGAGCAGCCTCATGTTAAGAGCTGGGTTTCCAGGGATCAAGGGACGGATTGACTGAAGCTGTTCCTCCTCCGTCGGAAGGTTGTTCCTGATTTCGGTCCAGGATGTCATGGTTAGTAGTTTTCAGGGTGGGGTTACCTCCGGTGCCTAAGAAAGGTGGTCAAAGTGTTACGCCGGGACTCTTTCTGGGGGAGTCGAGGCGCGTCGTCAGGCAGCTTGGGCTTTCTAGGGGCACAGTGGTAGGCAGGAGGTTCGTACAATAGTAGGGTAGGAATCAATTGACAAGTTGACCACGAGGGTCCTAACTACGATAAATGAGTGTGGTCTATATACATGGAGTGATCGGTACGATCAGTAGTGATCTGTAATGTTAACCCACTGATCAGTACTGATCGGTGGTCCGAGCTTTGCTGAGCGAGTGTGCGGTGGTCTGGTGCATCAGTGTCGGTAGGTATTCTGCCGAGTTAGGCCCCGAGTTGGTCACGTGGGCGGTGAGTAGTCGTAGGGTTTCGTTATCCGCCTTTCTGGGCGACTGTGCCGTAACAGTATTAGATTTTAGTTTATTTTCGATATTAGCTAGTTAGTTTATTCTTAATAGGCTCGAACGGGCTTAGCTTATTCTAATATCGACGTATTTCTTAAAGTTAAGAAGGGGGTCTAAGAAAACTTCTAGATATCGAATTAGATTTTTAGACTCTATAACTAAACCCGTAGATAGTTTTAAAATAGAATCTCTTATCGCTTTTTCTTTAGAGAAATATATTAATTCGGTTTTTTTAAGATTAAATTATATAGTATTTTCCACGTCTAGTTTATAGAGTTTTTCTACTTCTCTTTCTAGTATTTTAATATTCTTTTTCTAGCTTTTAGAGCTTACTATTAAAGAGATATCGTTAATATAAGATAAATAAGTAGCGGAGTTTATCTAAAATAGGTCTTAGATATATATTAGAAATAGTATTAGTAAAATAGGGCTTTCTTATAATATACTTATTTCTACGTTACTAAATTCTTCTATATTTCCGTTAAAACTAAGGCGTAATTATTAGAAATTTAAAAAAGTTCTAATCTACGCGAGTAGATTAGTTAGTAGCTTTAGCTTTCTTAGAATTTCTAGAAGTTATTCTTACGTAACGTAGTCGTATACGCCGCGTACGTCTAGAAAGAGCGTAGATATTTTAAGCTTAGCTTTTTAATTTTCCTCTACTAAATTCGTAAGAATAAAGTAGGCGTCTATAGTAGATTTTTTAAGCCTTTCTTCTATTTAGATAGAATAGATTAGGTTTATAGTTTTCGCTAGAAAGCTAAGGCGTTTAGCTATTACTCATTCGAGTACTTTTCCTAGATAATTTAATAAAGAGATAATCCTATAAGTCTTAGAATTTACGAGATCTAGCTTATTAGATTTCTATAAAATTATCCCCGTTATTTATCTCTAGTACTTTAGATAGTAGCTATATTTAAATAGATTTAAATAGATAAAATAAAAGGCTTTAAAGAATACTTTATAGGCCTATATTATAATCTATTAAGATATTAAATTAGGCCTAGGCATAGTTTCTTTTATTAGGTTCGAATACGTTTATTCGAGCTCTATTTTATTTAGAATTAGCTATTTCTAGCTTAGATCCGGCTAGTAGTTTATCTAGTTATTTTTAATTTATACGTTAGAAGAGAATAGAAATAAAGTTTCTTTTAGCGCGAAGCTTTTTCCCTTCTAGCTATCTTATAGTAGGCCGTTTTTAGCTTAAATCAATAGGATTCGTTCTATCGGACGATATTTTATATAGGCTATTACTTTAAAGATAGTTTCGGGGGTATTTTTATTTAGAAATAAATTCTAGTAGTCCCGTTTAGCTTTTTAAATAGAGGAGAAGTATTCGTTTCGAATTTTTAGAAAGTCTTACTTATTTACGAGCTCCGATAAGCGTCGTATAAGCCGCGTTTATCGTTTAAGATTTTCTTAGGCCTCTATTAAGATAGAATTCTACTAGAGTTTAGCTTAAGCTAGCGGAGTAGTTTTTAAAATCGCTTAGTCTACTACTTATCGTATAAAATTTATTAGAAATTCTTTTAGTTTTTCTAGTAGAGAGACTTCTTTAGAGCGGTCTTTTAGAATCTCTAGGCTAAGATCTTTATTCTCTTCTTCTAGAATAGCTAGCTAAGGACGTAGCTTTTCTATAAAGTTTAAGGCTTTTCCTTTAAAGATTTTAGAGAATTTTTCCTAATTAGCCTTATTATAGTTAAATCTAAATTACTTAGATTTCTTCTAGTTTATTTATTTATTTAATTAGATTTAAAATAAAATAGAGAAATAGTCGAATTCGATAGATTCGAGTATTTACTAGTCCGTTATTTTATTCGTTAGCTCTTAGCTAGAAAGCGTTAGATCTATTACTATAGGTCTATCTAAATTAGGCCGGTAGAAGATACCTTCTTCTAGCGTATTTAGTAGGTCTAGGTTATTAGATTTAATCTAATTAATTAGGGCGGAGGCCCTATTCGAGTAGAAGAACCTTAGATCCTACTATAGATAGTAAATATTAAAGTCCCTAGCTATAATATTAGAGAATTCTAGCTATTAGTATTCTAGAATACGTTCTAGTATATAGAGAAAATTATCGATCTCTTATTTCTTTTAGTTATATAAATTAAAGAGGTAGAATTAGCTATTTTCCTCTATTATTTTTAGAACTATTAGGTTAGGGGATTTAGTTACCGCGGAGTTATAGTTAATATCTATTTCCGTTAGATAACGGGATATATATACTAACGTACGCGGTCTTTCCATAAGAGAATAATCCGGTAGAAGTTAAACGAACGCTAGATAGTTAACCGACCGCCTTTCTCTAGAATTTTCGGGGTTTATTAGCTATAGTTCTTATATAAAAATTAGGCTAATTTTAAGTTCGATTACTCTATTTAGAAGACTCTCCGTAGCTAGAGCGTTTCTATTTAGATTTATTTAAAATATCCTTAGTTTATCTATAGATAATAGAGGTTAGTTAATTTAAATTAGAGTAGTATTAGTATTATATATCCTTAGAGGCTTTATAGTCTATAAATCGATACTTATACTCTTTCGTAAGATACTTCTTTTTATAGATTTTATATATAGAAGTCCTCGTATATTTTACCGTTTCGTATTCGTTTTTAAGGTAGTTACGGTATTAAATTCTCTTAGAAATAGTCCGTACTTTCTCTATCTTATAGCTTATTTTATATATAAAAAGACGGCTATTAATAGCCTTTTTCTATTTCTTTTTAGTACGGAATAAGACTATAACGGATCCCGCGGATTAGTTTTCTCTTTTCTTCTTCGAGATAGCCTAGTAGGGTTTTCTAATAGAAGATAGACCTACGTTAAAGGTCTCTATTTCCTTCTTAATAAAGGAGTCGATTAGAATATCCTTAGTTTCCTACGTAGGAATTTTATAGATAATAATCTTATACTAAGCCTCGACTAGTTTTAAATTAGAATTAGAAAGGACTTTCCTAATAATATTCTCTTTTTCTAAGAGAAATTAGCTAGTATAGTCTTTAGTATCTATAATTAAGATATTTCCCTTAAATAAAAAAGAAGTTTCTTAGATAATAGGTTTATTTACAAATCCGGCTTCCGTAAATACTAGGTTTAGCTTTTATTAGAGCTAGATTCCGTTAAATTAGTCTTATAAGCCGTTATAGAAGACGATAATTTATCTATCTTTAATAGACGTTAGTTTTACGAGCTTCGAAGTTATTTTTTCCGTTAGTTTCTTATACGTTACGGTTATAAAACCGTTATTAGAAGCTAAACCTACCGCTATTAAGACGTAGAAAGTAGGTTTTTTAGCCGGGGTTAGCTAGCTAGACTAGGGTTTTTCTATAGTAGCTATAGAAGTAGCTTTAAGATTCCTTATTTTATTCGAAAGCGTATAAGATACGTTTTCGAGTACGCGAACTTTAGTAGCGAGAATCGACTTAGTAAAGTTAATTTTCCCTTTTATTATATATTCGCGGAAGATAATAAGAAGTTCGCTAAGATTATTAGCCTTAGACCGGTCGTCTTTAAGGTTAATTATCTTAATAAGGTAGTCGAACGCGGCTTTAATATATTCCGCGGGGGACTTTAATTTAGATTCCGGTATATACCGGGTTCTTTTCTTAGGGCGGTATTCGAACGGGTTAATACCCGTAGAGATAGATAAAAAAGAAAGTCTCTTTTCTAGAGTTAACGTAGACTCTACTATTATCGTTACTTATTTAGACTCTTTTAGCCTATTCGATAGAGATATTAGTTCGTTATTTTCTATTTCGATATCTTTAATACTACTAGAGCTAGTAGTATTTAAGAATTTAATAACTATCGACGTAGCTAGTAGTTAAATAGAAGTTAAGAAGAGTAGAAGATTTAGAGTATCTAAAGAGTCTAGAACGGGTTTTTCTTTTTCTATACTCTTTCTAGAAAAGAAACTCGAAAATAGAAAATAAGACTAGAAAGAAATTACCGGCTTTAGTTTTATCTAAACTAAGCCGTAAATAAAAGAATT